>NW_004624756.1:2042542-2095625 GCF_000247695.1 Heterocephalus glaber | reverse complement strand
AAGGTACAATTCCCAATGAGAAATGTAATTGTGTTGTATACCTACAATGTACCAATAAAAGAATTTAATACAAAAAAACAAAAACAAAAACAAAAACAAAACAAAACAAAAAAAACAAATATGAAGTTCTCCCAGGTAATACACATTACCATAACAAACAAATAAAAATATCAAATATCTATTACTAAATATCAGGCTCAAATAGTACATTAAACATTTTTAAACGGAACTAATACTCTCCCCTTAGTGCTGTCTTTCAAATCTCTTTCTTTTCCATTCCCTGCCGTAAGTGCAGGCTTTATCATCTTTCTCCAATGATCCCTTCATATCTATAAATTCTCTCTTCCCCAAACCACAATTTATGTCACAGGGTGAATAATTTTCTTAAAATAGTGTTTTTACTCTCCTCTATGGCAAGGTCTCCCATGACCCCATGAAACCTCTAATTTTAAGTCCAACTACTTGTTCAAACAGTAAACCAAAAAGAATTCCAGTTGCAAGGTATTCTTACGTCTTACTCACAGAGATTTCCAAGTTTGTCTCCACTCCATGCAATCGCACTGCCCGCTGCCACAAGCCCATGCAAACCTCCGCCTCAAACCTGCTCAGAAGTGTGGGCTTGGCAGTGGACTTCCTAAGCGTAGCTTGCACCCTGCTTCCACTATTGCTGGGTTGGACAAGTGGAAGAATGCTTGGCCTCTCTGGACTACAGGTTCTGCATTGATACAATAAAGACAATCTAAGTGCCTACCGCAGTGTACTCTGTGGATTTAAACAAAATTAATTCCTAAAAAGTTTTTGGAACAAAACCTGTCCCCTACAGTAAACACAAATGAAGAGGGACTTGTCACGCTTATCTCTTTATCTTGCAACTAGGGCTCAGAGAGATTAAGTGCCTCTCCCCAAACCTCACTAATAATAAGTTCGTAAACTGAGATGCTAATCTGTATTATTTGGCTTCTGACCCTATTCTCTTGATCAAGCCATTACACTGTATCCACCAATCCTCTAAATTTTCTCCTAGCAGCTACTGTATATGTGCTCCAATTGCTTACTAGAATATCTCAAACATGCTAGTCCTTGGTGCACTTCACACACTCTTGCCCCAACCTAGAATATTTTCCTTTCTCCTACAAGCACCCCCACCTCCAATTTCTTATCAGCTCAAACTATTCCAAAGCTCTCTCTTTTTCCTTTGAATTTTTATGGCACTTTAACCGCCTGTAAAACTCACTGGCACTGGTTACATCCTGCCTTGTAGTGTAACTTGTCTTTTTTATGTGTCTTGTTTATCCATAAATCTATTGACTATAAATCTGTTGAGGGTGGATTGTGTCTGTCTTACAGTTCTTTGGGTTCCCAGCAGGGACTAGCATGGCGCATTGCCCAGAGTAGACTTTCCCCAAATGTTTGCTGATTGATGAACAGGCATAAAAAGCTGCTAGCAATGGACAAAGTACCCCTGTTCTCAACACTGCCTGTGTTCCTGTGAGATATGTCTCATCCCTCTCTTACCACTCAGGGCAGAGTCAAGGAACCTGAAAATTAGTAACATGGGCTGTGGTTTGAGTGCGCCTCTCCAAAATTCATGTTGCAATGCAACTTCCAACAGCAGTATTAAGAGGTGAGGTCTTTAGGAGCTGATTATGTCACAAAAGCTCTGCCCTCACGGGTGGGATTGGTGCTTTATAAAGGACTGATGGGAACCAGTGAGGCTCCGCCCACTCTGCTATGTGAGAATATTATCATTGTTGCAGGCACTGTCTTGGAAGCAGCAGTCAGTCCCTCACCAATGAACTTCCAATACCTTGATCTGGGTCCTTTCAGCCTTCAGAACTGTGAGAAATAAATTTCTGGTATTTATAAATTATCCAGTCTTAGCTATTCTTTTATTGCAGCACAATCATACTAAGATAACATACATTCCTCATACTTTGTGGGAAAGAGAAAAGTTCTACACTTGCTTCTTCTAGTGTAGAAAGAATCCCTAAACATGAGTTAACTGTACACTCTCTAGGTGTTCAAGGAAATCCAGAGGGGTGCCCCTTCTTTCTCCCTGACTGTGGAACCAATCGGGATTTATACAGTGTGTAGGCAGAAGACAGCAACAATGTGCAGATGCATTGCCAATGTAGAGTCCATACCGTTGTGTGCACCTGAAGTTGCTTAGCCAACTGATGGGCTAATCTTGAACCCTGAGAATTTACTCACCCAATCATAAGTAGCATGGGACCTTTACTCCAATATGAGTAGTGTCATTTCAAACAGAAACCAAGACAAAGTAGAATGCCACGTAAAGATGGAAGCAGAGATTGAGTTGATGTTTCTGCAAGTCAGCAAATGCCCAGAGTTGAAGGCCATCACCAGAAGCTAAGGAGGAGGCCTGAGACAGATTCTCCCTCAGAGTCCTCAGAAGCAACCAACCCTGCCGACACTTTGATTCCAGTCTTCATCACTCCAGCAATGGCAGAAAATAAATAATTACCACAAAACAAAATGTATAGCAGTAGGAAGCAGTTACAGATGTTATGGGTCATTTATGCCTTGAAAAATTACATAACCATTTAAATTATGTTTCTTAAAAGATGACTAAATTATTACTAACAATGAGTAAAAAATACAATATTAAGTAAAACCATTGTATATGTGTCATATAATTCTAATTTTGTGGGAAATAAATGATATATATAGAAAAACAATTCATGAAATGTTATAGGATTGTCAATATTTTCTATTTATTTTGCTTGAAACTGTTTTAAACATTCTAAAAGGTCAACAATGAACATATATTCCTTTGTTTTGTTTTGTTTGTTTTTGGCATGCCTTCTTAATCATGCTAAAGAGTTAATTTAGAACAAGGAAAGTTGGAGCAGGAGGCAGGGTGTTTTCTTCCTCAGTTAAGAATCTGAACCATTGTATTGCAGGAGAGGGACTGTTTATGTCCAATATTGCAATAAAGCATAGTCATTTCACATGCAATGTTCAAATACAAGGAAGCTCTAGGGAATGCTATACAATAAGTACACGCCATGGCCACTGGGATTCTGTGAGGGCTCCCAAAGTGGGTGTCCAGGCTGGAATGAACCCACGAGGGAAAAGCAGAACCCAGTTGGTGAAGCTGTGAAGAAACTGAGCTAAGTAAGAAAAGCGTTAACAGTGAAATATATTTTACAAATGATTGTTTGGCCCAAATATATATCTAGGTGAATCTTTCCCTTTTTGTATGCTCTGTTTTTTAGGCCAGCTCATTGCAGTTTCGGAAATATTTTTGCTAAACTAAAGGTTACCACCTGTGTGGTTTTGGCCTAACTCCTCCTATCTTCCATTTCCTTGTTTTCAATGTGACTATGTTTTCAAGCATTAAAGGGGACAGTTCACTTCCCTCTGTACATCCCTCATACTCTTCATGTAAGTATATAAACTTACAACACTTTAAGTAACTACACAGTTTAGACTCAAGGTCTTTTTCATCCCAAAGATCTCTGAATAGAAAAGCTAATTGGCTCAAGCAAATGGCCAGGAAAAAAATATCCCTGGTCCATTCCCAGCCTCATGTGTTTCTGACACCTGATAACACAGTCTCTGAAATTCTAGCTGCAGAGATTTAGTATTTAGGGTTAAGTTTGATTTTGGGGAGGTAACTAATGCATATTCTTTGGGGACAGACTGCCTGGACTTGAATCCTAACTTCAACGTAGTTGCGTGACGTTGGCTATTTAATCACCAGGTCCATTGGTGTCCTCATCCATAAAATGGAGCTAATCCTAGTATCTGGAATGGTGTGTGTAAATTCCCAAATATTCCTTATTATTTCTTCTGGTGAGTGAATTTCAGAGCCATATAAGCATCTCAGGGAAAGTTGTGAAAAGGTCTTACAATGGAAATAGTGAGGGAAATAAACAGATGTAACTTCATCCACCGGAAGAAGTGCATGCTATTGAGATTCATGTATCTTTGGATAAAGAATGAATATGATTTTTTATATCTGTGAACTAATTCCTTCTCATCCACCACTCCCTTAGATAGGCATTAACTGTGACCAACCAGGCTGGCTCTGTACCTCACTTCTGTTTTCTTTATGTCACTTCCTTTACTCTGGGTATAAATATAATCTGCCTATGTGGTGGGGCAAGCAATCTGTGCTATTTTCAGTCCAAACTGCTGCCTGAGTCTAGAACTGCAAATAAAACCAATTAAGATATGCAAAACTAGATTGGTTTTAGTCTTGTGTTTTAATAACTGGGAACAATGGGCTTTATTTTCTTCTTTCAATTGATGTGCATCCTAGCTATAGGCCTCAAAAATCTATCTCTACTGTACTCCCACTGGGTCTATACTTGGATGCACTAAAGATCATACAAGGACTGATCAAAAAGTACAGTGTGTATTTAAGAAAAAAATTGTTACAACAAAAGACACATTGCCATCAATTCCCTCTCAAAATAT
Organism: Heterocephalus glaber; assembly: GCF_000247695.1. The sequence goes on along the minus strand of NW_004624756.1, from coordinate 2,091,179 downwards.
TTCCTTCTTCAAACATACTTATCCCATCATTCTTACCATTTTCTGAAGCAGTTCTGGAATTCCCCTTTGGTGAGTGGCTTTGTGAGGTGTGTTCAAAACTATGGTGAGTGCTGCTGCTAACTGTCATCCAATGGAAAGGCAGGCTCATAAAAATATTACAGTGTGTCCTTATCCACTTTATTCACCAGATCTGGCACCATATGATTTCTGGCTTTTCCCCAAAGTCAAAATGTCCACGAAAAGTCAACATTTTTAATAGATCAGGACATCAAGTTAGCTGCGACAGTGCAACTAAAGACAAAAGAGGACTTCCAGAATTGCTTCAGAAAGTGCTTCAGAAATTCAAGAACAATGGGGTAAGTGTGTTCAAAGTAAGGGAGAATATTATGGGGAGATTACTGGTAATGTATCATTTACTGTAATAAACTTAAAGAATTTAAACATTCACTGTATTTTGTGACCATACCTCATAGAAAAAGCTACAGTGCAGGGATACGGGTGGTGATCTGAAGTAATATGGGTTTTTATTTTGTTTTGTTTTGCTGGTTTCTCAGCCTTAACAAGACTGTTTTATTCTTTTTCCTTTGTTCAGGTCACATGTATACTGACTGCTATGGGAGGGACCATGCTCTAGTCCAAGTCATCCCCAAGCCACATTAGTGAGCTATCCCACCATAGTACTTCGGCTAACCCAATACAGGGAGCTTCCTGTTTTGGAAAGGCCCTGATACGATTAGTGTGAACGGGATCTTATTCTTTCTGTTATCAACTATGTGATGCGTTCAGAAAAACAAGGTGGTGGAAATCCTCCTGCTCTGTTTTGCTGGGAAGGGAAAGATCAACTCTCCACACCATCTTCAGACCCAGACTTGAAGAAATGGTCCATCTGTCATCCGTGGGATAGTTTTCATCTGGAAAATTACAAGTCTACCTTGAGTACTGGAAGAAAGTTGAGGGTGTAGCCTGATGATTAACAGCACAGGTTTTTTAACATCTGGGTTCACATTTCTGCTTGGCCACTTATTAGCTTTGTAAGTAGCTGATCTCTTAGCTACTCGTTCTTCCTCTACATGACAGGAAGTACATCCCTCAAAGAAATTAAATGAAGGTATCTAAGTAAAACATCTGGCACAGAGTAGGGACTCAGCAAATAACATTGCTGCTGATCAGCTAGTGCTAATGCTTTTGACCACTAAATGCAGCTTTGTGGGTAGGGGAGCAAGGAGGAGAGGAAAAGCCCATAATAACAGCCTCAGGCTGAATGCCTCTGTGAGGGTGCCCTGGAGAATCCCACCCCAGACAGGCTACCTGCCTTAAACTTTTAATGCAATCCCAATTTTCTCTTTACTATTCCAGTCTTAGCACCATGGATCCTGGGGGCACTGAGAAGCTGCTAAGAATCTCAGTAAACACCATGAGTTACCTTGAAGTACTCTCTCCTCAGCTTTTCCCAGATCCAGAAATTTACGAAGTAAGTAAAGCACTTGCCAATATGTATATGAGAGTCGAGCTGATTATAGTGGGAAAGTGTCCTTGGATATCTTTGTACCTTATGCACGCTAGCAACAATGAGCAAAATGAGACCTGGTCATCTTAAATGTGACCCAACAACCTGGCATTTTACAAATATTGCATATTTATATAAATAGATTTTTTTTTTTGGTACTGGGGATTGAACTCGGGTCCTTGCGCTTGCACAGCAGGCGGCGAAACCACTGAGCTAAATCCCTGGCCCCGATATAAATAGATTTTAAAAATAACATTATGTATCCCCCTGTGAGAAGATAAGATCATGGCTAAGCCTCCTTGTTCCTTCACCTTTAGTCAGAGACACACATGCAGCTATTGCTTCCCTAGTAGACTAGGGAAGCAGTGGGCCTCTCACACCTGTGAGGTAAGGAGTAGCGGCCACATGAAGCTCGGTACTTGTCCAGGTGAGCAGAAGCACCTGCCTCAGCCACAGGCACAAGAAAGGAAAGGCAAGGGTGCTGTAGACTCACGGGGGCAGTGGCATCCATGCTGTCTCCATTCCTGAGCCCACCCCACCTGGGCGCGAGACTGCTGGGCACTGGGCAGGGAAACACAGCTCTCAGAGAGATCAGGCCAGCAACAGGGGATTGGGATTGGGGCACGGTCCTTTCTCCAGTCTCCTGAAAGATTTCATTCATTCATTCATTCATTCATTCATTCATTCATTGTTCCAGTCTTTTATCTCACTTTCCTCTGCCTCACTTCTCCATGGGATAACTTTCTCCACCTGTCTATGAGGTACAGAAAAAGGGGTGGGTCTCAAATAGTTGAGATTCTTTTCTGTGTTGTACTGCCTTTTCTCCTTTCCGTTAAACAAAAGGGCACAGCCTTTGGAAGGACACCAATGGGAAAATAAAGAATTTTATCTTTGGTGGAGGCTGTCAGTGGCTGCTTTCTGTGCCCCAAGTGCCTGGAGTTCCCTGGTGAGTAAGTGGAAAACACTTATCACCCAAACAAATATTTTCCCAGGTTCCCTTCCCTGCAGAGCCACCATGGATCCTGCAATGAACGTGTCAGCATAAATTCCTCCTTACCCCGAATATGGTTTCAACTCTAAAACAGGAGAAATTCTGAAGTTAGGGAGGACACAGATAAGTCTGAATGACAAAGCATGAAATCTAGAGGAGGAAAGGGCTTTTCTCTTGGCTGTAGGTTAGTCAGCAGGGTTGTACTGAGCTTGCTTGGGCTGCAGAACTAGAAGTGTAAATCTGTACTGAGGGGCCCAGGGCACCTAGCCAGGCCCTGGCCCAGTTTAGCCTTGTATTACCTGCACCCAGATGTGGCCTGCAGCCATACTGCTGGGTCTAATCCCTGTTTCCACCTTGCTGACCGTGTAGCCCAGGGAAAGTCACTTACCCTCTCTCTGGGTGCCACAGTTCTGTCATCTGTGAAACAGGGCCTGGTCACCTCCTGCTTCATAGGCTTGTTGAGGGGATTCCATAAGGTAACAGTTGTATGAGATTTAGAAGGGTTTCTGGGACCTAGTAAATACTCATTAAATGATATTTTTATCCAAACTCAAGGTAGCACAGAGAGGAAGAGGGCTGGCCACTTGTCCCTTGGCATGACTTAAAGCAGAGAGCTTGGCACACCTGGCTCTTGACAGGGACTGGTCCTTTGCAGTTTGACTTAGGAGCAAGTGTTTGATGACAAATGGCCTCAGTCTGGGGTATTTCCCTCAACATCAACCGACCAAAGATTAATAGCATCTCATCACTTTCTCACTTCTGAAAGATCTTTTTTTCAAGCAACAAGAGAAAATTATACTTGTGATAAAAATTCACTTAACTGAAAAGCTTAAAAAACAAAGATAAAATACCTTTCTTCAGAAATCTCATTTTCCAAAGGTTGTCAAAAATTATTTATTAGCTTTGTACAAAGAAAAAGCCAAGGAATAACAGTTTTGTTTGGTTGTTGCTACTTCCAGGATCCAAATTTTTTTACTTCTGCTGTCTATTCAAGCAAAATGAATTATTCAGTAGTTAGCATGACTAACATTACTTATGTGAATGTAACTAATTTAGTGAAGGCTGGTTTTTTATTTCCACTTCTGAGCGACTCAACGTGGCCTGTGACTGTTGCCCTAGAAAGAATCATTCTGTACTCATGCTGCAATTCCCCGATTATATATTTCTAGGGCCAAAATGAGCTTATCTCTTATCCAGGCACTAAGTATTTATAAAGCCAAAAAAAAAAAAGCAATGTTTTACTTACACTTGGCTTGGTTGCTTTGTGAAACAAATAGTTGGCTGATGTTCCTATATTTCCCCACCCACAAAATGGGTGCAATTATATTAGATTGCCAGATGGTCATAACAAGGTTCTAATAAGGCGAAATACTTTAGTTCAAAGCTGGTGTGTGTGGGTGTGTGTGTGTGTGTGTGTGTGTGTATGAGTGTGGCCTTATTCTTGAGGTTGTATTTCTAGAACTGTATCATAATTTTAAACAACTTTATTCAAGTATAATTGACTAATTCAGTGAACATACATACATCTAGCAAGTATACATATAAGCTTTAGAGTCTGAGTTCTAATACAGCAAAGGTAGCTGGTTGCCCCTCCCCCACCACCCATTCCTTCTTATCTTTAACTAGAACTACTGAAAATAAGCTGAATGCATGGTTACTTCAAATAAAGTTTATATTTTTCTGACCTTCTATGTGGCTAGTATGGCCATGATTAAGTTTTGTGCAGTGGAATTTAAGAACAAACATCACAGGTGACTTCTAAGAAGTGTCCTTAAAGAGTGGAATATATACTTCTCTGGTCTTTCTCCATTCTGCTGATCAAATGAGAATGCAATAACTGGAATTCAAGTGCACAAGGAGCAAACCACATGTGGACAATTGTGGATGACAATGCAGAAGGAGATGTGAGAACCAGATCAACACTGCACTATTTATTTCCAGCCTTCTTATACATGAAAAAGAAAGTTTCTGCATTCTGTTTGGCTTGCTGGTTTCTAATATGCACAGCTGCACCTAACCCTAACTGATATATCAGACAAATTACAATTGCCCAACCTATAAAACAGGAATGATTATTCCTATCTTGATGAGTTGTGAGGACTAAATGAGGTAATGCATTGAAAGTACCCTGGCCCTAGAGTAAATGATCAATAAAGTGCAAGCATCAGTTCTCATTATGATTTACATGAACTGTATGATTTAGGAATTCAAATCAGCCCAAGGGCCCAGAGGCTGTTTTGTAGTGATGGAGGAAAAGAGGGTCCTGTGTTCCTCCCCTTTGCCTTAGTGCCCTGCTGCCTCAGTGCAGCCACCTAATCAAGGTTCCTCTAGATTCCCTGGCTGGCATCACCACCACTGAGGCTGGCACTGGGTCCTGGGAAGCCCTGCCAGCCCCTCTGCTACCTGTAGGATCAATAAAATGTGCACAACTCTCTGAATGAAAGGGCACTGGATTTGGAGTCCCTCCTCAGGAAACTTCCCCATGAACAGCATGTGTGACTGGCAAGAGCTCTCCTTAGTGTGGACAATTCCAGGTTGGCAAGATTTTATTTTTTCCAAGTGAGAGTGGAGCACTGACCAGCAACCTTGAGGGAACAGCAGCACTTGAGCTGCTACTGTGATTTTAGCAGGGGCATGGCTACCCTCCTATTCAGTAACCATGGCTATGCTCATTTAAAAGGACAGAAAGCAACCTGGCTGGGGAGGACAGGGTCAGTTACTGCTTAGAATCCCAGTGGTTCCTCTCTCCTACTATTGCCAGAAGCAGCAGTGTGGAATCTGGGCAGCACAGGAGAGGACTTTGAAAAAACAACACTAAAGTGAAAGAGAAGGCTCCAGGGGAGCAAAACCTGCTGACAACAGGAAGTGGCAGAGTGGCCTTGGCATTCCAGCCTAGGCAGGCTATAAACCCTGTCCCACATGGTCCTGCACTCTGCTCCTCCTGCAGCCCAGCATCGTCCTTCACTACAGGAGGAGAACCATCACAAGATGACTTTGTGCTCATTACAGTTGCCTCAAGATTGAAAAGTGGGGTGTTCTGGGCCCCTAGCCCCTGGTTAACCTGAGCCCAGCAGTGATTCATGGACCAAGGCCAGGCAGTGCCCAGGCTAGGGCTGATGCAGATAGCTACCTGGAAGCTGGTCTTACTGGTCACTGTAAGCTGCTCTAAGAAACCTCTATTTTATTTTATGTGATTTAAAGGGATAATTCATAGAATCAGGGACAGAATCCACACTCACAGGTGTGGAAAAGCTAGAATAATGTCCTGAATGCAGCGTGAAGTATAACAGCTACAGACTGTAATGAAGTCCTGCACTGGGTTCCCGAAGTCAATCAGGGCAGAGGGTGGGAAAGTTTTGGTCATAGCCCAGTGTGGTGAAGCCCAAGAGCTCCCTTGGGTTGCATGAAACACAGAAGATGTGTTAAGATAAGTAGTAGAGCAGGAGTACGTTAAATATAGATAGAAAAGAATGGATGAATCAGGAAGATTCTAATATTCACGAGATAGTAAATATAAATGAGTGGAAAATATATATGAGACATACATACATACATCATGTGAACCACTAAATATACAAGAAAACTCAAATGCTGAGTATAACAAAATACTCATGAGCACTTGCTATTTATAAAACCTTAATTTGGCCAACCATTGGTGTTACGCATCACAGCCTGTGTATTCTAAGACAAAAAAATAAAACCTATGGCAATTCCATTGTCTAATCAATGAGTGGAAGCTGCAGCCAGGCCAAGATTGTCCTTGGCCATGTGTCTCTGTGACAGGCATGAGTCACTTGCCCTGGGCACCTTCTGCCTATGGATTTCTTGCTCAAACTTCAGATCTGGTCTTCATAACAGTAGCATCATTGGTGGTGGTGCACGGAGGGGAGGGGCAGATGAGCTTTGCACAACTTGCTTCCAATAGTGGAGCCATCCATTCTACCTGCCTCTAGCTTGTGCTTCTCACCAAATCTCTTTCCACTTGCTTCTTGCACAAAACACATGAGATCCAGGGTTCTAGGAACCTCTGAGGTAGAAAACAAGGGCAAAATTTCCCTTTCCTTCTGACAGCCCGAGGCACTTTGGGCTCAACGATAGCCATCGGACCCTCTGCGTCACCCTTGAGGATGACCTGGGGCAGCTGGCTCCAGTTTCTTCCCCCAACCTCTGCAGTGGCCTCTAGGCTGTGTAGCTCTGTAGCCCTGACAGGAGCCTTTGAATAGCCTGACACAGCAGAGATGGGGAAGGACACTGCACTGCCATCATTCCTAAGTATCCAGATCCCATGGCTGCTCCTTCTGGAATCTCCTTGAAAGCAGCAGCAGTACAGATTTCAGCCCTGGTTATTTTTGAGGAAATGCAGGAGCTGTCAATCAAACTGCTGCTTCTCTGAAGTTTACCAGAATGGTTACCAGGATGGCTGTGGTGTCCTAGATACCTCACTGTGTCCTATTTGCCTTGGACCAGGAGCCTTCACATTCAGGCCTATCCCAGATGACCCACTTCTTCTGCCACCACTTCAAAAGTCCCCCAAAGGGTCTGCAAGATGCAGGAAATGCAGATACATGGGCCTCTCCTCCTCTGTATATACAGCACTCCCTCACACCCCTTGGGGCAGCCTAGGAGGGATCCTCCCTATGCACTATCCCCTGTGCTACAGCACAGGTCCCAATAAAATCTAATGGAGTGGTCTTATTGCCTGGTTCTCATTTTTCTTTTGGCTAGAGTAGGATGAGCAGATTGAACTGAGAAAGAGTTGGTAACAGCAAGGGCTATTACCCCTGAGTCTGAGTGGCAGCCATAGAGCTGCACGAGTGCCAGAGAGCAGTGGGAAAACAAAGAGCCAAGAGTGATGGAGACTTGTAGAGACCAGGAGAAGGGCTTCAAAGGGGCACTTGGAGCTGCTCAAGAGCTCCAGAAAGCTGCCAAGGAGTTATGAGCTCCAGCTGCTGAGTAGGGTAGCTGAGAGTCACCAGGGGCTGTAGCACTAAGAGCCAAGAGGCATCGGCACTCACAGCTTGGCACTCCAACACTAAGGGCTGGGAACCACTGACACAAGGGAGCTGTACTTGCCAATTCATGATTTCTATCCAAATTGACTAAGAACTTTCCTCTGATTGGTAAAATCTTGGAAGTCAGTGGGGGAACCCTTCTGTTCAGAGAGCCCTGAGGAAGAAGGCAGATAACAGTGATAGTCGTCAGCAGGCTCAGGAACCAGCCCATGTCCGATTTTCATTTTATGTGGGGCTAAAAATCCACCTAGCCAGTCACACCTCGACCAGCTAACTGCTATGATCACGTCTCCCTATTAGGCCCCAAGGGACATCTGTGCACAGGGGCCGAGGGCCATCCATGAAATCCCACCTGTGGGTTTAGGTCCATGGAACTCACGCTCAAACCTCACGGTGGGCTGCCAATGTGTGGGTCTTTGGGGGCCATGAGAAGTCCTTCTACAGAGATCCGATTTCCACCCCAACTGGCTAAGTGGCCTCTTTATCCCCCAGCCCATATCCAAACCTCAGCTCAAAGGTTTTTGAGGACACCCAGCATTCTGGATGCACTTACCCAAGTGAAAAGTTAGCGAGCTGGTCTAAAACTGCTTGCTCCAGACCTTCCCAGGCTTCCCATCCAAGCAGGAGGCAGCCCTGCATCTCTCCTTCTGTCCCTGATTTTTGAAGATTCTACAAGGGAGAATTCAGCTCAGAGTTCTGAGAATTGTCTCAGAGTTTTGATTCCTTTTGCTGCTTTCGAATTTTGAAAGCTCCAGTCCTTAGCAGGAAGACTCTGAGGGCAAGGCTGGGAGCCTGACACCTCCCCCTGGTGGCCAGTGTTTGCAAAGAATCAGTGTGCTAAGGATTGTCAATGGTTGGTTTCTTAAGGACTCTCTCAGAGATTACAAAGCAAGATATTATGGTAGGAGACCTTTCCTTTGGAGGCTGGTTGGCCCAGATGATGTCTACAGTCCATGATAAATCTTGCGGCTTAAATGATCTCATAATTTGTTGTGCAAAAGACATGTCAGGCACAGTTCCCAAACACATGAATTTTAGTTTCCGCAATTTAGTTAGTAATAGCATAGATCTCATTTTGGTTACCATGGTATGTTAACCATGACTGCCTATGTGAGGAACAAGCTTCACTTCTAGCTTCTCAGTCCACAGTCACTCATGGCAATAGCAGATGTGTCTCAAATAATTGTATCATTTCTTTCAGAATCTGTTGGTGAATGGTCCCTCTGCATCTCCCATTCAGTCTGTGCACAGACGGTAAAGTGTGTGGCTCATTGCCTGCTTATCTTCCAATGATTAATCCATGTGGCATCTTACTTGAAAGGTGCCCAATAAAGGTGAAAATGCAACAAAAGAATAAGATAGGAGGAATTCAAGAGTGATCTTTTGAATGGGGCATCGGTAAGGTTGAAGAAGTCACAATTGTGCAAATGTCACACAGCCACAGTGGTGGTCTGAGGGACGTTGTGAAGGTAAACCTACCAACATAAATCTGAGGAAGGGTGAAGACATCTCAGAGGAAAGGCACCAGCAAAACCGTTACATTCAGATATGTGCTGCAACACTGAGAGCACAAAGGATAAAGTGTTGATTCACACTGAGAAAGGAGAATGGCAATTTCCCAAGGCATAGAAGAGATGCTTGCACCATGTTATAAATTATACAGAGGGCAAGCACAGTTTAAACAGCTTTTGATCAATTTTTTACAAAGAAGTAAAACACTTTCATTCTCAGTGTTTCCAATGTCTTGAATTACAGTATACTAAGTAAACACAGATTTTACTATTTTCTCATTTCTTCACATTCTAACTGAGGTTAAGAGTTTTGACAAATATTTTTAAGGTTCATAGGTCAATCATCATTTTCCCAACGATTTTTTTTGTAGTATTGAGGCTTAAACTCAGAGCCTTACACATAGTAGGCAAGTACTTTACCGCTGAGTTACATCTCCAGGCTTTTTAAATTTTTATTTTGAGATAGTCTCACTTAAGTACCTGGCTGATCTCAAATTTGCAATCCTCCTGCCTCCTGCAATCCTGAGTAGCTAGGATTACAGGTGTGTGCCACCATGCCTGGCTTTTTCCTATTGATTTTTAGGATGATTTTCACAGTTCCATCTTGAAACATCACTTTTACAATCCTGTACAACCCTGCAAAATGAGCTCTCTGTAGCTTTTAAATCAAGACTGCAAAACTCAGATGTCTTCAGGAGCCAGAGGGAAAGAGAGAATGAGAGAAGCAGACAGGATTATAAGAGGACACCTGGACAGAAGCCCCTCAGCCTTTGGGGGACCAGTGAGCCCTCAGCCCCAGAAAGCCTTATCCTGTCTAGAGTGGCTTCTCTTCTCCCCAGTGACAATGATTCAGACATAAATATCCTACGAGGAAAACAAAATGGTAGCAAGTGATGGCCTTTATTTTAAAATGCCTCCAATAAGAACATCTTCGAGTGGAAGAGAGCTGTGAGCAAGGAGTCAGGTGGTGAGGACCCATTAGTGGTGCTTCCCACTCACACACGTGTTATTGGTGGGAAAGTGAACCTGAGATTCCCTCCATGGCACCTGGACAGGAAGAATGAAGCTGGAAGACGGCCCACTGTCTCAATGTGCATGTGACACCTGAAATGGGGCCACCCAATTTCAGACTCGTGGTTATCATCTTAGCTACATGTCATGAAGATGAGAGCTGGATTCTTACAGGTAAGTTTTGCTGGGTTGATGGATTCAAAGGCACATGAAATGTGTGGTTGCTGCTGCTGGAGATCAATTCGGAGTGCTGGAGGGATTCTGAGGGTACAGCACTGTGGAAGATGGAACTGGGTCCAGGAACAGAGGAGGGGAGGGGCACAAAAATGAATTTTATGACTTCATCACTATGGGGCTTTTCTATTGTTTTTATTTAATTAGGTCATAGCTGAGCCCCTGAACTGCTTCTGTTTGCCCACAGACTTAGCAAAGTACTACTCAGTTTTTTTAAAGAAAAGTAGAAGTTGCCAAACTGATTTTTAGAACCATCCTATATTAGAGGGAGATAAACCATCTGGAATTCCTAGCAAAGAAATAACAGCAACCTCAACTCATGTACATGAGATTCTGAGTTGGAAGAAATCCTAGAGGCCACTTAGCCAGTCCTTCAACCAAAGCAGGAATTTCCTCTTTAAAAACATGGTCAGAGACAGGCTGGGCTTCCTCCCGAAGATCTTCTGGGCCTGGTCTCACCTTCTGCAAAGCCAGTTGGCATTTACACACAGACACACAGACACACAGACACACACACACACACATTCACACACAATGACATGCAGGAACCAGACAGATATAAGCCAAGGGTATGGCCAGCAGCTTGCTCAATAGGAATAGAACATTTGCAAGTGGAAAGTTTGAGGTTAATAGCCTACAAGTGCAAGAAAAGGATCTGGAGGACAAATATAATTAGCCATGTCAACATACTATTTCCACCTAATGAGGAATTGTTTGCTGGTTTTGAGAACTGAAACCAGTTTTTGGTAAGAGTGCACATGGGTAAAAAAGACCACTGATTTTTTGGAGTCATTTTCTTGTGTGGTTGATGCAAAGCATAGCTTCCTTTTTAGAACATTGACAATGATGTTGTGAAAAATATAGAAAAATAGGCATAACTCCATACCAAAGCAAAATTATTTTGCACCTTTCCTCTGACCAATGCTTGTTCAAATACACACACTTTACACAGCTGTGAGCAGAAAAGTTATATCACTGGATTTTGAGAAACACTATTACTTTCCTACTATCCATTCCATCCTTGTTTGCTAAGAGAACCCAGGTTTTGTTCCAAGTGGCTATGTGCCCAGACCCAGGTTATTAACTAAACTCAGCAAAGCAATCATGATCACTCTGTTGTCATCTTTCCTCACACCTGGGGGGATATCTGTGACCTAGTACTGGCCAGAGACACTGAAGGAATGTCTGCTAAGAAAGCTCACTTTCATTGCAAAAGAGACCTTCCTTGCGCCTCCTTCTTTCATTGATCACAGACATGATGGCTGGAGCATTCCCAGTCACCTTGTGACTAAGAGGGAAAGCTCAAGAGAATTGCAGAGATGTTGGCCCTGGATCAACACTAGAAACCAAATTTCTTGTTTTATGAGAAAAATAAAGTTTTGTTTGAGCTACTGTTACTTCGGCTGGGTATAATTCTTGTTGATAAAAGCATTTTGGTTCTACTTAATTTCTTAATTATTCTCTGCAATAGGTCTTCTGTTGATATGGCATAATTTAAACTCTGTGCTTGAATGTTTAGGTTATTTTTAATCATTTCATGTTTCAGATAATGCTTCAACAAACATCTTTGTGCATTTAATGTTTTGTGTTGATCAGTACTGTGCTAAAGATTATTAATATATATTGCTCTTAAAATGTTTTGACAAATTGTTCTTTTCAAGGACTATGCCTTAACTAGTACATGAAAAAATTAAATTTACCAAACTTTCATCGGCAATAAGTACTACTATTATTTGGGAGCTGATTTCTTACATGTAAAATACTGCTTTGTTTGCTTTACTTAACAACTTAGCTTTCAAAGAAAAGGTGAGAGAGAGAGAGAGAGAGAGAGAGAGAGAGAGAGAGTGCTATGCTTTCACAGACCCAAGAATGTATCCTGAAATCGGGGATCTTTATAATCTGAGATCCAAAGCTAGGCTTCCACCTATTCTCTTGTTGTAAATAAGGTCATACTGGACCACATATTGTGTCCATTTGTCTGTCTATTTGTCTGTCCATTTGTCTGTTCTGGCTGTGCAGTGGCAGCATTGACCAGAGATTGTGCAGTGCCATCCTTCTAGAAAAATTTTACTTTCTCTAAATTTTGCTTTAATTAATATTAAAAATATAACAAATTTTCATAGACTGTCAGATTAGGGAATTTGTCATTGAGCCCGCAAGAGAGCTGATTTGGAGTGACTGGTGTCTCACTGTGGGGTTTGCAGCTCATCCCTTTCCCTGAAGGTCTTGGTCTTTGCTTCCTCAAGACCTTGGAGAGAGGTGTGACAAACATGAGTGATCTGGGCCTAGAGCCAATAGGAACCAGAGTAGGCTTTTTCAGGGTGTGAGCATAAGAGCATGTGTAGAGCTGTTGCTTTGAGACTGAGGAGTTATACAAGCAGGTGGGCAAGGGAATGGGAAGGGGATGTTAAGGGCAGAGAAGACTATACCTGTACTTTGCAGATCAAAGGAGGTCTAGACGCATTCAAATCAAATGTTTTCCCTTGAAACAGCTGCATAGCCATGCAGACCCGAGCAAGAAATTCACCCAGACAATAGCAGAGTAGGTGTGCAGGGCCCTGCCAAGACACAGCAGCTTGGGTGCACAGGCCCCAGCTTGAGGCCCAAGTGGAAAACAGCTGTGCAGGTGCACTGGCCCCAGCCAGAGACCCACCCAGACAACAGCCCAGCACAGGGATCCATAAGGCCATCATTCTGAACCCAGGTATTGTGCACAGTGGTAAGCAGCAGACAGAAGGCCTCTATGAGGCTTGTTGAGAATTGAAGCATACTAGGAGAGCAAAGAGTCACCTCAATAAAGGTCCAGCAGACTGCATTGGTTGAAATGAGAAGACATCTAAACAAGTCTCAAAACCAGACTTCCAGATGATGAAAGGAAACCCCAAGGGGCAATGAGATGGAACAATCTGAAACTCAACAACCTGGACTCCCTCAACTAGCAATGAAAGAGGATCTGGAAAAAATGAAATAAGAAATAATTTCTCAGATAACAACAGAGGTTGTGTCCATAGTGAAAGACATGATTAACAATTCTAGAGCAGACACAGATTTAAAAAAATAATAGAGGAGCTGAGGAACATGATGGAATCCTAGCATAGGAAATAAATGAAACCCATAAAACAAGATGCAAACAGATATCCAGGAGATTAAAAACTCCACTGAAAGTTTATGCAGCAGAATGAGTCAATGTGAGGACAGAATATCAGATATAGAAGACAAGATTGTGATTAGTGACAAGGAAAAGAAAGATTTCTTTAACATACCAAAGGACCATGAGAAATCAATTCAGCAACTGCTAGATGATGCAAAGAAGAATAACGTAAAACTGATCAGAGTCAATGAAAAAACAGGAGAGAGAGTGCAGATGACATAAAAAAACTGTTCACAGAAGTAATGGCATAAAACTTCACAAGCAGGAGAAAAGAATTTGGCACACAGATAAGTGAGGCATATAGGACTCCAACTATCCATGATAAAAAAAAAGTCTACACCTAGGAATATAATGGTCGAGATTCCAGAAATGAAACAGAAGAACAAAAGTCTAAATACAGTCAGAGAAAAGAAACAAATCACATACAAAGGAAAGACCATCAGAATCACAGCAGACTTCTCAACACAAACCCTCAAGTCAAGAAGAGCCTGGAGTGAACTATTCAAACCCTAAAAGAAAACAACCTCCAACCCAGATTGATGTACTCTGCAAAACTATCTTTCAAAATTGATGGAGAAATTAGGTACTTTTACAACAAAGAACACCTGAGGAACTTTATGAATACAAAATCAAAACTCCAAAAATTTTTAAACAGTATCTTAGGAAAAGATAATGAGGGTCACAACTCATGAACCCCAGCAGAATGAATCCATTAGGCAAGACAAGAAATTAAAGGCAAAGGGGGAGAATCCAGCAACAGGAAAAGGTTATGACAAGGATAAGTCAATACATATCAGTTCTAACCATCAGTGTTAATGGTCTCAATTCACCAATCAAATAAATAGACTGCCAGAATGGGTCAAAAAGCAAGATTCACCAATATGCTGAATACAAGGAACACACTTAATTCAAAAGGAAACTCATAGACTGAAAGTTAAAGAGTGGAAAACAATACTCCATGCAACAAAAAAATAGGAGTAGCTATACTATTTGCACATGAAATGGCTTTCAAACCAACACTAATTAAGAGAGACAAAGAAGGCCACTATATACCTGTAAAAGGAACAATCCAAGAGGAAGAGATGACAATCATAAATATATATGCACTAAATATTTGTGCACCCAACTATATAAAACAAATATTAACAGACATGAAAAATCAGAAAAGCACCAATACAATAATAATGGGGGACCTCAATACTCACTGTCATAAATAGATAGATCAACTAGCCAAAAAAAATTATAAATACTAGAACTCAATGAAACTCTTCAACAAATGGACTTAACAGATATTGACAGAGTGTTCCATCCCACAAAATCAGAATACACATTCTTTTCAGCTGCACACAGGTTGTTCTCCAAATTAGACCACATACTTGCTCATAGAACACATTAAAGTAAATTCAAAGGAATTGAAATTATCCCCCGTAGATCATAGTGCAATGAAATTGGAGATCAATGGTGAAAGAAACCACAAGAATTTTACAAATACATGGAAATTGAACAACACATTCCAGAACAACCAATGGGTCACAGAGGAAATTAAAGAAGAAATCAGACAGTTTCTACAATTAAATGACAATCCCAATACAACATATTGGATATTATGGGACACAATGAAAGCAGTGAGGGAAATTCATAGCAGTGAATACTCATATTAGGAAAACAGAGCAAGCTCAAAAAAAACAACCTGATGCTGAACATCAAGATTCTAGAAAAAGAAGAGCAGGACAAACCCAAAGCTCATACAGGAAATTATAAAGATCAGAGCAGAAATCAATGCAATGGAGACTAAGAGAATGATACAAAAAAATCAATGAAGCAAAAAGTTGGTTCTTTGAAAGAATAAACAAAATTGATAAACCCTTAGCCAACCTTATCAAAAACAGGAAAGAAAAGACCCAAATCCATGCAATTAGGAATGAAAATTGTGAAATCACAATGGACCCCAGCAGAAATCCAGAGGATCATCAATACCTACTTTGAGAACCTATACGCCAATAAGATGGAAAACACAGAAGAAATGGACAGATTTCTAGACATGTATGAATTACCAAAGTTGAATGAAGAAGATCTAAAAATTCTAAACAACCCAATATCAATCAATGAAATTTAAAACATAATTAAAAACTTACCAAGTAAGAAAATCCTGGGTCCTGATAGCTTCACTGCCGAATTCTACAAGACATTTAGAGAAGAACTACTACCACTACTGTTTAAACTCTTCAATGAAATTGAAAGGGAAGCAATACTCCCAAATTCATTCCTGGAAAAAAAATCAATAGCTTTACTGTTTATGAATAACAGACTCACTGAGAGAGGAACTGCAGAAACAACTCCTTTCACAATAGCATCCAAAAAAATGAAATGCCTAGGAATCAACCTAATGAAAGAAATCAAAGCCCTCTACTCTGAAAACTACAGCTCTCTGAAAATAGAGATCAAAGAGGATATCAGAAAAGGGAAAGACATCCTTGCTCCTGGGTAGGAAGAACCAACATAGTGAGAATGGCCATACTTACAAAACTGCTATATAGATTCAATGCAATTCCAATGAAATCCCAACAGCATACTTCACAGACCTTCAGAAAACAATCCAAAAATTCATTTGGAACAAGAAGAGATCTAGAATAGCAAAAGCAATTTTAGACAACAAAGACAAGGTAGACAGTATCACAATCCCCAACTTCAAACTATACTACAAAACTACTGTGATAAAAACAGAATGGCACTGGCAAAGAAACAGACCTGCGGATCAGTGGAACAGATTAGAAGATGCAGAAACAACTCCAGACACTCACAGCCACCTCATCTTTGACAAAGGAGCCAAATACCCTCACTGGAGGAAAGATAGCCTCTTTAATAAATGGTGCTGGAAATATTGGGCTTCAACTTATCAAAGATTAGAACTAGACCTATATCTCTCACCATGCACTAAACTAAAATCAAAATCGATCAAAGATCTAAATATTAAAACAGAAACACTAAATTGGCCAGAAGAAATGTTGGGTAGAACTCTTGAAGACATTGGTGTAGGAAAAGATTTCATGAACAATACCTCAGTTACACATGAACCAGCACAAAGAATCAACAAGTGGTATCTCATCTTATTAAAAAGCTTCTGCCTAGGAAGAGAAACCAACAACAGAGTGAAGAGACAACCCACAATGTGGGAAAAATTTTTTACCAGCTGTTCCTCAGACAAAGGTCTACTATCTAGACTATATAAAGAACTTTAAAAAATCAGACCTCCCAAATTTAAAGACCCAATCCAAAAATGGGCATCTGAAGTGAATAGACATTTCTCAGCAAAGAAGTAGAAATAGCAAATAAACATATGAAAAAATGTTCAACATGACTGGTCATTTGAGAGATGCAAGTGAAAACAACACTGAGATTCCACCTCACTCCAGAAAAAATGGCTGCTATCAAGAATTCAACCAATAACAAATGCTGTCAGGGTAGTGGGGGAAAAAGAACACTTCTCTACTGTTAGTGGAAGTGTAGACTGGTACAACCACTGTGGGATTAAGTATGGAGATACCTCAAAAAGCTAGGATTAGAGGACACATTTGACCCAGTTATTCCCCTGCTGGGTATCTTCCTCAAAGAATTAAAGGAATCATACCACAGTGATATATGTGCATCCATGTTCATAGCAGCACAATTTGTAATAGCTGTAGTTTTCAAGGTAGAGGTCTTTTACTTCCTTTGCACAGTGATATATGTGCACCCATGTTTATAGTGGCAGTTTGTAATAGCTAAAACTTGGAAACAGCCCAATTGCCCATCAAGTGGAGACTGGATAATGAAGATGTGGTTTTTCCATAAAATGGAGTACTACTCAGCCATAAGGAATGAGAAACTAGAGACATTTATAGCTAAGCGGACACACATAGAGGTGATATTCTTAAGTGAAATAAATAGGACAAATGTGTAAATGAATAGTTTACTAGAGAAACAAATAGTTTCTCTAGTGTGAGAAACTAAAAGTGTAAATAAGGATCAAAATGTATAATAGATGATGTAAAATAGGAAGAAAAGGGGCAAAGGGGAAGGGGAAGTGGGAGGGGTAGGGGAAAGGAAAGAAGGGAAAGCAATAAATATAGAAAAGGAAAAAACAGAAACAAAGTCTTTGTGAATAGGGAGGGATGGAGGGGTTGAAGCAAGGGCAGGAGAATGGGGAAAAAAATAAGAACCAAGGTATATCATGTAAAGGTACAAATTCCCAATGGTGAATGTCATCATATTGTATACCTAAAATGTACCGATAAAATTAATGAATAAAAAAAGTTTTCCCTTAATAAACAGCTCAGGTAATAGCAATTTAAAGTCTGAGCACTTTTCTTTGTCGCACTTAGAGCACCTCACAGTATAGCACTTTGTTTCCATCCCGCCCCCGCATGTCATGGGCCACAAGCACATTGAGATACTGAGATTCACTTGGTGTACAGAGGTCTGGAAACCCTCTCTCATCTGCCGTGACAGCTCTGCTCACCACAGCTGTGTGCTGCTCTTGTCTTCAGGAGGGGACAAGGATTTGAAGGAATGTGGGGGTAGAGACAGGCAGGGTGCTCATGGGTGCTGGGAGCTGAGTTGTGTGATCTGTGACTGCTCAGGGGCAGCACTTTGGGCTGTGGAATGAGGGGGTGGGATAGTTCTCCCCATCCCCGGACCGTGTGTGTGAGACCGCTGTCTCCTGGTACCTTGTCACTACAAACACTCTCCACAGCTCCTGCCCTTACCTGCATTTGGCCCTGGAGCTGAAATCCTGACCACAAAAGGAGGGTTCCTCCCTCCTCCCTTCCACTCCTCCAGTCTCCTTGTGTCCCGGTACACCCTGCCTGCCTGCCATTGAGAACAGCCAGTGTGACTCCGGGGTCTATGGCCAACTTTGGTCCCTGAGACCACCAGGGGCAGCTGGCTCTGAGGAGGAAGGGGCTGTACTAGGTTTCTTCTTCCCTTTCTGCATCACACCTCTGCTGTCAAGAGGGTGTCATGCTGCAGAGCAGGCACCAAGCTCCCTGGGTCCCCACTGCTGTCTGTGTTCCCTCTGGAGGGCATCGGCCTAGACTGCACAGGGTCACAGCCTTGGACAGATTACAAAGCCTAAGCCACCTCTGACTCAATGGTAAGTGACAGCTCTAAGAGAGGCCAGGATGCAAAGTGGGTGATCTATGAACCCTCTCCTCCCATCTCTTCTATGCTTACAAACCTTCCCCGGCTCCCTCTTGTCCAAACAGCCCAAATCCCCGAGCACAAGCCCTTCAAGAATGGCTTTGCCAGGTCTCAGCCCTGTACCACTACATTGCCCTCCTCTCCGCTTTCTCTGCTTCCTTAAACACCAGCTGGTCCACCCGTGTCCAGCCATTCCCAAAGTGCACCTGGCCGAGATGCTGCCTTCTCCGGGAACCCTTACCCAAAGGTCCCTGAGCCCTGGGAGGGCCAAGCTGCTTCCTTCTCCATGTGCCCCTGGCACTTTGTGCATGTGTCTATCATCGTAGCACTTAACAGGGTTGTTCACAGCAGGATTCTCCATTATACCAGAGGCTGCTGGAAGGTAGCACTTTGTAACTTCCAGCCTGTGATTGTAGCACACAGAACAATGCACATTCCCTGGGGACACCCTGAAATGCTTTCTAAATTAATGGCATGTCAGGACCCTAACTTGTCTTGGAGGAGGCTGGCTGCAGCTGCAATCATATGCATGATCCAGGGGCTACACGCATCCTTTCTGACAGTTTCCAGCACAAGCTTGCATTCCAGTGTTTTTCCGCCTTCTCTGCACCTTGGTTGCAACTGAGGAGCTTTATAAACTCCCAGCATGCAGGCCACTGCACAGAACAATGAAATCGGCCAGTGGGAAGTCAGCTTTTGGGTTTCAAAAACTCCTCAGATGATTCTAATATAGAGGTAGGGCTGAGAATCTCTAGTCTGGGTGATGCTAGGTAGTTAATTGGAAAGAGCTTTTCTTGTGTGCTCACTATGAATAAACACCGCTTTAGGCACCTGGGGATGAGGTGGACTAGGGTGGGGTTGTGGTGAGAGGAGAGAGGAGAGACTTTAGACTCAATACTGAATGGAACCTTGCTATCAAGAAAGTGAAGTCAGTATAATTGCTATGCACAACTGCAAATGGTCATGGGCTCTGAACTGTATGGTTCAGACCAGAGTGTCACAACAATGACATTTGGAGCTGGGGAACACTTGGTTGTGGGAGGCTCTTTTGCATTGCAAGATGTTTCAAACCATGTCGGTCCTCCACCCGCTGTATGCCAGCAGCAATCAACAGCCTCACGTTCCCCATTTATAACAACCTAAACTGTCCAGACATGTCCAGATGTTTTATTCCCCTGGGAATAAAACCTGCCCTGATTGTGAAAGGCTGATATAGACTTAGCTCTAGTGTTTTAGTAAGACCCACAAGTGATCGGTGTGTTCGTTAAAGCACTGGTGGAGAGCAGCTGTTCTCAAAGTGTGGCCCCTGATGAGCATTGGAAATGCATGTTCTCAGGCCCCACTCCAGGCCTCCTGATTTCATAACCTCGTTGTACTAAGTTCTCTGGGAAATTCGCGCATGCTTAAGTTTCAGGACCATTGAGCAGGCTAGAGAGGAAAGGCAGATTGGATACTTTGGAGCAATCAGCAGACTCAGTAGAGAGGGAGTAGAGCCCAGGAATGTGACAGGCAGCAGGGAGGGGCCCACGCAGAGGGAGCCACACTCAGGAAGAATTTGCAGATGTAGAGTTGCCTCAACTCTTACACTGTCAAGTCTCCTTTTCTTCCTGATTAATCTTTTTCTTAACTTCCTCAATCTGTTTTCTCATGTTTTGGATAAAAACCAATTTCCCCTATAATTTATACCCTTTGATATGTTCATCAACTTGCTCAAAGAATTTTTTGGGAATCTCAACAAGTGATCACTTGAAAAAACTGAGAGGGGTTGTGACAAGTTGTGCATAATGCAATTTACCACCAGGCATACTTACAAATAAGCACCTATTTACAAATGTATCGCTCATTTACCAAGATTTTATATTGTGACTCACTTTTTACAAAGTTAATAACAACCCCTCTTAGTGATGTGTTTGGTCACTATAAAGCCAGATGTTTCTATGGTAGATTTAACATTGCAAATCTAATCTCAGATCTGCAGATAGAGCCATGTTTCTAAATCACAAAATTCTGATTCCTTTATTCCCACATGTAAAAGTGTGAATGTGAGCCCCAAAATTTGTGTGTTGAAAACTTAATCCCCCATGGGACAGTGTTGACAGGTGACACCTTTAAGAAGTGATTAGATCAGTGCTCTGATTGTAAAAATGAGTTTGTTATAGAATGAATTTAGTGCCTCCCTTCTTTCATGCAAGCGCCTCTGGGCTTCCCACCTTCTGCAATGCAATGAACCTGCAAGAAGGTCCTCACCAGTACAGAATCCTCAGCCTTGGACTCTCAGTTTCCACATCTGTTCCAGATCATTCCTTATAAATCACCCAGCCTCAGGTATTCTGTTACAGTGGCATGAAACAGGCTATGACAGCATGGTTAAAACCTTTAAATGTTTTTCTTCAACTGAGAAGGACAAAGTCCAAACTTCTCACCATTTATTACAAGGTCTTTCCCTGCCCACTTTCTATTTATCTTTCTGGTCTTACCTATAGACTAAAAAGTATGGACAAGAAAAAAAATACATGATAAAATATTAAGATTATAGATAAAGATCGGCTGATCTGGGAGCTCCAAAAAAGGCCAATCTGAGAGATGCGGGGATGTGGATGTGAATGTGGATGTGGATGGATCCAGAAGCTCAGGGGCTGATTTTGAGGTTTCTGGTTTTATGTGCACCATGCACCCACTTCAAGCGCGTGCTCCTTGTCTTCGTGGCCCAAAATTCCAGAACTACTGCTATAAGCATGGTCTGTCTCACTTAATTCTACACCTTTGCACAAGTTGGTTCTGCCTAGAAGGTTCTTCCTGGTGTGTTTTTGCCTGAGCAATTCTCACTTTTACTTTACTCTCAATTAGAGATTGCTTCCTTGACAAGCCCTTTCCAGAGCTCAGAGCCTTTAAGACAGGATGACGTTCTGTTTGCCCCACAGTGCTCTACACTGGCCACAGGGGAGCGCTCACTACACCCCCAGCTCATCTCTCTTTCTCATGGGACTGTCATGTCCTTAAGCTCAGAGACTGCATCCTGTGTCCTACTGTGTCCCCTGAGCCTAATCTAGCCCAACACATAGCAAGTGCTCAATCAACTGTTTATGGAATGAATACATGAATGCCTGGCTTGAGGGGCATTTTATATTTTGATCTATAATAAATACTACTTTTCTTCCCCCAGATTTAAATTAGTTAAAACTATTGGGCTATATTATGCTGTAGGTACAGTCGACCTCTGTTTTCTTTCCATGTTGTTCCCTCCTGTTTTCTCCTGTGTTGGCTCTTCTTTTCACTTTTTGTGGGCCCCTGAGTGATTCCGAGGCCTCAGCATTGCTGCTCAGCCTTTTGGACCAGCAGCAGAGAAACATTAACTTCAGTTCCGGCCAATAAACACTCTTGTAAAAAGTGTTGGGTTGTTTTTTTTTGCCAGAGACTAACCCATAAGTGAGACACAAAAAATATAATTGCTGTGTGTTTATCAGGCATGATTTACCACTTCCACGGTGGAGAACCAGTATTGCATGTTCAGGAAGCAGAGTGCTGGCTTAATTTGTTTTTATGTGCAATTACAGGGTGCATTACTTAGTGATGGCCTACCTAGAGAGTTCAGTTAATTGCACATTCACACACATCCACAAGCATGCACATGCACATATATACAGGCAAACCCATATATACTGTGTATTTATATATGCCTGTGTGCTTATTTATGTCTATATTTACATACGTGTATGCATACATGCATATGTACATATGCATACATAATATGTATAGATATTCCTGTTTGCATATATAACTATAAATTCAACAACCATAAAACACAGTATTATAGTATTTTGGGGATATGCAGATCAATATTATAGTATTTTAATAACTTAGGTCAGCAGTCAGCAATCATCTTCTATAAAGGGTCAGGCAGCAAATATTTTAGGCTTTGTGGGCATACTATCTCTAATGCAACTATTCAACTCCACCTTTGTGATGCTGAAAGGCCTATGACTTGGCTGTGTCCCAATAAAACTTTATTTCTGAAATAGGAGTAGGTTGGATTAAGTCTATCATCTATAATTTGCCAGAATGATTCTTAGATCATAAGTATGATTAAAATATTAAGTAAGCAGCATTTAACACATAGTCCATCCTGAAGTTTAGGAGAATCATATAATGTAGTTGCTATGGGGTATTTTTTTATTGAATACTACAATAAGATACAAAAACATAAAGTGTGTGCTCCAAATGTTAGAATTTAAATCCATAAAAATTAGCATCACTACCTGTTAAGAAAAAGATACATCCAATTTGTATATGTTTCTTCATTTTTTATCTTTAATAATTGCAATGTTTAAAATGTTGTAGGAAATAAGCTCCATGATGAATTCTGATGCTTTTTGACTTCAGCACATTCCCAAAGAAAACAAAATCTGTATTTCATGTTTTCTCCTTAAAAATGCTGAAAGAACCTGCAGGAGCAAAGGTGTTCTTGGAAGCCCACCAAATCTTTCAGACATACAACATTCTATTCCTTCCTGGATAACTTTCAACTCGGTGCCACAAAGCCCTGTGACAGGAATTAGAACAGGGATCCAGCTCCACCTGCTAGGACGTCCACACAAAGAAATGCTGGTGACCACGGGAGCCGCCGGTCACGAAAGTCATGGTGAGAGTCACCTGAACACTGTTGAATCTGAGAAGAATTAAACAGCTATCCTGCGTGGTTTACCCATAGTCACAGCCGGCAATACCTTTTGCAATTTTGCAGACGATTCAAGTACAAAAGTGGCTTAAGGAAATTCACATGGTCGTAGCCCCTGTGAATTTTCTATGATTCGGACACTTTAGGTCTTATGCTCCATGGAATACTTGGTGATCAAAACATGGAACATATTTATATTTATTTATTTAGACTGTAGAGAGGAATGATTGATGAGTCACTTCTTGACTTTTATAAGCCTTGAGTTTTTTAACCTTTCAAACGATCTTTGCTAGAATGTGCACTTTTAAAACACAACAATTGTTTAGCAATTGAGGAAGAAAATCTAGGAAATATATTTTGACTTCAGACTTTGAAAGAGGGTAAGAGAGATCTCAAGATTTATTTATTATTTCTCTCTTCCCCACTTTGGCCTACATAAACTATCAGTTTTTCAGAATTAGCACATCATTATTATTGTTACCTCCTTAAAGATGGTGTTACCCCTCATTTCAAGCCTTATTTTTTTATACCTCTAGTAGAATTCATTACTTTCTCCAGTCTTGGATATTTCCAACAGATGAGCACAAACTTTAGATACATATTTGTTCAAATAGTATTTCTGAATAGGAAGAAAAGGTCCAAAGGGGTAGGGGTAGTGGGAGGGGCAGGGGAAAGGAAAGAAGGGAATTGAATCATTATGAGAAATTGAAAAACTGGAAATAAAGTCTTTGTAAATAGGGAAGGGTGGAGGGGGTGAAGGGAGGGCTAGGAATGGGAAAAAATAAGAACCAAGATGCATTATGTAAAGGGACAATTCCCAATGAGAAATGTAATTGTGTTGTATACCTACAACGTAGCAATAAAAGAATTTAATAAAAAAATAGTATTTCTGAATTCACAGGTTTAAAATGTTCTAATAAATGGGACTTAGTGCAGGTGTGGCCATTTGCCACTATTTTTTCATTTGCTGTGGCACCAGAAAACTAAAGTACAAAAAGAGGTTGCCAAGGTGGGACTTTGTAAGTCCCAAACATACACAAGTGCACTTTCAGGGGGTTTGAACAAAAAACAAAAGCTGAGTAGAAACCAACGAAGAGAAATTAGGGTGGTGATGTTCTTTGTCTCACCTCCTAAGACTTGGAAAAGAAACCAGTCTGGCAAAAAGCTAAAACCACAATGACACCCAGGCTCAATGAAAAGAAGTGAAAGAGGGGCCGGGGATTTAGCTCAGTGGTTCCACCACCTGCCTCGCAAGCGCAAAGACCCGAGTTCGATCCCTGGTACCAAAGAGAGAGAGAGAGAGAGAGAGAGAGAGAAGAAAGAAAGAGAAGTGAAAATTAAAATGGAGTTATTGATAGGATCTGCTTGTTGAATTATAGCAATGAAAAAGAACAAACTTGTTAGTGAGCTCAGACAGGCTTTAGACAACTTGAGTCATATGAGCTAGTGGTGCATATTCCAAAGCAAGCAAAAAGTAGTCTCTTCATACCTCATGTTCTGGTTGGATTAGTAACAGCTTCTCCCTCGTGTCCAGCCATCCCCAATTTGGGCTGGGCTTTCCTCTACCTGCCACCTCCCCTCCAGATTTTCTCCCACCAAGAGGGGAGAGGAAAGCCAGCGTCAGGCCTTCCAGAGAGATCGCAGCACGCACGAGGCCACTCAGTGCCCGTTTCCCCAGAGTGGAGCAGAAAGCTGAGGGATGTCCTTGCAGAGCGTGAATGCATTGTTTTGGAGAGAAGACATCCTTCTTTCTGAAGCACAAAGAAGTGACTGAGTAGAAACCAATGGAGGGAAATCAGGTTAGTGATGTTCCTTATCTCAACCTCCCTAGTTTATGTTTATGTGTTGGTGTATAAATCAAAAGGAGACAAAGCTTTCCCAGTTCCTTCTTGTACATGTGTTAGTATCCTTACATTTTCATTCCACCCCCTTGGTTGGTAGAACTACGTGCCATGGGTAGAAAGCATCCCTCCAAGGTTCCTGGGCTGGAAGGTTGATCCCCCCATGTGACAGTTTGGGGATGGTAGAAGCTTTGAGAGTAGAAAGTAATTAGTGGAAAGTAATTAGGTCACAGGCACAGCACCTTTGCAAGGGGTTAATGCTGATGTCCTGGAGTGAGATAGTTCTCTTGAGAGCATGTTGTCATAAAGTAAGGCCACTGCACACACTTTGTCCCTTCCGCATATGGCTGGTTCCCTTTCTACTTCTTTACCAAGTTGTGACACAGGAAGCACTTGCTGGGATGCCAATGCCATGCTCTTGGACCACAGAACTTTGGACTAAGTAAACTTCTTTTCTTTATAAAGTATCCAGCTTCAGGTATTTTGTTACAGTAATGTGAAATGAATGACTACACTACTATTTAAATCTTCAATTCCTCAAATCATAAACTGATTCTCTGAATACATTTAGACAGTCCCCACCTTCTGTATCATTCACTCCACTAATATCAGCACCATGGTATTTTTCAGTGAATTCTTCCCCTGTGCAACTATAGCTGATAGCTTTGCACCAAGAAAATTTCTCTGCCCATCTCCCTCTTTGGTGGAGCCAATGAAACTTCAATTGCCCACTTCTACAGCAACTTCTTCCTCCTGTTCTAATCACCAGAGGCTGAAGGGAACCCTGGGAACTTTCATCTCCAAAGCTGAGTCTGGCTGGGGATTCCTAGGCCCAGCCCAGGTTCTACCTTAATCAAATCAAATGCAGCTCAAAGTGTTTCTCCATCAGATGGCAAATCAATTAGACAAAACCCTCACTCATCTACAGGTGTCACAGCCACCCAAACAGAATTTATACCAGAACGATCAGGCTTTCCTACCTTTGCAATTATAAGATATCCCAAGTAGCTAATGTTTATAATTTTTGTTGAGAAGAAGCATAAGTAATCTTTGTCTCATCTCAGTCAATTAAAAAATTATCCTTAGCCACAAGCAGAAGCAGAAGATTTTAAAAATAAAATCTTTATGACTGTGTTTTTTTCACCAATTTAAAAACACACCATGATGGAGCATTTCATAAAAATACAATCTCTATGGTCATGTTTTTTCACCAATTAAAAAATATGCCATGATAGAGCACATCCCTTTCTCCTCCTCTTTAATTTGACCTTTTCTTCAGTTCTCACACAATAGAGCTCTTTACCAAGGTGACTGGACTAATTTGTTCGCTTCAAAATGCTTTCAGATGGTGAAAGCAACAGAACATTTAGAAAATAAACCACATGAGATTCTATAATTCCCTGACCAGTACAAAAACCATTATAAAGTTTACTCATTCCCTTGCAGACTTTTACAATGTTTGGCCCTTACATGAAGATATTTCTATTAAACAAACATGAAGACTAATTACATAAAAATAAGACCATAACAGAAAATTATTACATGAAAACACTTAGAATAACCCCTAACTCCTGTGCTCCTAAACACCATTAACATATATAAATCCAGTTTTTCTTTCTCCATACACCAGTATGCATTTTTAAAAGAATCACTTTCTTGTGCCTCTGCTCTGCCTTCATCCCGTTATATTTTTCATTCAATAAACATTTATTGAGCACCTACTAGGTACCAGCCAGCATTTCATGGGGTTAAAACTGTGTACAATAGTGGCAGAGCCCCTCCTGGTTTTTGTGATGTTTGTAACCTAAAGTGAAAGATAGAGCTTAAACAAACAATTACTAATTTTTATTTGAGAAATAAATAATATCTTTCCTTTGGCTTTAAGGTATCATGTGCCTTTCAGACTTCTCCTACCACCTCACATGAACAAGCTCTTTCTCCCTCTACTTTCTGTTCATTGCAAGCCTTTATCGTAATGCAAGTGAGAGGTGACCTGGAACTTGCTGTTCCATCTCCTACAGTTCACCCCATGTACCCGAGGACAGGTGAGTCACTGAGCTCGGGGGCAGCTCTGCAGAGTGAGGACTGTCCTGCTGATGGCCTTATACATGTTTCTGACCACACCTACGACAACCACGGGAGTTCTGAGAATTCTAGTGCCAGGAAGGGGAGGCATTTGGTGCAGGAAGTCAGACAAAGCCTCCAATGTAGCACAACTATATAAGAAGCTGGGCTGATAAAGAGGAAACTTGCAACCTTGCTTTATTTTTTCTTGCCAGACTGAACTTTGCTTTTGAGAAAAACAAACACATTGTGCATGGCTGTAAGCCTCACGCTGGGGCCTGGGGCCCGGGGCCCAGAAGGCCTGTGGCAGGGTTCCGTGGTCCCAGGTTGTGGGTGGGTAAGGGTTGGGGCTGAGAAATTATTTGATTAACTTCAAATTTCTACTCTTTTTCCTATGGAGACATGGACTTCTTCTTTATTTGTGTATTTGTTTCGGTCTGCTTAAGACTTCTAGAGAAATGACCAACATCTTAAAGTTTTCAATAGATGAAGAAAAAAACTATTGAATGCAAAGCACCGTGTACAGAAGACCCAGTATGTCTGTGTGGTTAGCTGGATCTTACAGTCCATCTGTGTCACTGTGGGCTCCACAGAGCAAGGCATTCAGGTGACACTGCTCATCTCTCCGCAGAGGCTGAAGGATCTGCGGGCCCATGTCGCATCCTCAGACTGACCTTGTGTCAGGTCCACAGCAGGCACTCACACACAACAAACTCTTTCTTGACAATGAAGAAGTTGCTACCCACTGAGAGATGGAACCATGCATGGAGTGGTTTCCCCTCTACACATAAGACAGAAGATAGGATCGAAAAATAAGTTTCACTTAACTGAAGTGCAGACAATTATTATTTTTGTGACCATTCTATTTTCTTTTTGCCTCTCTACAAGTCCTGAGCTTTCTTAACTTATTCTGGCACACACACCTGTGTGTGGAGCACTGCCCCTTCCTCCCTCCTTCCCTTCTGCCTGATCTTAGGCATCCCACGGCTTCAGCCACGTCCTCTCTGCCAGGCCCCAGACCCGTTTCTGCAAGTGTCCTGTAGATGTTTCCACCTCCGGCATTAACACCACCAGATGAACCTTCTGTATGCCCACCCAACCCCACCTCCAATTTGTTCCTCTACTCTACTTCCTGTCCCGCCTAACTATATCACTGAAGGCCAACTGTGCTGGTGCCACCTTCTGTGGAAATGTCCAAAGGGACTGTTTCTGCCTTCTTTTCTAATGAGGTACCACGACAAGTTCAGTAAACTGAATGACAGTTGCCCCCAGACAGGTCCCTGTTCCAGTCCCTAGTACTTGTGAAATTTACATGGCCAAACACAACTTTACAGCTGTGAGGAACTCCACAGATATGAGAAACTTTAAGGTGTAAGTTAAGGATTTTGAGATGCAGAGATGGCCTTGGATTATCTGGGTGGGTCTGATGGACTCACAAGAGTTGGGAGGAGGGGTAGGTGTCAGTCAGCAGATATGATAGTGGCAGAGGTTGGCAGGACGGGGCCGCAAGCTAACGTGGCTTTAGAAACTGAAAGAGGTGAAAAGACAGGCTCCCCTGGAAATGTCAGAGGAACTGAGGCTTTGATTTCAGTCCCGTAATATCCATTTTAGTCATCTGACATGTAAGAGTGTAACATAATAAAATTGTGTGGTCTCAAGCCCTGAGCTTTTGGTAATTTGTTATAGCAGCAATAGCACACTAATGTCACAGATTCCAAGCTTGGATGTGAGTGAGAGACAGGTGTCTAAAGAAAGTCGCCTCTCTGTCATCTGTGGTAGAAGCGGGCCACGGTGCAGAAGGGATTTGGTGAGGAGAGGGTAGAGGGATGGCTCTGGGAAGCTGTGGCATTTGGGGCTCCCCTCCTATTCCCCCTCTTAGGGGAAGGGACAGGTGCAACTTCTTAACTCTGCTCTCCTGAAAGAGACTTCCAGTTCCCCCTAAGGGAGGTTGGGTTTCCTGCTCTTGGGACACAGGGACATCAGGTGCTTGATCCACTCTGGAGGAGGCTGGGGCACTGAGAACTGGGTCTGCTTCTGAGGGTCTGGAAATCAGGGGTGAGTGTGGATCCTTACCTGGGGGGAGCAGGGCCCTGCACCCTGGACTCACTTGGGTCTCCCTGGACCAGACCCTCCTGGGTCACCCAGGAGGAGATGTGGGTTGTTCATCTAAGAGGATCCTGTGTAGGGCTGCAGACAGGGGCTGCTTCCCGATACCCAAGGCTCAGGCAGGGAGAGACCTTCCAGAGATTCCCCCAGGCACGACAGAGCAGCCAAGGGGAGTGAGGTGCAGGTGCCACACAGAGCCCGAGGGGACTGCCTGCGGCTTCCATCCTCCCAGACTGGCTCTGGACATTGTAATTTCTGAAAGGAGCCTGTTTGTACAACTGAAAGGGACTAGAGGACTTGCTTCATGGTCTCCAGAAAGGTCATGAGCTGCTTGATCTTCAGCCAGGGACAAAGAAGAGCCATATCCCTCTACTCCCAGTGAAGTTTAAAGGGACTGTGGGAGAGAAAACGAAGTTGCCCTGGGTACAGCCACACCTCTGGTCCTTCGCACGCCTATCCCACCTCTGCATGTGCTGTGCCCCTGCCCTCAGTCTGCCTCCCGGCCCAGACCTGTGCAGGACTGGACTGCACTGCACGGTGCCGCCCTGGCCTCCCTGCCTCCAGGTCACCTTCACTGCTGCACCTGGTTCACTGCTGCACCTGGCAGATCCTCCACAGACTCACAGAGCCCAGTCTGTGTTGCTCAGAGCTCCCCAGCATCTTCTGCTCTCCAGTTTGGAGAATGAGGTGCCAACTGCTTTGTGTGACATACAAGGCCCCTCGCAGTACCTCACCCCACACCATACACCCTGGCCTCTAGGCCCTTGGCCTGCCTGTGGCTCCCAAACACACCAAGCCCTCAGGGCTTCCTACCTCACCATTCCCTGTCCTTGTGACGACCTTCCTTCTTTCCCCATTGGGACCCACTGGCTTTCTCTATTCCCAGGGCTGGATGCTGGGACACAGAGGCTGATACAATATGGCCCTTGTCCCCATGGCCTTTGGGACACAGAGTCACCAGCCACAGACAAGCAGAGCCATCTATGTATACCAGTAGCAGTCATTAACAATCCCGCAGAGACAGAGATAGCCATGAGGCTGGGCACCAAGACCCAACTGGGTTACACTCACAAAACACCCGAGTACACACATCTCCACCACATGGTGAGCTGTTGGTCTGGAGAATTCCCCAGGGCAAAGACCACTTTTAGTCCCCTTTGCCATGTCCAGGCACTCAGTGAAGGTTAGATTAACAGAAATAAAAGATAACCCATCTTTAATCTGTGTTAGTTTATAGGCATCAAAGCACTTTTCCCAGGCCCATGTTTTTACCTCTCCAGAACAGTAGCTCTCAAGCTTAGCTGATTTTGTTCTTTTTGTTGGCAGTACTGGGGATTGAACCTAGGGGCTTCTCACTGAGGTCTAGTTCAAGCTCCTTTTTATTTATTTACTTACTTTTTACTTTGAAACAGGGTCTAAGTTGCCCAGGTTGGGTTCAAACTTATGATCTCCTGCCTCAGTCTTCCAGAGTGCTGGGATCACAGGCGGGAAACACTGTTGACCAACCCCACCTCAGGAGACACTGTTGTACTTACTGAGTGGGCTCTGGTGTTTAAGAGCACATTTTGCAGAGGGATCCTGCCACACAGCCAGGACCAAGAAGCACTGTCCCCAGCAGTTCTGCAAGTGCTGTCTCCCTTCAGTGTGTGGGGAAACCAAGGCAGGGAGAGATTAAGTAATGTGCTTGAGTCCCTGCAGCTGGTTAAAGGTAGAATCAGACTGGGTCAGGAGATCTCTGGTCCCTGCTCACTGGGGGCCCAGCTCAGGAAGGATAAGGGAAGCCGTCCATGGAGCTCACATTTTTACATGGGGTCTTGCTAGTGGCAACCTGTTGTTCTTGGCTTCCAACATTGGTGATATGAGTCTCAGGAGATAGGTGTGACTCTTCCCTGACTAGCTCCTGTGTCAGAAACAAAGAAAGACCTGCTCCCTGGTGGCAGGTCAGACCAAACGCAGCATGCTTTACCCCACGCCTCTTTAGTAGTGAACCATATACAGCACTTTGATTCACAGTTTCTTTGAATTTACTTGCCCCCTCCCTGTGGCTCAGTACTAGATAATCCAGCCTGTCATAAAAGATTTTGGATCCCTTAGAAGTCATTAAGAAGAAATATTCACTTCTACCAGATTCCAAGGTTCATGGAAATATCAAAGACTTAGTAGGAAATAGGAAATGTTTCCGCAATTTTAACTTTGATTGAACTTTTTCAAATCCATGAACCCCCAAACAGAGTAAGAAGCCATAAAGCCAGTAACATCCAGGCAGCTCTGAGCTTATGAACAAGTTGTATTCCAAAAGCTTGTTTGTAAGTCAGCTGTTGGGAAGGCATGCTAGACTTTCCTACAGAAACTATAACTTAAATAGTTGTAAAGGTCCCAAGCTGTCTCATAAAGTTTGTCTAACTCATGAGATAACAATGAACATTTAACAGAGTGGAGAATTTCAGAATTTCCCCACAATTACTTTCTGGGGGAAAAGCAGAGTAATGAAAACTCATTATTACTGGGACGAGGAGGGGGAACCCAGCTTTCTCTAAGGAACTGAGGTGCAAAGGGGGTGTGGCCTCTGTTGTCCTAGGTTGGGTGGAGCCATGGGCCAGCATGGACAGCAACCATGGGGTGAGGCAGGGTCAGGGGGCCCTGCAAGAGTGTAGTGACCGAAAAAGTCTTCAGCAGAGAGCTAGAGTAGTTCGGAAAAGAAGATCAAGAACAATTTTAAATAAAGCTGAAGGAGAACCAAATGGGGTAAATTTTACAGGTATTATGGTAGGTTGTGAGTTTAAAATACTTTAAAATACTTCAAGAAATTCAAGTTGAGATTGTAATTCTTTTTAGTTTTCATTGCTAGATTTTGAGATTATTTTTGTCTGGTTTTGGTGGTGGTGGTAGAGTGTGGTTACTAGAACTCTGTACTGGAATGAGTTGGGGAACTCCAGGATTTATTTGGGCTTTCCAAGTACAATCCTGTGTTCCAGCTCCTGGAGGTGAGCAATTATATTACATTTCAGGCAAACTAGAAGGAGAAGGAGAGGGAAAAAAGAAGATTTCTTTCCACGTTTGGTCAATAAACATTTATTGGACCAGCATTTTTTGGCATGCTTGCTAAGTCTGGCACTTTCAGAAACATGGGCCAGGATGAGACACAGATAGGGGAAATGGAGTTCGTGTCTTGAAGGAGCACATAGGTTAGTGGGAAGACACTGATGCCCACAGACTGTTACCGTGTGTGCTATGATGGGCATGGGCACCTGTGCTACAGGAGCCCAGGTAAGGAATGCACCTCAGCCTGGCTCCTTGGGTGACATCAAGGAGAGGGTGTTCTTTCAAGTTGGGACCCTGTTTGAATCTCCCTCTTACTAACTTCTACCTTCAGATAACCTTGCGCGTTACAAATCCATTTATTCCATCCCTTACTTTTTCAACTCTGAGAAGTTCTTTTTTTTTTTTTTTTAACAATGATTCCTTTAAAAAGGAAGAATTCAGTAGTTGGACAGTAGAGGCAGGACAGGAATGCCAATGGAAATGGTGGTTACACAGTTTCATATATGTTAGGAATTGAGTATAGTACACACACATACGCATATGCATATACCCGTGTGTGTGTGTGTGTGTGTGTGTGTGTGTGTGCGCGCGTGTGCTCTCTGGTTTGAATGTGTTCCCCAAATTCCATGTGTTGGAAACTTGGTCTCCAAAGCTATGGTGTTGAGAAGTGGGACTCTTGGGAGGTGGCAGGGTCCTGAGAGCTCTGCCCACATGAATGGATGAATCTAGTCATGAGTTAGTGGATGGATGGGTGGTGGGGAGAGTGGTTTTGTTATGAAAGTGGGGTCTCAATGGGTCCTTTGCTCTGTCTCACAATGTGATGTTCTCCATGTGTCTTGATGCAGAAAGAAGGCACTCTCAGGTATTAGCACTGGGCTCTAGGGCATCCCCACCTCCAGAACTGGGAGTCAAATGAGCCTCTTTTAAGAAAAATTAATCACACAGTCTATGGCATTTAGTATAGGAACAGAAAATGAACCATGACAAGATACAGGCATAGATATGGATTTAGGTGTCAAAGGACCTCTCAGAGAAGAGCAGGTTTTTAGGATCCAGTCCTAGGCTGAGGTTCTGGTGGTGAAGAAGAGCTGGCCAGGACTCCCTGTTAGTTCAGATCTTTTATCTGAACCCTCAGATGTATGGTAGAGTTCTGGAGCCATAATTCAGTCTGTGTTTCTGCAGAGTAGAAGAGTACTAAAGACACCGGTGTTAGACGCTGTTGTGCAAGGTAAACTGCATGGTATCATCACTCTATTACACTGAGAATCCAAGCAGAGCCATCTGTTCCCTCAAATATATCTACAGGCACTTTACATTTTCACTCACACATTTGTGTTTTTAATAAAGTACAAGAACATGTAAAAAAACCCACACCATATATAAAAATTAACTCAAAATGGAGTAGAAAGTGTACGTAAACCTAGTTGTTAAAGCTCACATTATTAAAACTCTTAGAAGTCTTTGCAATTTAGGATTAGGTAATAGTTTCTTAGACGCAACACCAAAAACATCAAATGAAAAAATATGTACGTTGACTTCAGCTAATTAAAAGGTTTTGTGTTTCAAAGGACACTATTATGAAAATGAAAAGACAACACACAATGATACAAAATATTTGAAAATTTTATATCTGACAAGGAAAGTGTGTTCAGAATATGCAGAGGACACTTAGAACTAAGAAAAAATGACCCAATTTTTCACATGGGCAATGAGTTTGAATACACATTTCTCCAAAGAAGATAAAAGTGGCCAATACACACAGGAAAACATGCTCAAAGTTGTATGTCATCAGGGAAATGCAAATGAAAACCATAGTGAGATATGTGCTCATGCCAATAGAATGGAAAACTAAAGAAAGGCAGATAATAATAAGTGTTGGCAAGGATGTAGAAGAATTGAACCCTCATACATTGGTGGTGGGGAGGTAACATGGTGCACACACTGGGAGAAACAATTTGGTTATTCCTCAGAAATATAAGTATAGAATCACCATATGATCCAGGAATTCCACTCATAAGAGAAACAAAAACATGTATACATAAAGACTTGTACACAAATGTTCATAGCAACAATTTTTCAATAGAGTCAAAAGGTGGAAACAGTGCAAATGTCCATCAACTAAAAAAATAGATGGATATAATGTAGTAAATCCATACAATGAAATATTGTTTGGCCATAAAAAGGGCAAAAGTACTAACACATGCTACAGCATAGATGAGCTTTGAAGACATTATGCTAAAAGACGTCACACACGTCACACACAAAAAGCTACTTACTGTATGATTTAATTTATACAAAATGTTGCGAGTATGAGAAATCACAGAAATAGAAAGTAGGTTGGTGGTTGCTTATGGTTGGGGGTAGGACAGCAAGGAATAGAGAGTGGCGATTAGTGGGAATGTGGTGTCTTTTTTGGGGGGGGTGATGAAAATATTCTGCAATTAGAGGGTGTGATGGCCTGGATTGTATATTTTTAAAGGGAAATGTCACAGTATGTGAATCATATCTCAGTAAAGCTGTTTAAAAAACCAGATTGCACAACCTTACATCTAAGAGGGGGTGTGCTGAGGCTACCAGCTGTTCCTTTATCAGAGGGTAATCCAGTTAGGTAACACTCCATTGTCGGTTACCAGAGACCTTTGATTTATTTTGCTTCTTTTCTTCCCCAGAGGTGAGCAGCTGTAGACTGCTCTCTAGCACAGGTTGAGGTTTTCATTAGAATAAGCAGAAATAGCATCCCACCTACTGAAGAGCTGTCATTAAGGCTCTGATTGCTTTTTCTTTTAAAAAATTATTAAGTAAATACAGTTTCTCCAAAAGAAGCTCTGACTTTTGATTGGATGATAATCAGGTCAGTGATTTTTTTTTTTCTTCAGTGGTGGTCCGCAGACAGCGGGTGGTCCTTGAGCAGCCTGTAAGTGTGGGCCCCTTCCTAGTCCCCGGGGAAGGGATGAGTGAGGCCGAAAGCAGGGTGTGGCTTGTGGTGAGCTGGGGGCGACCTCAGAAGCCCCAGGGGACCATTACCATGTGGGGATGTGAGCCCACCCTCCTCAGCCCTTCCTGCTTTCAAACATAGAAGCTGGACATCCGAAGTTTCATGCAAAAATCTTCATTATTTTTAAATGCTGGTAACTCAAAAAATTGTTAAATTAAAATTATGTGTGTAGAACAAACAAGACATTTGTGGGCTGAGTTCCACCATACACCACAACCATGTGACCAGCACTGCATAGGTGCTCTCAGCCCTGGTTCTTTTGTGCAGTTAACATTAAAATTTCAGATCAGAGAGTCAGTGTTGAAATTTGGAGTTCATCTAATTTAACCACCTACTCCATGGTAAGTTTCTTTCTAAAAGAGATAGGTATTCTGAATTTAAGGAACTGAATAATTCCAGCTAGAAAAATGTGTAGTTTGTTTGTTGGCATCTTATTTTAAAAACTGTGGTTTAGGGAGTTAGGTAAAGAGATGGAGGAGAGATAGGTTGAAGATAGCAGACCTAAGACATAAAAGAGAAAGGGGCTTCAGTGTTTTTTTGTTTGTTTGCTTTTTGGATGACTCATAGAGCTCACTCTAGTATATTTTAGCCCCAATTTGTTAAATCTAAGCCCAGCAAGACTGGGGCTTAGATTTTCCAGAATTCCTACAGGGAAAGAGTTTTAGGTTTGGAGCAGTCCTGAGAATTAATGTTGTCTAGCTTTCTCTTAAAAGCAGGAAACTAAGATTCATACACTTCAAATTGCTTGCTTGGAGACACATCAAACCTTGGTGGCTGAATCCTAGTATAGTTAATTTTCCTTTCAATGGGTCAAGAGAATCTACTTAACTCTCAATAGCACTCACTTCTTGAGAGATACGAAGATTAAGAGAAAGACATAAAGAGAAGCGGCGGTTCATTTGACTTTGTGAGCCACCTTAATTCAGCAATGAGATAACTAACAGACATTATCTCTGCACAGAGCCAAGTAGAGATTAGTCAGCATGCTGGAGCTGGAGCTGGCATGAACCCAGATAATTCACTTCAAGAGCTCCCATCTTCCTAGTAAGCCCCCTCCCATAGCTACTAACTGTTCAGTCAGTCAATGTGTGCTTTGCTTCTACTCCCCCTCTGAGGGAGATGTGGGCACCATGGCAGGTGACAAGAGGACAAGGAGGAGAAATGAAGGAATTGAAGGACTGTCCCTCTGTAACTGAAAGTTGCTTGTGACTTGTTGGCCCAAGGTACCATGAGTTGACTCCATTTTGTTTCCAGGAACAAAGACAAAACAGGACCCCACAAATATGGTGAGAAGAGACTGAGGGATTGTGTACTCAGCTTGCGTTGTTGAGGGTTTTCACTTTCCCCTCTTGGTCCAGCACCTCACACGGCTTTGAGGAGCTGAAGTAGGAGTGAGAACCCAGCAGTAACCATGACCTTTTATTAAATGCAGAGATAGTTATGAATCACAGGAAGAGTCAACAACAGCCTTGGTTCCGGTAATCATCAAGATTTTTTTCTGCATTTACACGTGGTTATTTGCTTTAATTACACAGAGTTGCCCCCACAGCATTGAAATGATGGACTGGAACACGATTACTTCAGCAGGGGAGCAGAGCTTTTGAGTTTCAACATTCAAGGGAGCCAAGTGTTAAATTTCAGCCTGTCTCTCCTCTAAGTGTAGTTGGGAACCTTCAAAACCTTTTGTGTGAATTCCAGGAGGGAAAATAGTCTGGCAAATTCTGACAAGCATCACTTCTGTGCTCTAGTAAGAAGCCCAAGCCGCTGCTGTGGGGTTGTCATGGCAACAGACCTATACAGCATTTACACATCAGCTTCTGAAATGAGCATCAAATAGCAAAACCTTTCTGGTGGGTTGGGATGGGCTGTGAGGGAAGGGCTGGGTCATCCATGAAGCCAAACCAAGAGATGTTTTGATCTTCTATGGTGTTCTGGTGGGCACAA
Source organism: Heterocephalus glaber (assembly GCF_000247695.1). Next base: position 2,053,917 of record NW_004624756.1, on the reverse strand, counting down.
TGCCCCCTTCCATTGTGTTGAATCTACAACCCCAAGGAAAATTCAGAGGTCCCTCCCTACTCTGTATAAAGTCATTTTCACTAAATTCTCATTTCCTTTTTCAAATCGTGTTTACTACTAATGCTAAACAATATTACAGTAATGGGGAAATAAAGAAAGTTCCTCTCATGCTTATTTTTTCCCAAAGTCAATTCCCTAGTTTTCTCTGGAGGTTTTATGGGGTTCTCTCATATATTGGAGAAGAAGATGGAGTAGGGGTTCTTTTGCAGGCATACAGAAAGTGAAGTTAATCACAACTGGAAAGCTTGCCCTTGAAAATGCAGCTCTAAAAATAAGTAATAAATAGCTATACACTGCAGTAGTCCCGGAGGCATGGGGCACTGACAATAGAATGGAATTCATAATATGGAAAAAGCCTACAATGTTGAAAAATTTAGATTAAGTGGAGGCTGGATACCTGAAGGTAAATCTCAGCAATTTAAGGTAGAGAACAAGGATGGAATGTCTCCCTTCCATTAGTCTTGAGGTGAAACCACAGGAAGTCTATTCATGAGCAGTAAAATTAGCTGTATGTTCAATTTTCATGACATTTTCTATTGCAATAAGCATTCCACAGCATGACTTAATTACTGCTAAAACACCTAAGAGGAATGGAAAAGAAAGAAAATAAAATCCATTACTCAATCATTAAATGACAAAATACTCATGAATCTGGGAACATTTAGCAACTAGAGATGGAGTTAGCATCACAAGCAAGACACAACTAAAAGTCCTATGTCTGACAATGACAAGCTTCCCTCAACTGACTCATTGCCTTGCTCCCTCTTAGAATCATGAGTGTTCATCAAATAAGATCTGACAATGTTTTCAAGTCTGCTTTTCTGTATTGTAAGGAAAATGTACTAATTCCATTTTTAATTCTGGATGTCTCAAAATGAATTAAGAAAAACCTGAAGGAGAAAGATTCTATCATTGTCTGTATCTTTTCAAGGATTCACCTTCTGGGTATTACACTGAGACATGGTAAATTGATAGGAGGTAGGGGAAAGAGCTAAATAAAGCAGTCTGCCTCTTCCAGTGACTGCAAATTGGCACCTGACCAGCTGGCAGACCTTCTGGGGGGACACAGTGGCTGGCCTAGTCTTAACAGAAATGGCATTAAGGGCCAGGCAAAGCCCATTTTATGTTGTCTTACATCGACCCTGCCCACTTAGTTATGTCTCCTGTTCCAAGGATTTGAGTTCAAAATTCACATATGAATTTATGATGCCCCTCAGCTTTCTCCACATAAGCAACTATTTACATCAAGTCCTTTCTTCAAGATCAAACTCAGGTATCTCTGCTTTCACAAAATCCTGCCAACCAGCCATCTCTCCAGGCTGTGTCCACCACATCTACCCAGTGCCCTTTTGGCCTTGTTTGTTCTGTAATGAGGTCATTATGCATACAGCCACAAATGGTGAACTGCATGGCTGGGCTGTGGGGTGCAGGTCCTGCACTTTCGCCCAGGCCAGGGATGGCTGCGGTGTAGGAGCTCAGTACCCCTCACAGTTTAGCAATGGGCACAGCTCCAAGAAGCTATAGGGTAAAGGGTGGGCACTGGTATGGCCCAGGAATTTGCACTGGTATCAAAAGGAAACCTAAAAGTTATGAGGTCTTTAGAACCATTTATGTCCCAAGTAGTTTTGGAAGGCTTGAAATTGATATTTTGCTTCTTAGAATATTTTAAATGCGTATTTCTGCTTAGAACCTCCAAGTAATGCAGCTGTCAACACATAGGTTGAGCTTGCAAGTATTAGTAATTTCACCTAGGGAAGCTGCAGGATTGACTTTAAGTATTCGGTGACTATGTGAGTTTCCTATGGCTGTATTATATCCTTGCTTATTTCAATTAGTCTGAAATGTCTGATGTTGCATTTAACAAAACAAACCAATCTGAAACCCTTAAAGTTATAAAGTGGGGCCACCTTGTGGTCAATACCCAGATTACTTAAATTAACCTTGCAATTTCTTTTTTCATTTAAAAAATGTATTTATTTATTTTTATTAGTGCATGTTTGCAGTACATAATGTTTATGTTCCTTGTGTGGAGTTAGTACACGTACATAACACAGCTTAATTCCTTTCTTCATCTCCTTTCTTCTCCTCCTTCCTCTCTTGATCTCCTTCGCATTTGAGAAAGACCTACCTCCCTATTTCCTATTATTTATTTTTTTATTTTGCTCTTGATATATAATTTGGGTTTTTCATACAGGAGAAACCATGTAATATTTAAGCCTGTGTGTCCGATTTATTTCATTTTATATGGTCTCAAGGTGCATCCATTTTCCTACAAATGACTCGTTTATTTTTCTTTTTGGCAGAGTAGTATCCCATTGTGTGCAAATATAATATTTTCTTTGAAGAATTTTTATTATCATGAGGATATTGGATAACATACTAATTGAAAGAAGACTATCAAAATTATATACATACTATTGTTTTATATCAGTATTTATTTTTACATTATATATACAGGTACTTAAAAGACTAGGATGACATACTTTAAAGTGTTGTTAATAGCTGTATCTAGGATTTCAGGGTATTTTACCATCCACTTTGTGTTTATCTTTATTTAACAAATTATCTCCCATAATATAAAACACAGTACAACTTATTAAAAATCAGCTAGTATTGAAATTCCTTTTGGATACTGTTGATTATTATTAATGAAATAATAAACTAAAATGTCTCCTTTTGTGTTAGTAAACATTGTGTAAGAAGGAATACTTTTCTTTCAACTAGAAAATCCTTTTGACTGAAAGAATGAAAGTAGAACTCAGTAGCATTTGAAAGAAAACATGCATGCTGGGTGTGGTGGTACACACCTGTAATCCTAGCATTGGGAGCCTGAGACAGGAGGTTGGCAAGTTCAAATCCAGCCTGGGAAACTTAGCGATTTAGTGAAACTGTCTTATGTGAGAAATAAGAAAAGGGCTGGGGTTATAGCTCAATTTAAAGGCCCTGGATTCAACTCCCAGTACCACCAAACCTAACAGAAGGTTTATTGAGATATGTTACACTTTCCCTCCTAGGATTTACTCATTGCAAATACTTAGTCTTTTGCAAGGGTTAATTTCCCCTGTACTAACCCATGAATCCACTTCTTCCTGTGAATGAGTGTCAACATGGGTTAACGTGGACATGCCTTCCATTTGTAATGGGATTCCACCAGCCATCTCCTCTTACTGGTTCCTTTCTGCCATTAACAATTTCTAATTTTTGACATTCAAATATCTAGGTGTCACTTCCCAGAGCTCGACAATGTCTGTCCCAAAACATTTGTCAATCCCTTAATCTCTACTTCCTCCTCTTATTACCAAAGCCACAGGTATTCAATGTCCCCAAGTTAGATAGCTTGGATAAAGCTGAAGGAATTAAAATTCACAAATAATTCTACCAAATCCACTTTTTTTTTTTTTGGTACTGGGGATCGAACTCGGGACCTTGCACTTTTGAGGCAGGCAGCAGAACCACTGAGCTAAATCTCTGGCCCTACCAAATCCACTTTTAACATGTTAGTGTAACTCTTATTTCCTATAGGCTCTTTGGGACAAGATTCCTATCATCTTTGCCTCCTTTCTGTGCAGGACGGTGCACACTTCTCAGTGTTTGCTGATGAAGGAGGAAGAAAAGGAGGAAGGGAAAAGGGTGGTTTGCTGGCAGGATGGCTACAATGAGAAGCCATGAGCTTTGAGTGCTACAGAGGTGATGAGGAGAATATTGAGGTCTCAGAAGGGGGTCACAGGAAGGAATAATGGAAATTAATGCAAATGAGGCAAGGCTGGGGAGGGTCCAGAAAGGGGCTGAAGAGTTTGTCTACAGCATGAGTTGGTGAAGGACAAAATTGAAATCTACCCTATTATATGTAATAGTCCTAAATTTCTTAATTCTTTAAATCAAATGATTGGAAGTTTCGTAGCCTGGGGGATGAAAATATTAGATTTTAGAAAATAATGTTCTGAAACTCTGTAGAAATAAACCCATATATTTGATGGACAAGATACATTTCATTTTAGATATAATTTACTTGGAATAAAATTCAGCCTTTTTAGGATATAGTTCACAAGATTTGACAAATACATACAATAGTATGACCACCCTATCTCAGTTACTTTCTTGTTGCTGGGACAAAATACCTGATACCCCCAAGTTAAAGAAGAAAAGGTATATTTAGTTCACAGTTTGTAGAGGTTTCAGTCCATAGTCAGCTGGCTCCAAGACAGGGCAATATGGCAGAGGGGCATGGCAGAGGAGAAACAGTCTATGGTGTAGCAAACAGGAGGGGTGAGCCTTCTTTCTTTCCCTTTTTATTCCATCCAGGTTGCAAGCCTATTGGTTGGTACCACCCACACCCAAAGTGGGGCTTTCCTCTTCAGTAAATCCATCACCCATACCTGGAACTATGCTCAACCAATCAAGAGGTTAATCCAATATTACAAACTCATGATCCAGTCATTCCCCAAAACCCCACCTAGGAGTGCATGAGTCTTTGGGGCTATATCTAGATACAAGACATAACATAACCCCACAACCAAGATACAGAAAGCCCCCTCCTGCCTCTTTGGATTCATCTTTCTGCCCAGCCCCTAACATTAGTGGTTTTTTTTTTATGTCCTGTGGCTTTGGCTTTCAGAGAGTCTTGGACATGGGATCACTTGGTCTGGAGCCTCTTGAGCCTGGTTTCTTTCTCTTAGTACATATGCTTCAGAGTCAGCTCTGTAACTGCCTGCCTTAGTAGTCATTCCTCTTTATTGTTGAGTATTGTCTTCCTGAATAGATATCCAATGGTTTTCCTAACCATTCACAATTATAGGGCAGTGCATTTCTCTTTTACATAGCACGTATAACTAACAGTGTTCTGTCATCCAGCCAAAATAATATTTCTAGGGTTTAGCAATTTTATTTATTAATTTTCAAAGACAGTTGAAGATAGAAGAAAGACAAAATACAAAGACAGCAAGCATCTATTAGGAATGTGAGTGTGACTGTGTGGAAGGGCCATTTTCAGAGCTGTCATGGAGGAATGTGAACAGCCTTTCTGCTGTGTCCTCCTGATTGGCCTGGCACCAGAAAGAGGAAGGAGCCTGGTTACCCCAGAGGATGCTGCAGGGCTGCACCAGGGCTATGTGCCTCGAATGACTCGGTCACTCCCTGACCTGGTAACCCCACAGAGTCAGGGGAGCTGGTTCCTGGGTTCTGTCTGCCTGACCTCAGTTCCTTTTGTATGCCCATCTCACTCCACAACCTTCTTCTCCCCTTATTATAGGCAGTCAAGTTGATAAAAATTAATATACAGTCAGAAAGGGACTGGGTCCTCAAGAAAGTCAGCACAAAGAAATAAAGGCATCAGAATCGAGGCTGGTGGCGCATCTGAAGAAGGCCAGGCCTCAAGATGAAGATGCAATGGCCAGGCCTGCATGTTTCCCTAAGGGATAAGCAGTGACTTGGAATTCTACTGTGGTTAGCACCACCTGGTCCAGGAAGCCCAGAAAGGCATCAGTCACCCAGGCAGGTGACCAGAGCACTGGACCCATCCCTTCCCAAAAATTCCTTTGCTCATTCCATGTACCCTTGCTACATGACCAGTTTCCCTATTGGATCAATATTAGCTAAGCAGCTGTACTTGTAATCTATAGGTCAATGGAAGTTTGACCCATGTACCATATTGTGACTTTGCTATATAAATTACCCCTGACAAAGGGCCTCTGTGGCCACCCCATTGTGGACCCCTCCTGGAAATCCAGGAGCTATTCTCCTCTCCTTATTTCCAGTTAAACTCCCCTAACTTCTTCCTTTGGTTCACAACTTCATTCTTCTATGTTATGAGACCACGAACTCAGCACATTTGACATCTAACAGGTCAGGAGTTATATTTTTCCTGTGTCACCCTTGGGTGTCCTTTGATAACATGGAAAGCCACTTTCTGTTTTTTAGTGACAAAGAAGCTGCCACCCTTTCAGCCCCACAACACTCACCTAGGCCAGCGTGTGAGTGGGCCGACAGGGCTGTGTGCGCGATCAGACACGTCTGTCTGCTCGTGTCCAGCTGGGGGAGAAGGAGAGGAGGGGGCCGTGGGGGCTGGGAGAGATGCGCCCAGGTGTCAGGGAAGGGAGCTGGAAGCATTTGATTAAAATACAGAGCCAGGGAAAGGTGATTTAAAAGCTTCTACTTCTTTAGGTTTGGGATTCTTCTAGACAAAGAAATTGAAAGAATTGTCTGTGGCTTTTAAATTTTCTGCTACTTGGAGATAATACTTCCTATTTATATAGAAACTCTCTATTAAACAAGAGTGCTCTGGAAGCCCAGGGCTGGCAGACTCTCAGGCTCATGACAATGAGGCCTTTTTAGGGTTAGAAATAGGAAAGCCACAGAGCCTTTAAAAATGGCAGGAAGAGATAAGGAAGTCGGTTCCCTAAAAGAGCAAAAGATCTTTAGAATTTAAATTAAATTTCTGAGGAGAAAAAAAAATTGTTTTGCTCTTTTATGAATACAATTAAAATAAAAGTTGGATGCTGGAATTGATTAGGCCAGACAAATTAAAGAAAATGCACACAAGTTTTCAAAAGTATTTCCTGTGATGTGATGAACATGTAGATTCCAACACAGCTTTGAAAAGATGGCTTCTGGACTTGGAGGAGCCCCAGAGGGCCAAAACAGAGTTCTGTTTTATTTGTGGTTTAATTACAGTTTTCCAAAACCGAATTATAAGTGTATTCACCTTTTACTTGTGGGGGACTGGAAGTCACAGAGATTGTTGGATTTTCTGAATCCCAGTGAGTTATTTTTCTTAGATCATTGTGTTCAGAAGATGTTTTTATAAATGTATGCTACTTATTGGTAAAACTAAAGAATAAACAAAAGCATAAAGAGCTCCATGTTATATAATCATTTAGGGTTATTGTGTAGAGAAGAGAGGAAAAATCTCTTTCTTTTTTTTGTCGTTGTTGTATTTTGCTGTTGAGGTGCTTTTATTAGATATTTATATAGGTATGCATTTTGCCACATATAGAAAGGAAATTTTAAGGTCTCATTAATTTATGATATATCACAGAGGCAGCTAAAGTTTACCTTCATTAAGCAGATCAAAAATAGAGCACTGAGGGAAGACTAAAGAGATTAAACTTCTCAAGTATTTTGGAAGCTCAGTACATGAATAATTTGAGTCAATAACTACAAATCCTTCCTGTTTTTCCTTCAGAGCAAGAACTCTAAGAATTTTTAGAAAGCAGTCCTTCGTCACTATACTGGGTTGCTGTACATTTTTCTTCTCTTTCTCTGTAGATTTTTAAAGGTGGGAAAAATTATATATACTTTTCAAGAAATCACTTATGTGAATTCCAACATATGAACTATCTTGCAATTTCTTTAATTTGGTGACCATTTATTGCAAAATGAAGATTACTGGGGTCTTGCAAGACCAGGACAAATTTAAGTAGACTAGAAAAAGGAAAAGTTCAAGGGTAGAAGCAAGAATTTCCTCTGAAAGGAAGTTGGCAGGAGACAAGAGGCTGAAGCCCAGGGGAAAGGAGTCCTAGCTGCTGGAGAACAGGGCCCGGGTGGGTCAGAGTCTGTGTGGTGACATTCCTGGCCCCACAGGACCTGAAAGAGCAGGCCCAAAGGAAAATGGCGTGTTCTGTGAGCTTAAGTGGTTGTTTGATTTTTAAAAAATAGTAAATCAAAACAGTATAACCCCATTAAAAATTTCTTCATACATTTTATTTTTAAAATGGAATGAAAAGAACTTGGATGTTTCTGTGTAGCTGACAAAATATTTCCATATGCATTATCTTAACACAAGGTCTCTGCATAGGGCAATGCTCCTAGTTTTGCTGACCAAGCAGCTGAAGCCTGCAGAAGCCAAGCACAGTGCACAGGACATGAGCTCAAGGGTCCCCAAGCTTGCCCTGCTGGGAGCCCCACAGCTGGATTCCATGTGAAGTGCAAACAGGAAATCTAGCCGGAAATAATAGGTCACCTGTCTTGGGGTGGCCGTGTGACAAGTGGCCAAGTATAGGTGAGCCCTTTGGGTGTGGAGTGTTTCCCTGTGAGCTGGGCAGTTGCCTCAGGTGCAGTGTGGGCCCACTCCAGGTGCAGTGGGGGAGCCCTTGCCACCCAGTTCTTCACTTTTGTCAGATTTTACCATTACAGGGTAGGAAGAGGCAAGTTCTGTGGAGCCTGGGATCACCACCCTAAATTCTGGGGGACACAAGGAGGACAGAGGTGACCCGCTGCAGAGAGGCTGAGTCCCCTGCCAGCACTGCGGTGTGGAGAAAGACAGGGGTGGGAGCTATGTGCTGTGGTCGCTAGTGTGCTTGGGTGTCTTACCCAGTGGTCCCTGACACCCTCACCTCCATAGAAAAGGACTCAGGGACTCAGGGTAGATTCAAAGCACAGCCCTGACTCCAGAGCTGTGTGCAGTTCAGCCAGGCCCAGGCTTTGTAACTGGGGAGGAAGAGGAAGGTGGATCTGCCACACAGCACCAGAGTGCTGAGGGACCAGCTGATTTGAACCCGAGTCCTGCTCCCAGCAATAACCTTTCTGGACTTGTAAAGAAGTGACTTCTAATCTTGGCCCTTTTAATTCTGCCAGTTAGTGGCTATGTGAACTTTAGTAAGTTCTTTAACTTCCCTGAGTCCAGAAGTCCTCATGTGACAGATGGATACAATTACTGACCTCATAGGGTTGGCATGAGGACACAGGCACCTTCCCCAGTAAGTGACAGATGTCCCCTCATGTTTTTTTCTCTCCAAACCTGTGTGTCCATATGAGAAAAAGGGGAAACACAGTAATGCAGATCCTTCCAACTTCACAGGGCAGTGTGAGTCTCTGATAGGAGACTGCACGTGACACCACTTCTAATCACAGAATATGAGCTTTAATCATTTTTATCAGGTTGATACATGAGGAGTCTCCATCATCCTGTCTATACTGGCACCAGGAAGTGGGGGATACTGGACTTGATCTGATGGGAGAAGAGGTCCAGGAGGGCCCCGGGGGTGGGCGTCTGTCCAGGGCAGGGGCTGCCGGTGACGAATGGGACAGGAGGCAATGGGGACTAGGAGAGGTGGCCTTCAAAGATGCACTGAAGAAAGGGGTGGACACCAAGGACAAACTTCTGGCCCGGGCAAAAAGGAATGTGTGGGTGTTGACAGGTTGCAAGGTCTGACTCATGTGCCCACATGGTCGGGGGACACCAAAGAACCAGTCCTGTGTCCTGACCAGGTCGCCAACCACTGCCACGGCACCTCAGGCACTGCAAAGCGGCGTGGGGCTGGGATCCAGGGAGGGCGAAGGGAAATACGAGCTCTAACCCCGCAGGTTATGCTTTTCATCTTAAAGCCAGACAAACTCATCGTAACTGCTGGGAAGAAATAAAAGAAAATCCGGTTTTTGTCCTTTAGGGGAATTAAAATTCTATCTCAGTTAAAAAGTGGTTAAAAAACATAGTTAATCTGCATGATTTCCTTAAGCAGTCCAGATACTCTTTTACCCTTTTCTGAGTGCAAGATGTTATTGTTTTAGGTGCAAAAAGGAGAATTTTGACAGGAGTTAAGTAGAGAAAATGGAGTGGGAGAGCAGGGTAGGCAGAGAGCTCTTCTACCCAAGTAGGACTCCAGGATCCCACAACTGCCTGGGCTGCTCAGGCCCAGGACCTCCTTCTCGACATCTCTTCCCTCTCTTCCACCCCTGGGCTTCTACATCCCCACCTCCTGCTCTTCCACAGCAACCCAGCCCCAGGTCTCACACTGAGGAAAAACACTCTGTCTTGTGGGCAGGTCCTGCAATTGCATACAGAGTCAAAGAAAAAATGTAGTCAACAACTGGCTATGGGCATTTTGAGCCCTGATCATCGGCTGCTGGGTGAACTGTCCCTGAGTAATTCCCTGTGACAATTTTCCAGTACATATAAGATGTTGCGGGACTCCAGAGGTGCTCAGAGCTCCTGATATGCCTGCAGCTTCCTCTGAGAGGGGCCCAGATTCACACATAGACTTGAGATGCCCCAGAACCCAGGGGTATCCAGGACCCTGTCTCCTTTTAATTTTTTGCTTCCTGGCCATGAGGTAAGTGGTTTTGCTCTAGCATGCACAGGCCCAGAAGCAACACGGCCAACTGATTGTAGACTAAAAATCTCAAAAACTAGGAGCCAATGTAAGCCATTTCTCTTCAAAAGCTGAGATAATCAGCTTTTGTGACCACCTGGGACACAGAGGTCTCTTCCATTCCATTCTATACAGGAGGTTGAGTGCCAAGCTACTGACGCCCAAGCATAAGAACATCCCTGGTGCCTCCCCACCCTGGCCCCAATGGAACCACCCTGGAAGGAACTGGGAACAGTCTTGTTTCCAAGTTTGCCCTGCATTAGGGGAGTGGTGAGAGGAGCTTCCCCTCAAATAGTGTGTGAGGTACAGTGCTCTGACTGTGCATGCACATACCCTCCCCAGATCACTCTGTCACTCTAGATAGCCGAGTTGCCATCTGGGGAAGGAGAGGGTAACTAGGTATGGCTGGAAAGTCACAAACATCAGGTTATATGACTGATGATGTGGATGTTGCAGTTCCCAATGCAATACAACCCACTTTACAATTATAATCATTTGTTAGTATTCAAGTGAATCAGATTAGACACTTGTAAACTGTCCCAAACTCTGCAGCCTTTATTTGAATTTGGCTGTACAGACCTGGAATAGGAGAATTTTTGCTGTTTACTAACAGAAAAAGATATTCAGGTGGGTATAGTGGTGCATGCCTATAATTCCAGCTACACACCACTCCCAGTGCAGAGGAGGTGAGCGCACCAGCAGCACACAACCCATTGCCGCCCCCTGGTTGAAATGAGAATACACATAAACAAGTCTCAAAACTAGACTTCCAGATTACCTACAGCAACCCCAAAGGGAAACGAGATGGAACATTCTTATACTCAACCACCTGGACTATCTGAACTGGCAACAAAAGAGGATCTGGAAAAGATGAAATCAGAAAGAATTTCTCAGATAACAGCAGAGATTGTGCCCATTGTGCAACACATGATTAATAAACCTAGACAGGAGTTGAGGAACATGATGGAATCCCAACACAGGAAACAAATGGAATCCATAAGACAGATGCAAACAGATTTCCAGGAGATTAAAACCTCCACTGAAAGTCTACACAGCAGAATTAGCCAATGTGAGAACAGAATTTCAGATATAGAAGATAAGATTGCAATTAATGAACAGGAAAAGAAAAATTGCTTTAAATTGCAAGGGACCATGAGAAATCAATCCAGCAGCTGCTAGACAATGCAAAGAAGAATAACATAAGACTGATTGGAATCAATGAAGAAACAG
>NW_004624756.1:1989584-2037503 GCF_000247695.1 Heterocephalus glaber | reverse complement strand
TCTCTCTCTCTCTCTCTCTCTCTCTCCCCCTCTGTCCTGGGCATCAAACCCAGAGCCTTGTACATGCTAAGCATGTGTTCTATCCTTGAGTGACATTCTCAGCCCCAGCAGTTACGTGTTTCTGTATTGTTTAATTTTTAGACAACAACAAAGACATCTTTGTATCACATCAAAACAAAATCAAGAATTTTATATTTTAGTGCTACTGCTCAAGCTCACAGCTTTGACAACTGGTGTCTGTGTGTGTATAATTGCGATACTTTTTTTTATTAGTATATATTTGTAGCACGTGCTGTTTACATTCCTTGTGGAGAATTGGTGCATGAATCTTAATACTTCACAATGTGGCCTGGACAAAGGCTAACATATCTCAAGATGTCTCCATTCGCTATAACCTTCCTTACTCTCAACTTTACACAGTAGTTTAGTGATTCTGAGGAAATCTGCTGTTGGGATCATTTTCTGTTCCTGGCCAGAGACCCAAGCTGGCATTCCAATGATTGGTTTTGGGGGTCTTTAGATCCCTCCACAAACGACCAACCTGAGAATAAAAAGCATCAGGTCAAGCTTGGAGTTCTCTAATCCGTCTGCTATTTTCATTTTCTATTTTTGTCTGTAGCATTTGTATTTGCTGCTTTTTTCCTTCCATCCTGTTTCTCTCCATACCCTCCTTATCTCCTTGACTGGAGACAGCTAAAATGCTTGTGCAGATCCAGGTCCATACAGAGTTACTTTCTAGCCCACAGAACACCCTGAATTACCAAAGATCTCTAGTTTCCCATCATCTTTTGTTTTTGTTTGTTTTTCCTTGACAGTAGAAGCTAGAACTGGACATTCAGCAGCAGCCCTCACAGATTCAATCACTGAGCAGGAGCGGAGAAGGTAAGTCTTGGATGGAAGCACTTTTCCAGATGACGAAAAAAGAGGGCATGCTGTATTTGCAGGTACAGAAACAATTCTTAGCCCAGTATAAATCCCTAAAACAAAATTCACTCATAGTCTGTGACCAGCAGACCTCATGGGAAAACAAGATGCAGAGCTTGGGAGAAACCCAGGCCTAGGGGGGCCAGCTGCCTGGGCTACAGTGGTTTAATGGACATATTTAGTACGTGGCTACACTGGAACCCAGGAACTAGGGGACCTAGGAAGAAATTCCAGATAATGTTCAAAGGGCTTCTTTCTTCTTTTTTTTAATACTTGGGGTGACCTCACAGGTGACCTCCTAAATCTTTAAGCTTTTGGCTTTAGAGGAAACGAAAGCTGAAGAGAAGAATGCACCAGGTGTGGAGGGTGGAGGAGGCAGCCTGAGCCAGCAAAGGCTGCCCAGGCCTGGGCCATATGGGAGCCAGGGGAGCAAAACCCTGGGCCAGCAGGTGGGGAAAGGCGGCCACGCGGCTGCTGCCATAGCCTAGGACATGCAGGTGTCTCTGTTCACGGTGAAAAGTGAAATCTGCTGGGACACAATCAGTGAGGCCTGGAGCCCAGGGGAGAAACTCGAGTGTGCCGCTTCAGCTTAGAAGATAACAGGGAAGCAGAAGTGAAAGCTGATAGCCAGCTGGCCGCTCTGTAAGCCGATGCAGGTCTGGGTGAGCAGGGGCCATCTGCAGAATGGATGGCCCTGCGCAGACCTAGGTGCCCACACACTCCTTTGCCTGGGCCTCCTGAACCCCTAGAGCCTGCTAGGCACCAGCTCTCACACCCAGCTTCTCACCTGGGGAGACACCCAGGTACTCAGAAGAGACTCAAGTCCCTCTGGTGTGTCAGGCCCTATGTGGAGAATGACCACCCGGCTGGGTTCTGAACTCCTCCTGTGGACGGGTGAGCCCGGGAGGGCTGCGGATGGGAGGTTTCCCTGCTCTGTCACACTGTCCCCCCAACCACCATGCAGGGGATGGTCAGTGGGACTCAGGCCCCTGCTTGACCAGACCCTTTCCCCCTGGTCACAATTAGCATTTCCACCATGCTGAGGCAGGAGCTGGCCAGAGCAGAGAAGCAAGAGGAGACAATCACGTGGCCACTGGGAAGAAAGTCACCAGTGACATCTTTGGGACAGCAGAGCACCCTAATCTCAAGTGCGTTTCAGCTTTGTCTTTTCAGTGGGACAGAGGACTTGCTCCTGTTCCTTGGCTGAGCCCAACAGAGGGGACCCCTCCTGCCTCTTCCACCTGAGCTCCCCCAGACATGGGGTTCAGCTGTGACAGGAATGGAACCCTAGGGTCTGAATTTACTTGTGAGGGAAATTGGGTGGGGATCCAGGGAGGGGCCCATACTCATCCTATTTCATTTCTTGGAGCAACAGGTGTGTCTGTGTGACCCCTGCCTTGGGGTCAGCTGTGCAAGTCAGCTGGACACAGGGTGGGTGTGGGGCTGAGGAAGGGGGTGCCCTTTCCCCACAGTGTGTGCCCGATGGTAAACCTTCATGTTGTCCCCAATCCATCACCAATTTTAGGCTTTCAGATCCCAACAGCTACTACCACCATGCACCATGTGCTGGGTGCTCAAAGTATTTTATATCTCTTAACCACTTCCAACAATGCTGAGAGATTGGTATCATTATAATACCCATTTAGGTTCAAGAAGGTAGCATTAAGGAGGTGGATGAATGCCCACAGACCAGCAGCAGAGTTGCAAAGTGAAATTCAAAGCTAAACTGCCTGTTGTCAAAGCTTAGAAACTTTCCGGGCTTGCTTTCCTTTAACTGACTGACTAAAGAAAGAAAGAGACAAGGCTCCCAACCATCTGTGCCCTCTGCTCACCCCCATGCCAGTCCTGGACTCTGCCCCTACCCCATAGGAAGTCCAGGTGACCCCTCACTGTGGCTCTGTCTGCCTCCTCACATGGGCGGGTCTCAGGTAAGCAGTTTGGTGGGGTCTCCAGGGCTCCCAATGAGCCACTCCCTCAAGGGTCACCCTTGGATCTTTGTAGTGACCCAGCCTCTCTTCCTGATGGCCCCACTTAGAATGCAGATGTCTCTGAAAAGCACAATACATTCTGACTCTCCTACTGTGGATCCACCATTTCCCATACCACAGACCATGAACTGGAAAATAAAGATTTCATTACAGATTCTGGGAGTGACAGGAAAGAGTGAGGGAAACTGAGGGAGTTGGAGCTCAGGAGCCATTGTGCTAGTATGAGTTTTTATTGTCATTCTGTTGTGCTGGGGATTGAACCCAGGGCCTCATGCATGCCAGGCAAGCACCCTACCACTGAGCTACATTCTCTGCCTGAATATAGTTTTGATTGCACTCAAACTTTCATTGAGCACATTTGGTGCTAGGTATCTTGCTAAGGGTTATAGCGATAGAGAGCATGTTGCAAATGGGTTCCTGCCTGGAGAGATCAGAATATGGACTATGCATTTAACAATATTAGGGAGACAGTTACGTAGAAAAATGTCATTTTTAGATGCTCTTACCAAAACAGTCAGGGTTAAGTGTTACAAAGTCTGTAATTTATCTTATAGTATTTCAGCAAGAAAAGAGATGAGACCAGCAGGATAAAATGCTAACATTATTAAGCTTAAGTGATGGCTACATGGGATTCATTATGCCATTTTCTCTACCTTTCTTAACATTTACAATTTTTCATAATAAAAAGTAAAAGAAAACAAGACTTTACAGTTGCTCCAAAACCCAGACTCTGTTGCAAGGGCCACATTGGGCTTAGAGTAAACAGAATTCCAAGAAGGTGCTGTGATTCTTGCATCCTGGTGAGCATGCCCTGTGTAGTCCTGTCAATTTGGGTGTCCAAAAGACTTGTGTGTGAACACCAGGAGCTTTTGCTTCCATGATTAGATTAGGTTATACTGCAAAGATGAGGGAATTTTGGCAGATGTAATTAAGGTCCCTGACCAGTTGACTTTGAGCTAATCTGAAGGGAGATTAGCCTGGTAGGCCTGACCCTATCAGGTGCGCACTTTAATGGAGCAATTACAAGCAACAAAAGTCCCTGTGGCCTTGAAGAGGCAAACTGCCAGGCAGAGAGGCATCAGGCAGGAAATAAAGGGTTGCCTTTAGCAGCTGAGGGCCTCCAGCCTAAACCACTGGGAACTGCATTCTGCCAGTGACCACTGGGCTTAGGAAAAGACCCTAAGCCTCACATGAGACAGCAGCCCAGGTGACACCTTTGCCTCAGCACCACAAGACCAGTGAGTTAGCAGAGTACCCAGCTAATTCATGTGCAGACTCCTGGCTCATGGAAACTGGGAAGTAGTAAATATATGCTGTTTTAAGACAGTAAATTTGTGATTTGTTATGAAGCAACAGAACTTAGACACAGCTTTAACGCAAACAAGGCAATACTAATTGATTAGAAATAGCAGCCTGGGCACCATATAACCAGGGATGGGCAGCCTAGGCCTGGTCCCCTTGGCAGGAAAGATCGAGCTGTGATTGATTAGTGATGTCTGCATAGGAACAGAAGTCACAACACGTGACCTCCTACTGCCACCCGAGGTCCTTTGTGTGTTTGAGGAAATTGAGGCTTACTAACTTATTTTTCTCAATGACAGAATAACACTGAGGAGTAATAGATCTTGAGTCCCTAGGTTGGAGGGGATGCTGGCATATGAGAAGAGCCTCAGAGACAGGAAACTGGAGAAGTTATCAAAGTAGTTCTGTCCATGGCCGAAGACTGGCCTGGCAGGCTGGTGTTTGAAGTGAGAGCTTCCTCCCAGCTCCTATCTTCCCTGTCTTACCCTTCCTGTCTTTCCATCATGCACAGATCGTCCCTGAGTTGGAAAAATCAACCCCTGAACATGTCACTTGATCCTGCTCCTATTTGTAGGACAATAATACAGCCAGGGTCCTGGAAGAAGCCCAAAATCCCTCAGACACTTACACAGCAGGGCGTAGGACTTGCCTGCTCAACCATGAGCTTGGATTCAATATTCACTAGCATACCATCATTCCATATTAAAACCGTGCAGAAGCCAGGCACGGTGGTACACGCCTGAAATCCCAGCACTGTGGGAGGCTGAGGCAGGAGGATCACAGTTCAAGCCCAGCCTGAGCAAATTAGTGACTTAATGAGACCTTGTCCAAAAATATATATATGCGTTGGGCTTGCCAGCCTTAGGTTCAATCCTCCTTAGACCCCCTAAAAAAGCAGAAATAGGCCCAGGATTTAGCTCAGTGATTTTGCTGCCTGCTGCGCAAGTGCAAGGACCCGAGTTCTATCTCCCGTACCAAAAAAACCCAAAAGAAATCACAGCACATTATCCTACTGCCAGTCTCATAATTTAAGTACCACCCCTAGAGCGAAGCAGCTTTTTCTGCACAAGTTCTTTCTTGTAGAGTGCTGGGCCAACTTCTGGCCCATACCGGAAAGCTGTGGGCATCCATGTTTCCCCTTTTTCCAGAGAGACCCCCTAACCCAGCATAGATATTGCCATGAACCCAAGGAAGCCCAACTATTTTCCTATAGATACAGAACAGAGCATCCTAAAAATGAGTTTGAGTTCAAGGTAAGCTTAAGGGAAAGGAGCAGTTGATCAAGAAGGTGAAAGCTCTGAGAATAATTACTGATAGTTTATTCAGTTAAAAAATTAAATATTTTGCTGGGTGTAAAACATTGCCTTGTACGTGGGGCACCATTTGGAATCCAACCAGCCCAGCTTGCCTCTTAAACCAGTAGATTTTGACTGTGTCTGATGCAAACCACTCATTCATATTAATCTGTATGGCTGCCCCAGGGATTCTTTATTAATCCACCAGAGGGACTCACCAACATGTACAGTGGACCTCGAGTTACAACAGGCCTGACATACAAACAACTTGGGTTATGACTGGAATTTTAGTTTTAACTTACGACCAACTCTTGAGTTACTACCTAATGCCGGACACCTGGGCTTCCAGATGGTCTCAGATACAGATTTAACCCTTAAAGAGCTCTGCTGGAAGGAACATTACAACATTCTTTCCTGTGTGCGGTTCATGGAGAAATCTGGGGACAATGTCTCTCTAAGGGCACTGAGATCTGCCTGCATACAGGAGAGAGACTTTGAAGGCCATATAGAGGAGTCTGAGCCTTCAGTTGACCAACTTGAGTTACAACCAGCCCTTACAAATGAATTGAGTTCATAAGTCAAGGGTCCACTGTAACTAGAAGTGAATAACAGTGGGTATGGGCTGTAATGAGAGCCCCGTCTCCCACATACACCAGGGCTCGGTAGCTGGTGGTCCACAAGGTGCCATGTTTTGTATTAGAGCATTGCTTACTGCTGTATTTAAAATCTAAAGAATTAACTGCCAACACTTAAACTGAAGAGCTTTCATTGAGAAATTAGCACTTTTCTCGAAAAGTTGGGAAATCTGGCAACCTGGATTCATTTCTTGTGGAAAGAGGTGGTAACTGCAGCCCCTAGGGTGGGACATGAGGTTCCCTTTCACCACACTCTCTACCACTCCTTTTCGCCTCCTCATACCAAGGCCAAATGTCAGTGGTCATCTATCGTCATAGCTTCACCGCCATTTTTCTCATGACAGAGATAAGAAGAAAGTGAACTGTTCTTCACCCCCTGAATCAGCCCCCTTGCATTCACTGCCGGAGCCACCAGCCCGTCAAGCCCCTGGAATTCTGACACCTGAGATCTGTGACCCTCTCTAGCGAGACACATGAATTTAATTACTTGTTGATGGGTACTGCTCTTGGGATCTATTTGGAATACCTTTTCTTTCTCAGATTATGCAGATGCTAAAATCTCCTTTTGGCCCAGAGTTCCTGCTGGCTCGAGAGGAACCTCAGCACAAGTTTGATCATTTCAGAAACAGCACTGGGCCCTTTCAAGGAAGTGTGATTCACTGGTCCTTGACTTTTACCCTTTACGAGCCACCCCGCTGATACCTGCCCCATTCGGACCTGCTGCTTTTCCTCACTGCAATGGCAGAGCTTCCGATTCACATGACTCCTTGGCTGGTGTAAATATTTATTTGCGTGCTCCATTGAGATGGAGAATAAAGACAAGTGTCCCCTCCTGCTTGGCGCTTGGGACAAAGCGAGTCTAGTTACCTCTGCAGAGGACACAGGAAGGGGATAAGTGGGTGCATAGTGAACTGGCAGTGGGAGAGCCTGTAGGAGGGTGGGAGGTGAGGAAGGGGTATTCTAGAGCTCAAAACAAAGGCTGTGGAGGGAAGAGTTGCAGCGATGCCTGCCTGGGGACACTCACGGTGGAGCTGGCGTCGGCGGATGCGGTCCCTCCATGGCCGGTTCCGGATCCAGTGCAGCCGAGAAGGTAGCACCATGGTCCCAGGGAGTGGGGCCTAAGACCTCCGCATGGTCGGGCAGCCGTCCAGGAAGTATGAGAATTACAAAGTGAAAAAAAAAACACAAAACCCCCACTCTCTTTTTTTTTTTTTTCACATCTGAGGTTTCCGTTTATTTTTATCTTATGACTTGCCTTGCCTTCCCTTCCCCTTGCTCCCCAGGGGCCGGAAGGTAGCAGCCCTCTGAGCAGACTGGGCCGGCCTCCCTTGGCCTCCTGGGCCATGTTTTATTCATGAAGGTGCTGGGGCAGTGTCACCAGGATCCTGTGTCTGCTGGGCAGGCGTCAGAGGAGCGGGATAATGGTTGGGGGAGGGCAGGTGTGCAGGCCGGCCTGCCATGGGCATCCCTCTCTGCGGCCAGGAAGGAAGGTCAGCCAGGAGCTCAAGCAGGGCTGCTGGGGCCCAGGAGGGCCACCAGATTTACATGCCACTGGGTCCCCAGCACCTAGAATAGTGCCTTGCAGGTAAATAATAAATATTGTTGAATGCATGAATGATTTGGTAATAACCAACTCTGATGTCTGCATTTACCTATGTCCTTGGCACCCACCTGCCCAGTGCACTAACTTCATGAGTTCTCACAAGCCATAGGCCTTCTCTTCAGCAGAGAGGAATTGCTCCCTGCAGGGCAACAGGTGTTATTAACCAGCCATGTGATTTCACGAATACTGGCAAATTCTCTGAGCCTCAGTTTTCTTACCTGAAGAATGAAGGGGTCAAGGATATGTAATAGCGAGAATCTTGGGTATTCCTTTTGTCTCTGTAACAAATCGCCACAACTTAGTGGCTTAAAGCAACACAGATTTATTATCGCATGGTTCTGGCTGTCATGGGGCTTGAGTCATGGTGTTGACAGGGTGGGTTTTCTGAAGCAGCCTGTGTTCCTTGCCCTGATTTCAGGTTTCTCTGATAGCCCGAGGAGCCTTACACCAATTGCAGGGACAGCTCTGGACAATTGTTCCTGGACCCTGGTCCTTCACCACAGATCTGCTTCCCAAGCATCATTTTCTGACTTGGGGGGGAGACAAGTAGAGACCAAAATGAGGACAGAATCAAGGAACGGTGACCAGTGAGGTCCACTGACTGCTGCAAGTAAACAAAAGTCCCTGCAATGGCAAATGCAGCATAAGAAAAGGACACAAGAGACTTGAGGATGGATGCTGCCCCAACATCTCCTCTGCCCTTGATATCTACCATTCTCACTGCAACACCTCTCTGCTCCCTCCGGCCCTGAAGAGAAAGCAAAGCAAGCAGCTGCAGCTCGACATGAGGGAGTCTTATGGACGCAGTCAGGGTGCTTTGGCCTGTCCTCTGTCACCTTCCACTCTCGGGCTCCTAAAAGCCTGTTCCTGTGGTGAACACGGATGTGAGGAATATGATACCAAAATCAAGATTTTTTTTTCCCAATCAGTATCAACCTTCTTTCCCCCTCATTAAGCTACACATTTCCCAAAGCCTCCACGGCATGAGTCAACCATGTTCCTGATGTGTACGATTTACAACAGATGGGAGAGAGCGGCAGGCCACCAGGGCGGTGGAGGCAGGGCCGGTAAGGACAGGCGGGTCCGGAGGAGAAGCCCTGGAGACATTTCTGTATCCTCTTCTCGAGACTGTCAAAGTCAATCTTGCCAGTTTCCTCATTATACTCATGGGAGGCCTTGGGGTGGGGGGGTGGCATGGAAGAAGAAGCTCATGGATCTTTCCCACGTGATCCTTTTCTGAACTGCTGTGCCTCATCTTCTGGTTTATCACTACAGCCAGAGGAAAATGCCTCTGCAGTATGAGTCTCCCGAGGAAAATCTTCATTTGTGCTAAGTGTAGAAATCAGTTTGTACTCTTCTTTGGGCTCATGTTGCTACTACGTTTTCTTAAGCTGCAGAATTTCATGGTGGGAACACACAGGATCTGCTAGTAGCAAATTGTTAAAGAGCATAATCATGAGATCCTTTCCTCCTTTTTCTCCCAACTTCTTTTCAATAAAGGGAAGCTGACTGTGAGGCCCTGAAGAAAGATCGCCCGCACAGCTGTTTCCATTTGCAACCATCCTGGGCCAAAGCGGCACTTCAGTTACTCAGTGGAAGGCAGGAGGTGCTGCTGTGCCAGGCCACCTTGCATAGCTTTTAAAGAAAGCCCCCGTGGAAAGCATGGGATTATGGTAAAAGAAAAGCTTCTCAGATGCCAGGAAGGGCACAACAGCCACACATGATTTGTCCCTCTCTTGTCACCACTAGCAAAAGAACATTATTCTCTAGAAACTCAGAGAGGGCTGGGAGCTGGTACATGCTATGGTTCTTTGGCTGTCCACACAATTTTTTGCTTGTTTTTTTTTTTTTTTTTGGTACCAGGGATCGAACTCAGGATCTTGAGCTTGCAAGGCAAGCGGTGGCAACTCTGAGCTAAATCCCAGCCCTGTTTTCTTATTTTCTGAGACATAGTCTCTCTATACAGTTAAGGCTGTCCTTGAACTCACTATGTAGCCCAGGTTGGCCTTGAACTCGAGGCCATCCTCCTGCCTCAGCCCCACAAGTGCTGGGATTATAGGTGTGCACCACCACACCCTGCTTGTCTATACAGTTATTAGGATTTATGGAGAGACACACATGTGTTCAATGCTTTACAAAGGAAGATACTTTTAGAAGAAAATGGTACAAAATTTTCTATTTCTTTTTTTTTTTTTTGGTACTGAGGATTGAGCTCAGGTCATTGCGCTTGTGGGGCAGGTGGCAGAACCACTGAGCTAAATGCCTGGCCCTAAAACATTCTTAATATTTATTGAACTGAATTTGGCATGTTTAGACACCCAATACAATGGCATAAGGAGAGATTAAAAAGACTGCTTGAAACTCTGGGAATCTTTCATGGCCCACCCAACCACCTCTGAATGACACTTATTTAACACGTATAATACATTGTGTATGTTTACTCATATGATTGTCATTTAATATTCCCATGTCCATTTTGCAGATAGAAAAACTGAGGCACAGCAAGGCTTGGTAATTTCCCATAATCACTCACTTAGCAAGGGTATGTGCTATGATTGAAACTCAGATAATTTGGCTCTCTAGCCCCTGAGTTTAACCACAGCTTATACTAACTCCTCAAATTAGCTAAGTGACATTGCGGTGTAACTGTATGCTATGCCCTGGTTCTTACATTTGGCAGTGACATTTTATTTTTAAAATACTTTCCATATAGCTTCAACAAAGACAATTACTGAGTAATAAGAATGAAAAAATTGGATAACTACTAGAGAATTACCTGAGACCACATAACATCCACATGTTTTACAGAAAATGAAATGAATTTTTAGAGGTTAGGAGACACAACCCAGTGGGCACAGTAGGCTGGAGAAACAGGGCCAAGTTTTACCCCACCCTGTGCCCAAACCTCAGTACAGTGTTCTTTCCACTGCTGCTCAGATAAGAGTTCCTGGGAGCTTTAGGCCTGGAGTATTTTTGGAAAATGGTCTTTGTGGATAGAGAGGGACAGTTTTGAGTTGGAGAGGAAAGAAGCAGCTAGGAGCCAAGAGAGAGATCAGTGCCTACCTTAGACTTCTCTCTCTGAGTCGGGTAATCTCATGGTTCCCCCATCCTTTTTCATCTTCCTCCCTCCCAAATTGGAATCTCTAGCATTTCAGGCCTCTGTGGATAGCCCTGCCTTCCATACAGTTGCTCAAACCAGAAGCCCAGGAGTTATGGCTTATATCCAGATGTCCCCTCAAAGCCTTTTTTTTTTTTTTTTTTTTTGGTACCAGGGATCGAGCTCAGGTCATTGTGCTTGTGCAGCAGGCGAAGCCACTGAGCTAAATCCCCGGCCCCCCTCAAAGCCTCTTGCACTCATAGATGGGGCTTTTTGGAGGTGGCTGGATTAAGAATGTGTGATAACTATAATCTTTTTTCTTTTCTTTCTTTTTTTTTTGGTACCGGGGATTGAACTTGGGACCTTGCGCTTGCAAGGCAGGAGATGGAACCACTGAGCTAAATCCCTGGCCCTAAGAATATGTGATAACTAAATGGGTTTGGCATAGTTCTGGGTGTGAATAATAGAAGCCTCACCCTGGGTATGGTTGGCACCAATCAATAGGCTTGTAGCCTGGATGAAATATAGACGGACAGAAGGAAGGCAGGCTGCTGCTTCCTGCTGCTGCTTTCTGTCTGCCCTGCCATGGACTGTTTCTCCTCTGCAATGTTGCCCTGCCTTGGAGCCAGCCAAACATGGACTGAAACCTCTACAAACTGTGAGCTAAAATAAACCTTTCCTCCTGTAACTTTTGGGGGTTGGGTCTTATGTCCCAGCAATGAGATGTAACAAATACTGAAAACACAACACCATTAAGAAAAGAAGAAGGACAGGGCATTTATTATAAGATTACATGGCAAGTGCTTTAGATAGAGATCTGAGGGAGGAGGACGGCCACCAAGAGCCACCAGACAGTGACCTATCCATCCACGAGGGCTTCTTTCACTCTCAGCAGCTACAATCTAGTGTGGGCCCCAAGAACTCAGCTGTCCTCTGGCCTTGTGGGCAGCATTTGCAAAACTCACATCTTAAAGGAGGAAAGGTATTTGGCTCACAGTTTGTAGAGGTTTCAGTCCATCATCGGCCAGCTCCAAGGCAGAAGGGTATGGTGGAAAGGCCTGGGAGGAGGCAAGCTGCTCACATCATGGCAGCCAGGAAGCAGAGAGGGAAGGAGGAGCTGGGAAGGGAGAGATAACTTTCTGGGTTGAGCCCACAATGACCACCTCTTCCAACCAGGCCCCTCTTCCTAACAGCAAGTCAGATACTGCACTCCCATAATTCAACTGCCTCCCAAATGTCCTGCCTATGATTTTGTGAGGCTTTAGGGGGACAGGTAGTTGTAAAGCACGACACTGTGTGACCTTGAATAATTTGCTAAGCTGCTTTGGGCCCAAGTGTCACTCTGGTCTCCCATAGGACTGTGATGAGCCACCTGTGGGCTCACCCATAGCCAGAACTTCCTAACTGGCTCTTCATCTGCTCTCTCTCTCTCTCTCTCTCTCTCTCTCTCTCTCTCTCTGTCTCTCCATTTCTGTGCTCCCTGGGCAGCTGCCAGTGGCAAGCCTACTTTCAAGTCCATGCACTCCAGTACAAACCAACAACCTGGTGGAATAGGATTCTAAGTCTCCAAACCCAGTTCTTAGGTCTATTTCTTTGCCAGTACCATGCTGTTTTTATCATGGTAGCTTTGGAGAATAACTTCAAATTGGAGATTGTGATCTAGCTGCCTTGCGCTTGTTGCTCAGAGTTGCTTTTGCTATTCTAGGTCTCTTTGGGTTCCATATGAATTTTTGGATTGTTTTCCCTAGTGCTGTGAGGTATGCTATTGATATTTTGATTGGGATTGCATTAAATCTGTATAACAGTTTTGGAAGTATGCTCATTTTCACTGTATTGGCTCTGCCTATCCAAGAACAAGGGATGTCTTTCCATTTTCTGATACCCTCTTCAATCTCCTTTATCAGAGTACTGGAATTTTCAATGTATAGGTCTTTCACTTCCTTTGTCAGGTTGATTCCTAAGTATTTCATTTTTCTTGATGCTATTGTGAAAGGTGTGGTTTCTCTAATTTCTTTCTCAGTGAATTTGTTATTTGTGTACAGGCAGGGTATTGATTTCTGAGTGCTGACTTTATATCCTGATACACTACCAAATTTGGTTATTAATTCTAGGAGTCTTTTGGTGGAGTTTTTGGGGTCTTCTATGCAGAATATCATGTTATCTGCAAATAATGATAATTTAACTTTGTCCTTTCCTTTCCACATTCCTTTTATTTCCTTCTCTTGTGTAATTGCTCTTGCTGTTTCCAGAACTATATTGAATAGGAGTGATGATAGTGTGCATCCTTGTCTCTGATTTTAGAGTGAAAGTTTTCAGTTTTTGACCATTTAGTATGATGTTGGCTGTTGCTTTGCTATAGATGGCTTTTATTATATTGAGATGAAGACTTTCTATTCCCATTTCCTTTAGGGTTTTTATCATGAATGGGTGTTAGACTATGTAAAATGTTTTTTCTGCATCTATTGAGATGATAATATGGTTTTTCTGTCCTTGGTTCTTGCTGGGGCTTGTGTCTAGATGTCCCCCTGAACCTCATGCAGTCTTTTTTGGAGATGGCAGAATCTGGAATGTGTGATGCTGGGATTAAGGGCATGTGATTACTAAACCATTACATGTGAGTGATTGGTTTGACACTGACCTAGTCCCAGTAGTCTGGAAGGGATAAAAGGAGCAGAAAGACGCTATTAAGGTCTCTTATTGCTTTTGCTACCATGTGGGTGCCACGAACTGTTTCTTCTCTGCGACACCATTCTGCCATGTGTCACTCTGCCTTAGAGCCAGCCGATTATGGACTGAAACCTCTATGAACTGTAAGCCAAATAAACCTTTTCCCCTTTAACATTGGACATTGGGCATTTTGTCTCAGCAAAGAGAGAAAACTAACACAGTTCTATTAATGTACACCCTGCATTTTGTTTTCTTTTGTGATAAGCTTTTAATAAGCACTTGCGATGATTAATCTTAGTGTCATTATCACTGGGCTAAGAGATGCCCATCCAGTTGATAAAACTTCATCACTGGGTGCATCTGTGAGTCATTTCCAGAAGAGTCCCAGATGAATCAATATACAAGGTGAAGAACAATTGTCTGCACCAGCATAAGTGGGCACCAGCCAATCCACTGAGGACTCCCACAGAACTAAAGGCCAAGGAAGGGCAAATTCACTCTGCTGAAGCAGAAACACCAATCTTCTGCCCTCAGACATCAGCATTCCTGGTTCTCAAGCCTTTGGGCTGAGACCAGACTACATCAGTGGCTTTCCTGGGCTTCCAGCTCACAGAAATGATGGCAGGAATTCTCAGCTCCATCAGTATGTGAGCCAACCCCCCCCCCCAAAAGGATCTATCCATCTATTCATCTACCCATCCATTCATCCATCCATCCACCAATATATCCATCTATCCATCCACCAGTTCATCCATCCATCCATCCATCAATCCATCCATTTTGTTGCTTCTGCTTGCCTGACTAATACAGCTCTCTTGGTGCTCACTCCAGATACCTTCCACCATCAAGTGCCAGACTCATGTGCTGCTTCCCCTCAACCCCTTCTGCTCATTCTTACTCCCAACTTCCCTAACTATCCGAGAATCACTGCATACAGAGTAAGGTGCCCAGCAGGGCTTGAGGGTTCCCCAGAGACTGCCAGCTGCCAGTGTGGGGGGCAAGAAGGCCAGCTCTTTGTCTATCCACTCACAGGTCCCTGTGAGATGGTCAGCTAGGCTGGGACTACACCTGGGATGGTATCCTGCCTGGTGCCTTCCCCATCCCACCATTTCCCCCGGCAGCCTTAAAAAATTCCATGCGATACAAAAATAAAGATGTGTCAATAAAGATGTACCAACTCCCTAAGATAAATGTATTCATTATGTACAACAAACATGAACTAAAGAAAAAAAAGAATTTTTTAAAAATTCCATGCAAATCCAGGACCGAGTCTTTCTGGAGCTCCATTTCAAACAGTTTCACTGATGCAAAGAGGGGCTGAGCCCATGGTTGGAGCTATGAATAAATGTAACTGGTGTGCATGGGAAGGGATCCTTTTGGACCTCTGAGATCTGATTCTGTTTCTCTCGTGTCCTTCCTCAGTCCCACCAAGGCCACTGGGGATCCCAAATCTGGGCTTCCAAAATGATCACCTTTGAAAGGAAAACAGAGGCCAGTAGTTATTATTTAAAAACAAGGAAAAAAAAAAAGAAAAACAAAGGCTTGTCTGGTATGTGACTTGAGTTTTGCTGCTCCGGGACTCTGTTCCCCACCACCCACCCTCTGCCTACTGGAAGAGAATTTTTTATTTTTTTCATTGATGTGTTTATCCTCAGCCTTTGTCTGCTTATACAGAGATATAAAAACAGATATATATTTACAAGGATGTAATCATTCTGCAAACATCTCTCTGCAAACTTTTATTGAACCCTATCTTATGGATAATACATCTATTTCTTTTTCCCATTTTGTGCTATTGAGTTAAAATTGACAAGTAAAGTTGTATACATTTAAGGTGCACAGTGTACTAATTTAATACATGTGTATATTGTAAAATAACTACCAATCAAGTTAGATAACATGTCCATACCACACGTGATTATCTTTGGGTGTGTCACAAAAACATTTAAGATTTATTTCAAATAATCAATTCAGCGTTAACTATAGTCACTGTGCCAATCATTAGATCCTCAGAACTTATTTGTTTGTAACTATAGAGCAACTTTATCAGAAAAATAGCTTTCCTTTTTCACGTGCAGCCACCTGCCTGAGCTCTAAGCTGGAAGGAAGCTCAGTAGACAGAGGCAAGGTGAAAGCTGTCACCTCCCTGACCCTCAATGAGAGCTACTCCAGGAGCTGACTGCAGGGCTGCTTGTGCAGGTGGGCACTGTGAACGAATGAGTCTCCATGGAGGGGTCACACAAGGGCTCACTGTGTCTTCAGGCCCGGGGCCAACCAGGAGCTACTTTGCACTGATGGAGACTGTCCTTGGAGCTGGGCTGGGCTTGGTGCCGGCAGATGAGAGTCATGGATAGGTGGAGTTTGAGTGTCTCTAGTTCCTAACCCCACTTCAGTTCTCTGGACTTCTCAGTTCCCCACTGAACTGGGAAGTCTACCACACAAATTTATCTCTCAGGGCTGAAAGTGAGTCTTGTGTTAAAATGAAAAACTTTCATTGCATTAACCAGGATACTTTTTGTTGTAAGTGACAGAAGCTTAACTCAAAAGGCATGAATATAAAATAGGATTTAACTGCTCAGCAATCACAGCAGCCTGGCTTCAAACAGGGCTGGATCAGGGCCCAAAGTAGTGTCCGTAGAAATCTTTCCTTTATTGTTTGCTCTCCTTTGTTTGGAGCTGGCTTCACCCTAGGGGGCAATGGTAGTGCCTTTAGCTCAAAGGAAGAAGAGTCTCTTTCCCTCTCAGCCCAGCACAGACCTCAGCACTGCTTCTCTTTGGCTCAGAGTGAGTTCTGGGATTGTCCATGAGCCAGGCACTGTGCCTAACAGATGATGCTTCTCTCTTGTGCCTGTGACTGGAGGGAGAAGAGGGATCAGCCCCACCCACACTACACATGGAGAGAAGCAGGTGATGGTCAGCAAAGAGAACTACAGGTCCCCTCAGCAAGAGAAGAGGGACTGGCACAAGGGAGGCAAAACCAACACCTGCCCACCACACTGAGTTGTGTTCATACCACCAAGGCAGTAACTTGCAGAGAGGAGCTCCCTGCAAGATGAGGCACAGCAGCCATTGTAAAGGCAGGTCCAGGGCTGGGGACACCATTCTGGGAAAGCAGAGCCGGGGATACAGCACAGGACTCCTTGAAGAGCTGGGAAGAAACTCAGGGTCTTTGAGATTTAACAGCACTGAGAGGCTAAGAAAAATCCAAACAGCATGAATGTCAGCAGCCTGACAAGTTTTGGGAAGGGGTGACATGCACATCAATTGGCTTCCCCTGACTCCTACAGTAAGCTCAGCCTCTCACCTCAGTCTCCCACCTCCCACCATCCTAGTCATTACACAAGGATCCTTCATCTTGCTTCCTGCAGTGTATGAGTACCTAATAGGGACAACTGGGATACTGGGACAGGCATCTGTCTGTTTGCTGGACTCTTTCCTGATCGCTTAGTTGTTGCTTCACAAGGATCCTAATATGAATCACAGGGAGCTACAGTCTCCAAGCATTATATTATTATAAACTGATGAGGTCCAGCTGATTCTTCCGCTCTGCACATGAGGACACTGTGACCTAGGGAGAGGTGATGTAATTTGCCCTTAGGTGGGTATTGGAGTCAGGACATGGGACTCTTGTCACAGGACTTCAGAGTTTAAATCTTCCCACCACACTGCATAGCTGAGTATCTGAAACTATGAAGAAGTGGCAAGATCAAAAGGGGAGAGTTTCAAGGAGAAAATATTGAAGTATAAAGCAATCAGCAGTAAGGGACAGGGAAAACAGTCCAAGTGTGTTAGATATGGCTGTGGTATAGGGGCAAGAAGCCAAGAAATATAAACTCCTGCCATTTATTTGCTAAAGATGGTACCATTTGGGCAAAGTGACAGTACTGTTTGTCCAAACTAAGAGGTTTAGGAGTGAGAGGGCACTGTTAGTAATTAGACTACAAGGAATTTGATAAACCAAGACCAGCCTGAGCCTTCCAGGAAACGGGTCAGCCTTGCTGAGCCACTCACTGCACACCTGGGATTTCTTCTGACAGCAGAGCAGGTTGTGTGTGGATTCACCCACAGCCCTGCGGTACTCAGCCTTTTCTGAGTTGTAGGATGACTGATGAAGGATGTAGGAACTGGCTTTGATCTTTGTAGCTCTGTGCCCTAACCAACTGAGTGTACTGACACAGTTTAGTCAGGGAGAAAAAATGAACTAAGCAAGGCAGGATGGTGAAGTGGTCAATGGATTTCACTTCAAGGTTTGGATTCAGCTCTTTGGCCTTGAGCAAGATACTTAACTGCTTTGAGTCTCAGATCCATGCTGTGTAAAACAGAGAGAAGAGCAAACCCTGTCTGAGCTTTAGGTGCTGAGCTGAGCACTTTGTTTTAGGTATGCATTATTTTATTTCATCACCCTAACAGCTCCAGGTACCATTCTGCAGACCAGCACAAGAACCTGCTTGAGGCTGCGCAGTTAATAAATACCTAGTTTATGGGAGCTATTGTGATGCTTAAAACAGATAGTGCTTATTAAAAGCATAGTGTTTTGACTGAAAGCCAATAGACAGTCCTGGATAAATGTAACGATCATAATTAATTAATAATTAATAATGATCATTTAATATTTAGTATTATTGTTATCTTACAATTGTAATTTGGAAGGTAATATTGGATCATATCCTATCCCACCACAAGTTAAAAGGAGGATCCTCTGTGGATATAAGAAAATGGAAAGATCCCTTGTCATGGGTAGGAAGAACCAATACAGTGAATATGGCCATATTTACCAAACTGCTATATAGATTCAATGCAATCCCAATTGAAATCCCAACAATATATTTCACAGAACTAGAGAAAACAATCCAAAAATTCATTTGGAACCAGAAGAGACCCAGAATAGCAAAAGTAATTCTAGGCAATAAAGACATGATAAGGGGTATCACAATCTCCAACTTGAAACTAAACTATAAAGCTACTGTGATTAAAAACAGCATGGTACTGGCAACAGACCTGAGGACCAGTGGAACAGATTAGAAGATACAGAAACAACTCCAGACACACTCAGCCACCTCATCTTTGACAAAGGAGCCAAACACCTTCACTGGAGGAAAGATAACCTCTTTAATAAATGGTGCTGGAAAAATTGGGTTTCAACTTGCCAAAGATTAAAACTAGACTGATATCTCTCACCATTCACTAAACTAAGATCAAAGTGGATTAAAGATCTAAATATTAAGACAGAAACACTCAACTTGCTGGAAGATAAGTTAGGTAGAACTCTTGAAGACATTGGCATAGGAAAAGACTTTATGAACAAAACTTCAGTAGCATGGGAACTAGCACAAAGAATCAACAACTGGGATCTCTTCTTATTACAAAGCTTCTGCACTGCAAGAGAAAACACCGACAGAGCTAAGAGATGATCTACAATGTGGGAAAAAAATTTTATTAGCTGTTCCTCAGACAAAGGATTACTATCTAGAATACATAAAGAACTTTAAAAAAATCAGACCCCCACATTCAAAGACCCAATTCAAAAATGGGCATCTGAAATGAACAGACATTTCTCAGACAAAGAAGTAAAAGGAGCAAATAAACGTGAAAAAATGTTCAACATCACTGGTCATTCGAGAGATGCAGATAAAAACAACACTGAGATTCCACCTCATCCCACAAAGAATGGCTGCTATCAAGATATCAACCAAAAACAAATGCTGGGGGCTGGGGGATGGGGAGAAAGAAACCCTTCTCCATTGTTGGTGGGAGTGCAGACTGGTGCAACCACTGTGGAAATCAATATGGAGATACCTCAAAAAATTAGGATTAGAGGTCCCATTTGACCTAGCTATTCCTCTCCTGGGTATCTTCCCAAAAGAATTAAAAGACTCATACTACAGCAATATATGCGCACCCATGTTTATGGCCACACAGTTTGTATGTAATAGCTAAAGCTTGGAAGCAGCCCAATTACCCCTCAAGTGGAGACTGAATAAAGAAGATATGGAGTTTTTTAATAAAATGGAGTACTACTCAGCCATAAAGAATGACAAACTAGAGACATTTATAGCTAAATAGATACACATTGAGGCGATACTCTTAAGTGAAATAAATAGGACACACATGTGTAAATACCAAATAGTTTCTTTTGTATGAGAAACTGAAAGTCTAAATGAGGATCAAAATGTATAATAGCTAATGTGAAATAGGAAGAAAAGGTCTAAAGGGTAAGGAGAAGTGGGAGGGGGAGGGGAAAGGAATAAATATGAGAAAAGGAAAAAACAGAAGCAAAGTCTTTGTAAATAGAGAGGGGTGGAGGGAGGGCAGGGCAATGGGGAAAAAATAAGAACCAAGATACATCATGTGAAGGTACAAGTTCCCAATGATGAATGTACCTGTATTGTATACCTAAAATGTACCAATAAACTTAATGAGAAAAAAAAAGGAGGATCTTCTGAAAGAGACCCTTGAACGCTCCCTAATATCCTTAGAGGATGGTGCTGTTGACATAACCCATCGTTCAAAGCCCCAAGAATCCGAAGCATCCAGGCTGTTCCTGCTGCAGCTGGCAAAATAAAATATCTGCATAAATGCGGACAGTTATCTGGGGCAAAGTTATCCTGGCTGGAGATGAGGTAGCAGATACACAGTGGGGAAGAAGAGAGGGAGGGGCTAGTTGTTTAACCATCTGCCCCAGCTGCTCCCAAACCCAGGCTTGGATGCTGGAGACTCATTCTCTGGCATCACAGCCCTCCCACCCCCAGCCAACTGTAAGGCCCACATCTTGTGGACACACAGGAAGCACTCAGCAGACCTCACTCCATCCTTGCAAAGGGCCTGGGGCCAGATGAGAGCACCTGAACCACCTCCCCTGCCCCCAACCAAACCTGGGCAGAGATTGCAGGAGAAACTGTTTCATATGCAGGAAGATGGGAGTGCAAACTCCTGGGTCCAAATGGGCTGCGTGACCTTAGGCAAGTGAGTGAAACGTCTCCTCAAGACCTGGTTTCCTCACTGCTAAAATTGGGATCCTAAAATCTTATCTTATTGGGAACAATGAATGTTGTGTGTTTGGCAGAATGTTTGATTTGTAATCGGCTTCATTGTTAGCTATTATTACCGATGAGTGTTCGTTGAAAATGTCACTGCATTAGGCAATAGAATACAAGAATCAATGCCTGAACTCCTGAGCTTCTGGAAGAATCAAGACAGACTCAGCCTAATGACAACTGTCAAGCAGGTCTTCAGGTGTGCGATGTGATGGGCTTCAGAGAGGCAGGTGCAGCCAGGTGCAGGCTAGAGATGGCCAGGAGGCCAGGGTTGAGGATGGGGGGTCTGAACAGTGCAGAGATAGACCAGCCCAAAGCAGAAGCGGAATCAGGCTCAGGGAGAGGAGCACTGGGTAGTCAGGCAGAGCAACCTCCAGAAGCAACAGGCACCACCGCTCACTTCTAATCTGGCGCAGCCGGGACCCAAGTGCTGGCCGAGAGGAGCAGCAGAGCCCCCAAAGGAGTGGTCTCATCTACTACCACCCAAATCCTGAGCCTCAAAAACCAGCCCAGGAGTCAGGAATGATTTAATCCACTCTAGAGAGTCAATCGCAGGTGGCTTTACAGTTACCCACAACACTGTTATATGAATTCTCCTCGACTTATGAAGGGTTATATTCCCCAAAAGCCCACTGTAAGGTGAAAATACTGTAAGTCGAAAATGCACTTAATCCACCTAGCCCACCAAAGGGCACAGTCTAGCTTGGTCTGCCTGAAACATGCTTCTAACATTTACACCAGTCGAGTTGGGGAGAAACATCTAACATGAAACCAAGCTTATAATAGTATTGATTACGTCAGTATATGGAATACTAAATGAAAGTGAAAACAGAATAGTTATATGGGTGCACTTCAAACCATTGCAAAGTGGGAAAATCATAAGTCAGGTTGTCTTCAATCAGGGTGGTCTGTCTAAGATGGAATATAAATGGTGCCTTGAGTGTCCAACATGAATCGCTCATTCATTCCAACACTAATATAGGAACCAGGACTGAATCTGGCAATGAGAAGACTCAGCACTGCTCTGACCTGGGTTTCTGATTTTCCCTGGAGAGCAAGATTTTACTTCCTCTGTATCCACAATCATTCTTATTCTATGGGGAGCTGAACTCACAGAATCCCTAAAACTACCTAATTATATATCAAAGGAAAAATTTCATCTTAGCGTGGCACTTTGAGAGTTCTGCAATTATATTCCTACAGAGTTTTTGCTTTCTCTAATAAGCTCTGCAGAATGCCTGCCCAGGATGAATTTTTATCTTGGGAACGATTTCTCCATTTGCCCAATTTTACAGCACTGAGCTCTCTGCTTTGTCTGAACACTCTTTCCCTCCTAGCTGCCTCTTTGTGCTCTGATTCACTGAGAGATGAGAGTGACTTTTGGAGTTTTGTCCCATGGAGAAAATATCCCAGATGGGATTCAAATTCAGAATGGTTCTCTTTTGGAGTCGGAACACAAATGTCACATTTTGTGACTTGCGTTGCTGAAGCAGGTCTGGCTTCATAACACTTTGCAAGCCCAGTGTGGTGGTGCACACGTAATACCAGCAACTTTTGAGGCTGAAGCAGGAGGATCAACCAGTTTGAGGTCAGCCTGGGCAACTTAGTGAAAAGTTGCTCCAAATGAAAACAGCTGTGAGTGTAGCTCAGTGGTAAAGTGCCCCTGGGTTGGATTCCCCAGTACCACAACACAAAATACAAAACAATCCCCCAACATTACGTAAATGGTACAGTGATAACCTAATAATAATTATTATCAGCTCATGGTCTCTTCCGACTCCACTACAGTTTTGCAGAGGGCACCGGGGACTTGCAGAGTCCAGCAGCGGGGTTAGGGCAGCGGGAATTCACTGCTGCAGTGGTCATTGAATATCCTGATCACTTCAGCCCACATCTCTAGCTGAACTTAAAACTTAATAGCATCTGTCCACCCAGAGGGCAATAGAGTGTTTGTTCTTGGCTTGTGTAGCCACTGATGTTTTAATTTTTTTTTCCAGGGAAACACTGGCCCAAGGCCCCTGGAACATTGCCTCATTGCTTGGCTTTATAAGCCTCTGACCTATTTTGTGAAAGCAAATTAACTGTTGGGCTAGAGTCTTTTTCATGCAAAAGGCATAAATGAAGGTTTTTATTACTGAATGGGTCCTATTTACTGGAGTCAGTTACAGCCATTGAAATGATCAGCTCTATAAATGCTTTTTAAAAAGAAACAAGATCTTCATGCCTCAGATTGGGTCGGTCCGTGCCTCTAAGATGAAAAAAAAAAAAAAATCTTTGTTCTGGCTGGGTAACAGGGCTGAGCCACGGTTCTGTATCGGATTATTATTAACACATGAGGCTCTCTCCTCGGGTGGGGCCAGCAGGGGTGAAGATCTTCGAGGTTACACACAGCCTTGCAGTCCGCCCACCTTGGTTTAATTATGCAACTAGCAGAACAACACCCCACTTCCCACTTGCCCATAGGGACTGAGGCCCAGGAGGCTGAGAACCTACCCCTTACATGACCACCTTCCAAAGTTAAGGGAGCCTAGATTTTATGTGCTGATTGGAGTGTCCATGGAGAAGTGTGTGTTTTACACACCCAGTTTTCCCTTCACTTCTGGTTGGCCCAAAGATGCACAATTTGATATTAAAGGACAAAAAGTAACCTAGTTTTGTCTAATAAAGTGAAATTCCATCTCTGGCAAGTTAAGAAAATACCTCTCCCTAAAACGTGAGACAACTCTATGGAAAAATAAAGTCTGTCGTCACACCATCTGTGGGTCTGGCCCAGCTGTGATCTGCACAGTCACGCGTGGGAGGATTTATAAGGAGCCGCGGTCAGTCCCACCACAAGGCCCGCGCGGAATTTCTAGGTGCCCCGCTCCCCACGGGAGGCCGGGCGCCGCGAGGGCAAGCGGGCCTCCCACGTGGGCTTAGGAGGCCGGGCCCCAGGAAGGGGAGTTTCAGTTTGGTTTTGCTCTCCTCACAGAGCCCTGGATTTGGGAGCTGGAAGAATGCTCGGGACCCGGGCGCTCTTCTGTAGAGGGACGGACACCCTCGGTATTTTCCTTCCAAAGCGGAAAAAGTCGGGATCAAACTCAGGACCTTACGCTTGCGGTGCCACTGAGCCACAGCCCGGCCCCTTCATTTTAGACATTCTGCTTAGCAAAGCCCTCTGTTACCGCATCTAGGAGCCCCGCTGGGTAGGGCCACGGGACCCCAAGGAACCCCCTACCCTCCTCCCCCTCACGCCAGGAAGAGAACGTGGGAGAAGCCAGGGCGGCCGCCCGGTCCCTGCGGTCGTCATGGAGACGGCAGCCGCCCGATTCTCTTGAGGGAAACGGAGGCCAGGGGGAGGTTTGGCGCTCTTGCGCCATCTGCTGACAGCTCCGGATCATTGCAGCCCCAAATGCTCCCTCGGTGAAGGTCGCGGTTTCTCCATCCAAAATAAGAGGTGCATTGGGCCGGGGATTTGGCTCAGTGGTTTTGCCGCCTCCTACGCAAGCGCAAGGACCCAAGTTTGATCCCCGGTACCAAAAAACCAACCAAACAAACAAAATAAGAGGTGCATTGAGTCTACCAGAAAAAAATCCACATTCTTCTGCGTGTGGGCTACCTACTTTACTGTGTCAATTAACTTTGATTTTTGTCTGTTTAAATAATATATGCGCATATCAGGAGGCAGCATTCTGGCTTCTTGTTCTTACCTTTGGGTAATGTTTTATGATATAGAAACATATAGGATACTTTTTAGAACATTTTTAAAGTTTTTGATTTTGCTGTTTGTTCAGAAAACATGATCACCTTAAAGGTATTGAATGAATTTTAAGAGAGGGACAGTATAGGAGTAATGTTTGCTAGCAGAAGAGCACGGACCTCCTTGAGCACAACGGAGGGGCCCATAAGTCCTGCTCTGGAAGGCTGGAGATGCTATCAAGAGCCAGCCACTCACCTTTTGACTCAGTAACCCAACTTTTAGAATTTCCCCCGCTGGGAATTGAATCCAGGGTTCCTATACCACTGAGCTACACCTCCAGCCTTTTCTATGCTATTTGGACATAGGCCTTGCTAAACTGCCCAGGCTGGCTTCCAATTTTCACTATTCCTGCCTCAGCCTCCAGAGTGGGTGGATTACAGCTTTGCACCACCACACCTGGCTTCAAGAACCCTATTAAGAAAAAAATCCAAACTGTGAAAAAGTAACATGTGTGGAAAATATTCTTCAAAAGGTTGTGTAATGTTCAACAATAGAAGAAGAATTGAAGTCATGGCTCATTTATAGTGATGAATATTACAAATACAGCAGAATATCTTAGTTACTTTTCTTGTTGCTGGGACAAAACACCTGACACCCAAAGTTAAAGGAGGAAACGTTTATTGTAGCTCATAGTTTGTAGAGGTTTCAGGCCATAATCGGCTGGCTCCAAGGCAGGGTGGCACAGCAGAGTGGCAGGAGGCAGCAGAAGACAAAGAGCATCAGCCAGCATGGGCAGCAGCCCTTTTTCTATCCCTTATATTCATCCAGGCTACCTGCTCTTAAGGCAGGTAGCACTCACATCCAGGAATGGGCACCATTAATCCCAGCATCACATCCTTAATCCCAGCATCACACACCCTAAATCCAGGCACTTCCCAAAAGCCCCATCTATGACCACATGAGGCTTTGGGGGGACATCTAGATATAAGTCATAACACAGAGTTGTTTTAACATGTAGTGATATGAAAAAAATGATGCCTAGAACAGTGGTGGCAAACCTATGGCATGTGTGCAGCAACCAACTATTTGTTATCATTGAAAGCTCTAAAAGGTTCGCCATCACTGGCCTAGAAGCTATAAAATATGATATTGAATAAAGCTGGAAAATAATATTTAAAATATTATAGCTGAGTTAGAGAGGTGGTGTTAAAGTCTAGTACAGTTAGAATGTTGTTTGTACTAATATTTTTTTTACTAATTACGCAATGGCCACAGGAATGCTTTCTTGTAATACATTTAAATATCACGGACAAATAAGATAAATGATTTTGAAAATGACATCCCTTGTATTTTTATCTTGGTGTACCTGTTGATGAATTTAGGTATTTATTTATTCACTGGCCATTTTTTATTTTCTTAGAAAATGTGTTGTTCATATTTCATGCAAATTTCCATTGCTTTATGAATTTCAAATTTTTATTGAAATTTAATTACATTTAGAGACTGGTATTTCCATGAAGTATTTCCATCCAGGAACATACTATGTCAGGGATGTCAAACCTTTTAGAGCTTTCAGCGATAACAAATAGCCCACTGCTTGGCATGAGTGCCAAAGGTTCGCCACTACTGTAGGTCTTCCCATTCCCTGGCAAACTTAGTTTCTTTTTAGCTTGTACATTTCTTCTTGTAATTTATATTACATAACAAATACATTTCTAATGTTTACTGACATAAAATAATTTTCAATTGAAAACTACAGGCTATATTTGGAATCCTAGCAGTTTTCTCCAAGTCAAATAATAAAGCAAAGATGTACCAATGTTAGCTTATTTGCTTATGCAGAAGGAGAATCAATGGGCTGATTTAATTTCTTCTAACACGTTAAAACCAAGATTTCAATGCCAAACAACAACAGAACAAAAAAGGAGAGAGGATATTACAGTTAGGAAAAGTGAACTTTGTTTTCCTCTACTTGGGTGGCTACTGTTACACTGGCAGTAGGCAGCAAATTTATCTGATTAGTCATATGTTTGTGTTATTTAAATGTATTACAACAAGAAAGCATTCCTGTAGTCATTGTGTGGTTAGTCTGGAACATCAATACATACAGCACTCTGGTTGTATGAGTCTCTAAGCCGACCTCTCTAACTCACAGGGAACGTGCTGCTCCTTCTGTTCACTTGATCCATTCATTGATTCCCTCACCAGTGCCTACTGTTCATAGGATGTGGTTTACTTTTGTAGCATCTTCTGAAGGCAAAAGTCCCCTCCTACTGCTCTCCTGGATCCAAATCTTCAAGGCAATTCTTGTATATCTCTAGAAACTTAAGATCAGTTGGTCACGCTCCAACTTGTTTTTGAAAATTGTAACAGAGAAATTATTACTGCTTCGAGAACTTTCCATGTGTGGATGAACCGGGATGAAAGACCTGAGAGGAAGTGGTGTGGCTGGCCTGACGGAGCAGGGGTGCTGGGGACGGTGGTGAGGATCCTGTGGACACGTCCACATGCCAGCCCTGCACAGTGTGAACTCACCATGTTGTGGAGAACACCTGAGAAACTGAAATGATGTTCACTGGTGGCCCAGCTGCCCAAGTCCTAATACCCCAGCCCCCAAATGCCAGCCATCAAAAATGCCAGTGCTGGTCAGCTGGTCCTTGGCTTGCCTCTCTGTACCTGCCTGCTTTACCTTGGCTACTCTGCAAGGCAGGTAAAGCAAGGATAGGCTCGTTGGGGCTGGCATTTTGCTCTCTAGTTTTCAAGGCTGATTATTTTGCGGTCAGGTCTCATTTGGGGGTGGAAACATGGTGTTAGTTGTTTTCCTTGAAGTGACAGCTTCTTTCACAATCAAGAGAACACCTGTGCTGCCCATGTCAGGTGGTTTCCCTCCCAAACCCATGGGTCTCCAACCCCCTACGTGCTCTTTATTTAAAAGACTGCGTCTTCTTCACTGCCCACAGTGCTTTGTTTTAAATAACGTGTCCGTATGTCCCTGGTTTGTTTTTATACTTCCCATCCTCTTATCTTTGTCTATTTGTCTCTTTGCAGTAGGGACTTATTTTCTTTCCTTTTTCCTTTTTTAAAGAAAGATCCTTTATATCTTATTACTAAGGGGTCATTTTTCCTCTTAAATTTGTGAATGGTATGAAAACATTTACCAAATGCTTCCTGCACATGTAACACATAATCCTATAATGTTTTTAGTCAGTGACTGTGGTAAAATACGTTCATTGATTTTCACATGTTGAACAAACCTTACATTCTGGGTAATGTGTAAAGAAAAGAGGCTTATTTAGCTCCAGGTTCTGGAAGGCCAAGAGCCTTGGGCTGGTATCTGCTTGGCATCTGGTGAGGACCTCCTGCTGGGTCAGGAATGGCCTGGCATGGCAAGGGCACCACATGGGGAGGTGAGCCATGGAGCCAGAGGGTGCAGCCTCTGTAATAAAGCCACTGTCCTGATGACCCATTAATCCACGGACCCACCAACCTGTAGACAGACTCCCCCCACCACGATGGGGATTCCGTTTCAGTATCTATTTTGGTGGGGACATTGACATCACAACAGCCCGAAATCTGTTTCCCAAAGTAGCCTTGTCGTGTGTAATTTTTCTCTTTTGATGGCTCCTTTCAGATCAACAGAGTTGTTTCATTTCCCCTCTGTTATCTTTGTGGTTACCCTGGAACACAATATGCATTCTCACTAACTCTATGTGAGCTATTAAGTCATTGCTTCTCAGCTCCAAATCCACTTTGTGGTGGCCATTACCTGAGACTGAATTTTTCTCCTTGCCAGCTGGTACAGAGGTAAACTGTACGTAGAGGGCACCAGAGAAAAAAAGAATTTCTCCGCCGGGCTAGTACGGTGCCATCTGCCTGCTGAGCTCCAGAAGTGCAGAGTTCCTGGCTCCCAGACTATGAGCTGAACAGCACCACGCAGTGGCTGGCAGCTTCCCTGGCGCCCACTTTTGTGTCTTCACCCCAAGACTGCGCACCTGAGGCACTTCCCGGTGGATGCCTTTCCCGGCACCTCAGGGTGGCTTTGAACAATGGCATTAGCAGAAGCCTGTGGAGGGAAATCAGATCCTAATGCCAAGATTACCTTTCTGGGTTCCTTCCACTCCCAATCTTGGCAGCAGTGGAGGTGGCGGGAAGTAGCCAGACCCTAGGTACATTTTGAAGGTGAGGTGACAGGATTTGCTGACCGAGTGGGATGGGAGCGCCAAGTAGAAAGGGTGATTCGAGTAATGGAAAGGAGACAGCAGATCCGAGAGGGGAGAGCAAGTGATGTGGGGTGCACAGGAGGAAGCAGATAAAGGAAGAAGGAAAATGAGGACATTGGAGGCATGCTGGGCCCAAGGATTGAGATCTGGTGACGTTGAGGGATGGCTGGAGTCCCGACCCTAGCAGGAGAGGACAGCAAAAGTAGCATGAGAACAGACAGGGCCGCTGGAGAGAAAATAGACTCATATTTCAAAATAATCTTTTATTCATAGATCATATACATTTGAACATATATTCTATTGATATACTTTACATTCTTAATAATTGAATAACTTTTAGTGTAAATCACAAAATATAATTCAATTACAAGCATTTCTATTTGTATAATGTTTGAGTAATCAGACATTATTGATGTTGATTTTTATGTGGAGAGAATCAGCTTTTCAGTGACCAAGTATGACCCTAGGAATTTAAAAAGACAGATTGGACCTGCAGATTCTGTTATCTTCAGAATTAAAGAGGTAGAGTGTATAATCAGAAAACAGAAGTGATATGTGCTCGTCAGCGGGGTGTGCTAGAAACCCTAACACATAAATCAGAAACCTAGTTGGCAATCATGTTCTCTTAAGAACAGAATTGTATGTCCTAAACTATCATATGAATATCATAAGCTACTGGAAAAAAGAAAAGGGTGAATTAGTTGCCTTTGATTTCAACCATTGAAACAATGTTTTTTAAGAGTTCAGAAAAAGGGTTACTTTTTTTTTCAAGACACAGATCTTTAATTTTCTATTGGTTTCAAAAGATTTTTGTCTATAAAACCCATTTTATTAGTGTTCATATCTTTTATTAACCAAAGAGCTACCTAACTTTTATAATTAATCAGCTGTGTCAAATGACAAGTTTTATAACTGAATCAAAATCCTTTTGGTCCTAGTGAAATGTGACCTCTTGGGGCAGGCTCTGCAGCCTCATTTTAATAAATATCTGATTTCAACAAAGATTTTTGAAAAGCTGAAAACAGTTCAGTAACTTTTCTTACTTGCCCATTTTCATGAAACCTATTTGTGGATTGAATCCATCAAAAAGAACAAAAGGTCTGTTTGTACATTCATCTGGATTTTTACTTCCTCCCATTTCATCCCTTGGTCTCTCATTGCTCTATTGCTCTCTTTTCTTCTGTTTCCCTTCTATCTCATCATCTGCTCCCCTTCCTCTTTGCTTTTGTTTTCACCCTAATCTTGCAAGTTTTTCCTTTCCTGTTTTTTCTGTAAGTGGATTCACCTCTCCTTTTGTTATGCTATGTTTTCCACAAAGACCTTGTTCCTATTGGTTTCACTCATTCTTTTTTACAGAGAATTTTGTGTGGAATAGTTTTGTGTGTGTATGCATGTGTGTGTGTGTGTGTACATGCATATACGTGCACACTAGGGATGGAACTCAGGACAATGCACATGCTCTACCCCAAGATACACCCCAGTCCCAGTAAAATGACTTGGAATGTGTTATGTAGTGACGTACAACTGTGAGATGTGTGAACATCTCACCCGGGCACCATGTGGTCACCAACTGCTGATGTCCTAAAGCAGAGTCTATTTGCCATAAACTTCTTCTATAGAAATGAGGCAGCAGTAAATTCTTGAGTTTTCCATGTTGCCTGGTAGTCCTGTGAATGACAGATATTACTCATGAGCAACAGTGTGGGTCTCCTTTTAGTCCTTTTCATTTCTTACTGCTTTGGGGCACATTTTTCTATCTTTTGTCTATTTCAAGCTATATAGATGCTTTAAGGGAAGGGAGAGTCTACACCCAGAATATGAGCTAGAGTAGGACTCTGACTCCTCACAAAGTCATCACTGCCCATCTGTGGGTCATGTGATGTCTGGTCAATTCATGAGGTTGCCAAGGTTAGCATCGCTTGTCTGCTCACCCTGAGTCAGGTGTCCACACCTGTGACACCAGTGACCTTCCCAAGGTCAAATGGTGGATGACAGAGCCAGAACTGTAACTCTGGAAGTCAGCCCCATGTGAGAGGTGCTGACCACCATGCCTTGTTGCCTCCTTAATGAGGCTGCTTCCACATGGACACGGAGCCTTAGACACAGGCACTGTGAAGCCATCCTCTTTCAGAGCTGCTCCAACGCCAAGACCGTGGACTCTGTACTCCATCTGTTGCCTCTTTACCTTTCCTACTGCCTCTTTTAATAGCTTCGGACCCAGCCCAGCATCTGGGCCTCTGTATGGAGCCCTCAGACTCTCCTTTCCTTTCAGTTTCCTGGAATTTCCTGTCCCTTTACTCCCTTGCCATGCCAGGAGGCCACACCTTGGTTCAGAGTCACCCTGCATTTTCTGTCTTTTAACATCACCGTCCCTTTCTGTCTGTAGTAATCCTCCTATCATCTCTCCCATTTTTCAGCTTTTTTAAATCTTTATTTAATCTTTAAGCCACTCACTGCCCCTACCCTTTCCCCTTGAAATACTCCTTCTCCACCATGTTCCCCCTGGTCATCTCGAAACCCCAGATGCATTCTTTCTCTGCTGAGAATCTCCAACAGTTTGTACAAGCACAGTGCTCCTCACAGTGAGCCTTGTAATGCAGCTGGAAGTAAATTTCCTTAGCAGCCTCTCCAGTTTATAATCATAACTCAGAAGACCCAGCCTGATGCCCCATGCTCTAGACTACAGTATGAATCAAAGAACTCTATAACTGAAATAAATGTAAAAGATACTCTGATTCCATCATTAATTTTATTGGTAAAGACACTATTTCAAGAGGCAAGTTACACTGATCATAGGGGACAGGAACTCATTTGTTCCCTTCATCCTTGAATGGATATTATGAGTAAAATCATGGGTATGCTGAACACTGTGCCAAGGGTGAGGGCTATCCAGGCTATAGACTCTACTTTCAGAAACTCACCATCTACTGGGAGAGATTAGTAACGCTGCATTACTACAGTGGAGTGTGAAGAGAAGCCATTTGGGGAATAAAAGAATATAACACATAAATGCTCAAGTCCAGGAATTTACTTTTTGTACTGCAATTCTACGGTCCTTTAGATGCGTGCATGTGAAAATAGTTTTTTTTTTTTTTTTCTTGCTACCAAGGATTGAACTCAGGACCTTGCGCTTTCGAGACAGGGACAGCTCCAATGAGCTAAATCCCCGGCCTTAATACTAGGTTTTATAGTTCATTCAGAAACCACATCTCAATCCGTAGGAAGGGTTGTCAAATCTGCTTTGCATCTAACAAGTTGATCCATCCATCCGGGAAAAGAAAGTGGTACACTGGAAATGAGGAGGGGATGTTTTCATCTTAGCGCTTTTAGTTTCTCTCTCTTCCATTTTTGTTGCTGCTTTTCCTCGTATCCTGAGGATCTCATTCTGAACTCTCACTGGCAACTGGAATCATTTCTCTTTTGTCTGTTCCCTGGCTGCATGTTCACTTCAGCCAGATCACAGAGTGTATGGACTCTGGAGTGGGTGTATTCACTCTCTGTTTCATTTACTTATTTTTTAACTTCAGTGTTCCCGTAATGTTCCCTCTTTTTTACCTGCCCCAGCCCCAAGTCAGGCTCTGTGACTGGTGTGGTGACAAAGAGAGGTCACAGGATGCACGGCAGGGTGATTCCCAGACCACAAGACCCTTACCTGAAAGCCCCAGGGCCACTCTATCCACAGTGCACCAGGAACAAGCTCCAGTTGGGGGGAGTTAGGGGGAGTTTTATTTGAAAATGATTCCAAAACCTGTAAGAGACAGAAAGCAGGGAAATGTGTT
The DNA here is from genome assembly GCF_000247695.1 of Heterocephalus glaber. The sequence goes on along the minus strand of NW_004624756.1, from coordinate 2,005,280 downwards.
TTGGAAACCTTCATGCCTGTATTTTTGCCAGGATCTTTTTGGTACCTGGTACCCAGCTCTTTCTGAAACAATGTTTCTGAATGGTTTTATTTGCTCACATACCTTAGCATTTTCAGGGTGCTAAACACAGAGACTCCCTTAGAACATGATGACTTGGCCTTGTTTTCATTGTTATATCATGAGCTCTGCATTAAGAAATTCTCATTGGGGAAAAAAATTTAGATTTACATGCTGCACACAAAATCCTTAGGACCTGTCATTAGCAAGGGGCAGGTAAACACATCCTCAGAGAGGGAAGGGGACCTGGTTTCCTGAAGGATGACGTGGGTGCCCTGCACCCAGCACCAACATTCCCAGATCCCAGGAGCTCCTCCTAAGGAAATTCCTGGGAAAGTATGTAAGAGATGCCTACATGTCCTTTTGCCCAATCATGGTTTCAAGTAGCGAAAAGCTAGAAACAATTTAAGGCCAGTACAACTGGTTAAGTGGAGCCTGAATGCTGTTTATGGTGTCAGGTAGGCAGACATTAAAAATGATGGTGTGGGAAAATACAGTTATGTGGGAGATTACTATGATAAAAATGCTGGTACAAAAGTATGCACAGTATTGTCTTATTTTTATAAAAAGTACCTATGTATGTGCTTGTAAAAAGAAAATGAAGGATTAGCCAGACATCAAAATACACATTATCCCGCCTGGGTTATGAGATTATTTGTGGTTTTAATTTTTTTGTATTTTAAAATTTTTTTTCAAAGCTTCTAGAGCAGATATGTATTATTTTTATAATCAGAAAAAAATCAACTCGCAAATCTGATTTTAAGAACAAAGATAAATAGGGTGGTGACTGCTTCGCAGGATTTATTAGGCCATCCTCTTCTATGTATGACTCTTGTTATCAAAGCACAGTATAACAAGACAGTCTTCAGAAGCACAGGTACCTCAGAGTTTCCAAGATGAATTACTTTCATAAAGACAACTCCAGAAACTCCTAAAAGTTGCCACATTCTTTTTTTTTTTTTCAGAAGAAGTCAGGTATATGCTTAGCTAAACATGAGCAAAACTTGGAATTTTTTTTTGCTGTTGAAATGTTCATGATTGACTTGTGTGTCCTGATACCAAGGGATAGTGAAGAGATTGAGGAGTAGAAATCCATATTTGGGTCATGTTTGGAATACTTGAGATCGAGTTATAGAACATCCGTACTGGTATTGCATTAAAAAATAATAGCAATAACAATGCTGCCCTCAGCATTATTTTTATTTTATTGAAAAAAAATATATCCAGAGAAATGTCGATGCACCCAGGAATAGGCTGGGAGGACACACACACTGTGATGTCACCAAGGGGGAGAAGAGGGTGGGGCAGGAACAGATGTGGTTCCCTGGGAGGGCTGGGGTTGTTTACTTTGTATTTTATATACTTTTGCATTCTTTAAAATGTTTAAATATAATTTTAAAACATTCAAAAGGAACTGAGTAAAGAAGAAATTTTAATAAATGCCTATAATTGCAAGCTCAAGACAGAAGCTAAACAGTGGGTTTTGTTAAGATATTTTAAATGATTGGAATTTTAAAATTAAACACCTACACTTGTCAGAAGTTCTGCGGTAATGATGAGTAGTAAGCAGTAATCACTTTCCTTTGGTGATTATTTTGCAAATATAAAAATGCAAAATTGCCATCTCTGAGATTTCACTCCAAATATTCCAAGTAGGATTGTAAAGACTTACACAGTTTGAAGCAGAAATTAAATGGGCCATTCCTATAAGGCAACTAGACCTCCAAAGTTATGTTCAGGGTTGTGCACAATGTGTGACATGGGAGACCCCTGTAATTCGGGGACCATGTCTTAGCCACATAAATGCCCTCCTCATTCTTAACAAACACACCCTTTCCTTCTTATAATGTCCTTCCCCTTCCTATACCCAACACCATTTCCAAAGGTGATCGGGAACACACTTCACCTGAAGCTATACATGACCCTTTAAAATCTTATCTTTTCCTAACAAGGTTTACTTTCGTTTAGTACAGGGGGCTCTCCTGTATCTATCGGGATTTGAGGGCACAGGCAGTCACCAACAACTTATGTCCAGCTGCAGGATCCACTGCAGTGGCCCAGGGGGTGGACAGGCGTCCTCAGACTCACAGGTGATGAAATATGTCAGGATCCCGCTGGAGCCTCGTCTGGAATCCTATATACAAGTCGTCCCAGAGCAGACCGTTCTTCACCACGTACCTGATGACATCAACCCGGCTGCGAATCTGAAACAGATAGGAACAACTTGCAGGGTTGAGCCCTCCGGTTCCGTGCCGCTGCGGCCTGAGGAGTGAGGGGAAGCAGACAGCGCAGGCTGAGGGAGAAGGCGGGACCTCAAGCTCAGCAGAAATCAAGGGAAGGAAAATGAGGTGGACCGGAGTTCCGAGACACAGCGGCTGAACGCAAACTCCGGGTCACGTTGAAGTTTCAGACCCAGGTTTTCTCTGGGCAATCTTGGTAACCGTGCTGTGCCTCCGTTTCTTCCCATATAAAATGAAGATAATAGGAAAACAGTCCTCACTGGATTATTGTGAGGGTTAAGTGAGTGAATGTGTATGAAATACTTTTAAAAAGGCGTGGCACCCAGTGAGGATTCAATAAATGGCTGCTGCCAGGAGTGGAGGCAGAGCAGGGCCTGCGATCTCATGGCAACCTGGGCGTGTCCAGCCTGTAGCAGCAGCAGCACCAGAAGTCAGGTGGTCTAGGCTGCATCGTACGGAATCCCCTCTGCAGACACGGAGCTATAGGACAGTCAAAGGAGCACGCGATTAGAGACCAGTAAGGGGGACTTAATCTCAGCTGTGCACTAATTAACTAGGCGTGAGAATTTGCACTTACTGCCCCTTGTTTCCTCCTCATGGGTCTATTGTGAGTGGGGAGAATTTAAAAAGCATGAGGGGATGGCATGCATCCCAAGATTCAATGGGGTTTTAACAATCCATAAGTTCCCCTGTACAAGTTTTCAGGACTTTTCTTAGTACCTGCATCAGATTTCTTTTTTCCTGGTAAATACCATCCTAATGCTAATGACAGACTATTTGTCCAAAGACACAGAATGATTAGAAGACTGGCATTTTGGATTTATTTCCCTTTCCTGAACCATTTCTGTAAGACAATCATTGCTATTGTGAGCCAAGGGTACAACATAAGTCAGATCAGTGCCTTTACCAATAGAGCTTCCAAAACATGATTTCCTGGTTGGGAGGGGGAAGGTAAGGTCTGCCTGCTGGGACGCAGTATCCAGAACCTTCTTGCTCTGTGTGTATGTGGGGGGGGGGGGCTTTTTTGATCTCTAATCTAGAGAGGAACATGGAGAATTGGAGATAGATTTGCAAAACACTTCAGATGTGAAAGGAGGTCTTGGTGGCTGATTAGATTCGAGGATGAAGGAAAAGGGAAGAATTGAAGATTGCGTCCTTGTTTCTAGCTTGGCTGACTAGAGGGGGTGACACTACCAACAAGTAAATAGGAAGGGGGACTGGTCCATTTTGGAGGAGGAAGATGAAGGTTGGAGTTGGAACAGGTGCAAACGAGGTGCCCAGGACTAAGAACTCTGGGTGCTGATATCCAGCAGGTCATTGACTGTTAAGAATGCAAAGCCCAACCATACTGGATGGAGCAGGGGGGAAGTCCTGCCTGGATATACGGAGTGTTGGAGTTGTTAGCAGAGCAATGATGTCAGCAGATGTGTTCCCCCAGGAAAAGACTGAGCAAGATCAATTTGAGCACAGAATTCTGAAGGGAAAGAGAGACTGAGGTGGTTGGAGAGGAGAGTCTCTGATAAAAATGGTGAGGAATAGCCAGGAAGAAATGGAATTCAGGGTGTATTGTCACCTGTGCTGAGAAATGGCCTCAGGCCTCAAAATGTTGGACAGATCGCATGCATAACCTATCTCCACTAGGTTCCCAGATACGGCTAGAATGCTGGTAAAGCAATTATGCAGATATAAACTGTCACAGTGAGGAGAAAAGGGTCACTGACAGAGATTTGTGTAGGTAAGTGAATCTAGAAAGCAGGTTGACAGTGGCTTGTTAGGCAGGCCTGGGCTACAGCATCCAGAGAAATGGGGACCAAGGAACCATGGGTGACATCAGGGACAGATGAGTATTAAGTACATCCATGAGCAGATAGCCTGTCCTCACTCCCATGCACGTTTCCCAGCTGAACACATTCAGACATTTGTGTGAATGAAAAGACTTGGTGCTGGGGGAGAATGAGGGCAGCTGGTGTATTTGTGATGCTCCTAGCAAGGGTGTCTACATCTTAGCACTGAAGGGTCCCCTGTCCTACTAGTGGGCTCCTCACTTTCATAATTTAAAGCATACAGGTGACCCCCTGACCAAGCACAGTCTGGCTCTTGTCTGGTAGAACCTACAGACCTTGTATCAACTTGAAGTAATGTTGGTCTAATGCTGGGTATTTCACATGGAAATCTAGGTTTCTGAGTTCTCTGGAAAACCAGAAGATCAGCAGGAGCTCACTGGGGCTCCCCCTTGTAATCTGCATTTGCTCTCCACCTGTCTCAGCCCCACCAGCTTCACCCATCTCTGTGATCCACCATGAGCTACTCTGCAAGCATGTTTCCCTGAAAATAAGACTGGAAAATAAACTTCAGCTGTAAGTCATAGCTGGTTGTTACCATGGTGATGGCCAGTGTTGGGTAGAAGATTATACCTCACTATTCTCTTGCTCAGAGAATCATGGCAGGTAAGACAAGGATAGGCTAAGGGGGCTGGCATTTTTTTCTCTAGTGATGTAAGAACTGTAAGTGTGTGACCTCTGTCTTCAAGGAAAAATGCCCTGGACTGCAAGTCTTTTTGTTGGGAAAGAAGGATGAATCTTTTTGTTTTAAAGTCAGCTACAAAGGAAGAAGGATTGATGTGGCATCGATGTTCTTTTCCACAGCATCGAAAGTGATGGAAGCCAAAGGAGCAAGGAATCCAGGGAGGAGGACCAGCTTCTGAATCACAGGCCCCTTTGAGCTGTCAGTATCGCAGGGATGAAGGCACTGGAAGCTTGGCTCCTAGGTTCCTTCCCTCTCTCAGGCTGTTGTGGAAGCAGAAAGTCTTTGAAAGGAGTGAAGCAAGGAAGGGGAAGAGGTGGCGGGGTCTAGAGGAAATGACAGTGACCGGTATGCAGCAGAAGAGGGAGGAGCAAGGAGAGATACAGGACTCATATACATCTGCAAGGAGAGCTGGTGTGGCGCAAAACATAATCATGACTTTGAGAGGCAAGTAGTGCAAAGAGAAGGGGTCAGCAATATGAGAAGGCTGTAGGTAGCAATAAGAGGTGCTTTTCTAAGTGCAGACATTGCCTGTTTAAGCAACTGCAAACAGAGAACCCTTGCTACAGTCCCAGAAGCCCCAAGCCTGGCGAGTCACTCAGACAGCCCTGTGTGCAGCACGCGCCGAGGTGATTCACCACACAGAGGGCTGAGGTCCACATCGTAGCCGCTGCTGGCTTCATCCAACACACATGTCATGACACTATGAGAAAGTGACAGTTTTTCAAATATTTTAAATGACCTACTTCCGATATTTTAAATGCCGATTTAACTCTCTTTAGGAACACAGGTAGGTTCACTTGGGGAAGGGGACAGTGTTGGACAATCGAAGAGGAAGGCAGAGGTGGGTGTTTCAGGTCTAGCAGCAGCTGAGGCTGAGCAAGTGTTTGGAAGAAAGCGAGGAGGAAGTTTTCATCAACAACTCAAAGGGAGGCAAGCTTGGACTTCGATTAGCAACAGAGCTTCATCGTGGTTTGTTAGTTGTGACAAATGTACAATAGTAAAGTAAGAAGTAAACAATGCTATGTATTGTCTTTGGTACTTTTATGGAAGCAAGGAAAGGAAGGCAGGGAGGGAGGAAGGGAGGAGGGAAGGAAGTGAGATAGGGAGAGAGAGAGGCAAGGTAGGAGAGAGGGAGAGATGAAGGAAGTGAGGGAGAGAGAGAAGGGAGAGAAGCAGGAAGAGAAAGAGCCCCCTCTCCCCAGGTGCTGCTTACCTCCTCATATGGATGCTCCCGGCTGGGTCTTTCTTTTGGAAAGGATAAATCTAGAAAGTCAACCAAGTACTCATAGCCTCCTGGAAAAGGGTTGAAGTCCTCATCTGTCTCAATCATCTATGCAAATAACAACGTGACAAATGGAAAAAGAATATCAGTGAGGTGGTCGAGGTCTTTAGAAGAGTCTAAGTGTATGACCCAAATATTCCTAAAAGACAGCAATGAGTTTCAAGTTAATATTGAACTAACAGTCTCTTCTTTTCTCCCTCCTGCTCCCTTTAGATCAGGTCTTAGATTTTCAAGGAGGGGCTGTTGATCACATTGTCAAGTCCGTTCTCTGCTAGCCATTTGGAAGGGCTTTATGGATGCTCATTGAGACACAAATTAGAAAACACAGGAGGTTTCATATATTTCCATAAAACAAGAAAGAAGGAACAAATATTGAACTGCATACCCTGACCACTAGGTTATAATTCTTAAATCCAGCCCAAGTGAAATATTCTTTTATCCACGATGAGTGAAGGAAGATTTCATCTCCTACAGCAGCATTCAAGGTGTTCAGATATAGTCCGAAGTCCCAGGAATCCTTGTAAATCTTAGTTCCTTCAGGAGGCTCTAAGATGCCCTTGCTTAAAAACACAAAGGTGATAAATCAGTGAAAGAAAAATGCAACAAATAATGAAGCCAAAGGTTAGCACTTACAGAGCAAAGGTCAACAGGCTGGTAGCTTTGAGATGCTGACATGATCCTAGGCACGCCACCTTGGCCTTAGCCAGAGAGGCTCCCACACATGCTTGAGTCAGATGCATTTCTAAGTCAGATTTCATTTGAAGAAAAAAGTCCATGTCTGGGGAAAATTACCACTCCTCTGGACATCTTTGGTCCAAATAACTAAATTATGGAAATGTTGAATGTAATTTGGTTTCATTAATTTTGTGTCTCCACAGTTCTGGCTCCCCACCCAACTAGAATATGTCTGATGAAAGTAGCAACCATGACTGAGCATGCAGCAGGTGACCATAAGTATCTATGGAATATATGAATGATTTTGGCCTGTCTTTGAGATGCATGTAGAATTTTGTGTCTGGAATATATGGTGCCCTGACTGTACAAATCCAGAGCTGACAGACAGAAGGGGTGGTTTTATCTGGAAATTGATCCAGCAATGTAAGCAGCAGAGCTTGTTCACAATCCTGAAGCTCTGTACATCCTGTGTGAAGATGTACATGGTACATGGACTCTTGGATCCTGGGTGAAGAATAGGATAGGATCTAGACAGGGGAAACATAAGCAAGGAAGTGGCCGCCTATCTAGTAAAGATGTGGCAGCGAGGCAGATGTCCCTCTTCTCAAAACTACACGTTCAGTCTTCTGTATGCCCAAAGCTACGGATGCACTGCTATCTGTAATAAATGGTTTACCAAGTCCTATGCCTTCTCATGTCTACATAGATCTCAACCCTTCTCCAGCTTCTTGCCTGTCTCAGTTCAGAGCCTCACTGATCTCTTCCTGTATGAAGCTGCAGCCTGCCCTGGTCTCCTGACTCCAAGGTTCCCACCCTGCAGCTTCTTCCCCAATGGATTCTCCTCTGCAAAGCTGAAATGGCTTTTCTAAAACACAGCCCAGTAATGCTCCTTCTTTGCCTTACAAATTTCTGCAGCTCCCCTTACTTCTAGGACCAGTTCCTTGCAATGGGTCATTTCCATTCCCGGCTCAGCACAGCATTCCTATCACATCCCTTTCCTCTGCCTAGGCTTATCAGCCCTGCACTTGGGCACAGGGGTGGCTTTGTGATGGCAAGGACTTTTTCATGGCTGTATTTCCTGTACCTAGTGTGATGTCCACTGTACAGAAGGAGCTCAATTAACCATTTCTAAACCAACAGCATACATTTATTCACTCATTCAAATACTTACATTCACCAAATCCGCAATGCTATTTATGTCTTCTTTCCCCAACACAAGCCATACCCTCTGACCGGACTCCCTTCCTTGCTCTCTGATGTTCTACCTGCAGCCTCCTCCTCATTTTTGGGACCTGGCTAAATGCAGAAGATTCTGGGCTGAGATTTCCTGTCTCCTCTTCCCTCACAAGATGGGTAAACGCGTAGTCTCTGTGTGTCCCTACCCTGTGTGCTAGTGCTGCAACCCAACAAAGGAGATTCCTGTTTCCCAGCCTGCTTTGGTGTGTCTCAAGTATACAAATGCACATTCTTTAGTTAGGCCTCAGATCCAGTGACTCTGAGTCTCTAAGGGGAGCCCACAGGTCTGTGCTTATGAAAGTCCTGCCCATCATTCAGCTATTCACGAACTGTCAGAATGGCTGCTATCAGATAGATCTGCAGGAGAGGGAAGAGGGTTTTAGATAATTACACAAATCTCTTGAAGTCCCATCCATAACTGAAATAATCAAAAACAATCTTCACTCTTAACCTGCAGGCATTGGGGGATCTAAAAGAATCTGAGTCAAGACAGAAAGAGATAGAGTCTTTAAGTTTAGAAAACATCCTTGCTAAATGCAATGCACTCACGTTATTTTCTATTCTATTCTTTTTAACTTCATTTAAATGAATGGCTTGTTGTGAGCAGCAATTGTGACATTGTGGCTTGTCCATGACTGTGACCCCCAGACTGGAAACTGCCAGGGTTGGCTGGGCCTGGGGGAGTGCACATAGTCAAGGCCACCGCAGGATGCTGGCTAGAAACTGGGGGAGGTGGAGGTGAGGCCCAGGCATAGAGGAGTGAAGGACTTAAGATTTATAAAGGAGAATGGAGCAGGTTTGGTAACTAGCTTGTTATGGGGACTTAGCAAAAGGGTAAAATAAGCTGATGCTGTCCATGCTGACATGGAGAGGCGAGGCTAGGAAAGGAATGCGCTGTGCTGCAAGGTGTTGGCTCGTGTCCAACCAAGGTGAGGAACTGGTGGCTCCATTTGGCTTGAGACTAATACTCATAAAAATGCAGGCTTGTGACTCCAATGTTAACGTTTCTTGAACTGCATTTCCAGTGCAATGTGACTCATTCAAATGTACTATTCTTGGAAATGGCACTCAGTAATGTGCGCTGGTGTTAAAACTTTCTAACTAATTGCTTTTTACTTATATAAAAGCAGGTACTTTTGAGCTGTATCAATGGTCCATAAGAAACAACAGCTTAGTCTTTACTCTCTAGTAAGGTTCTGAGATGAGGAAAACATTTGAGTAATTTTTAGATAGAATGAAAAGCTTGGAGGTAGAAAACCTGTCTCCTCCTGGATCTAAAGATATTTATTAGTTTATTTTATTTAAATGGTAAGACTTTTATTTTATAAACAGATGGGTGGATCTTTCTGAATAAGAATCTTAGTATACTACTCAACAAAACTTAACATTACTACAAAATAGGGACCTGTCAAGAGACCAGAGATGAACCCTCTAATTTTCTCATAATATTGCAAATATTCATAGAGCATTTTTATCTTCTATAAGCATGTAAACCAAACCTGTCTGTTGGGTCCTTCAGCATCCTGCCCAGGTCAAGGGTGGCTCCAGGTCGAGGGGTCCATGTGACTACATCTGAATTTTTCTTAATAAGATTGTTGAGCTGATTTGGGTCATTTTTGATGTTTGTTTCCTTAATGTACCTGACAAATAAGAGTAAGCCCATGTAAGAAATATTATCCTCAGATGCATGCTCTGATGACTACAAAGACAGGGTTTTTTTGTTTTCTCTATATTTTACTTCCCAATCCCCCTCCACTCACACCATGCAGAATACAGACCAAACTTTATGCTTTGATGTGTCTCAAGGGTACACAGTTTCCTGGGCTGCATTTGAGCTAATGTTGCTAATGAGAAAAATTACCAGACAAAGAAGTTGTAAAGATCTTTTGTTTCTAAGTATTAATCATATGGAATCAAGATTATATAAATTATATGTAATTATATATATTATTATATATTATATAAATTATATAAATATCAAGATTATATAAATAAGTCAGAATTGTACTCTTATATTTAACCTTAAACATATTGACTGGTTAAATATTACTGAGCAGCCATCACAGTAAGGGCTTAACATGAACACATTGCTTTTATTTCATAGTGCCTCACAAGATAGCTGCTACTACTATGGTTGTGCTAAAAGAAGGGAACTAAGGCTTAGAGACCAGGTGCCTTGCCAGAGGCCGCATGGCCAGCAGGCAGTCCAGGCCTAGCTCTTCACAGGCTCAACCTTCACGCCAGGCCATAGGTAGGGGCCTCGCCCCAGCTTTGGAAGTATGTGTGAGAATTCTCTGTGAATGGGATGGGTGAGGGACAGCAAAAGAGGAGAACCAGAGAAAACAGATTTGTCATTATGATTTATCTGACATAGTTTATCTAGAGACATTTCTGGTAAAGGCAATTCTACTTTCTTAGCCTGTAATTTAGTTTGCCAGACTTGATATTTTTGGTCAGATAGACAAAACACACAACATGTGATCAAAATATATGGTAAATGTAGAAATTTTTAAAAAGTTATTTCAGTAAAAGACATATTTGCTATTAATCCTCCTCAAAATATGCCCCCTAGCTTCAAACATACTTATCCCATCATTCTTGTCACTTTCTGCAGAAGTTCTGGAAGTCCTCTCTCCTGTCTTTATGAGGTGTGGTTAAAAAAAAACATGGTGAATGCTACTGCCAAGTGTCATCCAACAGAAAGGCAGGTTCATAAATACATTACAGTGTGTTTTCATCCACCTCATTCTCCGGATCTGACACCATGCAACTTCTAGTTCTTCCCCAAAGTCAAACTGACCATTAAAGGTAAATATTTGTAATCAATTCAGGGTATTGAGGCTACCAGGAAATCACAACTAAAGATATTCACAAAAGACTTCCAGACTGCTTCAGAAAATGCAAGAATGATGAGATAAATGTGTTTGAAGTGAGGGGGAATATTTTGAGGGGATTAATAGCAATGATTCTTTTACTGTAATAATTTTTTAAAATTTAAACATTCACTTTAGTTTTCTATCACATCCCAAGCAAAAGTATTTATATTTTTATAGCACTCAGTGACATAAATTACTCATGACCTTGGAATTAATTTTGCGCACACAAGTGAAGACGTTGTTGTACTCAAAAACGGTGTCTTTTTCCTTCCCACTCATTGTCCTTCGGTTGTTGCAGCACTTAATTTAAAGCAGTGGCACTACTTTTTCTCATCTTCTTATTACTGTCCTCCTCACAGTAGTCACTACCTGGTCACTCTGCCTCCAATTTTCCCTTCTGGAGTCATGTCATTGTCAGTTATTCTTCCTAAAGTGCACTGTGGTGTTCACAAAGGTCCAGAGCTTCTTGATTCTTTGTCTCCTTCTCTAAAATAACAATATGATCAGCATCTCAGTGCCATCCTTTGTATGTAGGTACTGAGGGCAACGTTGTCAACTACTTACACATAGAAATCTGGCTTTTAATGGCTTTCAAAGACTGAATCATGCTAAGATTTTAAGTGTCCCATAGAGAAGTGTTTACCACCTCTAATTCTTCTCCCAGTCTTTGCAACTTAACCTTAATTTTTCTTTTACCTGAATTCTCTTCCCACTCCCTGCTGCCATTCATCTTCCTTCCTAGGTTATTGTAATGGTTTTCAAACTGGTCTCCAGGATCAAATGAATTTTTCCTTTTCTGCCACACCAATGTACAACCCAGCATCCCCAGTGCACATTTAATTACATCCATGTCCCTCACTGGACTCTTTGATCTGGCTCCCTAGACGTTTGGGATAAAATCCAAACCCCAGGACATGATGGGGACTGAGTTTCTTTCTGGCTTCTTCACCTTTCTCTTTGCCTTCACACCCTATCCCCTGTGTTGAACTCTACTCTCTCAGCTCAACATCTTTCCATCTTTGCAGGTTAGTGCCTACTCATCTTTCCAAACACAGCTCTCCAAGCCTCACCCAGTAGTTATTTTCTCACCCTATCTGCTTCACCTTGCATGCCCTTACACTCCGCACTCAGTGTTAGAAATGTTTTTCTCTTCCAGGAAACCATAATGCCAAAGACAACCATTTTTTATGTAGTTTCCCAGTGCTTAGCACATTGCCCCTCAGTAAATGGTAAATGAAAAAATTATTAAGGAATAGTAGTGACCAAAAGAAATTATTTCTTTAACCTGAGGTCAATCTTACTGAAAACAATTGGAAGATATGAGACAACTAGTCAATATCAACCAGAAAGGAAGGAAATAAATCTGCAGTAGGCACATCAAGGGATTACACACATGTAGCTACATGGTGAGAGAATATAGAATAACGTTTACATAATAAGTTATGTTCTACTGATGAGACCAATTAAGCTCAAGGACTGCAGATGACTGGTCCCAATAAATGGTGACAGGACCAGAACTAAATCCTAGGTAAGTTGCTCTTTCTACTGCATTGCTACATCTAATTACAGGAAGTCATGCCATCCTCACATGATCATTGTCATAAAAACTTACCTCAAAATTTGATTTCTTTATTATCCAGTGCATTCAGATAAGTACTTTATTGAGATGACTCACATAGGCCATCTATGCCCCTCCCGGCAACTGCATCATAAAGTGCGTCTCTGGAGCAGATGCCACTTGCCCATAAAAACTTTATGGCTAGGGACTGAGTCACTGTATGTGCTCAGGATTTCATGAATCCTATATCTAAATATTGTAATCTTACAAAAGTGCAGCTTAAACATCTGTACGATTTTGCCTAGCAATTAAAATTATAAAATTTGGCTCTAAATACTACAAAGTAGGTAGATATCTTTGTATGTTGTTTTTCCCCAAGATTTTGAATTCCATAAAATGTGCATATGACAAAATTTGATTATGTCACAAATGTGACTTAAATATACTTGATTTAACTACCATGGCTTAAGCTGCTCTTTAAGAATAACTGTTTCACGCTGAACCAGCTGGAACAGAGGTTAGGTAGAACTCTTGAAGACATTGGTGTAGGAAAAGATTTTATGAACAAAACCTCAGTTGCCTGTGAATTAGCACAAACAATCATCAAGTGGGATCTCTTCTTATTAAAAGGCTTCTGCACAGCAAGAGAAACCACCAACAGTGTGCAGAGACAACCCACAATGTGGGAAAAAATTTTCACCTGATGTTCCTCAGACAAAGGTCTACTATCTTGAATGTATAAAGAATTTTTTAAAATCAGACCTCCCAAATTTAAAGACCAAATCCAAAAACGGGCATCTGAAATGAACAGACATTTCTCACACAAAGAAGTAAAAATAGCAAATAAACATATGAAAAAATGTTCAACATCACTGGTCATTTGAGAGATACAAATGAAAACAATGCTGAGATTTCACCTCATCCTGGAAAGAATGGCTGCTATCAAGAAATCAACCAATAGCAAATGCTGGCAGGGCTGTGGGGGAAAGAGGAACACTGCTCCACTGTTAGTGGGAGTGTAGACTGGTGCAACCACTGTGGAAATCAGTATGGGGATACCTCAAAGAACTAGAACTGGAAGTCCCATTTGACCCAGCTATTCCCCTGCTGCGTAACTTCCCCCCCAAATTAAAAGAATCATACCACAGCAATACATGTGCACCCATGTTCATAGCAGCACAGTTTGTAATAGCTAAAACTTGGAAGCAGCCCAAATGCCCATCAACTGGAGACTGGATCAAGAAAATGTGGGGGTTTTTAATAAAATGGAGTACTACTTAGCCATCAAAAATGAGAAATTAGAGACATTTATTGCTAAATGGATGTATATTGAGGTCATACTCTTAAGTGAAATAAATAGGACACACATGTGTAAATACCGAATAGTTTCTGTAGTGTGAGAAACTGAAAGTATAAATAAGGACTAAAAGGTATAATAGATAATGTGAAATAGGAAGAAAAGGGGCAAAGGGGAAGGGGAAGTGGGAGGGGTAGGGGAAAGGAAAGAAGGGAGTGGTATTAATATGAGAAAATGAAAAAAGTGGAAACAAAATCTTTGTAAATAGGGAGGGATGGATGGGTTGAAGGGAGGGGAGGGGAAGGGGAAAAAAACAAGAACCAAGAGAGATAATGTAAAGGTGCAAATTTCCAATGATGAATATCATTATATTGTATTTCTAAAATGTACCAATAAAAGGATATTCAGTTAAAAAAAAAGAGTAACTGTTTCAGACTGAACATAAAACAAGGAATGATAGTCTAATTAAATGGAATCTGAAAGCAAGCAGAAGTAGCTAAACTGATATCCAACAAAAGAAAGTTCAAGTCAAAATTAGAAGGAACAAAGGTCGTAACATATTGATAAAGGAAATAATCTATCCAGAAGATATAACAATTGTAAATATATATGCACTGAATGCCAGAATATCCAATTTAAACACTACAGAACATAAAGGGATAGGACCCAATATAACAATATTGAATAATATCAATTACCCACCCTCACCAATAGATAGAATTTCACACACAAAATAACAAGAGACATCAGTGTTAAATTACAATATAGAGCAAATGGACTTAACAGATGTGTATAGAATATTTCATCTAATAGCTAAAGAATAGAGATTCTTTCCATCAACTCACAGAAATTTCTCCAAAATAAATCATAGTTTATGACATAGAGCAAATCTTTTTTTGTTTGTTTGGGTTTTTTTGGTTGTTTTTTTTTTGGTACTGGGGATTGAACTCGGGACCTTGTGCTTGCGAGGCAGGCAGCAGAACCACTAAGCTAAATCCCCGGCCCCATAAAGCAAATCTTAATAAATAAAAAAGTGAAATAATTTCACATATATTATCAGATCATAACAGAATAAACTAGAAGCCAACAGAGAAACTTCAGAAAATACACAAATACATGAAGATTGAACAATATACTTTTGAATGAGCAGTGTGGCTTTGAAAATATCAGGGGGAAATTTATAATAGAATCAAGTAAAATGGAAACACAATCTAGCAGAGGTAATGGGACACAGCAAAAGCAGTGATAAGAGGAAAGTTTACAGATATAACTGCCTACATTTGAAAAACAGAGAGCTTTCAAATAACCAAATGATATATCTGCAGGTCCTAAAAACAAGAACAAATCAAAAATCAGTAGAAGAAAGAAATAGTAAAGATCTGAAATGGAGACTAAAAGAACAAAAGACAAATGAAACAAAGAATTTGTTCTTTGAAAAGGTAAACAAGATTACAAATCCTTAGCCAAACTAACTAAGATGGAGAGGAAAGAATGAAGTTAATAAAAGAAAAAGGGATAGTGTAATAGATAGCACTGAAATCCAGATGATCATTAGGGACTATTATGAAAAAAATTATATGCCAATAAATTAGAAAATCTAGAAGAAATGAACTAATTTCCAGAAACATATGACTACTGAAATGGAACAAAGAGGACATAGAAAACCTAAACATACCAATAATGAGCAATCTACAGAATGGGAGAAAATCTTTGCCAGATACTCTTCTGATAGGGGGTTAACAGCCAGAGGATATATGGAACTTAAAAATTTTGGCACCAAAAGAATAAGTACTTTAGCCAATAAGTGTTCAAATGAACTATGCAAATATCTCTCAAAAAAGCAGAAATGGGAGAGAAGTGGGAGTAAAATGATCAAGATATATACCCAGAAGGAAGCTCCCCCACCACCATCCCATGCTCCTAGGGCAGAGAAGCTGAGTCGGTCCCAG
>NW_004624756.1:1943576-1955532 GCF_000247695.1 Heterocephalus glaber | reverse complement strand
CTCCTGGAAATCTGTTTGCATCTGTTTTATGGATTCCATTTGTTTCCTGTGTTGGGATTCCATCATGTTCCTCAGATCCTCTATTTTTTTATGTATGCCCTCTCTAGATTTATGAATCATGTCTTGCACTGTGGGCACAATCTCTGCTGTTATCTGAGAAATTATTCCTGATTTCTTTTTTTCCAGATCTTCTTTTGTGGCCAGTTCAGGGAGTTCAGGTGGCTGAGTATCAGATTGTTCCAACTCATTTCCCTTTGGGGTTGCTTTAGGTGATCTGGAAGTCTGGTTTTGAGACTTGTTTATGTGTCTTCTCATTTCAAAAGGAGTGGGTGCTGCTGGAGCCCACATGGCTTACCTCCTCAGTGCTGGGGGCAGTGGTATGGCAGCTTGGAATCTTCCTCTTTATTTTTGAAACCTGCCTTAGGCCAAGCAGAGTAATTCTAGTAGAGGGTACAGAGTGGGAAAAGCCAAGCTGCAGATATTGGTGGTAGATGGAGTTCTCTATGACCTTCATTTCTTCTCACTCCCAAAGTAGAGCTCCCACTAAGAAAGAATACTGGGCTATAAGATATAAAGACCACCCCATTTGAGGGGTCCGTTTTGTCACCTTTAAAGTCTGACAGCCCCCCTTTGATATGCGGTATGTATTATTTATGCTTAAAGAGGATCCAAGTTACCATCTAGGCAAGACTATAAAGTTTAATACAGTATAAGGGAAAACTATATTTGACACTTATGGTAATCTCAACTCAATTCACAATCATCCAAGTATTTTTGTATAGCTATATACATGAAATTGACTTTCATTTATGGAACATTCATAGAATAAGAGGATTCCTATATACCATTGTGAGCTAACAATAATCAATGTCTAGGCATCTGTTACATTTCAAATATACACAAGTGCTAGGTAGTTTTACATGTTTGATTCTTACAGAATGCTCTGAGGGTTTTTGTTTTGATAGATGAGGAAACATGTTCAAAAAAATACAACTAACAAATAATACATTGGTACTAAAATTTAAATTTTCTGAATCTAAACATAGTATTTCTACTGGAAGTTTGTTTCTAACATTAATGAATACCCTCTCTAGTTTAAGAACTAGACTAGCACATAAACCATAACATCAGGTACAATGAAACAAATAATCACAAGAAAAGTATGAACAAAATCTACATATCAGCTATACCAACTACATCCATATTCATATTCTAACATTGTGTTAAAAGCTGTCTAAATAAGTAAAATCCGTGGTGGGAAGTCAGTTTTTTCCCCCTCAGAAAACAAAGGATTCAAAAATCAAGGATTCTTTGAACATCCTTTCAGCCTCTTTCTTTCTTTTTTTTTTTTGGTACCAGGGATCGAACTTGGGACCTCACGCTTGCGAGGCAGGTGCTGGAACCACTGAGCTAAATCCCTGGCCCTGAACTTCTTATTTTAATCTTGGGTTTTAAAGGACTTTGAGAGCTAGGATGAATTACCCTATATGTATATTTATTGTTTTGTGATTTTTAAAATTTCTGATAGCACCTATTAACAATATTATCTATTATAACACTTTATTTCTATAGTAAAATCACATTTCTTGGAGGAAAGGGTATTCACTAAAGTACATTGGCCTTTCCTTTTTTTTTTCTGGGAGATTTTATTCAATATATAAAGGTCAGACAGTAGAGATGGGGACAAATGACTTCAATGTTTATTAGTAGATCAGGAAAGCATCAAAAAGCAAGGGTCTATCAATGAGACTGACTCATATGTGTAAAAATGGCTCCTTCTACAACTTTTCAGTGATAAATTCTTGGCCACATACTGAACTTGTGATGTTTTAGTGCACAACAACTTTGTTCCACACAAACATGTGAACCTCAACCTAAACTGCCTTTTAGGCCAGTGGTTAAAGAGTAACTTGACAAATGACATTAACAGCTGTTACTTGCCCTATAATTGAGTATATTACTATGGAATGTCTCGCATTAGGAATTTAGGCAATTATATTATATGACAGACAGACACTATAAAAATGTAATTGCTGGCCGGGATTTTATCTCAGTGGTACTGCATGTGCCTCACAAGCACAAGATGCAGAGTTTGATCCTGGTATCCCCCCCCCCAAAAAGCAATTGCCCCATATATGATTAAGATACTATTACTCCTCATGCCATAACAAGTTACACTAAGTCCATATAATCCAGTTATACAACACTAGAGCAGGGGGCTCTCATAAGCCTAAAATGATACAAGTTTACTTCCAGGAGCTTGTGCAGGCTAAAGTCTTCATGCAATAGACAAGTTGATTTTTAGTTGTAGAAGCACAATACCTTAGTGGATTGTGATCAGTCAAGTACATTGCAGGTAATTTGTTTCTAAATCAGTTAATTAAATTTTTTAAATAATGCCCTTTAAGAAATAATAAAGTAGAGGATATTCATGCCTTCCTGTTCCCACAGAATAGAAAATCAAGAGGACAGTCAACCAATGACCAACATATCCTTAACCAAGGATATTTCTGTCACAATGTGTTCTACACATGAACTTTGTGGTATAAGGTCACAGAAAAAAAAAAAGATAAGTTAAACTGCCTCAGTAGAACATTGTAGACAATGCTATGTATTTATATAGGCAACACAGAAAAAGTGATAAAAGCTTCCAAAGAATGATGAAGAAAGATGACCCTGAAATTAAGTAAAGGAATTGGGAATATGATCTCTCTTCCAGTAATTCAGTTCATTCCCCAAAATTGTGTGGTTTCCTAAGTGAAAGGTCTGTTCTCTCCTTCCTTTCAACTGTGTGGGCTGGGAAATTTCAGCTGGACCATCAGCATGTACTACGCTGCTATGGTTTTGGTGAAAGGTTCCATGCAGTTGAGTCACGAGTTAGTAAGCTGGGAGCACAGTGTAAGGGTGCTACAAATCAGGGTTTGGCAATCCAGCGTGTCAGCCAGATCTCACCTGCTGCTTCCTTTGTGCAACCTTACACGCTGAGGCTGTTTTCCACTTTTTTAGACAATTGAAAAGAAACTCAAAGGGAAAGTAACATTTCATGACACATCAAAATGATATTGAAATGTCATTAACCATAAACAGAGTTCTGTTGGAACAGTCAGTGTCATTCTCATTCAGAGCTGTCTAAGCTGTTTTTGTGTGATAATGGCAGAATGAGTTAATTGTAACAGCAACTATGTAACTTGGAAAGTCTAACATGTTTACACTGGCTCTTTATATTTAATACACACTGATTCTGCTATAAATATTGAACTGAAAAATAAAAGGTCAACTCTGATGACTCTTCTGCCTAGACTTGTACCAAATGACTAAGATTAGGAAGTGAGAGGGTTATTAACTCCAACTTCTTTCCCACAAGAGCTCCTGCCTCATTTCCAATGTTATTTCAGTTTGCAAATTTATTAATCCTCTTTCCATCACTCTAAATGAATGTAGTTCAAAGTAAGTGGTGCTTGCAGAAGAATTTAACAACACTTTTGTGCAGCATCATCTTACAAGTTGGGGATCAGGGCTCATTACCTTAGGTGGTCCGAATGCATGTGGCTAATGTAAATTAGGTCTGCTTTGCACAGCCTCTCTAGCCAGTCAGATGGAGGCTCATGGAGTAACCACCATCCTCTGGCAAACGCAGGACCAATTAACCAAGGATCAAACACCATTCTCTTGTCTCCCAATTTGAGGTCCATGCAGGCATGAGTGAGATATGTTACCTGTTAGAAGAGAGTGAGCGTTCTATTACTCAGTCATTGCTGGTCAGCTACAGTGAACTGAAAGGTTTGGCCTGTTTCACTGACCAGTCAGGTTGGAGAACTTTGTTGCTAAGCGACAGCAGCAGAATCGTAGGCTCAATTATACCACAATAGGAGCTTTGAATAGGACACAATTCCCAGCAGCGATTATGACTTTGCCAGAACAGAAATTCTCACGATGGATTTAGGTATCAAACCAATTGATTTATCTAGTTTAAATTATCTATTTATCTATTTATTTGATTATCTATTTAAACTTATTCCTAAGTACTTATTTATGGTCTGTACTGCAGAGTATCTTTTGGAACCAGTCCTTCAAAACACAATGAGATATTATGATAAGTACTTGGTGATTTAGATGCCAGAGAGGCTGTGAATGGGAATGGGAATGAGTGATTTGAAATGAGCTGGGTGGGTGGGACAGCCATGCAGAGGAGACTGACAACCAGCTAACAGGCATGCATGGCTTGCTCCTCTAATTGCTCCTCTAATTCATCTGCTAACTTACCCCTTCACCTTCGCCAGGGTCACCTGAGACAGGCTACAAAGATTTACAGATACATGCAGACAGAGAATTCCAAACCCCTTCCTGTGCCCTGCCCTCCCTCGCTGTGGTGTCCATAGAGAAGGAACGTGGCCGTGGCCGGCAGCAGAGACACCTAACAATACCTCCAATGTGAAAAGCCAACAGAGCAGGAGAGGAGAGGTCAAAGGATCCAAGAATTGTATATTATGCCTGTTTGGAGTAGGTTCCCATTTGTTTCCTCAAAACACAATTGCCCCAAGAGACACAAGATTCCCATTACACAGAAAAACTACATTTTTCATCACCTCTCCCAAACTACTGAAGAATACGGTCTGAAAGAAACTGTCTTCTAAAGCTGGAAAAATGCATAAGAAGGCTCACAAAAGATCTCAGGACATGGTGTAGGAATAGATAACTACTCATCTGCTGTGGTTTGTCCCCCAAAGGTTTGTGTGTTGGGGGAAGCTTGGTGCTCAGGGTGGTGGCAGTGAGGTGATGGTGAGGTAGGATGAGAAATAAAACTAGGTTGAAAGGAGACCGGTAAATCAAGAATTTAAAATCATACTTTTAAGAAAAACTACAGCTTCAAGACAACCTCTTCTCTTGCTTTTGGAGTCCACCCTAGCTTGTGACTTCCTCGCTCCATTTTTTTTTTTTTTTTTTTTTTTAGTACCGGGGATCGAACTCCAGTCCTTGTCCTTGCGAGGCAAGCAGCAGAACCACTGAGCTAAATCCCCAGCTCCCTTGCTCCATTCTTACAGAGACTAGTGTTAAATTCCTAAAGGCTCTTTTCAATAATCTGCAAATTTCCAGTCACTTGGCCCTTTTCACCTGCAAACTGCTTTTTCCTCCAGCCCAGAAAGCAGCTGGATTAGAGACAGCATGTCTTAACTTCAAACATATCTCTACTTCAAACCCATATAGGTGGCTTGCACTGGAACCTGGCAGAGAGTGCGAATACACAGCAGAGATCACTCACATTGAAAACAGCCTTTAAATGTGCTCTACCCTGGCTTGTAATGTGCCTCATTTCTGTGAGCACCCACATTCCACTCTTGAGTGTGTCCTATATCTCTTATATCTACCTCTTAATAAATCTTTCTCATACCTCTTTTACTGCTGTGTTGTAAAAATTATTTTTCTGTGATGGGAGTCAGCAAACCTGCATACTTATTTTAAAGGGGTGGATTAAGTTCCTTATTTCAGCCTCAGGGATGCTCAGACCCAGCCTGTGACAGTGGGACTTTTAAAGGTGGGGCCTAGAAAGAGGTAATTGGGCCACTGGGGTATCACCTTGGGAGGAGTTAATGTAGTTCTTGCAGGATCAGTCTAGTTTCCCTGAGAATGGGTTGTTACAAATTAACCTGGCACTTCCTCTGAACCCTTCTTCTGCCACTCTTGCATACGCTCCTGTTGTTGTGACACTGCCTACCATGAAGCCCTTGCCAGAGCTAAACAGATGCCAGCACCATGCCCTTGAACTTCCAGAGCTGTAAGCTAAATCAACTTCTTTTTGCTATAAAGTATCCAGTCTTCAGTATTTTGTTACAGAAACAAAAAATGGACTAATACACTACTCTGACAGTGATCTAGCATCAAGGTTAATTTCTGAACTTTCTTCAGTAGCTTTGCATGACTTTTCTTTGGGGCTGCCACCAAAACCTTTCTCTCCTAGATAGATAATATATATTATATATAGCACATATAATATATATTTATGTATATTCATTCTTATTCTTAAAGAACATTATAATTTTAATAAAAACATTATAATAATAACATTATAATTGTAATGTTTTCTTACCTGTACTTCCCCAAAAGCCAAATCTTCAGGAGACCTGGGATCTGAATCCCAAGGGTTTGGAGGATTCAATTCTAGAAGTAAAAGCCCATTGTTTTCATCCATTTCAACAACTAGAACCAAAGGAAAGTAAATCTGGGTTAGAAATAAAAATGACTTTTAAAAAGTATCCCTGAAATAGAAACATGTGGCCCAAGTACCCAAAGTGCCACAAACTGAAGGAAAATCAAAACCAAAGGCAGCACTCACTGGAGTCAAGCAGTATTAGCCCAGATAACAGCTGAAGACAGATACCAACTCATTTCCTGATTCATATTACAGCTAAGGCAGTAAAGAGACCTTGGCTACATTAGGACACACAACAGAATCATATGCTGGGACACACTCACATACACACACACACATACACACAACTAAATGAACAACAGAGATGGTTCAAGGTGCTATGAGGGTATTTAAGAAGAAATATCTAATCTGCTTATAAGAGCCAAGCAAATTTGAAATAGAAATAATCCCTCAGTGGGACTTTGAGATGGGATGTTTGAGGAGACAAAAGAAATCTAATGGTATGAGAGGAAAGAGATGGGGGAATAGTGTGTGTAAAGACACTGAGGCAAGGAGAATTCGGTAATCACAGTTTGGTCAGTGATGACCTAGGAAAATGATGTTAGGTCAGACAAGATATATAGGTTGGTCAGTGTAGGTCAAAATGAACCCTAGATACCATGCTGAGTCATTTGGATTTTATCTTATAACACTGAAGGCTCAAAGAAGCAACTGTGGCAGGGCCTGTTACTAGCCTGAATGAAATCCATTGTCATCTTTCCTACTATAGCATTCTGATTTTATTAAGAATAGTGATATGTCTGTCTATGACAAGCCTATCAGGATTTCCCAGGCACCTTTGCAATCATGAGTAGCCATACAAACAGCACATATATATATATATATCTGGGCAGTTCTTCCAGTCTTCTGTGAATGGCGGCCCAGCAGTGTGATTTCCTGCTCCATTTGCCCTTCAACTCCCTCTCCTCCTTGTGTGAAACTTGGTTGTCACAGCTGTAAGAACAGGATCCATCTTGACACCCCGAGGAACGAGGCCACAGACCAAGGATAACAAAGCAAAAGGATGGAAGGGGCCCAGCACCATGAAAAACCATAGAACAGCCATGCTGCCCTGGACAGACTGGTTTCCAATCTCGTGTGAGGTAAGGAAACCACCCTATATGATCAGACCACTTTCATTGGGTTTTCTGCTAGATACAGCCAAAAGAAACTCCTCATTGCTTTAGCAAGAGAGGAATAAAATTAGTTTTAGCCCATTGTGAGCACCAGGAAGAGGACCAATGGGAGGAAGCAAGACCCTATTAAAATTATATGTGAGGAGATCCAGCAGCACAGCGCGGATGGGCATGGCTATGGGACTCATGTGGCCTTGTTTGAAGCCTCATTTTCTCTCTGATTCATGGGTGATCTTGGACAAGTTACTTGATTTTCCATTCTCCAGTGTTACCATCAACCTTTGCTACTTCCAAGGATAGATAATCCTAGTAAGTGCAGCAATTGCATTATTGCTAAACAAGACTTGGGCAGTCGCTGTTGACCTGTGTCCCTACCTTGTACCCAGTACCCTCAAAGTATACAAAATTGCTTTATGTACACTTTCTAAATGAATACGAACTATACTTACTATGGGGCAATTGTCTATGGAAGAAACTGAAGTAAAAACTATTATAAAATGAAAACAAAGACTCATCTGTCAAATTTCAATTTTCTGCATTACTTGAGGGAACCAAAACAAGCAAAGGATTGACAATGTAAAGATTTCCCTTTACGAAAGTCTGTTTGTTATCTTTCCCTCTTCTTAGTTTCACCATCTTGGTTCTATACTTAAATTCTCCCTCTCTTCCCTGACAAAACCATGACTCACTTAGACAATCTGCATGGAGAGCGCTCTCTGGTTACCAGAATGCTCGGTCCCTGACTTCATTAGGGATTCAGATGTCACCTAATCAGAGAGGGCTTGCTTTCATCGTCACTTTCTTTTTCTTTTTTTGGAGGGGGGTTATTTTACCTATACCTAACTTTAGTTGACACATAATAATTGTATATGTACACAGCGCACAGTATATATGTGTGTGTGTGTTTATTGTATATACGTATATTATATATATATATATATATATCACATATGCACACACACAGCATAGTGATCAGATCGGAGTACTTAGTATATCCATCACCTCAAACTCTTATTTTTCTTTGAGTTGTGAACATTCAAAAATCTCTACCTAGTTTAAAATATACAATCAATTATGGTCTAGTGTAAGTATCCTACTGTGTATAGAACACTGTAAGATATTATTCCTATCCAACTGCACCCTCATTCCCATTAAGCACCCAGGAAGGGCTTTCTGATCCCTCCATGCCCAACAGTGTTCTCCAGCCCACAATAGTCCCTTCCCTCCTAGACTTCTATTCCTCATTTTCTTCCCAGCCTATATCATCACTAGATCTATCATATACTGTTTGTGGTCTCTCCCTCTTACATGACAGTAAGGTCCATGAGAAGTGGGATTGCATTTTGTTTACTGCAGGATTAATCTTGTCCCAAGAACATTTTGTGGCTTTTGAAGTATTTGCTGAGATAACTGATCTGCAACCTTAATTTCTTGCGTCTCACAACTGTCTTGGGGATGCTTAGCCCTCGTTTTCAACCTGGGCACTGCTCCCGCCCAGACCTGGCATCTTAAATCAGGAAATTTAAATACAAGGTTTTCTCAACATAAGCTAAAAATGAAACATGAAACTCGAAACATGATTCCAGCAGATACTGTCCTTTGGCCCCTGCCTTCCGTCATTCCTCTATTTTCTCTGCATAGGGCATGTGCTCCCACAGACCACTCCCACAGACCCCCTCTGCCCTCTGGACTTGGCCACCAGGAGCCCCAGTGTGAACGTGGGGAGTGAGCTCAGTGAGGTGGGGCTGTTTATTTCTAAAGCTCACATTGACCTGGCCCCGCTCTGGGTGTCACTGGGTGAATTATGATACCTACTTCACATGGCTGTTGTGGTGATTCAATGAGATAATGAGTCCCAAAGTGTCCAGCACTGTGAGCAAATATCTAATAAATAATAGTGATATGTTGGCGATTGTTTTACACTTAGAGGAATGAACAGAGTTAGTGAGAATGCTCCTTGTAGGACAAGCAAAGATATAAACCAGCAGACACCAGTTGGGAAACACAGGAGTCTCCTGGCAACTTCTGAGGAAACACTTGCTCTGAGACCCACTTGTAAGGAGTGTTCTTCTTCCCACTTTTTTCTCTAAAAGATATAAAAGTGTAAGAGGAACTCTTAACTATTGTTGGGAAGCAAGCATCATTGGGGTCATTACGCTTCTTGCGCAAAGATAAACTGATTTAGTCAACAAAGAAGAGTGAATTTCTCCAAACTCCCTGTTTCTATAAAGTAGTGAGAAAGTGGTAGCCTTATTTTGACCTTGCAAACTGATGAAATCCAGATCATTTGCATTATGATTTCATACCCAGATAAACAAAGGTCATGCCCTAAAACCTTCATTAAGGAAGAGTAACTAAAATAAGGAATCAGAACTAAAATAAAAACATATCAGAAAATTACAAAAATAAAGTAATTGGTTATTGGCATTAGGAAAGCCAAGAAGTAAATCTTACTTAGGTGACTGCATCATACAAGGTAGATACCATAAATGGGTGGGTTATTTAACAAATTGTGCTGTGGCAAGTGGTTTGGTAAGTTTTCCAATTGATTAAGGCACAAAGGACAGCAACCAAGCCATGAGAATGTATGATAAAACAGAATATCAAATACAAGGCAGAGTAGGCCTGAATGTTTAACAGCAATGGGAGTAATTCCAATGGAAAATCTAAATAGATACAAATGTAAACTGAAAAAGTTGTGACATCAGAACAAAGTAGCAAGCACTTCTTGTCAAAAGGTAATTGGCAACTATTGGCATCATATGTGACAGACAAATGCAAGTAAAGACACTGAGATGCAGTTTTGTCTCAAGTGAGAAGTCTGAAAGACTAAGAGAGCCCTGAGCTCAAGAGGAGAAAATATGAGGCTGTAACTATTTGCTGGGGGTGGGAGGTGGGGTGGGGTGGAATCTGTCCATTCCAATGAATGGATGAATGGATGATGACTCCTTCATTCATTCACGTAGGATGTAAACACGAAAATGGTGTATTCATCATACTTTTTCAGTTTATGACATTTCATCTACACAAAATTATCTTTTAAATTTATTCTGCTTAGTTTCATCTCCAACTCTTATTTCACCTCCCTATAGGTACCGTTCTGAAAGCTTGTGTAAAATGTGTAATACATTGTGTCTGCATTTTTAATTTACATACAAGGCATTGGGTCCCTAGATTATTATTTCTTTTTCTTTTCTTTCACTTAAGATGCCTTGTGCACATCTTGGCCACTTCTGAGTCCCACAACACTGTACCTATGCACTTAGGCTGTTTGCCTTCAGTTTCTGCCACAACAGAATTTCTTTGCTTCCCAACAGGAGTGGGATTTATGGACCCTGGCGTGTTTATGAACCTCGTTTGATTAACTGCTGTCAGACTTCTCTGCAGAAGGGCTGCTCCAGCCACCTTCCCTCCACAGATACAACAATCTCATACCGCTGAAAACAACTGGCATCATCTTAGTTTCCAACCTTTTTTTGGTGTTACTGGGATTGGATGCAGGGCCCTTGCACTAAGCTACATCTCCAGCTCTATTTTCATTTTTTATTTGGGGGCAGGGTCTCACTAAGTCAATGAGTTGCTTGGGCTGGGGTCAAACTTACGATCTTCTTGCCTCAGCCTTCCAGAATACTGACTTCAGCCATGCACCTCACCTGCTTTATAGTTTCTGACTTCTTACCAATCAAAAAGATGAATGTGAACCCTACTCCCACTTCACTTGAAATTTTCTGATGACTAATGAACTTGTAATTTTCTGATTTAAATGAATTTAATAAGAATCTCATATGTTTAAGAGCTTTTGGGTTTCTTCTGCAAAATGCTAGTTCCTATCCCTTCTTCCCTTTTTGAGTTGCGTATTTTTATCTTGTAAATTTGCATTACTTCCTACCATATGCTAGACATTAATCTCTTGGTTATAAATGTTGCAAAATCATCTTCCAAACTGTCACATGTTTTTTATTTTGTCCATTAAGCAGAAGTTTTTAGTACTGATAAAATCATACTGATTGCTACTTTTAATTTATTACATTATGCCATGTAAATTGCACTTTTGAAATACGTATTGCCTGAAGAGTCAAAAAGTGTCACCCTATCTCTAGCTCACAAAGTATTGTCCTGTATTTTTTCTTTTAGTTTTATAGTCTTTTCTTTCACATTTAGGCTTTCAGTCCACATGAAGCCACCTTTGGGCTGTTAATCATATTCTTCTGCCAGTAATTCAACCTCTTTACATCCTCTTTACATTTACAGCTAAAAATACAGAGAAGTTCTTATGCATCGAGACGGACTCTAGTTTTATTTTTGATAGCAAAAAAAGGAAACTATGTACAGGTTAAATTACAACAGAGAAACAGTAAAGTAAATTACATAAGCTAATATTTAATGTGAACATATTTTTAAATTATGTATATAGTCATGTACCACATAATGACATTTTGGTCAATGACAGATCACACATACTAACCCCGTACAATTAAAGCATAGCTAAAAAATTGCTAAAACCAACTAAGTGTGGTAGTGCACACCTATACTCCCAGCATTCTGGGAAGCTGAGGCAGAAAAATCACATGTTCAAGCCCAGCCTGGGCAATTTAACAACTGAGACCCTTGCTAAAAAAAAAAAAAAAAAAAA
>NW_004624756.1:1923170-1943476 GCF_000247695.1 Heterocephalus glaber | reverse complement strand
AAGAAAGAAAAAAAAAAAGAAACAAAATTAAAAGGTGGGAAAGTATCTCAGTGAGAAGAGCCTGGGTTTAACTCCCAATAACACAAAAAAATTGCTATTACTAGTGAAGGTACAAATAAAGGGGCAAGAAAAAAGGAAGTGCAGCAGAAAAAAAAGAGCCCCTAATAAAATTCACAGTGAAGGATTCGGCAGAAGCCTTTGCAGACCTCAGCCAATTCCTTAAAAAAGTTTGAAAGCATGGCCCCCCAAATGGAAAGGCTCTCCTGACTAGAGAGGAGAGTTCATGGAACATTATCTGCTTACAAGCAAATCTGGGATGAAAAAACAAACCAAGCAAATCACTGTGGACATGTTTCTGAAAGGTCACCAGCTCCGGAGAGCTTGGCAGGTCCTCGGGAGCGATCCCGACAGCCTTGTCATGAAGTGGTGGCAGCTCCCTGGGCCACTCCCCCTGAAGAGACTGCAGAGGACAAGGTCACAGTTGGGGACAGTGATGTTGATCATCCTGGCCCTATGTAATCCCTAGGAGTGTGTGTGTGTGTGTGTGTGTGTGTGTGTGTGTGACTTAGTTTTTAACAAGAAAACTTCAAAAAGTAAAACGTAAATAATTTTAAAGTTGAGAAAAACTTATAGAATAAGGACATAAAGAAAATATTTTTGTACCAGGTGTGTTATGTATTGTGTTTTAAAGTAGGTGTTACAAAGAATCAAAAGGTTAAAAAATTCATAAAGCAAAAAAAAGTTACTGTAAGCTAGGGTTAGTTTATTATTAAAGAAAGAAAAATATTTTTATAAGTTTGGTGTCCACAGCAGCACACACACAGCAATATCCTGGGGTCTCCACACCCATCCCCACTTGTCCTTGTCCCACCTAGAGCACCTGCCAGTTCATTCACAGGAGGTGCACCACACAGTTCACACAGCTGTACTATTTAAAAAATCTTTTATGCTTTACTTTTATAGTACTTGTCTATGTTTCAATACACACACACCATTGTGTTACAATTGTCTAAGGTATTCAGCGCCACATCAGTTGTTCACGTGTTGTTTAGCAACAACAGGCTATGTCATACAGCCTATGGGTATGTAGGCGGCTACATTATCTAGATCTGTATATGTAACATTCTAGGGCAGTGATGGTGAACCATTTAGAGCTTTCAGTGATAACAAACAACCTGCTGTGGCATACGTGCCACAGTTTCGCCACCACGGCTCTAGAATGTCTTCACAATGATGAAATTGCCTACTGGTGCATTTGTCAGAACATATCCTATCATTGAGTGCTATATGACTATATGTAGAATCTGACATATCAGATTTATTATATTTTATAATATTAACAAGATTAAAAAATCAAGGTAAAAATCATTTATGTAAACAATTACAATTATTCATAAAATTAAGCCTAAGAGAAGACTGAAAAATGGGACAACTGGATAGACCAACAGGAAATAGATTTGAGCAACACTGTAAACTCACTAGACTCAACAGGTGTGCACAGAACTCTCCACCCAACACCAGGACACTTTCTTCTCAAAGGAGTGGGGAACATTTTCTTGTACAGACCATATGTTAAGCCATAAAACAAGGTTCTATAAATTTAAAGGGGTCAAAATCACACAGAGTATATTCTGTAAACACAATGAAATGAAGTTAGATATCAATAAGAGAACAAAATTGATAAACTCACAAAAGTAGAAATTAACACATTTCTAGATAACAAATTGGTTAAGGAAGAAATTAAATGAAAAATTAGAAAATACACTGAAAGAAATTAAAACTAAACATGATATGCCAAAGCTTAGGGAATGAAGCCTATAGCAGTGCATGGAGAGAACCTTATACCTGTACACACCTATATTAAAAAAGAAGAAAGAGTTAAGCCCAAATATCCTAACATTCTACCTCAATAAAATAGACTAATAAGGTAAAATAAACACAAAACAAGCAAAGGGAAATAAGAACTAAAGCAAAGACTAGTGAAATTTTTAAAAAAGAAAAACAGAAAATTCAATGAAAAAATACAGTATCTGGCTCTTTGAGAAGATAAATTCATAAATCTTCAGCTAGAATGACCAAGAAAATAGATTATTAAATTACTGTAATCAAGAATGAAAGAGAGAACATTACTATTGCTCTTATAGAAATGAAAAGGGTGATAAGGGAATACTGTACTATGAATGATAATACACCAACAAACTGCATAACCCAGAATAATTGAGGAAATTCCCAGAAATCAACAAATTAACACAACTAACCCAAATAGAAACTGAAAAATTTGAGCAGACCAAGTGTATTCAAAAAACTTTCCACAAAGATAGACTCAGGCCCAGATGGTTTTACTGATGAATTTGACTAAAGTTTCAAAGAATTAGCACCAATCTTTCAAATATCCTTTCAATCAATAGAAGTAGAAAGAATACTTTACAACTCATTTGATAGGTCAGTCATCCTGATACCAAAACTAAGCAAAGATATTACAAGAAAAGAAAACTTCAGACCAATGGTTTTTATAAATATAGACATAAATTTCCTTAACAGAATATTAACAAATGCAGTTTAGAAATATAAAAAAGGATTACACAACATGACCAAGTGGGGTTTATGTCAGGGTGATTCAATACCCCAAAATCAACCCATAATGTGATGAGTTGATTAGAATAATGTGAATAGAATAAAAAGGAAGAAACCACAGGAATATCTCAACAGCTGCAGAAGAAGCAATTATCAAAATGCAACATCATTTAATGTTAAAAACAAACAAACACTCAAAAACTAAAACATAAGGGAACTGCTTCAACCTCATAAAGAGCACCTTAAAAAACCCTCACAGCTGTTTTGTCCCTAAGAACAGGAACAAGACAAGGAAATCTGTTCTTGGTACTTCAGAAAGTGCAATAATAAACAAGACACACAGATTGGAAAGAAAGAAGTAAAACTATCTGCACAGAGGCCATGATCTTGTAGACAGAGGTGCTAAAGTACCCACTAGAAACTATTAGACTGAAGAAATGAGTTCAGCAAGGTTGCAGGATACAAGTTCAATGTTTTGTTTTGTTTTGTTTTTTTCAATGTTTTAAAAAATTGATGACATTTCTATACATTAGCAGTGAACAATCTTGAAATTAAATTTGCAAAACAATTCTATTTACAATTGTATAAAAAAGAATAAAATAGGAATAAATTTAACAAGGAAAATACAAAGCATACTCTAAGAGCTACAAAACATGGTTGAAAGAAATTTTAAAAGACTTACTAAATTAAAAGATATTGCATGTTTATTGACTGAGAGACTTAGTAAGATGGGAATATCTCACTCAATTAACAATCCCTGTTAAAATTCCAGATGCCTTTTTTCCTCCAAGAAATTGACAAACTAATTCTAAGATTCACATGGGAAGTCAAAGAATCTATCCCGAAGAGTCAAATAATCTTAAAAAAGAAAACAAAATTGAAGGAATTACACTTCCTTATTTGAAAAACTTACTCCAAAGCTACAGTAATAAAAATAGTGTACAAATGACATAAGGATGACATATAAATCATGAAATAAAATTCAAAGTCCCGAAATAAACCCTTACATTTTTGATCAATTTATTTCCAACAAGAATGCCAGAACAGTTCAAAAGGGAAAGAGTCATCTTTCTGAAAATGGTGCTCCAGCAACCACATATGGTGAATGTTTAATTTTTTAATGTATTACAGTAAAATATATATTGCCATTAATCCTTCTCAAAATATTCCCCCTGGCTTTGACACATTTGCCATCATTCTTGGCCTTTCTGAAGCAATTCCGGAAGTCTCTTCTGGATGTGTCTTTATGAGGTATGATCCAAAAACGTGGTGAACGCTGCTGTCAGGGGCCATCCAATGAAAAAGCTGGCTTGTAAAAACATGGTAATGTATTGTCATCTAACTTATTCCCCAGTTCTGGCACTGTGTGACTTCTGCCTCTTTTCTACAGTAAGAATGACCATGAAAGGTAAATGTTTTTACTCAATTCAGAATATTGAGGCAGCCACAACAGTGTAATCAAACACATTCACAAAAGAGGACTTCCAGAGCTGCTTCAGAAAGTTGCAAGAATGATGGAATAAGTGTGTTTGAAGCAAAAGAGAGTATTTTGAGAAGGACTAATGGCACTGTGTCTTTTACTGTAATAGTTTTTAAAACTTAAATATTCACCATTTTTTTAATCACACCATGCAGAATGAAGTTGGACTCATACATCACATGATATGGAAAAATTAACCCCAAATGGATAAAAATACCTGAATATAAGATTGATACAATTATAGTACTCTTAAAGTAAAATATAGGAATAAATTTTCATATTCTTGGGTTAGGCAATGATCTTTTAAATTTCGTAGACTATACTCTAGTCTATGCTAATTAGAACATTAGATTTAGAGTTTTATACCATATACTTTCTTAGACACTAGAGGCATAAGATTAAAAAAAACCCCACAGAAATATATTGGACTTCATCAAAATTTAAAACATTTGTGGTTCAAAGAACACAAGCAAGAAAGATGGACAACAACAAGTGTTGGTGAAGATGTGGAAAAACACAAATAATCAATTGTTTCTTGTAGGAACACAAAATATGCAGTACTTTGGAAAACTGTTTGAATGTTCCTCAAAGTGAAATTCAGAGTTACCATATGGCCCAGCAATTCTTCTTATAGTTTTATAACCAAGAGAACAAATATAAAAAAAGTCCAGA
Organism: Heterocephalus glaber; assembly: GCF_000247695.1. Next base: position 1,938,750 of record NW_004624756.1, on the reverse strand, counting down.
TAAAAAAGTGCCCAGGAAAATTTACAGTGTGTTATTCATCACAGACAAATGTGACACATCCATATGTGGTTTATTATTCATTCATTCAAAAAGAATAAAATAAAGAATGATACAGAGATTTAAGAATTGAGTTCAGCAAGATTGTAGGATACAAGGTCAATGGATGAACCTGGAACATATACCAAGTGAAAGAAGCCAGACATAAAAGACCATATATTATATTATGTCAAATAAATGAGCTATCCTAAAAAGAAAAATGCATAAAAACAGAAGGTAGACTAGTGGCTCCCAGGGGCTGGGAGAAAAGGGAAATAAGGAGTGACTGCTATTATTTACAGAGTTCCTTTTTGGAGTGATGAAAATGAAATGGAATTAGTGGTAGTGGCTACACAACACATGAATATAATATAAATCATTAAATTGCAACTTTTAAAAGGGTAAATTTTATGGTACATAAATTATTTCTCCAGAAGCGGCAGTAGCAAAGGAAGGCATCAAACACCAGAACAAAATATATCGAAACTGTCTAAGTGATGGAAAAATAAGTGAGATTCTTCTACTTTTCAGATTTCCAACATTCTAAGCATGGCCATTTTTATAATAACAATAAAACAAAATACTCACAGCTTATAACTTATCCTCAGGTGGACTAAACCCTCCTTTGCTTCCTGGGACATGGTAGGAAGTCATGTCAGTTCTGGTAGTATTAGACTGAAAAGCATTATCTTTTCCCATCCTGTGATAGTTCCTCTCTTGAAAAGGTTGAATTTCACTGGAATTTCCAGGACTTTATTTCACACCCTTCTACCAGCCCTGTAGTCACCTCTGGCCTTACCCTTCATCCACAGTGACAGTCAACACCAGCCACCACTACCACCACCCCCGCCCCATACTGGGCATTGAATCCAGGACCTTAGCACTGAGCTACATCCCCAGCCTCCCTCCTTCCCCACTTGCCCAGCATCACAGAGCCAGGACTGCAATAAGGGTGCAATAAGGGTGGCAAGGGCCACTACCTCCACCCTCAACCCCTTCGCTATAGTGGCTGTCTCTACAGGCCTTGTACAATAGACTTAGGAATTCTTATAAAAACTCCTGAGCAGCTGAAGATTTGTGGGTTATAAATTCATAAAGCTGATAGTCTATTGTCCTTTCACTTGTGCAAACTAAGAGTGTTTAAATCTAAACCTATGTGCAACATGTTTATACCAAATAAAATTGAACAATATTTGTACAGCACAATAACCAGTTCCTAGCTTCCTGAGCCAGGATGACAGACCCAGGGTAGAGTTTATTTGGGGAAATAACTTGGGTCCAGGTGTTCCTTTTGAAAGGTGGAGGGAAAAGGAACTTGTAATCAAAGCAGTTAGCAACTCTCCCCAGAGCAGTATTCCATCTCCTTGGGGCGCACCCTCCTTTCATAGGGCAAGTGGGAAAATATCTGTGGTGGCACTTTGCTTTAAAAGTTATCCGTAAACCAGGCATGGTGGTGCACACCTGTAATCCCAGCTACTTGGGAGGTGAAGTAGGAAGATCCCAAGCTTCAGGGGGCCTGGGCAAGTTAGTGAGATTCTGACCCGAAATAAAATCAAAAGGGATGGGGCTGTCAGTCAGTGATAGACTGCCTTCCTAGCAGGTGCAAGGCCCTGGATTCAATCCCCAGTATTAGAAAAAAGTCATTTGGAATTGGTCTTGCAGAGACACATGGGTGAGAATAACCTTGATGTTCCATGTCACATAGTATAGCCACAAGGATTTTAAGTCTGAAAAAATGTAAAAGTAGCATAATCAATTCTGTAGTTTAAAGGTCCAACCCAGGAAGCCTCCAGCTCAGCTGCCTTTGCAGGTAACCACTGCCAAGGCCACCTTGCTATTGTCCACATGTGTATATTCATATATATTCACAAATGGTTATACTATGTATAATATTTTAACTTGATTTTTTTGCCTTGCATTCTATAAATTTTATTTTAGTTTCTTCAATAGTATTACCTTTAAGATCTATCAGAATTAAAGTTTAAACTCCAATTTTTGTCTTGTAAACTGTCATTGGGAATGGATGTTCCTATGCCTTTTGACACACTGTGATTATTTCCCTGAGCCGTGGTCTTGGATGTGGAATTGCTTGGCCACAGGGGCCACACATTCTTAAGTGTAATAAGGAGACACTGGAGGGTTTGAGCTGGCAAATGACATGAAGCAATTTGGATCTCTGAAAGCAGAGTGGGTTGGAGCAAGCAAACTTGCAAGGGGGAAAGGGTGGAAATCACCTGGCCTGGGGCAGAGGTTTGAAGATGGGGAGGCAGTTGGAGTTGGAAGGCGTTGGGCACAGAGGCAACCTCGCTTACTACTGGTTTGGATGTGGGGCTTAAGGAAAGAGAAGACTCAAGGACGACATTTAGGTTTTGTTCAGTTGGACAGATGTGGGGCCATTCACAGAGATGGGGAATGCTGGAAGAGGAAAGGTTTTGAGGATAAGTCGAGGCTGCACATTAGGTGCTCTGTTCTGGCTGTACATTGCATTGCCTATTAGAAATTCATCTTCAGATCCCCAGGAAGCAGCTGGATCTCAGAGTCTGGAGTTCAGGAATGAAGCCAAAGCTGAAGGTGAGCTTTATGGAGGGAGTCACTGGGTAAAAATGGGGTTTGGAGCTGTGGCAATAGATGTGATCACTTAAGAGAATCACTTCAAGTTTAGATACAGAGAACTTAGGAAAGAGTTCAATGGAATTCTGACACTCAAAGTCTAGCAGGCAATGAGTCAGCAGTGGAGACTCAGAAGTGGTGGGAAACAAAGTCAGGAGAGTGTAGCAAATAGAATAATGGCTCCCAAAGATGTCTGGGAACTGAGTAAGTTAGGTGACAAAGGGGAACCAAAGTCACAGATGAAATTAAGGCTGCTAATCAGATAACCTTAAAACAGGCAGATTATCCTGGACTTTCTGGTCAGCCCAATGTAACCATTAGGGTCCTTAAAAGGTAAAGGAAAGGCAGGGCCGAGAATTTAGCTCAGTGGTGTCATGCCTGCCTGGCAAGCTCAAGGTCCTGAGTTCAATCCCCAGTACCAAAAACAAAGGTAAAGAAAAGGCAGAAGAGAAACAGGGAGAGATAGAATGACAAAAGGGCAGTCAGAGGATGCAATGTTGGTGACTATGAAGATGGAGAAAGAAAGCCTCTTTAAGCTGGAAAAGGCAGGGAAATCATTCTCCCCAGAGTCTCCAAAGAGTAATGCAGCCCTGCTGAGATCATAATTTTAGCAACAAGACCTACATTGGACTTCTGACCCACGGAATATGATGAATAATAACTTCACATTGTCATAGGCTACCAAGTTAGTGTTGAGAAGATCATGGACACAGTTTATCTTGTATATTTTCACAGAAAATTTCAGGCTCAATAAATGAGGTAATGTGTAAGAAAACAATGTCAGGCTCACTGTTATACCACACACTGTGTCTCTCAAAATTGTCATATCCTTGTTCTTAATAATCTATAAGCTTGTATTATCTACCACTTCATGTAAAGTTTTCATCAATATTGACCATCTTACTTATCTTTGCACCTGTTAAGATCTGGCACAATGTTCATACATGGCAAGGTCTCAGCAAATATTTGCCAAACCATTGAATAAATGAAAGTATTATTTGAGAAAATCCTCTATTTAGGATTTTCAATGTTGATCCCTTTTTAAGAGATCTATCATTTTAAAATCAGAATGTATCCAAAGCTTCAAGAAAGTTTGAAAATATATCAAAAAGAAGAACCACAATAACAACAATAGCAGTGTAAACTGATCAATATTGATGGTATTTACCCAGCTCGTCTTGACAGAAGCTTCCTGGAGGATTGATGTACTTCATGGTGCTCACATCTAACTTCCAGTTGTGTTTTGTACATTTAACAGACCTAGATGAAAAAGTTATACTTAGGTTTATAAAATATCATAAATAAAAATTAAACATGATTGTGTTTAAATGCATTGTTTGACAATGAAATTAGTTTACTAAACATAAAATACATGAAAAATTATCGATAGTACTCAAAAATCCAATAAAATGTAGAGTAATCAGTATGGAATTTTAAAAATCAAGATGAACTCAATGTCACTAGAATGACACATGTTAGAGATTGACAGTGACAACAGAATAAAGTTGTCTTTGAAATAGAGTGGTTTCTCCTGTGCAAGACAACTAAAAGAACACGGTCAGCTTGTCAACAAAATAGAGTAAAATGAGAATCAGTCACATCAAGGCTTTAAATGATCAAAATCATTTAAATATTTAAATATTTTAAAAATATCAAGCTGACTACAAAAACAATATGAATTCTTGCAGATAATCCTTATACATAAGTTACACAAGAATGTCTAACCTATAAAAATAAATCTAGGTAAGACCTAACTGTGACGAATACACAGAAAGAATATAATAGTACTTATTTATGATTTACAATCTCTCTGTGACCCTTAACCTCGAGAATAGTGTTCAGCTCAAGTTTTCATATTTTGAAAATTTTTTTTTACAATTGAAGATCTCAGATACAGGAAAGATTAAAAACAGTAGAGTAAAGACCAGTAGCAAAATATAGCCTCTCTGGGACCTGAAATGCAGACATCTGGAAAACAACAACTTGGTGACGAGAAAAAGATATAGATCTACAAGAATCAGGAGGGAGCCAACAGGAACACTAGAAACTACAGAGAAGCTGTAGAAATTGAGCATAAAGTAGAGAAAAGAATGAAGCAGTCTGAAACAGTAACTACAGTCCCCCGAGGAGAGGGACTATCTCCACCAACACAAGATAATCCTGGAGAGGGTTGGCAACCTCAGGGAGAAAGAATAAACTGGGCTGGCTATGATATCCCTCAAAAAGCTCATGGTTATTGTGAACTGCAAAAGCCATATGAGGTTTTTACTTTGAAAGTAACTCCTTCCACAAGGCATGGTAGAGCTTAAGAAGAAATCCATTGCAGTGCCCACCATATTTGAGATGGTTTAATCAGGAGCCATTGTGAGAAGAGGTTAATTGTTAAACTGAGCTAAAGAACATATACAAAACTATGCTTTAGAGTTTTTTGGGGTCATGGTACCACAATGATTGGGTGAGAGATGACAACAAGAGACAATCACAGAGAGGCTAAACATAGATCTTCCATGAAATTTAAGCTCAGGGTGTGAAGGTCATAGGGATCCTACCCACCATGGCAAGAAGCCAGTTGTGGGGGGGCGGCTCTGAAAGTGCTGGATTAAGTGCAGCTAGAGGACTGCTTGACCCCTCAACCCCACCCTGCTTCCCTGCTGCCTACATCCAGCACAGCACTCAGTGGTCTGTGTGCTTTCTTCAACTGCCAATGTGATTAAGGATATGCCTCACCTTAGATGGTTGCCACAGCATGGGGTGCATGGATAGAGAGGCCTCTAAAGAAGAGGGGCACCTCAAAAAACCATAGGCCATAAAGCCAGGCAGAGAAAGCAATTGGGGGACCCAGTGGGACATGGAAACTGGGAGTAGCAAAAGTGAATATAACACTAGAATGGATATCATTTACCACCATGCCCAACAGGAAAGGGGGTAGGTGCATCACTGAAAAGCAGGCACTAATTGAAGAGACCACCATGTGAGCAACAAAATCTTCACATTATATCAACCTGCAAACCTCAGTGCATGCACACATGCACACAAACACACACACATGTGCACGTGCACACGTGCGCACGCACACACACACACACACAATAGAAATATGAGAAAATAAGACCAAAAAATGCCTCCAAAAACTCCCAAACCCTCAAAGCTGAGGCATGGGGCATTGATTAAGGCAGGCTATGGGGGATCAAAACCAAACAACTGAAATATAACAAGTGATAAAAGAAGGGACCACAAAAAAACCCCAAATTGATAAAGTGATCAGTGTGCTCAAAACTGACATAACAAAACAGATAATAGATTTAATAAACAAAATGATCAGTGAGCTTAGAGAAGACATTAATTAAAAGCCAGTTGAGCTAAATAGAACAATACAAAACAGAAAAGACTGGTTTAGCAAAGAATTAGAGTCCATGAAAGGCACCAAACAGAAATCTAAGAGATTAAAAAAAAATTCTGTTGAAAGTATGGGCAACAGAAGTAACCAACATAAGAACAGATTGTCAGAAATAGAAAGTAGGGCTGATTCAGTTGACTATGTATTCCAAGATAGCACAACAACAACCTGAGAAGGTGGAAAATGGATCCAACAACTACTAGATGACACAAAGAGTAATCTTGGGTTAACTGAAATTAGTGAAAAAAATCAGAAGATGGTACAAATGGCATTAAAACCCTGTTTATAGAAATCAAAGCAGAAAACTTTCCACGTACAGGGAGAGAATTTAACATACAAATAAACAAGGCATATAGAACCTAAATAGCCAAGGTCAGTAAGCCAAAACACTTGACACAAAAATCAAATACCTTGACTCAAAAATAAGAGGACTCAACCTAAAAAAGAAAATTATACACCAATCTCTTTAATGAACATAGATACAAAGACACTTCAAAACTGATAGAAAAAAGCAAAAATCACTTATAAAGGTAAACCCATTAAAATTACAGGAGATGTCTAAACATAAATCTTAAAGTCCAGAAGAACTTGGAGCCCTGTCTCCATCTGATGAAAGCTATTCATGACAAACCTACTGGTAACACCACTTTAAATGGGAAAAAAATAGAAAGCTCTTCCTTTAAAATCAGGAACAAGACAAGGATATACTTGAACCTTTAGCCAGAGCCATCATGAAACAGAAAGAATAAAAGGAATACATATAGGAAGGGAAGAACTTAAACTATCCTTATTCACAAATCACATGATCCTCATGATCTTTATGAACAAGACCTAGGAAATTCCATCAAAAGACCCCTAGAACTGATAAATTCAGCAAGGTAGCAGGATTCAAAATCAACACAAAAAATCATTAATGTTCCAGTACACCAATAATGAACCCACTAGAAAGAAATAAGGAAAACAATATAATTCACAATACTTTCAAGAAAAATTAAATACTTGCCAATTAGTTTAAGAAGGAAGTGAAAGACATCTACAATGCATACCATAGAACTCTGGAAAAGAAAATCAAAGGGGACCTCAGAAAATTGAAAGATATCCCCTGTTTCTAGATAGGAAGGACCAATATTGTATAAATGGCCAAACTTCCAAAACTGATATATAGATTTAATACAACCCAAACAGCATTCCTCACAGAAGTAAACAATCCTAAAATTCATATGGAACCAGAAGAGACCAAAAATAGCAAAAGCAATGTTGGGCAACAATCAGCAGCAGAAGGCAGGTGTCGCAATCCTGGATTTCAAGTTATATTACAAAGCTACAGTAATAAAAACAGCATGGGGGGATGGGCTGGGGATTTAGCTCAGTGGTGCCACTGCCTTTCTCACAAGCACAAGGTTCTGAGTTTGATCCCTAATACAAAACAAAAAACAAAAAACAAAAAACAGCACAGTACTGGCACAAAAACAGACACATGGATCAATAGAATAGAATAGAGGATGCAGAAATAACCCCAGGCACGTTCTGCCAACTAATCTTTTACAAAGAGGTCAAAAACAAATGTGGAAGGAAAGATAGCTTCTTTAACAAATGGTCCTGGGAAAACTATCCATACATATGCACAAAATTGAATATAGACCAATATCTCTTATCATGTCCTAAACTAAACTAAAAATGGATCAAACATTTAAATATTAAAGCAGAAACACTCTGCTGTAAGATAAGGTAGGCAAAACTCTTAAAGACGTAGGCATAGTTAAGGACTTTCTGAACAGAGCCCTAGTTGCACATGAAATAACATCAAGAATCAACAAATGGGATCATATCAAATTAAAAAGCCCCTATGCAGCAAAGAAAAAACCACCAAAGTGAAGAGTCAACCTACAAAATGGGGAAATAATTTTGCCAAATACTCCACAGATGAAGGATAAATACTTACACATAAAGAACTAAAAAAAAAATTAGACCTCCTCCCCCCAAATAACAGATGCAATCAAGAACTGGACAACTGAAATGAATAGACATTTCTCAGAAGAAGTTGTACAAAATGGTCAATAAGTACATGAAAAAATTTTCAACATCACTGGCCATTAGAGAAATGCAAATTAAAACAGCACTGACATTCTATCTTATCCTAGAAAGAAAGGCTATCATCAAGAACTCAAATAATAAATGCTGGTAAGTCTTCAGAAAAAAAAATAAATCTTCTACAGTTTTGGTGGGAATGTAAACTAGTACAAGCACTATGAAATCTTGGAGATTCCTCAAAAGAAATAAAAACAGAAATTCCATTCAGCTCAACTATTTCTCTAATGGGTATGTCCTGAATCCTATTATAGTGATATATGCATACCCATGTTTATAGCAGGACAATTTATAATAGCTAAATCTTGGAGGTCACTTATATATTCATCAACAGATGAATGGATAAAGAAAATGGGATATTTATATACAATGGAGTACTGCTCTGCCATAAAGAAGGATAAATTTGAGTTATTTGTAGGAAAATAGATGTACCTTGAGACCATACAGTTAAGTGAAATAAATCACACACAAAAGATTAAATATTGTGTAGTTTCTCTTATATGAGCAACCCAAAATATAAAGAGCAAAATAAAAGATAGATAACAGGAAACAGGGAGACAGATATTTTGCAAATGAGAAGGGGACCATGAGATGGAGGAAGGGTAGGAGAAGGAGAAGCAAAAAAAATTAAGATGTATTATATATGTGAGCCCGCTGCAGACAGGCAGGTCTGTGGACATGGTCCCAAGGTAGCCAGTCATGCTGAAAACAACGAATCAGCCCGCACCCGGGCAGCAATCCACTGGACCCCCCCACACACACTCCTTTGGCCTCTTCTCTGTACAGCCACCTGGTTCCACACTACAAAGACGCAGAGGACACCAGACCACCAGACCACTGTACTGGAGCTAATCAAGTTCTCAGCATTTAAAGAATTCCTGCCCAGGGGTAGGGGCTTCTGAGCCGCCATCCCACTGCTCCTGGTCCAGAGGAAGGGGCTTCTGGGCCACCAAACGTCCCACCACTCCTGGCCCAGAGGAAGGGGCTTTCAGGCCACCATCCCTACCACCACTCCCGACCCCTGTCCCACCTCTCCCAGCTCAGAGGAGGTGAGCTGCACGGACACCAACAGCACCCAGCCCCCCCAGTCAAAATGAGAAAACATGTAAATAAGTCTCAAAACCAGACTTCCAGATCACCTACAGCAACCCCAAAGGGAAATGAGATGGAACACTCTGATATTCAACCACCTGGACCCACTGAACTGGCAACGAAAGGGGATCTGGAAAAAATGAAATCAGAAATAATTTCTCAGATAACAGGAGAAATTGTGCTCCTAGTGTAAGACATGATTAATAAATCTAGAGAGGAGCTGAGGAACATGATGGAATCCCAACATAGGAAACAAATGGAATCCATAAAACAGATGGAAATACATTTCCAGGAGATAAAAAACTCCATTGAAAGTCTACACAGCAGAATGAGCCAATGTGAGGACAGAATTTCAGACACAGAAGACAAGATTGCAATTAATGACCAGGAAAAGATGTATTATGTATGTGTACTAACTCCCCACAATGAATGCAATCATTATGGACCACAAGCAGGTACTAATAAAAATAAAAATTTTAAAAGATTTCAGATTGTGGTTGTTAGATAAAATACATGATACTCACTAAGGTATGAATTTCAAATAAAAAATGAATAATTTTAAAGGTAAGTGTGCCTCACACAATATTTAAGATACATTTATACTAAATTTTTGTTCACCTATATATTAAATATAATTGATGAATATTTTTTTTTATTTGCCAATTCAGCCATATTTCAAAATAAGCATCAAACTGCAACCAACCAGAATGGTTAGTATCTTTCGCCAATCGACAAAAGGAAAGTTCCCGGAGCTTTGAGGGGTGGTGTGCTTACAGATAGTCTATCAACTGTTCAACTTCTTTTCTTGATTTTGGTAGTGTTTATGGTCTTTCTGTTAAAAGTTAAAGAATTTTGAACCAAGAAATATTTCTCGAATCAGAAGCATCAACTTTTTAAAAAACTGAAAACACCTACTTTAACATATCTGTGAAGTGTGGTAACATTTCTGAGCTTCATAGATCCAGAATTTTTAAATGTTCTTTTTTTAATTATAAGGCAAAATATGTATTCCACACCTCACTTTATTAAGGATTACTTTATGACACCTCCTTTTTCATTAGTGAACAGCAAGCAACCTTTCAAAAATTAAGACAAAACGTTCTGCCACCACTGCTAAACATGCAGGGCCCTGGAAGGTGAAACTGCCAGGACTCTGTGCTCCTGGGTGGCAGGTATAGCAGTACACACACGACAGGCCATGAAAACTTCAGACTTAACAAATGAGAAGCACAGTTCATAAGATTTGTTGACCTTGGTTATATGTCAAGAATGGCAGGTCGATTGGAACAAGTAGGTCACTATTCTTGCTGAATCCTGGAAAAGACAGATGAATGACTGCAAAGAGAAGTCAGGTAGAAATACTGGGATGCAGAGACATACATGGAGGAGTGTAGTATGTAAGTTCCTGCAGAGATGCACTTTCAAGGCATAAAAGCTCAGTGAGCTGCATGTGGGAATGGAGTCAACCAAGCTAGCCCCTCCTTCAGGACAGCGAAGAGAATGGGGAATAAAATGGAACAAAATTAGCATCAGTTACCCCCATGGCTTTGGAGGAAAGAGAAAGGCTAGGGTGTGGTAGAGAAATCACTGTACTTAGATAACCAAGCTACTTTCAAAACCACTGTGAAGTCTTGCAAATAATCCCTGTTCATAAGCAATACAAGAAGCTTAGGGTATAGTTCATGATACTAATGAACATTTATTGTGTGCTGACTATATGCCACCAGAAGACCTTCTCTTAAGTAACTTTTGTATATTTGACATTTCATCCTCTCAGGAACTGGACAAACTAGATAATGATCTCGTCTTCACTTTATAAATGAGTGGCCTGTGCCCCAGAGAAGCTGTGAGGGTTGTTCTAGGTTGTTACTAAGCTGGTGAGTAGAAGAAGCAGCACTCTAACCAGGAAGTTGTGAGGCGAGATCACATATTAACCGCTAAACCTCAAAACCTCCTTAAATGGTCAGCCAATAAACCTTTGTGTGAAAGAGCTAAGAGAAAAGAGAAACCAGAATCTTAAAACTACAACAGGTAGAAAAGAATGTTGACACCCTGATTGCTGCAGAAGTTTATCAGACATAGCCATGTCTGAGGCTTCCCTGGCCAGAATTCAGAGAAAAGGCAGTAAGTGACCAACCTGGCTGTCAGCCCATGACTTGCAGGTTCTCCTAGAGCAGACCTGCCAGCTAAACGTATGTCCTATCATATGCTTTGGACATATTTACCCTAAAAATACATTCACTATTTATCTGAAATGCAAATTTAATGGGGCAGCCATGCTTTCCTTGCCAATCTGGAAACTCAGCAGGGCCAAACAAACTCCAGGTGCATCAGTAGTAAACATTTAAAAATCTAAGAATACATGCAGCTGGGCCATGAAACTATCTGTGTGGCAAAGGAAGTCAGTATACAGGTATGCAAATGTTCTAGACCTAAGTGATTTTCTTTTGTGCAACTATAGCTGGGAATTTTTGAAAAACGACACAGTTCCCTCGGAGAACACCAGCGCTGACTGCCCACAAATTCCCTGAGAAATAAAATTGGTGACATAATGGAAGAAAAGTGCCCAACACTAATGGCTAAAATCACATGGATTAAGTTGGGCTGAAGAGAACTTTGAAAGGTGGGGCTAACAACCACTCAAAGACAACAGAACAGAAGCCTGAAAATCTTTTCAGGCTCCTCCAGAGCCTTATAGCAGCATTGCCATCTCTTCAGCAGTCATTGAAAAGAAAACCATTCTGTCTCAGCACTGCTGCTGTGCTCTAGAGAGGCATGCTGGATTATGGTGGAGGACAGCAAAAGCATTAGCTCTGCTAAAAAATGACCAGAAGAGTCGTTAGTGAGGGCAGGGCCAGCTGGGCTTCTGCCACTTTTGTTTTGTAATCACAACTAGGCTGCCAGGAAAATCCTCTCTGCTTTCCAGCAGGGTTTGGAAATGTGTGCCCTGGCCCACCCCTCTCAAGCTCCTGGGGGACAAGGAGAGGGGACTTCTAGGAGGTGACTGTGAGCCCTCCCCACGTACAGCCAAACACTCAACACAGAAATGCATGGAAACTAAACATTTCATTCTGTATCAAGCTGAGAATAAGTTCAGGACAAAAAACTAAGCCCAACCTACAGTTCTGAGATCAGAGAGATCCTAAATGAAGAGTTAAAACTTTCAAAACTACTACAGGAAACAATCGGCTGATTGGTTCATTTTAAACTTCTAGATGAGTACAATGCCAGTAGGGTTGCCAATGAGAAAGCAAAAGATGCTTGGTACCTTCCATCTAAATCCTCAATGTCTTTTATGAACAGGCCTCCTTGGTGTTTGCACAAATTCTTGCATGCCTTCAGGTCACCCTTATTCTTGTACAAGATATAGTCTTTGCCAGTGCTCTTATTTCGAAAAAAATTGATTCCTTCTTTGAGATTGGCAACTTCAACAGGCGACAGATACAGCAAGGTCTCAGTTGTTTGATTCAGGCTATGAAAAGACAAGCATTTCAAAGCGAACATTAATAATATCAGGTAGGATCATTGGGAACTGACAGCTCACAGCTCCTCCTCCAAGCACCCAGGCTTAGTGGTCACCTAGTGGGGCCCTGCCTTCCCCCTTCCAATGATGCATTCTTCCTCTGAAGGTTCCTCTTTTCTTTCCTAAAGAACCCAGACATTTCTCACTTGCCTGTCCATCCTCTGCCGGCTCCTGGGTATTTCCAAAGAGTAACAGTTGCTCTTTCCGTTTCTGTCGCTCTTTTGCTCCCACAAGGTGTCAGTCTGCCTGCAGAGAGAATGTTTACCCCAGATCACTATTTCATTTCCGTTAGTGCTATTTCCTCCCTGTACCACACCTCTTTGACAGCCTGACCCTGTCTATCTTCTGTCCCAAGCAGCTGCAGCGCTTTCCCGGGCTCCCACTTTTGCCCTGTGCTCTGACTGAAGATAGCTCCCTTCCTTCATCTCTCACCACCATCTATCAGCCTTGAGGCCCCTCCAGATATGGCCTTGAGCCCCTCCCAAGTGAGGTCCAGCATGCTGCGTGTGCACCCTGCCCTGGAAAAGGCTGAACACAGCACCTAGGAAGCTGCCTGCTTCCTCACACAGGGAGACTCTTAAAGTACTCAGTGTTGACTCTGAGTTTTCTCTCCCCACCACTTAGCAGACGTGGTATGTCCTCACGAGCTAGCTATTTAACAAGTTAACCCTCCCGTGACACTCTGTTTGAGTAACTTACAAAAAGCTCCAGCAGCAAATGAAGCATTGGAGCTTTTATATTTTTTCAACATTTCAGATTTCTCAAAACCCTATTGATAAAGAGACACTCTTTGCAATGCAATGCTGAATGGAATATCAACTTTGTCAAGAGGGTTTTCAAAATATATCTTTTTGCATAACCATGATACAAAATCCAGATGCATATTGTTTAATTTTACCTTTTAATCTAGACTGGCAGTGTCCAAAGTTATCTTCTCCTGTTAACTTAAAATTGGTTTTGGAGCTCAAGCATGCTTCTCACACTTTTACTTTCATTTTAAGAAGTACGGAATTTTCTTAAACAGAAAATAAAAACAGCTGTTCTTCATTTAACAACCTACCTGTTTAACCACTGTTTGTACTTAGGATGGAGGCATGCTGTTCAGACACATGACCCGCTGCTGCCACTGTACATCTGGTTTATAGAGCTTCAATGTCTTTTTTGTATGTATACCTTGTTTCAACCACACTGTATTTTTTTCTGACTGTACTGTATAGTACAGTACTGTAGTTTTATGTTCTGTTATACATTATAGTACTGCATGTAAGAGTTATGCAAATAAAACAAAGTCATCCAACTGGAGTTTCCTTTGACCATTACTTTATGCTGAATATTGTATTGTACGTACTGTATACAATTCCTCATTTAGTGACCAATTCAGTTAACAACCTTATTGCAGGAACTGAACTCAATCGTTAAATTAGAAACACTGTAATTGAAAAATATGCCTGCAAGGGGAATAGCAAGCTACTTCCAATCCTAAATTGGGGAAGGTAACTTTGTAATTATGACACCCCACCAAGCACATTTAGCTATGAACTCTAGTAGATTAGTCCACCGATAAGTATAGCACCTCTATGATCTAATCATCTCTCCAGGAGTTTCTTAATGCAGTCATATTGACAATTAATGTGAACTGGTTATAGTGTGGAAAGTGATCAAATATGTTACATGCATATTTGAAAATGTCAAAATCAAATGCATTATTTGTTTCATTAATATGCATGAATTAAACATGTATACATAAACTCATATATATAGGAGCATAAATTTTTTTTTTTTGCCTTAGACTCTGAAGTGACTTCACATGGACCTGGAAATAGTTGTAGTTAGTTCATTGTGCTTTATCATACCAAGCTTGGAATCTATCACAGAACTCTGGCTGTTTAATCTATTCAATAAAATAAAACAAAACATCTGAAGAGGTTATCCTTTTACATTTTTCATTATTCCAGGAATTGCCTCTGTGCTTACTTTGGCTTAGTATTAAATATTTGAACTCACAAAGTAGAGTCAAAAAAAGATTAATGAAGCTTATAATGGATTCCACTCAGGTTCATTGAAAATATATTTTTGAAATAATTTTAAGTCATTGTGAACAGAATTACCAAGAATTGAGGATAGAAGTGACCATGAGAATCTTCTTCTGGGTAGGTGTGCTGCAGCTCCCAGTGTGGAAGAGGCTTCCAGGTAGGTGTGCCACAGTTGTCAGCACAGAGCAGGCTTCCCAGTCAGCATGCCATGGCTTCAAGCCCAGAGGAGGATTCCAGGACAGCATGCCATGGCCTCCAGCCCAGAGAAGGCTTCTGGGTAGGCATGTCGCAGGTCCCAGCACAGAGGAGGCTTCTGGGTCAGCGTGCCATGGTCTCCAGCCCAGAGAAGGGTTCAGGTCAGTGTGCCACAGCTCCCAGCACGGAGGAGGTGAGCCACGTGGGCATCAGCAGTAACCACCCCCCACCCCTGTTGAAATGAGAAGACATGTAAACAAGCCTCAGAACCATATTTCCAGATCATGTACAGCAACCCCAAAGGGAAACAAGATGGAACACTCTGGTACTCAACCACCTGGACTCCCTGAACTAGCAATGAAAGAGGAACTGGAAAAAATGAAATCAGAAATAATTTCTCACATAACAGCAGAGATTGTGCCCACAGTGCAAGACATGATTAATAAAACTAGAGAGGACACAGATAAAAAAAATGGAGGAGCTGAGGACCTGAGAAACATGATGGAATCCTAACATAAGAAATAAATGGAATACATGAAACAGATGCAAACAGATTTCCAAGAGATTAAAAACTCCATTGAAAGTCTGTGCAGCAGAATGAACCAA
>NW_004624756.1:1882870-1901340 GCF_000247695.1 Heterocephalus glaber | reverse complement strand
ATACTCATGTAATGGTACAAGATCCCAATGATGTATGTAAATGTATTTTATACCTAAAATGTACCAATAAACTTAATGGGAAGGGGGGGAAGAATTATGGTGTTATGTGTCTCCTCAGGGTAAAATGAGACAGGAAGCTAGGGTGTGGCTAAAACTGGTTAGGAAAGGAGGTTTGACAAGATTTTTGAATACATGCTTAGAACAGTTCCCAAAGCACCCATGTGGACATCTTGTGAGAATTTGAGCAGGTTTTCAGTAGGATGGCCTAGACTTGACATCAGCCCAAAGAGTGGGTGATACAAAAAGAACTGTCCACATTAAGTTTTTGCCACTATGGTCTCTTTTATGTGGTGGCCCACCCTCACACTTTAAGGTGTACTTCTTTTCCTGCTTTTACTTTCCCCAAAGTTGCTCTGCAGAGCCTGTTTCTTTTCCTACTTTAATAAAACGTTGCTACCATTTGCACTTGTCTTGATCAATTCTTTGCTCAGGACAGAAAGAACCTAGAAACCACCTCCAGGAGACTCTAGCACCCTATAATCTGGTAAAAATAAAACAAAAACCTCTTTGGCTCTAAGTCAGCCACAAAATCTAAAACAAATACTGAAGTCTTCTCCTACCTTTCTATCTTGGAGCTGGCCACAAAAAATTCTCAGCATATTCCCCACCCCTGACTCTACTCCCACTCCACCTCCACCCCACAGCCATGGGAGCAGCTCCCCCACATCCCAGAGGGTGGCCATGTCCACTACATGCACATGTCTCATCCAAGGGCACACAGGGAGGGAGCAACTCAAGAAAGACAGAAGACACCTCAGTTGTACCTGATGATTCTGGAACTTTCTGTGATCAAACTGTCAGCAATGACTTGGAAGAACATTTAGAGGAACCCACTGCTGAACCAGAGCCTGATCCTGACCCGGAACCAGAGCAAGGACTTGTATCTGAAATTCAAGAGGAAAGGTCTGAGCTGGTATGGTCAGAAGAGTTCTCCAACTCCTACAGGCACAACTCAGACAGTACATAAAGACATTTCGTTGGGCATCTGTGACTAGTAAGAACCTTCCTCCTAGTGGAGCTGTACCTGTTACAGGGATACCTCCTAACGTTAAAGTACCAACTTCACAGCCCAGTCCAGAGTATAAACCTGAAACTCAGATTCCACAGAGGACTCAGAGGAATCAAAGAGTATGAGAACGATGAATAAATATTTCTCCCCAGACCAATCAATCCATAGGGTGAACCTCGAAAAATTGTCAGGTGTCCTGACAGTCACCAACTCCACATTGGTAACTTGCCTCATGAGCTGGACAAATCAAAACTCAAAGATTTCTTTTTTTTTTTTTTTTTGTACCGGGGATCAAACTCAAGTCCTTGAGCTTGCGCGGCAGGCGGCGAAACCACTGAGCTAAATCCCCGGCCCTCAGAGATTTCTTTCAAAATTATGGGAATGTGATGGAGTTGCACATAAGCTGGGGTGAAAATTACCCAATTCTGGTTTTGTCATGTTTGATGATTCTGAGCCTGTGCGCAAGGTCCTCAGCAACAGGCCTATCATGTTCAGAGGTGAAGTCCATATGAATGTAGAAGAGGACACTCAAGCTGCTAGGGAAGGGGATCTATGCGGTAACCACCTCTGAGCACCTGGAGACCCTCAAGGTGGGCTGGGCCTGGGCAGTGGAGTAAGAGGAATGGTGCAAAAGCCAAGATTTGGAATAGGAAAGGGGATTGCTCCAAGGCAGTGAATTGCTCTTCATTGATCTTCGCCTATAGCTCTAGCTCCTGCAGAATGGTGAATTTCTTCAGCCATCCTTTGCTGTCTTGAAGTATGCCCCAGTCTGTTATAAACTGCTTAAATTTGTACAGTTTTATTTCTTTTTGTGTTAATGGTGTGTGCCTCTCCCTCTCTCTCTCTCTCTCTCTCTCTTCCCGCCTTTTAGTCTTTACTTCCAATTTTGTGGAAAGATATTTTAGTAACAGGAAGAAGAAAGAAGAAGAAGAAAGAAAAGGAGAAGGAGAAGGAAAAGGAAGAGGAAGAAGAATGGGCTAAATTTCCTTGTTTGCTTTGCATATGCAGGCTGGGTTTTTTTTAAACAGTCATTTCCCCAAAGGAGTGTGGCTCACTTATTACTGACATTTTCTGTTTCATTCATTCATTTCATTCATTCATTTCTTACTTCTTTTACGGACTTCAGAAGACTGAGAAATACAGGATTTTGATAAACATTTTGGAGGCAGGAAAAATCCAAATTATTTCTTGTTGGATGTCATGTCTACCTTCTGATGTTGAAAAATGGTCATACGGAAAATTTGAAAAATGCTGTTCTCATTGATATGGCTAAAAACTGAGTAAAGGGTGTTATAGAACTTTTCTTTTGATGTTGATTACAAAATATTTTTAAAACCTACTGTTTTTACCATTGAAATTTAAATTGTAAGATAGGTTTTGAATGTCTGGAATGCAATTAATAGGCCTTTCTTGAACTGTTAGGTTTTTTTGAAGTAGAGTC
Organism: Heterocephalus glaber; assembly: GCF_000247695.1. Next base: position 1,898,830 of record NW_004624756.1, on the reverse strand, counting down.
TTTCATTTGTATTTGTTAAAAAACAAAGCAAAGAAAAGCAAGCCCCCAAATCCAAATAACAACCAGAGAGAAAAAAATTCTCAAACTGACTTCATCCTACTGTAGATCATAAGAGCCCATTTCAGAAGCAGGCTTTGCCCTACATTCAGCAGTAAGGAATACGGCACAGAGGCCATGGAGAATATGGACAGATGGGCTTGGCTGTGTCTTCCCAGTCTGTTGCTACGGGGCCATATACCTTTGTCCAGCCTCATTTCTACATCTTTGTTCTTGCATCATTGAACCTAACATAAAAAAGGAAAGTTCACCCTGAGTTTTTAGGGTCATCAATCTGATAGCTCCCATGTCACATAATACTGTGATAAAATAAATTTGTTACCGTCATCCCTTGTTAACCTGTCTCTTGGCATAGAACCATTGACTATGACCCTTGTGTTTGTTTCCTCTGCTATGAACAAATGCCCGATATAATCAACTTAAGGGAAGAAAGATTTATTTGGGCTCACACTTCAAATGGATCATCCCGTTTTCTGCTATTACATATGCAATCAATTCTGCAATAGAGGTGGGTGTTCGATTCACTAATCCAATTCACTTCTGAAGCTATCTGGAGATAGTGCCAGATTCACCAAACTGAGGAGTAACTCCCCAAGACCCCACCACTACACCCCTTTCAGATGCTAGTTGCAAGCCCCAGCTTCTTTTACCTATGCTTCTGATCAACTCTCTATAAATTAAAGTCGCCCAAATCCCTTTTTCAGGTTCAAAATTAATTTGCCTAAGCAACTCACAGTACCCAGGAAAGCACTTACATCGTACTGGCTTATTGTAAAGGCTATTAAAAGGGTCCAGGTGAGGGTACACAGGGCGCAGTGAGGAAGGGGCACGAAGCTGCGCTGCTGTCTTGGGGTGCACTGCTCCATGTTCTCAGCTGTTAGGAAGCTCTCTGAACCCAGATCTTTTGGGGTTTCACAGAGACTTTATTGTATTTGCATGACTGAAGTGTGGACACCTGTCAAATTTGGTTGAACAAAAAGGATGTGATCTAATACTAGTGGGGAAACCCAGCAAATTTGATCTGTTCAGATTCTTTTCCGTCTTTCTGTACAGCGCCCCCTCCCCCATCCACCCCATGGAACAGGATCCCTTCGGCAACAGTGTCTTTAATATACTCATAGATAAGGGAAGTCAGAGAATTCTGTTATGGCCTTCTATGAGGTAGAAGGAAGATAAGAATTTCTATGAACTAAGTTGGGGAGGGAGTTCAGAGCCAGAAACAATGAGTGAAACTCAAATGTACATGTTTCAATATCACAGTCCCTAATCTCTTTCCCCAGCTCATTTCAAACCATGTGCTTCCTCCAAACAACATCTGCCCTTCTTTCATTTCCTCAAAGCATAGCCCTGTCTCCAGAATGTTCTTCTGTGATCTCTTCCTCCTGGGCTCCGTTCTCCTCATCGTTTAGAGCTTGCTTCTGTCAGTTGCTGGGAGTCTTTTCTGACCTTCCAGAGAAAGTCTGGTCCCACTGCACGGATGCTGGGCTCTCAGAGTGCCAAGTGCTTCTCCTTTGTATGGTTTTCCAAGTTGTAATTTCCTCTCAATAATGAGAATGACTGTCTGCTCCCTAGAAAACCACAGGTCTCATGGGAGAAGGAACCATGCCTGCATGCATTTTCCCTGTGTACCCCAACCTGGCACACATGAAAATTCCAGCCAATGTTTGCTGAAAGAATCAGTGAGCACTGCAGTTAATGGACCCCAACAGCAATTCTTACAAAACTATGTTAAGGGACTTGGAATGTAAACGTGGTACCATTCCTCGGATATCTGTACAATACCATCATGTTTACTTGGGAACGAGAACTTAGCAAAATGTTACACTGACATTTTAAAAATAAAAGGTACTAGAGAAAGCACTCTTAGAACTAGGTAATGGCCTAAGTGGGGCTTTTTTTTGTATTGAAGTTGATATTTCCCCATTGTTGTAATTTATATTTAGATGTTCCCCAAGAGCCTCATGTGCTCGTAAGTATGGCTTTTGGAAGGGGAATGGATTATGGTAGCTTATAGCTGACTTGCTGTTTTGAGGAGGAGTCTTGCCAGAAGAGGGAGGCATGGCCTGGAAGGGTTTATCTTTCTCCCACCCCTCAACCAACCAATTCTGACTTGGAGCCAGCCTACTAGGGACTGTGAATGAGCCACAATAACCTCTCCTTCCTTAAATTGTGGGTGTCTACTATTTTGTCCAGCAATGAGGGAAGTAACTAAACCACCCACAGAAGCAGACTTGTCGCTGATAGGTGCTTTAAGAGTGACTCCACATTCCAGCCATGACCTCTTAGTCCAGAGCACCCTTCAAGCCTAGACCCATTGAATCCCCCAGGGCCTTTAGCTGTATCCTTAAGGAGCTGTCTAGGTCTAAAGGCTTTCTGAGCCCTAGGCAAAGCAATAAGTACTATGCTGACAGAAGGAAACTTCCAAAACAAAGGTCTGCTGGCAGTGATAAAAAATCAGGGAAGCGTATGGAAAAAGAGCTGCATGTGACTAGTGAGGTATTGAATAAAGGCATGGATAGGAGAGAGCAGGCTGAAGGTAATAGAATGCTCAGGGCAAGCAAGGAGCAGGATGGAGTAATCTCTCTTCTCAAATATCTGGGTGAGTTGCAAAGGGTCAGTACTATATGTTCAAAAATTGTTTTTAACATCATGCACCCCACCCCATTTCCCACCGGAAGTTCTCCTTTCTTGTACCAAGTCACAGAAGAAGTGATGATTAACTACCGAAAATACAAATCCTAAATCCAATAACAAAACATTTAAACCATACCGTTGTTCCACTCCAGGTGGGAAAGAGCCAACAGCACGAAGAGCAGCTCCCAGGAACAGGGAAAACAGCTGAAATCTTCCCAATTGTGCGTAGAACTTCTAGCCCTGATGTAGCCTGGAAATTTCAATTTCCTTGATACCAAACTTGATCTGATTTTCTTCTAGCCAGAAAGCCTTTTCGAAAGCAATGACTGAAGTGCAGTAGGCAAGAGAAAGGCAGGGGGTTTAGACTTTGAGTCACTCAGCAGTTGGTGTGGATGTTCATTGTCTTGATATATCTGCCAGTCTCTTTAGTTCCCTCCTGACTCCTCCCATCAGAGCCTTGAAAGCAGATAGTGAACTTTGGATAAACTGGATTCTTTGCCAACATTGGAGGTAGGAAGTGTGTGTGTGTGTGTGTGTGTGTGTGTGTGTGTGGCCATGCAATTTGGAAACACAGAAACATGGCCTAAGAGGAGAAGGCAAGGACTTAATCCACTCCCCTGACTTCTTCTGAAAGAAAGCTGGCTTATTATAAAGATACACTTTGGTTTTCTTTTTAAGTACATCAATAATAATTGCTTCGTTATAAAATAAGGATCTCTGTCTCTGGAGTGTAGAGCTTCCTTCTGCCCTCACTTCCAGCTCCCCATACTTCTCTCACTGTAGGTGACAGGTCCCCCAAGTCGGACCCCCGCCCAACCCGAAGGAAACCTTCCCCCAAGCAGACCACTACCGGCATCCACAGGAGGACAGAGATAACAGGAAGCCAGCAGCTGCCGTACTGTTCTCACCACCACCCTGTTTATCAGCCAGCCCCAGGCCCATCATCCATGGGACTGTAAAAATTTCCACCCTCTTGAGCAGTGCCCCTCCCCTACCTACCTCCCCCATATCAACCACGCACACCCTCCTCTTGGTGCCAACGGCCTTCTTGCCCTTGGACCATCTGCACTCAGACGGCAATAAACTCATCGCACGGTGCTTAGATTTTGCCTGTCTCAGTGGTTTCAGTTGTGCCTCGGTCTGACCTTACAGCAGGTACTTCCGTCTTCCTAGCCACAGGCTCAGATTAGTGGGAGTTTAGAGCCCAAGCCTGTATCTCGTGAGACCTCTGTCATTCCTCTTAATTGAACTGACAAATATCCTGTCTTCTAGATGATTTGGGCTCTTTACAAGGAAGTCTCCTATGAGTCTTTCAACAGATGCAGTAGAGGAAAGACTTGCCTAGTGTCTTGTGTATTCATGAACTGACCTCTTGTGTGTCCCTATCTGTGTTCATGAACACACCTCGAGTGTTCCCCCTTCATTAAACTCAATTATGACTCCAGTTCTCCAAGAACTATCTTTTCTCCAGAATCCCTGGGAAATTCTGAAGCTCCAAACTTGCACTTTAAAAATAGTGAGAGGAATACTAAGTTCTCTAAACACTTTATTTATATTATCTCTAAACATTTTGTTTATATTAGTCTTGTTTCTCTAATAGGATTGTAAGTTTCTAATTAGATCGAAAGTCTCCGTTTAGATTGTAGGTCTTGTCTCTCTAATTAGATTGCCTCTCTAATTAGATTGTGAGCACCGGAAATGTGCCTTTGGACTTGTGTTTACCACAGTGCTCAAAATGTAAACAACTTGTGGCAGATCTCCAGTAAAAAGGCAGAGGGTTGTTACACTTACATACTTTTACTATAGCTGTTGGAATGTCTATTAACAGGAGGAAGGATGAAAGGACTTTGATGTAAAGCATTTCTTCTAGGTAATATTTCACCCCTAAAGTATTCCTTTCTTCTCCAAATCATGAAGATCTTTCAAATTCTTCCTTCCCTCTATCCAGGGGGCATCACGTGATCTTTTAAACTGAGATACAACTTACACATTGTAAGATTCACTTATTTTGGATGTATACTTCCATGATCTTTTATGCGTATGTATATACCCAGCCACCTCCCACATCAAGATACAGACTATTTCTAGGACTCTGGCAAACTTAACTATTCAAATGTTAGCCACTCTTCTAACCTTTATCACAGCAGGTTAATAACGGCTACTCTTGAATTTTACATAAATGCAATCATACAATCATATACACTCATACCTGGCCTCTTCCTCCCAACATTGGCTACAGGATTCATCTACACTGTTGTACATAGCAGTGGTTTGTTCTTTTTCGTTGTTGTGTAATATTCTGTTTTATAAATATATATATTTTTTTTCTGTTCCATGGTTGCTAGACATTTGCTTTGGGATATTAAATATATATATATAAATATATTTATACAATTTATGAACATCTTTGTACATGAATTTTTGTATACACAAGCACTCATTTATATTGGGAATATACTCAAGGTAGAATTTCTGGATCAAATGCCATATGTACATAGGTATGATAGGTAAGTCATACATAGTTATGATAGGTATGCATATGTATGATAGGTATTGTCAACCAGTTTTCCAAAGGGGCTGTATCTATTTACACTCCCAGCAGCAAATGTAAGAGTTCCTGTCATACTATCATAAGCATTTTGCATTTAGCATGTTGTCACAGACTGTTAGTGTATAATTAGTTAATTGAAACTTGATCAATTGTATACTCAGTATAAATTTTTATGATTGCTTTATTTACCTACTGCAATCCTGTGATCAATCCTGTGCCCAAGTGAGCCAGTACTCAAAGGTAAGGCATGAAGACCACATACAACACAAAAGTGAATCCAAATCAGATAAACAAAGGCAGTCAGTAATGAACCTGCTATCTCCTCCTGGCCAAGCCAATACAAGTATCAGAGAGGTGATTAAGAACTCATATTGGAGCAGCACTCTCTGGAGTCCATATTTTGTTGCTGGAAGTTCCATGTTTATTACATGGTTATTAAATTCTACATAGGTTTCACTTCTAAAAAGGAAGCAGGAAACCACCAGAAAGAACTGAACCCTGTGTGATAGCTGAGGAAACCCACATCAACTGCCAGTGCTGAGCCCTTACACCCTCTCTGAAATGACAGCAATCTATTTTCTCCTCTGTGTGAAGAACACTAGGCATGGAAGGGAAATTTGCTACCAGAAAGATTAGCACACTTAGCCCCCAGAGCAAGGACATCTCTCCCCACAGACTCATAAAGGAAACAAGGGAGAACTTTCAAAATATTTTTAGATTAGTGTGTCAGGGCATTTAAAAATGTCATTTAATAGCAGAAAACTAAATTCTCTTACAATCAGTTTTGGCAACATTTACTTGACTTAAGTATCAACAGAAAAACAAAGAAGACTTTAGAATTCAAGTAAAGGGAGTTCAATCTGAGAGCCAACAGGAGGCAAGAAAAGCAGAGAAGAGACAGCAGGAGGGGGAGCACTGTTGAGAATGAGGCTGAGTGACAGTCAGTCCCGCATGACTGGGCACACTGAGGACTTTCAGCAGCACCTAGATGTTCTCTGGAGTCTGTGATGCCTTCACCCCCACTTCAGCCTTCAGCAGGTGCCCAGGAGAGTGGTCCAAATGAATTCAGGGAGCACAAAGGAGAGAGAGGGGCTCCAGGTCTGGGACAGGGGTGTAATCAGGAGGTCACCAAAGAAAATTGGGCCAGACATACAAAGCTCCTCGAAATCAAAAAAGAAGAATGAGTTAGGGGAGGCATTACATCTCCCGCCAGGAATGGGCATGAGAATTAGACATTTATTTAAATCGTAACGGTCAGGGTGACCTTCAGTAAGATGGTGCATAGAAGAAACAGGTGCACTGAGAAAGGGCAACAGAAAACAAAAGGGCACTGACAGTCACCAGTGCCATGGCAAAACAACACATCAGTTGAGTGCTATGGCCCAAACCAAGCCCAGGGTCCGTGCCCAGGACCAGTGAAATAGACATAGGAGAGAGCAAGAGAACCAGGAATTTCTACATAACAGGAAGTCCAAAAGGAGAAAAGAGAGCATGTGAAGAAAGAATGATCAAAAAATAATAAAAGAACATTTTTTCTCAGCTGAAGAACCTCTTGATTTCATACTTAAAGAACCTAATAATTATTTTGGTCAGAACACTGAAAACAGCCATATTATATGTAATCTGATGGAATTTATAAATGATGAAAAGAATATTCTAGAAGAAATCATACAGGCCTCCATGCTTCTCTCCTTCTCTTCTTTCTGCCCACCCCTCACAAATCAGGCATAAGGGCAAAGAGACACTGACCTGGGCTTTCTTATTCTGGACTAACTGTGGAGACCACTGCAGGATGCCTACAGAATCCCACAGCTCCCAGTGACTCACAGGAGCTAATAAAAAAGGGGAAGCTTACATAGAGACCTCCAAAGTCCAAGTAAAGAGCAAAGTAAAAGGCTGATAAAAGAAAACATCACTTTGCAAATAGAAAGGGGACATAGAGATTGAGGAGGGAGGGATGTAAAACATTTAAGGTACATCATGTGCATGTAAGCACCTACCCACAATGACTGTAGTCTTTATATGTGGCAAACATGAATTAAAAAGAAAAATAAATCATAATGGTGAAAGAGGATCTAGAAACAGAAGGAGGGAGGCAGGCAGGGAGGGGAAGGAGAATAAAAAAGAATGAAGATGTGTTATATATGTACCTCACTCCTTCAGATGAATGTAAATGTTATGTATGCCAAACATGTACTAATAAAAGAAGAAAGAAAAAGAAAAACTTAAAACTGTTAAGAAAAAACTAAAACCACTTAAGATATTTTTTTAATCTTTTCTTTAAAAAACAAAACAAAACAAAACAAAAATGGCCTTTTCAGACTTGCAAGGACCCAGAACACACACTTTGCCACAGTGCCTTTGGAAAAGCAGCTCTCAATACCCTGAGGCCCTCAGCCTGTGAGGCAGCTCCCCAGGACACCCTCCAAGCCTTCTCTGCTGAAGATTCTTCTACACTCCTCCTTTACAAAACGCCCCTGTTCTCTAGGCCTCGACATTGTCCTCATAAAACCTTCCCTTTGATGATGATCTCTCCTAGCCACTATCCTCTTTTTCTTTCTTTGTTTTTGATTTTCTTCTGTCAAGTTTCTTATTCCTCCTCTCCGCCTCCTAACTTTATTCCCTACTGAAAGCATTCTGGCTGCTCCCCAGTCCCTCAGGCCCACAGTGACCTCCACGTTGGAAACCAAAAGAACCTCATCATGTTTGAGCTTACCTGGCCTCTTCAGTGCACAGTTCTGCTGTTCCCACATGCAGAGCTCTCCTCCCTGCAAGTCCCAGATGCCCTCTCTCCTGTGATACCATAGCAATCTTTTGTTTGCTTTTGTTTTGTTTTTCTTCTCTTCTGCGGGACCTGAGTTGCTGCCATTCCCAGGCTTCCCTCACCCAATGCTCTGATCTAACTACAAAGCCTGTTTGTCATATTTGTCCTATCTGTCTGTCTCCAGAGATCACCAAACCTCTGCAGGTTAAAAGGTGGTGGTGGGAGACTTGCTGGAAGAATCCAGAAACATCTCAAAGAAACCAAGGTTAGGCTCGCTCCCAGGGCAGAAACTCTCTCTCCTATGTCAGTATGAGAGAAGAATGCTGATCCCCTGCCAAGTGTCCTGGGTGTGAGCAATGGAGGACGCTCATTGTCCTTCACTGGGTGACAGACATGGGGGACCAGGCCGCCCCACTGACTGCCTCTTCCACCTCAAAGGAGCACTGAGAGGCACTGGCCTGGGCTTCTTTCTAAGGTCACTATTGGACTCAAAATCCCCTCTGCAAGCCCCGTCATCTTCTGCTAGCACATTGGAACATACAAGTCCCCTAACAGAAATCCAGTACAGGAAGTAGAGGGCCATACTGAAGCGTCTGTCTTAGGTCATATTCTCTAATCTGACTTTTATCAAAAAAGCCCATTCTGAGATTGATAGGAGATTGTAGTGATTAATAATAACCATTATTTCCACTCATTTTCAGGTGGATCTTACTGTGTCTGCAGACCCTGTTGACTAGAACCTCAAGAAATCTCTCCCTTTGAAGAGCCAGTGGCACTCAAATTCACTTAGGGGCCGTAGTAGGTGATGATGGTTCTGGAAGGCAATCACTGGGCTTGCTGCTTTTTACTACCTGGATCTTCAAAGACCCTCAACCAGAGAGGCACAGTAAAGTTTTAACACGTTCACAAAGGAGCTGTACATGCATGGCGGTCCCCTGCCATCCAATGATGCACAGTCATGCGTGTACCACTGGTGGTTCAAGCTGGCGGGAATGTGCTAAAAAGTGTTGGCCAACAAACAGATCTTTAGCATATTTCTTTCTCTGAAATATTAACTAGTTTGATTCTCTAATATCTTTCCATCCTGAATCTAATTTCCATTTTCCCTTCCATGCAAATACTAAAAGGCCATTAGCCTCCTTTGCCAGTGCAGAAGAAAAATACTCATGTATCATAATTGTTTCACTGAGTGAGTTAATTTCCATATCTGTATTAAAGAGCAAATGGGTAGGGAAAAATTTCTGTGACTCAGTTCCTGGCCTGAGTATAAAAGGCCTCTGCTCTGAAAAAATGGGCTCTAATGGCCCAGAATTGTTTCTTTGCATGGCAATTACCACTGAGCTGGGTAGTCATGTTCCTTCCTGGACCAAGAAGAAAGCCAACAGGGAGGGAAGTTCCAGGTTGCTCCCTGCCTTCACTGTGACTCTTTTCAGACTAGGCCCCCTTTCCCTTTGGGTCCTTGTCCAACAGCTGGCCAGACACCTTTGCCATTCCATAGTTCCTATTTAAAAATCAATTTCAAGAAGCTCAACTTCAACTTGGTCCCCAACTTAAGTTTAGGCTATTCAATACCCACCCTCCACAGTTTCATCTTCTGCAGTTTTAGTCACCCATAGTCAACTGTAGTCCAAAAGTATTCATGGAAAACTCCAGAAGTCAACAAACCATAAATTTTAAATTGCTATTCCAAGAGCATGATGGAATCTCCTGCCACTCTGCTGCATCCTGCCTACAGTATGAATTATCCCTTTGTCCAGTACACGCTACCTACCCTGTGGCCACAGAGAGAGAAACTGCAGCCACATAACTTTTATTACAATATATTGTTATATTTGCTCTGTTTTATGATTAGTTGTTGAAAAACATTGTAAATCAAGGCTTATCTTGGATATGTGTATTTAGGAAAAATGTAGTCTGAATGCGCTTTAGTAGTTTCTTGTGTGCACTAGGGGCCTGGGTGTGTATCCTCAGTAAATAAGGGGGAGCCACTGTACCCGTCAAGGAAAACTACTGACATCTTCCAACCACCACTGACCCATCAGCCAACTCACAAGGTACCTACTGGGCTCTGTCCTACAGGAAGTTCCAGGGCAATAAAGTACCACCCTTCTCTTTCAGAAGCCTGAAGCCCAATGAGGAAGATGGACATACAGCCAGAAAATGTCAGTTAAGGACAAGCAAGATGTGACCAGTGTCTCGTTCCTCTATTGTGGTTCTGTCTTCCTCAAGAACCTTGCCTAATTGGCTCTTTTCCTCATTTTTCCATTTCTCCTCTCTACTTTCAACTTCTTTTCACATTTAAATATGAGCACATCTCTCCCCTTTTAAAAAAACTATAAAACTATATTTTTTTTCTTCACTCACTATTATTTTCCAGTAATGACTCTTTCTCTTAACTTTCATAGCCAACATTCTGAAAATATCTCTCTCCCTCTTTCTCTCTCTCCTCTCTCTTCCTCCCTCTCTCCCTCCCTCCTTCCCTCTCCTTTCCATTCACTCCTCAGCCCACTCAATATGGATTTTATTCCCTCCATTCCATTGAAAGTGTTCTCCCTAAGAACCTTCCACAACATGCTAGTCAAACATTGTACCTCAGTCTTCTCTGTCTTTCTCAGTTTCGTTTGCCACACTTGACAATGATCTGTTTGAAACCCTCTTCTTTGGGCCTCAGGGAACCCTCCTTCATTCTTCCAGCTCCACAGAACATCAAGTCCTTTTCCCTCAAAGGAAACACACTGCCCAAGTGCACATTCCTCCAGTCCAAAAGGTGAACATCCTGCCTCCCTCCGGCCCAGCCCCACCTCCAACCTACTTGCAGCATTACAGCTAATTGAGATGTTTTTAAATGTCAGAGTTGGTTTTATCTTTTACTTCTTAAGCTGTTAATGATTTCCAATAACAGGGAGCATAAAGATCAAAATCCTTGTCAGGGCCTTCATGTGCATCCTGACCTGATTGAAGAACAACTCCAGGCCCGTGCTACACCACACTCCCGGGCCTCTCCGTCTGGCCACTGTGATCTTCCTATGGCAGTTTTTTCATATTCCATGGACTTTCTCATTTCATCTGTCCCCTCTCCTTGAAATGTGCTCCCTCCCATCTTGCTTGGCTAACTACTCATTACTCAAATTTCAGTTTAAATGTCAAACATTTCACCTAGGAATCTCTGATTGCAACATACGACTACAGAACATCTAGAACTCTTAATGTGCCTTCTTGACACACAGCACACTGATTATTTTCTCAGAGTCCACCTTCATCCCTGAACACCCTGAACATGACCCAAGGCCCTGTCCATCTTGTTCATTGCTGGGTCTCTGAAATTTACCATGGTGCATAATTTTTTTAAATGTGTTCTTTATTTTTCATTGACACACAATAACTATACATATTGCGGGGTAGAGCATGACATTTCAGTGTATGTTTATAATGTGTGAAATGATCAGATCAGAGTAATTTAACTTCTGTCATGTTAAATATTCATCATTTATTTGTATTGGGAACCTTCAAAATCCTCTCTATTAGTCATTTTAAAATAGACATTTGTTCCCAACCGTAGTTACTCTACTGTGTTATAGAACTTCAGAATTTTTTCCTTCTGGGCTGGAGGTGCAGCTCAGAGGTAAAACACTTGCCTAGTATATGTGAGGCCCTGGCTTCAGTCCCCAAACCACCCCCTGCCACACACACACAAGTGCATTCCTTCTACCCAACATAGAGCATCATTTTTAATAAATAAATGAAAGAACGAATAAGAGCGATGCTAATGCCAGTCTGGAAAAGTGAGATGAAGGTTGAGCAAAAGCAATTTCCGAATGTCTAATTTCAACAGTAAATTTAGTCTGAATTGGAGGAAGAGCATATAGAGAAACTGGACACTTGTAAAAAGCAAGTGTGGTTACAGAAGCAGGTAATGAGGGCAGAAGGGGTTTTTAAAGTGCTTCTTTTTCTAATGTATTATAGAATACATCAGGATCTGTACATATAGTAGAGTACATATCCGGAGGAAACCTTTGTTAGATAAATGCACATTGCATAATTTTAGCTAAGTACAGTGTAGCAGAGTAAATAGAGACAATGGCTTCTAGGAAAAGGCATTTAGAATCAGTTTATCCCTATAAATCAACAAGGGCTGGATCTAAAAGAATTGAGGTTTTATAAAAGTAAGAATTTTGGACCAGGGATGTAGCTCAGTGGCACCTAGGCTGCCTGGCAAGCACAAGGTCCTGAGTTTGATCCCTGGTACCGGGGCGGGGGGCAGGGGCCACCTAAGAATTTGACCTTTAGAAAGAAAACAATCCCCCCAGTTAAATTGTAACTGTCTAGAACTGAAAGGGACCTTTTACTACCAGCCCAATCCTGCCATCCTCCCATTGCCAACTCCCCATATTTTATGACATAGCTGAGGCTCAAAAAAGTTAAATCTTTTTCCTAAATTTACATGTCTCCTTAGTAGCAAACCTGATAATAGAAACCAGGTCTCTGTTTCAAACGATCTTGATTCTTTATGGTTCTTGATTCCATACATTCCAATAATACTGCTCCAAAGCATGGCCTAAAAAAGCTTTCCGGAAACACTTCTGTCTTCTAATCTCAGATCCTGATCCACCCAAATAGAGAGAAGCCTTTGGAGGCTGTCAACCCCACAATACCTTCCCTTTGCCACCCACATTACTGCAAGCCTTAGGAATCAATAACAGTAGCAACTGGAAAACTTTGAGGGACTCCTTGAAATGACAGCCTGTTTTAAAGCAGGAGAGAGACACATGCCATGTATAGAAATACACTGTACACATTTACAGCATTTATACAATTAATGCACATGAATAAAGAAGTATAAAAACACTCATGAGGAGTCTTATGAAAACACAATTGTAAATTGTTTAGCTTTTGCCAAATGCAAATAAGCAATGAAAACAAAATTCTCCCAAAAAGAAATAAACAAGTAAAGCACCAGCTGGAGGGAGAAGGTAGTGAGGAGTTACTGAGAAAGGTAGGCATAGTTTCCATTTGAGATTATGGAAAATTTCTGGAAAAAGCAGTGATGGTGGTTATAGAACTTTGCAAATACACACTTTTCAAAGGTTAGATGGTAAATTTTATGCTATATATATTTTAAACACAATTACATAAAATACTCAACACCTTCAACAATTAAATAAAATACTCAATACTCAGTCCAGATGAAACAGTCTCATTTCTCCAAGATTCTCCTTTATATGACTGAAAAATGTAACAGAAGCCAGGCATGGTGGCACACACCTGTAATCCCAGCACTCAGGGAAGCTGAGGCAGGAGGCTCACAAACTAGAGCCTAGCCTGGCCAAATTAGCTGCTTATTGAGGCCCTGTCTCAAAATTTTAATAAATAAATAAATAAAAATAGAAAAGGCTAAGGATGTAGCTCAATGTGAAGGCTCTGGGTTCCATCTCTAGAACTAACTAAATAAATAAATCAAGACCAAATCCTAAAGCATGTTCAAGGAACCCACAAAAAGTTACAAAAACAGATCTGAGCATGGTGGCACACACCTGTAATCCCAGGACTTGGGAGGCTGAGGCAAGAGGATCACCTCAATGCCAGCCTGGGCTACATAGTAAGCTCAAGGCCAGCCTGAACTGCATAGTGAGACCCTGTCTCAAAAAACCAAAAAGACATTACAAAAAGAAAAGTAGAGGAAAGAAAAACAGAAGAAACAAACAGAAAAACATGGCAAATATAACATATACTGACAATTACTTCAAGTGCAAAATGGACAGTTCTAATCCCAGCTATTAGAGAGGCTGAAGCAGGAGAATCACAAATTTGAGACCAGCCTGGGCAACTTAGCAAGACCTTGTCTCAAAATAAAAAAGGGTTGGAGAAAAGGCTTGCCACTCTCTGGGTCCAATTCCCCCTAATGCAAATAAAAAGAAAGACAAGAATTGGCATGAGCAATAAAAATAAAACATGATCCAACAATCTGTAAGAAATTCATTTGAAGTACAGCAAAGGAAAGTTAGAAGTAAAAGAATAGAAAAAGGTAAACCATGCATACATTCATTGAAAAAGAGTGGTACAGTATCTTTCCTTTTGATAGATGCCCACTAGTAGGTATTTATTTGGTATATGGTAGATCTATTTCTAGTTTTTTTTGATGAAGCTCCATATTGTTTTCCATAATGGTTGTACCAATTTACATTCCTATCAAAAATATAGAAGAGTTCCCATTCCTCTTCAACCTCACCAGAAAATTTGGTGTGATTTTTTTTGTTAATAGCCATTCTAACTGGGATGACAGAATATCTTATTGTTTTGAACTGCACCTACCTGATGATTAGTGATATTGAGTGATTTTTCATACACTTGCTAATCATTTGTATATCTTCTTTGAGAAATATCTTTGAGAAATATTTCTTTGAGAAATATCTATTTGGATCACTTGCCCATTTTTAAATTGAATCATTTGGTTTTTACTTTGTATTGTTTGAGGCCCTTATGTATTCTTCAGATTGACTCCTTGTTGGAGGAACAGCTGGCAAATATTTCTCCTGTTCTGTAGATCGTGTCTTAACTCTGTTGATTGTTTTCTTTGCTGTGCAGAAGCTTTTCAGTTTGATATATGTAATCCCATTTGTAAATTTTTACTTTTGTTGCCTTGCTTTTGGGGTCAAATTTTTAAAATCTTTGCCCAGACCAATGTCCGAGTGATTCCACCCCAGCTGTTGGAGGCCTCTCTTGGCGGTCCCCAGGGCACTGAGCAGAACCAGCTGCTTCTGTCGTGTGACTGAGCACCTGTCCCTAGGCTGTGGGACCATCATGGATGGTTGTTTTCACCTCTGAAAAAAACATATACTCAAATAATATTTCAATTAGATTTCTATTCATTTCAAAGGAAGACACATTACAGACAGTGTCATGGCAGTGGGTCATAGACACACCACTGGCTTCTCACAGTACAGATCTAACATAGGGTCCTTCAGAGCAAACCTGAAGGGGAAATAAGAGCACATGGAGTCCCTCACATGCTCACCACCCCACAGCGTGGACCAGACATGGACGTCTGCATGCCCAGGCCAACGTCCAGCAGAAAGATGCACAGTGGCTGGCACTTCAGAACTAGGGACTGTGCTCCCTGGGGAACACAGCCAGGTGCCACTAACTTAGGCTGAGCCTGCAGAGGACAGGGAGCACACAGGTCCTCTAAGTAATGAAAGATGTTCCAAGGAATGCTGGAACACAGCCAGAGCCCAGGCCCACAGGAAGGACCCAGGGCTGCAGCAGAGGACCGTGGGAGGAGTGTCTCATGCCAGGAACACAGGTATCTGCCAAAAATGGGAGGACACACAGATACGGAGAAGCAAACTGAAAGTCACCCAACCCACTAACATAGATCAGGCCCCTGTTTTCCCTTGGCATTGACAGAATGTAAAATACGAACAACAGTGTTTGTCTGCACACTGCCTTGTAGTACTCCTAGTGGAGCACAAACTGATGCAGCTTTTTCTGGCAAATTGGCACTATCCATATAATTTATATAATCACTTTTAAATGTGAATTTTTTCAACTCACCAATTCTTCCATTCTAAGTTATCTAAAGAATTATGTCAGACGTGCAGAATAAGATGTCCATTGCAACAAGATATTGTTAATACCAATAGAGGAATGGGCGAATACATTATGGGGCACAGTTCTGTGGAGTACAATGGAGCTTTTAATAAGAATAAAGCAGATGTATAGGTACAGACATAAAAAGGCCTCTAGAACCTATTTTTGTTAATTTACATTTTTTTAAATTTAGGATGTGTAAAAATGACCTGCTATATTATTTTGTCTTAAAATATCCAATGTATTAGTACTACAGAACCACTATACTCTTGCTTGTAGGGATTTTTCTTTTCTCAGCAGCAGATGAAGCTTGAAATAGAAAGATTACATTTGAAATACCAGAACATCTTAGAGTCTCAGACATTAT
>NW_004624756.1:1862607-1882770 GCF_000247695.1 Heterocephalus glaber | reverse complement strand
TTTCTTTTAAAAATACCCATCTTTGCCAGGGACTTAGCTCAGTGGTTCTGCCACCTGCCTCACAAGAGCAAGGTCCTGAGTTCGATCTCTGGTACCAAAAAAAAAAACCAAAAAAAAAACCACAAATCAACAGCAACAACAAAAAGATTAGCCATCCTTATTCTTCCATTCAGCAAATAACTTCTCCCAATTATTAAGTTTTTACTGTGTGCCAATCATTGTGCTAAGGTTTTGTTTTGTCCTGACACCAAACTGATGACGTATTATCATGATTCCCATTTCTCAGATGAGGAAAGTGAGGGATCACAAGACTAAATATCTTACCCAAGCCACTGAGCCAGGAAGTAGTGGCGATCCAAAGCCCAAGCAGGTCTGATGCCAAGTCTCACATAATTCCCCACCCCTGCCTCTGGGACATAAAATTATGCAGTGGGCATTTGCTCTGTGTTAGGTGTGGGGCTTTTATAGCAGTCCCTGTGCACAAAGGGCATGAGCATGCGGTGAGATGAATGGACAGAACAGCAGAAAGTGAATGAGTGAACCTGGGTACGGATGGGGCCTTGAGGGTTGCTCTGGGAAGGAAAACCTCCAACTGCTCTGTGCACTGTGCGCCTGGTCTTGCCAGCACCTGCTCCCAGCTGCGGATGAAAAGTGACTCCTTTTCTCATGATCACTAAGCCCGACCTCCTAACCTTTGCAGCCTTGACACACACCGATGACTTGGCAATTACTGTTCCCTTTAACCACTTGCACCACTTTAACGCCATGTATTCTGCTGCTCAAGCTTCTGCAAACAGCCCAGGTGTGGCCTTCCTCCAACACTGACTCAGAGGATCTGAAATAAAACCTGAAAAAAGACCAACCGAGATGCCCCGCTTGACAAGTACTGGTAAATACGGGTGTTTAGCAGTTTCACCACTACCCGTCAGGGGACGTTGATAAGTCCGAAGAGTGTCCAGGATCAGCCTGAAAGTGGCTACTGACTTCGGACGAGACATCTTCCTTTCTGAAGTTTGGGGTCCCCATCTGTGAACATACAAAACATACAAACTCATGTTTGGCATCCGACGCAAAGTAGGAGCTGGACAGACACGGAGTGAATGGCTGAACTGGAAGGGTAGAGATAAGGGATGAATGAAGGCTTTTTTTTTTTTTTTTTTGGACTGGGGATCGAACTCGGGTCCTTGCGCTTGCACAGCAGGCAGCAAAACGACTGAGCTAAATCCCTGGCCCTCTAGATCTTTGATTCGAACTGGGAACAAAATGCCCTTATTTATAAAATAATCATGACAATGAGAGAGCTGCTGTGGTGACAGCAAAATCAAGTCCTAATTTAGCATCTGCTATAGCAATTCTAGGAGCTCTTCTCTGATTGGTCTTCATCGGATAAAAACTACTTCTCTACTGAGTGCTGACTGATACCGAAAGTTCCAGAAAGCCTGTTTCAGGGCATCTGCAAGGAGGAGGGCTGGCACTGAAGGACAGGCAGCAGGAAATGTCAAACCCTAGGAACACGGCTGGCCGCAATGGGGAATAAAAGGGGTGCTGATCACAGGGGTAACCTTGATTTAAAAAGACAAAGTCACAGTGGCTGTTCAAAAGGCATCATGTTTGTTGAACATTTTAAACACACGCATTGACCTTCCAACCAAAACTCTTCAGGTCAGAGGGACACCCCCACAAAGAAGTCCCCTCTTCACTTCCTCACCTTCTTTGGTCACACTTCATGAGAAACTAGAGTGCAGACTTCAAAACCTCCTTGGAGCAGAGAGAAAGTCTCTGAATTTGTGGGTTGGTTTCCTAAGGCTGTTGGAACAGAGGATCACAAAGCCCACGCCTTCATAACAGAAATGCACTCGCTCCCAGGTCTGGAGCCCACTGGTGCAAAACCAAGATTTGGCCTCTTTGTGGAAACACCAAGAGATGAACCTGTCCCTGCTGCTCTCAGTTCCCAGTGGCCACTGGCTGTCCTTGTCCTCCCCAAGCTTGTACACTCTTCATTTCAGCTTCTTCCTCCATCTCCACGTGGCCTCTATTCTGTTTCTCCTCTCCTGTATGACTTTTCCTCTTAGAAGGACACCCATCGTTGGATTTAGGGCCCACTCACATAATCCTGGATAATCTCATTTTGGGGTCCATGACCTATTACAGTAGTCTCCCTGTACCCCTGGGGGACATGTGCCAAGACCCCTGTGCATGCTTGAAACTGCACATTGTACAAAACTCTATATGATTTTAACTTATAGCTTAAGCACACTAAGATGTTAACAATAATAACTCATGATAAAATAGAATAATTATAACCATGTACATAGTAAAAGTTATACGAATGTGGTCTCTTTCTCATTCAAATGATCTTAATTTATTATAATCATTCCTGATTGTGGGTAACCAAAACTGGATACGGGGTGGGGGGTGGTTTACTGTGCATCTGCAAAGATCCTTTTTTTTTTTTGGTACCAGGGATCGAACTCGGGTCCTTGCACTTGCAAGGCAGGCAGCAGAACCACTGAGCTAAATCCCCAGCCCTGCAAAGATCCTTTTCCCTCCCAGAGGTTCTGGGTGGACACATCTTCAGGAGAGGGGCCATTTGACCCACTACAGCTCATTTGTGTGATGCTAGTTTTGGAAGAAGGCTACTAGAACAGAAATATAAACTGAAAAGAAGTAAAGGCTAAAAATGGGAAATATAATTTTCCTGACTAGTTTCAAGCAGAGGGATGTAAGTGGTTTGTGGTTTCCATTTTGAAATATTGTGGTATCCTTTTTAAAAACTAATCCAAGCCAGGACCATTAATGAAGTATTTAGCAGACACCAACAAAATTTCTCCTGAATTTCCTCTTTATGGACTTCCCAATTCCTCCTTATGGACTGTAGTTATAGACAACACATATTCTTGGTTATACTATATTGATATTATGTAATTACTTGAGAGGAAAGAGCATAAATAAGTAGCTTAACAGAGTTTGAGGTGCCATCTACTAAATTTAGATTGTTTCCAGTAAAACAGATTTTGCTTTCGGTCAGCTAAATATCTAAATGGATTCTGTTGTTAAAAACAACTAAACAAGGGGCCGGGGATTTAGCTCAGTGGTTCCACCACCTGCCTCACAAGCAGAAGGACCTGAGTTCGATCCCCAGTATCAAAAAAAAAAAAAAAGAAAAAAGAAAACAACTAAACAAAATATCTGACAAAGCATCTTAAAAGAGCCAATGAACTATCTGAAGGTAAGGAATTCTCCAGTCAGCGGGGACTTGGTGAGGACAGAGATTTGTAAGGAAATGGGGAAAGCACCAGAGCCACCATTGTTGGCCAAAGAAGGAGCAGAAAGAGGACACTGAGCTTTGCATTTTGTGACCTCAGAGGGCTCAAGAGACACAGACCCAAGCCTGCCAAGCTGAAGGGTGGATGAAGATGTTCACAGAGGAGCATCCCCAAAAAGCAATGGGATAAGCCATCTATTTTATTTTTAAAATTTATTTTTATTAACATACATTAATTGTACATATTAATGGGGTTGGTATGCTATTTTAATATGTGCATGCAGTATAAACTGATCCAATCCTACCTCTCTTTACCCACCTCCTCCACACTCACACCTTCCCAACCTCTGTTAATCACTGCTCTACATTCAAATTCACTGTTTTTAGTTTTCACACATGACAGAGAACGTGTGGAACTTGCCTTTCTTTGTCTGACTTATTTCACTTGACGTAATGTCCTCCAGTTCCATCAGTGTTGCTGCCAATAACAGGATTTCACTCTTCTTTATGGCTGATTAGTGCTCCACTGTGTACACATACCACATTTTCTTTATCCAGTCCTCTATTGATGGGCACCCAGACTGATTCCATATTTTAGCCTTTATGAATAGTGCCACAATAAACATGGGTGTGTGGGTATCTCTTTGCTATGCTGATTTCCTTTGGATATATATAGCTGGCTCCTATGGTAGATCTATTTTTAGATTTCTTGAGGTATCGCCATACTATTTTCCACAGTACATGTACTAGTTTATATTCCCATTAACAGCGTGTGAAAGTTCCTTTCCCCCATACCCTCACCAGCTTTGTTAACTTTTTAAATTTTTTTGAAAATAGCCATTCTAACTTCTATGAGATACTACCTCATTATGGTTTTGATTTGTGTTTCCCTGATGGCTAATGATATTGAGTTTTTTTCATATATTTGTTAGCCGTTTATATTTCTTCTTTTGAGAAGTGTCTTCAGATTATTTGCCCATTTTTTATTTGGATTACTTAGGTTTTTTTGTAAATTTTTTTAGTTCCTTATACGTTCGGGATATTAACTCTCTGAATAGGGGATGAGCATATTTTCCATTGTGTTGGCTGTCTCTTCACTCCGTTGATGGTTTCCTGTGCTGTGCAGAAGCAGTTTGCTATAATCTTTGTCAATTTTTACTTTTCTTTACTGTGCTTTCTTGGTCCTATTTGTCCCCCTTACCAATGCCTTTCAGTGTGCCCACTATATTTTCTTCTAGTATTTTCAGGTTTTCAGTCTTCCTTGTCAATTTTTAATCCATCTTGAGCTTATTTTTTTTTTTTGGTACCAGGGATTGAACTCGGGTCCTTGCGCTTGCGAGGCAGGCGGTGGAACCACTAAGCTAAATCCCCAGCCCTCTTGAGCTTATTTTTGTACAGGTGGGAGTTAAGGGTTAAGTTTCAATCTTCTCCACATGAGTATCCTGTTTTTACAGCACCGTTTATTGAAAAGGCTATATCCTTTAGGGGAAATAACTTCTAGTGCTCTACAGCATGGTAGGATAACTAATATTAAAACTAAATCATCAAATACTTCAAAACACTTATCAGTGAAGATTTTAAATATTGTCAACTCAAAGAAATGATGAATTTCCAAAGTGATGTGTTTCCCTGATCTGATCATTACACATTATATACATGTGTGGAAACAACTCACTGCACCCCATAAATATTCACAATTATTATATGTGAATTGTTTTAAATTCTGCTTATAAAGATGATATTAAGAAGAATGAATGGACAAGCCACACACTGAGAGAAATTGTTTACAAAACACTTAACAAAAAACTCACACAAGTGCTGAGCCGGTGAGGAAGCCACAGGTGTCACAAGTGAAGAATGAAACACAGCAGAATCACATACCTTCCTGACCGGGACACGGCCAACCCGGCCGAAGAGTACAGAATGGGTCATAAGAAGAGAGGGCTGGCTCTCATCTTCAACGAGGAGCACTTCTCAGGGGAGCTCTCCTCACTGGTTAAGATGCTGGCCGCAAGAAGGAGCAGCAGTGTCGACAGGGACATGCTGGCTTGCAGGTTTTCAGAGCTTAGATTTGAAGTGAGATGCTTTAACGATCTTCAAAGATTAGAGACAGTGGCAAAATTGCGAGGTGTCAAAGTCCAGCCATGTGGACACAGATTGCTTTGTGTGTGTCCTCCTGAGCTGTGCCAAAAACAGCCATGTCTGGGCATGTGACCAAAAGATTGGGGTCCCATTTTTGACAGCCTTGTTCAGAGAGGACAACTTCCCGAGATGTTTATTATTGAGGCATGGAGGGCAGATCCAGATGATACGCCCGTCATTCCTCTGTATCCGATGCTTTATCCTGGTCATCGGTTCCTGGACACCTGGAACAAGGTGACCGAGGTGGAGAAGCCCAAGGTGTACAACCTTTCCGCAGGCCCGAATTTCCTCATCTCCTTCTCGGTGGCACAAGAATATTATTCTCACCGGAAAACGCAGCATGGCTCCTGGTACACCCAAGATTTATGTGAGATGTTGGGGAAATGTGGGTCCACACTGGAGTTCACAGAGGTGCTCACACTGGTGAACAGGAAAGTTTTAGTGTACCGTGGAGGTCTCCAGAGACCCTAGTGCCATCTGCAAGAAGCAGGTGTTGTACTTCGCCTCCATGCTGATGAAAATGCTGCACTTCTCGCCAAAGCCAGCAGTCGCTCAGTAGCCTGTACCTTTCCCTTTGTCCATGAAACTGACCCAGCTTCAGCTTCAATGTAAGGTCCAGCAGTGTAATACCTGCTCAGGTGTCATCGCCAGTAGAGAAATGTTTCTTGTTTGTTTTTAAAAATATTTTCATATTAACAAGGCTTCAAAACTACTCAGGAAATTTCATAAAAACCTACAAGCATTTAGTGATTTTAAATTGTAAAACACAGAGAGTGTCAAAATATCTAGCTGATCCAGCTTATACTCTGTGCCTTTTTTCTAAAAGCTTACTTTATAATGTTTTGAAGGACTTGAAATCCAAGAATTAGATCATCATTTCCCTTAAACAAGATATCTGAAAATCACACTGAATTAAATTTTTCTTATTAAAAAAACCTCATACACAAAACTCTATATAAAAAGAATTCCTTCAACCCAAAATAAAAAGATAAAAAAACCATGCTATTTAAAAAACCAAAAGATTTAAATAGATGTCATCAAAAAAGATGTACAAATGGCCAAGAGCACATGAAAAAGTTTCCAACATCACTAGTCATCAGAGACATGTAAATTAAAACCACAAGCAAAAACCAAAACTGCACAAGGAATAAAAATATTAAGGATGACTCATATTTCTACTTATAGGCAAGATGCAGAAATGGGAACCAGATCTAAACAACGCTCACCCACCCCCAAGGGGAAAAAAAAGACAAAATATACGAAACTGCAATTCTCCAAACAAATTAGACAGCACAGAGCAGTAATCTCCAAGAAACAGGAATGATGGAAGGAAAGAATCATTAGAAGCCACATAGCCCTGGGAACAGTGTGAGTCTGCGGATCTGACTCCTTGGAAGCCCACGCTCTGTAACAGCACCAGAAGTCAGCTATGTGTCCCCAAAGCTTAAAAACATGAAAGCCAGGTGCAGTGGGATACACTTGTCATCCCAGCTACTTGAGAGGCTGAGGCAGGAGGATTTCAAGGTCAAGGCCAGTCTAGGCAACTTGAGATCCTGTCTCAGAATAGAAAATAAAAAGGTCTGGGGATGGGGCTCAGGGGGAAGGCCCTGGGTGAAACCTCCAGTATGAGAGAGAGAGAGAGAGAGAGAGAGAGAGAGAGAGAGAGAGAGAGAGAAGCTCTGTCCCATCCCCTCAGTGTAAGCTCCACAAGAGAACAACTTCTGCTTTATTCATCTCTGTACCCACAGGGCTTACAGTGCTGCCTGGCACACAGGAGGCATGACAGAAATACTTGTTGAAAGAACAGTTGTTACAGTCACAGTTATCCATATAACACCATTCTGCACACAGAATGGCCTGTAAGTGCTTTCTAGGTGGTTTGCAGCAAAGAGGATCCTAAAGCATTTTCCATCATGCTGTGGGAATTAAATTAAATGAATAAATGATCACATCAGCTAAATTAAACAAATAAATGACCTGCTAGCTGGGAGAGCCTATCCTGAAGATCAGACGACAATGTGAAGAGGGTGTCTTTCAGAAATCAATCATGTATGACATCACTTGCTTTTTACCCTAGATTCCGTGAAGAAATAAGTTTGTTAAACGTCATTCTCCTAAGATGTCTATTTATGTCTTTAAACTTTTCTATACTTTAATAAATTTTCTAAAATAACAATGTATCACTTTTATAAATGAAAATTTAAACTTTTTTAACTGAGGAAAAAATGACAAGTGTAGGAACCTAACATAAAACAAGGACTGTATATCTTTCAAGCACATTGACTATCATAAGCACTCAAGAGAGAGTAAGCAAAATGAACACTAGTTTTCAAATTTTACAAAGATGGCTTTTGGATTTGCCAAAAACTTACTAAATTAAACAACCTCAAATAGGGTGGAGTCTTTGGCTCTACACCTCAGCTTTGTTGAGTAGGGCCTCACACATATTTTCAAAATTAATTTCTGCCTCACCACTATGATCAATTTGATTATGCACATCACCCAGAACTATATAATTACAAGACTTTCAAAATACATCAGGATATTACATATCAAAATGTGATGCACTTTCATTTCCATGACCCTTATTCTAAAAGTGCTTATATTGTTTTAAGGAATTTGAATATTTGTGATCTTCTGAGTTAGTGTATTGGACACAAAGGCAAAGAATTCTCTGAAAGGGTTATATACAGTGGTACCTTGGTTCACAAACTTGATTGTTTCCACAATTCTGGTCTCAAACCAAATTGAATGAAAAGTAAATCAAATTCAATGGTTAGGTTCAGTGTTGACCTTATGGGGAAATTTGATTTGATTCTCATCCAGTTTGGTTTGTGACCAGAAAAGAAAAGGTTGTATTTATGGTAAAGTCAAATCCCTCTTGCTTCTGAATTTGACTATGGAAACATCCCCTGCTGCTGCCTTCTAAGGTAGCCCTGAGGTCAGAGATCTCCCTGCTATCCCCTACCCTTATAGCCCTAGATGCAATCGTTAATGCTACTGTGGTATTTACTTTTCAGGACATGATGAAAAACAGAATTAACTCAATCCATTCTTCTTCGTCGTCAGATTTAACCCTAAGTAGTCATTTAAAAATTATAATCACATAGCAACAGAGCTCATCCCAGCAGCTAAATCGTAGAGGTGAGCTATATGTCCTTCAACAGATGAATGGATAAAGAAAATGTGGTATTTATAAACAGTGGAATACTACTCTACCATAAAGAAGAATAAACTTGAGTTATTTGTATGAAAACGGATGCATCTTGAGAACATGTTAAATGAAATAAATCAGACACAGAAGCTTAAATGAGAAACCAAAAATATAAAGAGCAAAAGAAAAGATAGATAATTGGAAATAGGAAGATAGATCTTTTGTAGAAGAGAAAGAGACCAAGAGATAGAGGGAGGATGGAGGGAGGGGAAGGGATGAAAACAGAATGAAGATGTGTTGTGTGCATGTACCAACTCCCCACAAGGAATGTAATCACTCTATACTGCAAACATGTACCGATAAAAATAAAAATTAAATTAAAAATTATAACCATATTGTTTTAAATGTTCATATTACAGAAAATGTCAAACACATACACACAAAGTAGGCAGAATAATATAACGATTGCCCATCCACTCATCACCCAGCCCAACATCTATCGACAGCCAACCAAGGTCCTATTCTTTCTCCATCTGTTTCCCCATCCAGTGTGATTGTAGGGCACATTGTACACTTTCTAGCACACATATGTACATACGAATCTCTAAAAGGAATGACTTTTTAGAAACAAAACCAGGTACCAACATTACACTTAAAACTTTTGAACATTTTTGAATATTCAGTGTTCAAATTTTCAGTTGTCTCAGACTGCCATAAAGGATGGGTTTTTGATGTTGTTTTTAGCATTTTGTTGTCACTGTTTTTAGCACTTGTGATTGGTTGGTATATCTTACAACTGTCTTTTCACTCATAAGCTCTCTTCCATCTCTTCTTCTCTTATGGTTTATTTGTAAAAGAAACCAAGCTGCTTGACCCTCGGAGTTTCCCACCATCTGAATTTTGCAGTTCTCAACCCTGTGCCCTTACCTGTTCCTCTGCCTTCTTGCTTCTTTCTGATGACTCCAGACACCTGTTCAGACTCAGGTTTGATTTGTTTATAAGCATTTTGCATAGGTCCAGCTTTGCTTCTTCTATCAGGATAGTCATGATGTCAGAGTCCCCCTTTCTCACATCCCCAGTCCTTTTTATTTTTTATTTTGAGACAGGATCTCACTAAGTTACTAAATTTCCCAGGGTGGGCTGAATCTTGTGATCCTCCTGCTTCAGCTTCCCAGAGTGCTGGGATTACAAGTGTGTGCCCCCATACCCAGCTCATTCTTTTTTCATATATTAACTAGAATCCTTTTGTGAGTTACACCTCCCTTCATCTCCAGCTTACTTACACAGTATACAGTTTGTGAAGGAAAGAGAATAAATGCGTGATTTTTTTCTTAACAATTTTTTAAAATAATGATTTCCTGGAATCCTCTAATTTGTTTCAGTATCATTATGAAGTCATAGAGGCAAACCTATTTGATATACCTAAAGCTACTCTGTTGTCATTTGTATTAATGTACAGGTTGTCTCATCTCGGCTAGTGTGCAGCTGTGTCTTAAATAACAAAAACGGTACATATTTAGGGCATACAACAGGTGTTTTTGACATATGTATTTGCTATGGATTGGCTGCATCAAACTAGCTAACATATGCATTACCTCAAGCACTTTTTTCGTGATGAGAAACTCAATGTTTACTCTCAGCAATTTTCTCTAATATATAAACTGTAGTCACCATGATATACAATGGAGCCCTTGAGCTAGTTCTTTTTGTCCACTGAAGTTTTGGATCCAGTGACCAACATCTTCCCAACCCTTCACCCCAGCCTCTGGCAAATCCCACCCTCCTCTCTGCTGACAGTTCCACTTTTCCACAGCCCACGCGGCTGTGGTCTGAGGGATGCTATCCCCTCTAGAACTCATGTGGAAACTGCACCGGAGATGCAGCCTTGGTAAGTGGTGTGGCCTTTGAGGGCTGAGGAAGTCAGTCAGGGGTGCACCCTAGTAAGGGCTCCAGGTTGAAGAGAGTGCCCTTCCCTGGCTCCCA
Source organism: Heterocephalus glaber (assembly GCF_000247695.1). Next base: position 1,872,226 of record NW_004624756.1, on the reverse strand, counting down.
AAGGTTCACCATCAAGACACCAGCTCCGAACACGAGACTGGTCCTCACCACAGCGCAGACCTGACAGCACGTTGATCTTGGATTTCCTGGCCTCCAGAGAACTATGAGAAATAAATTTCTGTTGTTCATAAGTCAACGGGCCTAATATTTTGTTACAGCAGCCCCGGAATGGACCAGGACAGAAAAATTAAGTCAGGTCAGGCAATACTCACCTTTCTGTGCCTGACTTATTTCACTTAACAGTGTCCTCCAGCTTCATCTTTGTTGTAACAAAAGATAGGATTTTCTTCATTGCTAAAGCTGAACTGTGTGGGTGGTACATTTCTTTATCCATTCATTCATTGGTGGACCCATAAATTTATCCCAATCTCAACGATTGGGAATAATGGTATAATTAATATGAGGATGCAGATATTCTCTCTTTAATATTTTTAAAAAATATTTCTTTGACATACTGATTTCAGTTCATTTGGAATTACAATCAATAGCAGTATTGCGGGGTCATATATTGTTCTATTTTTAACTTTTAAAGAAACCATATTGTTTACACAGTGGGTGTGCTAATCTACATTCTCATCAGCAGTCTGCCTTTGTACCCACAAGCTCACCAGCCACTGTTACAGCACTTTTTTTTTTTTTTGCAGACAAAACAACCTGTTATTTTTTTATTTATTTATTTATTTAGGCACCAGCGATCAAACTCGGGACCTTTTGCTTGCGAGGCAGGTGGTGGAAGAAAACCTGTTATTTTAAGCCGCAAATAGCTGGTGGCCACAACTATCCATGTTTCATTAAAATCACATAAAACCTAGGTACAAAAGCACCACTGATTATTGCTCTAGAAAAATTGCATGAAAAATTCAAATATACACAGTAGAAACACCATGGTATGCATGGGACTAAATTCTTAAGGCAGGTGCGCAGACCACTCAATCAGTTTTATACACACCTTCCAATATTAAGATGGTATTTATTTTACTTGATAATGATAAAAACTTTCAAAATGCATGACTATGAGAAGATAAAAATGTCCATCCTTATATACTTTGTTTGCCTACTAGTAGAGTCCTAAAAAAATAGCATTTAGAAAACACTTCATAAAAATAGCTTTCAAAGGGTGTCCCGAGAGGTACATAAAGTCACCCCCAACTTTTTGTGACAATTCATTCTCCCTCGTTATCTACAGATTCAGTTTTCTGTGCCTCTTCAGCTTTAATTTCACCATTTTCAGACAGTGTAGTACCTTCCTTTCCAGCTTTCTGCTTTTCTTCCTTCTTCCCTTTAGTACGTCTGTTAACCTTTGTTCCAGGTTCTTTCTTAGTAGATGTTTTTCTTGCTTTAGGTTCAGGTTTTGGTGGAGCAGGTTTCGTGGACAATCTGTCAGGCCATCTTGTGGGTTCCTGGTTAGTTACTTTGGATCCATCTTTGCCCTCTGCATCCTTTGAAGACTTTCTATTCAGCATAATGACTGTCGGGTCAGCGGAAAGTAAAGCAATGAGCTGGGACTGTGAGCTCCTGGATGCCACATCCACTGTTACAGTACTTTTGATAAAAGCCATTTTTACAGATGTGGGGTGTTAAGTCGGGAACATTTTGGAGATGATCCCAACTGTATTTGATAGTGCCTTGCCTCTTGTATGTTTCCTGTATCAGGTTTCAGATCAGCTATTTCTCCTAAAAACCTTGACTCATCTTGTTGAAAACAGTGTCTAGAAACCACAATCTGGGTGCTAGAGGTATAGTCACTCTTAAAACACATCAGATTGTTTAATGTTTGGTTGCTTAAAAATTGTTCTACTAACCATACACAATCCTAAAAATACCTTGTTATTTAAGAATACATTATTTGGATCTCTTACTTTTTCCAATTAATTTTTTTAATTTTAATTTTTATTAGTACATGTTTGCAGTACAAAATGATTATATTCATCGTGGGGAGATGGTACATGTACACAACACATCTTAATTCTTTTTACTTCCTCTTTCCCTTCTCCTTTCTTCCCTCCCCTTTCCTTCCATCACTTGCTCCCCTTCTGATTTGCAAAATCTCTATCTAACTTGTTTCCTATTATCTACCTTTTCTTTTGGTCTTTATTTATACTTCGAGTTTTTCATATAAGACAAATCATGTGGTATTTAAGCTTGTGTGTCTGATTTGTTTCACAACATTATGGTCTCAAGGTGCATCCATTTCCTACAAATGAGTCAACTTTATTCTTCTTTATGGCAGAGCAGTACTCCACTGTATATAAATACATTTTCATTGGTTGATGGACACACTGATTCCAAGATCTAGCTATTATTATTATTTATTTATTTATTTATTTATTGTTTTGGTACTGGAGATTGAACTCGGGTCTTTGTGCTTTCGAGGCAGGTGCCGGAACCACTGAGCTAAATCCCCGGCCCTTAAAGAATTTAGATCTTTTTTTTCTTTTTTCTTTTTTTTTTTTGGTGCTAGGGATCGAACTCAGGTCCTTGCACTTGCCAGCAGGCAGCAAAACCACTGAGCTAAATCCCCAGCCCCCAGATCTAGCCATTATGAATTGAATTGCTATAAACTTGGGTAGGCATGTATCACTGTAATATACAATCTTTAACTTTTGGGGGAAGACACCTAGAAGGGAAATAGCTGGGTCAAATGGAATTTCTATTATTTTGTACCTGTATCTCCTCTAAGGTTGCATTTGACAGCCATAACTTCTTCTTTACCAGTTCATAGCATGCTAGAGACTCAGAACATATTCACTAAATGACAATAGTCAGGCTTTAGACGCTGGAAGAAATTACCAAAACCAAGTTTCAGAAATATGAGAGAAAATGACAACATACTTGGAATAATTCAATAGGTTCTGAGAACATTCTTCAAAAGGATTGGATTTACTTAGATGTCTAAGTTCAAATAGTTTAAAAAACAATCCTTTATATTACAGGCCTTTCTGGTATTTTAAAGGGTGCACCTCTGTGAAAAAGTGCCAGTCTTAATTGTCTATTTCAGATCAACCTGAACTGAGCATTTTGATCTCTGATGACAGTGAAACAGAGACGAGGAAGGGTGAGGCAAGTCTGAGAGAGCAGCTGACAGTGAGGATAACTGCTTCCAGAGGGAGGAGATCAGGATGACCCTTCCCCTGCGGGGAAGCTTGATGGGGAGGTGATGCATGGAATGCAACCGCCCAGTTTGGAGCCTAACTGGGAGGCCTGGATCTGACATGGGAACAGAGGACTTTGGGAGGAGGGTAAAGAGGTAGGAGAGGCGGATCCCGTTCTTGTCAGGGTACAGAGGGAAAGGATGGGGAGAAATGTAGTGGATCCTTGACTTACAAACTCGATCGGTTCCCAAGGGCTGGATGTAACTCAAGTTGGTTGTAAGTCAGTACAACTGAGATCTGGATATTTACCTAGGTACGCACTGTAGATAACAAAAGGCAGATGAATCTTTCATTAACCATTAATCTTTCAATTAACCCAAGTTGTTCATATGTCAGCCAGGTTGTAACTTGAGGGTCTACTGTACTTGGCCTTGCTTCCTCTGCCTCCCTGTAACTCCCCGGTGAATTTTGCCCTTCTTTGCTCTTTCTCCTGCTCTCCTTTTCTCTCTTCTATTCCTCATGCTGGCCAACATGCTCTTTCTCTAGGAGCCCTCAGTGGGTTGTAACTTGCAATGAAGGAATGGTATTTTTTGCTCCAATGGCAAGAATCTAACTCTACTTCCAGCAGAAGACAAGTGATAGTAATCTGAGAGCCAAGAGAAGGGGCCCTGGAAATTGGCAGGGTGGGAGGCTCTCAGTGCCAGACAGCAGAAGCTAACAGACTGGTGTCTCAGTGGGGACAGCCTGGTCAAGGGGCTGGGATAAACCATTCATCACAGTCTCCATAGAGAACTTGCTCTGCCAGGTGACAACAAAAAGGTGATTCTTGAGTAGAAGGTGGACAGTGGATTTACTGTCACACGGGGCTGCACACCACAGCGTAGGAAGCTTTGGGAAGAGCAATACTATTAGCAAGAGGGGGTAGATGCGAAGCAGTGGGGAAAAAAATGAAAAGAAAGATTTTGTTTTCACTCAAAGACACAAACTTACCATTATTATTATCACAGTTTCTTGCAGATTCAAATTCTGTGGGTTTTTTCTTAAATTTTTAAAGTTAATGCTCTTTCTTAAAGCCAATTTTTAAAATAAAAACTGAAGTGCTCATTTGGTTTCTTCTCCTCCTATGAGTCACTGACCTTAAGAATTCAAAGGGGCTCACCCCTGGACTGAGACCAAGTGTAAAATATTTCTTTACTAAGGTTCTCCAGTGCTAAAAAATGGTTCCCACCCACAAGCCCTTTCATAATTTCTCTCTACCCCGGTAAAAATTAGCCATCAGTGCTAAGTTGTTTTCTCAACTTTTAATGGAAATTGTCACAACATAAAAAAATAGAGAATTATAAAATAATCCCCACTGAGCCAATTTAATTCATCTCTAGACTCCCCAAAGGCACACAGCTACACAGGATTGTGCCACCCCCTATGGATGGTTAGGAATCCAACCCCAGGCAGCGTACGATTCTAAACAAAGACAACCACAATGATCATCACCAAGCCTAACACATTTATTAAAAATTTCTTTGTATCATCAACTACCCAGTTGGTTGTTGAACTTCCCCCAACTGTCTCATATATTTTTATATCAAACCAAGATGGAAACAAAGCCCATTCATTCCAGCCACATTTGTAGCGACTCCAGTAATTGTTCCCACTTTTATAATCTCAATTTTAAGTTTGAACACAGCTTTTTCAGTTTGATTTTCTTTTCAAATTTAGAGTATGATTTCCTGGTAGACAAAGCTCATCTGTGCCCTGCGGCTGCCTTTGGTAGCATATGTAACTCAAGGTACAAATGGTCCCACCCAGAGAGGCCTCCATCCGGAACCTGGCTCGAACCTACCACCCCCAGGCTCGACACCTGGCCCTGGACCCTGACAGCAAGCCCTTGGGGCTCCCACACCTGGGGCCCCCTGCTGCTGCCGCCACAGCCACCTTACCTCAGAGGACTCTGGCCATGCCAGCTCCCCGCACTGGCACGCCCCCCCCCAGCACCTGGCCCTACCCCTGCCAAGCCCCCTGATCCTCCCAGCACTGCCCCTTCGGCCCCCAGCACCGAGCCTCCTCGGGCCCGGGGCCCACACACCAAAATGGGGGCTCCAGGGACTTATTCCTCGAGATGAGCACATCGAGGGGTAGGGCGGTCTCAGAAGCAGGGGGCCGGGCCTACTCCAAATCCTACACCCTGGTGTAGGGGCACCGTGAGAAGAGCAGCCCCATGCTTGCAATTCTGCACCGCCAGCCCTCACACACCAATTTGCCTGTTTCCTGCATTATTTACATTAAACCGACAGACAAAAACCAACCAACAACAAAAAGAACCCCCCCAAGTCATGAACACTTGCACATAGAACTCTTTTGTACAAATGAAACTATTTTCTTCTCCATGAAGCCAGGGCACAAAGAACTTGACCATACAAGTCGAATCCCCCACCCCGCAAAATACGTGCGCAGAGATATATACATCTAGAGAAAGAACATACCGAAAAGCTATATATTGATATAGTTCTCACACCTTCTTTTGAGACAAGCCACAAAGATAGCAGTTTTTCCCCTCCTACTCACCCCCCAAAGCTAGGTGGTCTTGACAAAGACCAAAAGCCCAATTTAGAGACAATGCCTGTGATTTTATTGTGCCAAGAAAACCAAGAGTTGCTTCAATTTGCAGATGCTTATGTGTTAATACCTTTTTCTATGAAAAAAGACCCAACCCAGTGAGCAATAAAGGTTATGTTTCTAAAAAAAAAAAAGGTACAAGTGTGATGGCCCTCACAGTTTAGATCAGGACTTTCCTTTCTTAAGCTTGTATTATTTCTTCTCAAGTAGGAGAGACCTTTGTAACTGCTCTTGGAAATGTGGAGTTTACTTATGGTAACACTACAACTTCAGTCTGGAATTAACTTAAGTGTCCATCAGAAAGGGCTTGTCTAAATCCACGATATTATGCATAATCAAAAAAACCACACCACACCAAAAAGTAATAAGGTCAGTCTATATGTAATAATGTGAAAACACCAAGTGTCAAGATACATGCCAAATAAAGGGTGCAACAGTAGGACGAAAGTGACTCATTTTTACCTTGAACCTGTGTATTTCTGTATACATATAAATACTAAATCTTTGTGAAAAGATGTAAAGTCATGGAGTAATTTTACTTTTTATATTGCTTACATACTTCTTACAGTGAGTATATATTAGCTTTATAACATGAAAAATGCATACTTGTTAAAATATACATACATGTTAAAATATTATATAACTTAAATACAATATATAAATGTTCTTTTCTGCCAACTTTCTCCAACATCAGAAGTAACTTAGGGTTGACATTGTCACAGATGCATTGTTGCCTATAATTGGAAGAAATTTTGAAGATACAACTCAGGTGTCTCCCTCAAATAACAATATTGAGCTCTAACTATATGCCAGGTACAGGCTTAAGCTTTAGTATCATTGTCTCGTTTATTTTTTTTATTTTTGGTACTGGGGATAGAACTCGGGTCCTTACGCTTGCACAGCTGGTGGCAAAACCACTGAGCTAAATCCTTAGCCCATCATTGTCTCATTTAATCTCCAGAATAATTATTTGGCATAAATATCACTGTCTACATTTTACATGGAAAGAAATTGAATTTCAAATCATTTTCTCAGGTCATAACCGGAGTACAAACTTTAGTTTCTTTCATGTGAAGGTCAAATCTCATCCTCTATACCATACTGCCCTACCCTACTAAATATAATAGTTGTAAAATGAAGTTCATTTTTCCAAAATTCAAAGGTACACTTCTCTCATGCTTCTTTTTTAGGGTCACTTAGTGTGTAGAGTTCCCAAGACCACCCTATATCTGACAATTTGATATGAAGATTTACAGCACTTAAGCACCAATTGTCCACACAACAGTTAAAGACGCAAAACAAAATCAGCAAAGAAAAAAGACACATGGGCCAAGGTATGGGGAATCAGGCACAGGCTTCCAGAGTCTTCACTCAGTGGAGTCACAGAAAGGGTAACTTCCAGCAACAAGTTATGACAGAACTTATGAAATGTTACCAACCGAGAAAGGTTTACTGGAGTCTTAGCACCTCGGGGATTTATTGAGGGTTAGTCCGTAGGCACCCTCTTCTGGCACATACTCAATTCCTAGACACCCAGAAGAAAACCAGGTATGCAGTATGACCACATTATCTGTACAAACAGTTTAGCCACAATGAATCACTCTTACCGATTACTCATGGGGACCTTCCCAAAATCTGAGTTCCCAGATGGCTGCCCAAACCAACCCTGTAAGTCTATCTGTTAAAGAATAGCTTTTAAGCAGCCTGCACAGCTGCCAATCATAAGGCATCAGATACACAATGAAAATGCAATTATACCCACATGATGGAAACCATGATACTGATTAACATTATCCCTTTCCCAGAAATTAAATTTTTCCTCCAGATCTCTCTGTCACACTTATAGGTCAGACTTCCTTTTGACATGCACTTTTCTTGGAAAAAAGACACAGCAGTTCTTGTCCCTTTCTTCATTTGTCTAACATCTTCCAGGAAAGTTTAGACAAAAAAAAAAAAATCTTATAGAACAGTTTCCCTCATGGCTAAAAGTGGTGATCACAATATATGGTGAATCCTTTAAAAGTTATTACAGTAAAAGAAACATTGCCACCAGTCCCCTCAAAATACTCCCCCTCACTTCAGACACACTTATTTATCCTATTGTGCTTGCCACTTTCTTCAGTAGTTCTGGAAGTTCTTTAATGAATGTCTTTACTACAAGGTATGATCAAGACTTCCAGGAAAATGGAGTCTTGCTAAGCAACAACAATTCAGCCTCTCTGAGAATCCAGATACTGGATAATAAGAACTTTCGGGGGAAAAAGAGAAGTAGATCCACAAGAACCATGAAGGATCTGACAGAAAAATTAGAACCTATAGAGAAATCAAAGAAACGGAACACAAGGCAGAGAAGTAAGGGACAGTCTGAACCTCCTCCTCAGCTCCCAGCTTGTGGTTTTCAGGAAAGAGACTGAATCTGCAGACAATGTGAAAGGTGGGGGACTCCAGAGCAGTTCAGGGAGAAATATGGCAACAGAACAGACCAGCACGTGCTGCCAGCTGCAGGGAAAATGTGGAATTCTGCTCCCACATGAGTCCTTCAACAGGCTCCAATCCAACCATATGCCTGGAGAGAGTATTTGGTTGGATGTGACTCTAGGGAAGGGTTGATTGTTTGAATAACAGGACAGCTTCACTTCAGGGCTCCCAGTGTTAGGGTCCCACAGTAACTGGGTGAGAAATAGCCACAGGAGACAGCTGTGATTGAGAGGCATGGTCAGGCTGTAAAGAGCCCCCCTGAGGGGTTAGAGTTGAAAGACACAGGCCCAGCCCCGCAATGCAGGAGGCTCAGCCTGAGTTCCTCTAGATTTGAAAGTTGCAGCATTGGTGCCCTCACCTCAATCCTATTGCCTGCTAGTGCCTACCTCAAACATGAATCTGGGGTTTGACTGCCTTCTTTATCTACCAGCGTGAGCAGAGGTGCATCTTGACTTGGACACTGTCCCAAAATTGTAGATCCCAGAAGAAACCTACATGTGTGAAATCACAGGGAAAAAAATGTTCTTTTTTTTTTCTCTTTTCTTTCTTTCTTTCTTTCTTTCTTTCTTTCTTTCTTTCTTTCTTTTGTGTGTGTGTGTGTGTGTGTGTGTGTGTGTGTGTGTGTTTGGGGTGTACTGGTTTTTTGGTTTTGGTTTATTTTATTTTTATTTTTTCTTCTTTCAACTTTCCTTTCCTCCTTTCTTTTTCACCAGTTTATTGGGTTTGGAAATTTTTCTTTGTCCTTCCTTGTTTCTTACCTCTTTTTCCTTTTTTTCTTTATTTTGTCTTCTTCCCCTTTTAATTTCTCTAACATTTTCTCTCTTATTTTTACTCACAGTATAATTTCCTTTTTTCCTCCCTCTTTTTATTTTATCTTCTATTTCTCATCAGTTTTTTCTTCTACCTTTATCTAATTCTATAAATATTCTTCTACTCCTCAATAAGATCCTGTGTATCTCTTCCCTCTCCTCATATCATAGAGTTTAATACTTCAAATGTTTTCTCTCCCATGCCCCATTCTCAAACCCTATATCTTTAATAGCATAATCATAAAACTTTATGAATCTTTAGGTAGTTTATAAAATTTACTGCTGAGACAAAGTAGATTTCAAACCAAAACTAATTAAGAGAGACAAAGATGGTCACTACATCCTTCTGAAAGGAACAATCCAAGAGGAAGAGATGATAATCCTAAATATATATGCACCAAATACAAATGCCCCCAACTATACAAAACAAATATTAATGGACATGAAAAACCAAATAAGCACTAATATAATTGTAGTGGGCGACCTCAATACACCTCTATCACAAATAGACAGATCAACTAGGAAAAAAACTAACAATGAAATTCTAGAAATAAATGAAGCTATTGAACAAATGGACTTAATAGATGTTTACAGAGTGTTCCACCCCACAAAATCAGAATACACATT
>NW_004624756.1:1844344-1859109 GCF_000247695.1 Heterocephalus glaber | reverse complement strand
TATTTTATACCTAAAATGTACCAATAAATATATACATTTAAAAATAAATAAAATTTACTGCTGAATTTTTTTCTACCATTAGCACAGATATAGCTATTGCATTTAGCACATATTAGCTGTAAGTCAATACCTGTGTTGTCTTAATGATCACATAGAAATTGTGAATTTCTGCTCTAGGGTTAAGAGTGGTATATACTTGCTTCTATGGGATGTTAATATTTAACTTGCTTTGGATGATACTACTGTAGCTAATTTGCATACTATTAGGGTACCATAATTGTTGTGACTCCTCTGTAAACCAGTGCTTAGATTACCTTTGTGACATTAACAATACTAGAATACATGTCCAGAGGACTCAGTGTTGGGCTAATCACACTCTTCTTCCCAAATTAACCAAAGTGGTGGAGTCTTGGGGCTGAAACAAAGAAGTAAATATAGCTGAAAAGAGATCTCTATACTAGCAACAAAGTCTTTACACTATGAGCATCCACAAACCTCAACACAAAACAAAACAAATAAACAAAATAATAGAAACATGAGAAGACAAGGCAACAAAATGCCTCCCAAAATTCCCTACTCTTCTGAAGCCATCTCAGGGAAGATCAAGGGGGAAAATAGTAAAAGCCACACACCCAAATTACTCAGAAGGATAACAGAGGAGGTTAGAAAACAGATCAAAGGGGTACTCAGCAGGATCACAGAAGATATAACTAAACAGATAACAGAAGTAATAATGAAAATGATCTGTGGACTTTCAGGAAGGACTAATAAAAAGCCAGATGAGCTAAACAAAATGATACAAAACAAAGCAAAGAATTGGAGTCCATGAAAGGGTTTCAATCAGAAATCCAGATTAAATATTATAAATATTATAATGAAAGTATGAAGCTGAGGATTTAGCAGCTCAGAAATAAACACATCTTCCCCCCAAATCATAAAACAAATTAAGTTCCTAGATCAAGGTATCACTGTATCTAAAATGAACTTTGATTTAGTATAATTGTTTAATGTTTTATATGTTTTTTGGCCTCTTAGTCTGGCTGTTAATCTATATTTATGATAATTAACTTGATAAAGACTTAAATAAATCTGACAATGGCAAAAGAAACGGGAGTGGAGGGGAAGGGAAAAAAAGAATTGAGGTGTGTTGTGTATATGTGCCAATTCCCCACAATAAGTCTAATCGTTATGTACTGTAAGCATGTCTCATCAAGCAGCATGGGACAGTCCCATTGGGTGGTACAAGCCTCCTGATGGGACAGTCATGCATGTACCACTGGTGGTCCAAGCCAGCAGGAATGTGTTAGTGATTCTCAGTTAAGCTTCTTGGTCACTATCTAGTCTTTTCTTTGAATTCATTTCAAATAAATGGCTTGTGCAAAGAATCTCTGGTTTCAAAAGCATCCAGCCAAATGCCTGATCATTTAGAAAACACCACGTACGTAAGTTAGTTTGCCCTCCTTGGGAAATTCTAGCCTTACTTTGGGGTGATTACTTTTCACATAAAATGTAGAACCTTTTACATCCAGGCACCCACCCAAGATTTCTTGCAGTGGCAGTTCAGGAAATTCTGTCTGATATCTACATGACACATTTAGATTTCATTTGAGCAATCTGAGAACTAGCTTATTACCCAGATCACCAGATTAATTTTTCTGGTTCACATGGAGTTCTTTCCTTGTTTGCAATCAATCTTTACTGAGTATTATAAAAACAGAAAGGATGAAGACTGTCTGTACTTCAAAAATATGAATAAAATGTAAAAACTCAGGATGGGGCAAGGGAGTAATGGAGAGATGATAAACATGGTCAAAATATATTATGTACATGTACAAATCTGCCAAGATAAAACCCATTAATCTGTATAACCAATATGCACTAATAAAAAGGATGTGAAAAAGTTCTAAAACTCAGCTGAGTTCTGGTAATATTTATCCATGACTTTCTCATAAACATAAAGGGTTCCATTTCATTCCCCACACTTACACTTCCTGGCTGTCATGAGCCAGATATTTGCCTCTTTGGGTTTGGAAATCACTGGGATTGCACATCTGCAAATACAGCCCTGGGAAACAATGTAATTCCAGCTAATGCATAATATATGCATAAAATTAGCAATACATTTAAGATTTGAGTGCTCTTATAGATTAGATGCGCAGGAAATTCTCTCAAATATGTTTGGCAAGTTTTGTTTTCTCTGCTTTAAATTTTGTTTTAAATTTCTTAAACTGAATAATCCTCAGTTGATGGTATTCAACTACCTCATACAGATACATGATTTCTACCTGAGTGACTGTGAATCAACATATCGAAAACTTGCAGTGTTACATGAAATGTTACAGTATTTTGTCTACTGTTCTCTTGATTCATTTTGTGACCAATCACCTGCTGGCTTATCCTGTCTGTTTATTGTTTTTTGACTATTAGCTTTATATCTTGCTTTGTCTTTTTAAGACCTTGGGCTTCTTTCTGCTTTCCATGAAAATTCCCTAAGAACAATAACTGTGTCCAGCCCATTGTGAAAAGGTAGCTGATGTTTTAACCTCTCACTGAATGCATGACCAGGTAAATGAATAAACCTGTTATAGAGAGCTGAAAAATGTGAGTTAGCTATGCCAGTACAGCAATTCTCCTTTATCCATGGGAGAGACCTGAAACCTTCAATGGCAATGAATCCTACATATACTTTGCCTTTTCCTAGTCACATAAAATTTAATGTCTTTTCCATCTTAATTTTACAATTACCATGCAATATAGCCTCAGCTCTTGCAGTTTGAAGTACAACAGCAAAACTAGCACCACTTCTTTTCCCTTCTTCACAATTTCACAGATACAATATTCATTTTTTTACCACAGATCTGAACAATTTGAGCACATTATTTTTTCTTTTCTTAAGCTCAGAACTTCCACTTTTTCATTTAAAGGATAGGGTTTATGTCTCCCTGTTGGCATATCTGAGCTACCAGCTTTACTACTCTTGCACTTTGGGGCCTTTTTGAAATAAAATAAGAGTGACTTGAGTACAGAACTGCACTAATGTGACAGTGGATCTGATAACCAAGACAGCTACAAAGTGGTAGATGGGCAACTAGTCTGTGCAGTGAGGATACACTGAACAAAGGGAGGGTTTGTGGCTCTGGTGGGATGGAGAGGACACCAGGCAGCATGAGATTTCCTCACACTACTTGGAACAGTGAGCAATTTACAACTTATATTGCATTTAACAATATTGCATTTAACATTTTTGGACTGTGCTTGACTGTGGGTAACTGAAACCATAGAAAGCAAAACTATAGACAAAGAATAATGACTGACTCTTCTACATGGTATTTACTGGGCAAAAACTTGGCCTCTGAAGGAAAATATGAGCAAGTACCCCAAATCAGAAATGTACCCTGTGGCTTCTCCACAACCCTCATATTTTAAAGAAGTATGTCAAAGTAAATGAAAAGGTCTGGTTTAGATTTGCTTCCAAATAATGAGGGTGGGAATGAGTACAGGCCTAGCTAAGGAAAGGCTGACCATGAGCTGATAAAGGCTGAAGATTAATGCATGTTTGAAATTTCTCAGAATAAAACTGCACAGTGAACTTCACTCATCTAACCTATTCATGCATGTTTCTGTCCTCCTTCTAGTATATTCTCCTCCCCCCCCGGGGGGGAAGGAGGCAGTACTTATTGATTACCTGCTATAATAAACACTTTCTGAAAACTTTTAGATGCCCTTCATTGATTTGGGGAATTCCTCACCATTTGTGTCTCTGCCTCTTCACTACAGAAGCCAGAGATTCGCTCTTCCTTCGTGGCTAAAACACAAGCAGGGGCCCTGGACTCTGCTGATCAGAAGTGCCCAGGGAAGCCATCAGTTCAGGACAGTGGCATAAGGCTGGGGGTGAAGGTCAGTGGTGGAGGGTTTCCTCACATGTGTAAGAGCTGGTTTTGTTCCCAGCACTGCAACAACACAACAGAAAACAAAACACTAATGCCATGAGTGAGGAGGTTCAGCCCTGAGTGTCCAGCGCTGGTGTCCTGGGTCCAGGCCCTGAGCCATCAGTGACACAATTTGGACGTTGCTTCCCAGCACTGACTGGCCACACCTGCCTCACCAGCCCTCCTGGGGACTCTTGTTCTCTGACAAATTTCTGTACTGCTTACACCGACCAAAGGTAGCTTTTTATTTTTTATAAAGTATTTTTATTGAATTTACTTTTTAATTAATTTTATTGGTACACTTGGTATACATAATCATCACATTCATCGTAGGGAATGTGTACCTGTGCATGATATACCTTGATTCTTCTTTTCTTCCCTCCCCCACTTCAACCTTTCTTCCCCTCCTTATTTACAAAAGCTGTTTCCATTTTTTCCCTTCTATTGTCTTTTTTCTTTTTGCTTTTCCCTTCTTTCTCTCCCCCACCCCCCAACAAAGGTAGCTTTGTGATTTTAGTTTTGCAAATAGGTACCAGATTGCATCTATCTACCTTTTATCAGGCATTTTAGATTTAATTATCTTGCTTAAGCTGGAAAGGAGAGTCTATTAAGATTTGAAAAAAAACAGGAGTCATATTACAGAAAACCTCACTGGTTATACTCAGCAGTTTGAATTTTTTGTAACAATTCTTATGTAATTTTTAATCTGTGCATGTGTGTGCATGGTGTACTGGGGTTTGAACCTGGGACCTTTGCTGAGATACATCTCCAGCTCTTTTTATTTTTGAGATAGGGTGTCACTCTCACTAAGTTGCCCAGGCTGGGCTCAAGCTTGCCATCCTCCTTCAGCCTCCCAAAGTGCTGGGATTATGGAAGTGCACCATCATACTTGCCTCATTTGTCATGTTTTAAGGGAAATGATGGGACCAGAGACTATAGAGGAAAGCCTGAAATGTCTCGAGACTGTCTTAGCCAACACAGAGGAAGTAAAATTACTCTAGAATACCCCTGCACAAAGCCAAGCCCTGCTCACTGTGACCACCACAGATGCCTGCTCCATCCCCTCAGGTAAATGGGTACCTGAGCACAACCCATTTACCTACAAAGCCAATAGTCACCTCCCTCCTTCCAGTCAAGGAAACCAAGCTCCAGACCATCAAGGATGACACTTCCTCTAAAGGAGCAGGGGAAATGGGAGGGGTAGGGAAAAGGAAAGAAGGGAAAGGAAAAATATGAGAAAAGGAAAAAAATGGAAACAAAGTCTTTGCAAAAAGGGAAGGGTGGAGGGGGTGAAGGGAGGGCAGGGGCAGGGGGAAAAAATAAGAACCAAGATACGCATGTAAAAGTATAAGATCCCAACAATAAATGTAACTGTATTTTATACCTAAAATGTACCAATAAACTTAATGGGGGGGAGAATAATACTTCCTCCAACTCCTTATGCCAATCACTTTTGTCCTTCATTTTAAACACAAATAAGCCTCTGTGGCAGGCAGACACCCATGTCCTATTCCCAGGGACAGAGAATTAAGGCTGCAGTTGCAATCAAGGTTGTTAACCAGAAGGTTTTAAAAGAGGGAGATTGGGCACAGGTGTGGCCCAGTTCTAGAGCACCTGCTTACTAAGCACTAGGTCCCAGGTTTGAACCGCAACACCAAAGGGCGGGGGGCGAAAAAGGCTTGTTGTCTGGATTGTCGGGGTGGGTGGGGCACTCAAGGGAGTCACAAGGGTCCATTACACTAGAAGAGGATGGTAAAAGAGATCACAGAGAAGTGATGTGATACAGATTTGGCCCACTATCACTGGTTTTAATGACAGTGGGAGAGGACAGGAGCCTAGGAGTGGTGCGAGCTGCCTCTCAAAGCTGGGGGAAAAAGGAAATGAAAGGAAGCAAAAGGAAAAGAAAGGAAAGGAAAGGATTCTCCCCCAGGACCCTTACAAAGAGCTCAGCCATGCCAATATGATGAGTTTAGTCCATGAGGGCACAGGTTGAATTTCTAACCTATGAAACTGTAGGGTAGTGAATTTGTGCAGTTTTAGGTCATGAAGTTTGGGCCACATGTTACAGCCACCATAGAAAACTAATACAGCTCCACAGTCAGAAACTATTAACACAAGAGAACTAAGGTGGCAAATACACATACCCACTTGGAGAATGATTAAAATGAAAGTTCTGATCCATGAGATAGTTAAATATTTAAGAATTGCAACTTATTATTTTCACTTCATATGAGGACAGACCATTACAGCTCAGCAAGTTTATAACAACAAATGAATACAAAAATAGAAAAGATCTGGAGTTGCCAGGCATTCGGCTGGTTGTAGGATGTTGGAGTATCTCTAATCCACTGTTTCACCACATGGACAGGGAGGTAATACAGGGTTGACAGGATTATGATATAGGGTGTATGATATAGGACTCTAAACAATCTAAATTATGTAAGGGAAATACTGTAACTCCCAACCTGCTAGATGTCCAGACATACTGAGTTCATGATCTCTAAAACTGAAGAATAAATTCTAGGCACAACAGAGGTTAAGAGTAGGAAGAAGGTATTGAGAGAAAGATAGGGGACCAGAAAGTGGGTTGCCCACCAACCCCTCTTCTCAAGGGTGTTTTGAGCAAAGCCATGAGGTGAGGTAAGTTCAAGGTGGGATAAAACTATAGTCAACTAATTCAAAGTATAGTCACATTGTATACCCAAAATGTACCAATAAACTTACTGAAAAAAAAAAAAAGTATAGTAGCTTAAGTAATATTGATCCAATGGGAAATCACAAAGTAGGTATGAGGTGGGACAAAACTAGGGTCAACCAATAAGATTACAACAAGTACAGTTACTTAGGTAATATTGATTAAGTGGGGAAGAAAGTCACATAGCAAGTGAATATGGAATGAACAAGAATTTCAAGGAAGGAATGTGCTCGGGAGGCTTTGGTCCCCGCCCCACCCCACCCAGGTGATCTATACCTATTTAGAATATCAATCACTGCTATTCATCCCTAGGGGAAGTATGTGAATATAGTAATTCCTCTTTTTTGAATCCTGGCCTTTAGTAAATGAGCCTCAGTATTCTTCTGTATTGACTCCTTGGGGGGCCCAGACCTGTCTAACTGCCTATAATATATCTAACTAACTTAGTTGTCTACAATACTCCCCTCTCTGAAGAAGTATCTCTACCTGCAGTTAGGGGAGAAAGGGTGTAATTTCTATCTAACTACTTCAAGCTGAGAAAGGTCAATGTAGGGGAGACCACAGATGGGCCCTCTCCAGAGAGCTAATCTAATGGGCCTCATATAGAAGTCATGTTGTAGTTTAGCAGAGATGAACTTTTTTTTACAAGGTTGATTCAGTGGATCCCAGTAAAGAGAGTCTAGCACATTTGCTGTTATTTCCATCTGTATGATCACTTGCAGTTTGGCCCCCTCTAAGCAAGAATAAACAACTTTTAAGAAATTAGAGCATATATAATTAAAGCATGAGCACTACAATGGAGAGGGAGGTTGGGGAAAGAGCCACATTTAGAAACTGGTTTTAAGGGACTAAAATAGCAATTGTAACCTGCTGGCTCTTAGACCCTTCTACTGATGGAGGTTATCTATAAGTCTGATATTTTGTTGTCCAAGTATCTAATTTTAGCTCTAAGATGATAGAGAATTTGGTAGTTTTGAAGTACAATTTTAGCTCAGAAATTTTAAAGTTCATGTTGAGCTGTTATAGATTCTACTAGTTTTTTCTAATGACCCATAACATTGGTCGGCTACTTTTTTTTTTAACCTGGAAACTTCCAGCAGGGGTCAGCAATTGGAACCCTTTTTATATCTAGTTTTATATCTATGACATTCTTTTTCTATCTTGTGGTTACTCTTTTCCACTGGTTGTTTAAGACCATGTTAAAGTAAAATCTGTATTAATTAAAATTAAGCTCTTGTGGTCCACCAAGGTCATTTAAATATCCTCTGGCATTACTTTGGGACCATGTATAGGGCCTCTCAGCTCCTCTGTCAGTGTCAGTTGTCAGGATGGGTCACAGCCTTGCTTGTCCATGTTGCTTTCAGTGAAAGCATGGGAGCCTTTTTCTTCTTGGTGACCCTCCTTTGGCACATGGTACATTTGTTGATTCTTGTCTTCTGAGATCTAGCAATCTCCCTGCTCAGGAGATTGAGTTATTCACCAAAGTTGTAGGATCCCATAGAAAAGGTTCCCTCATGTCCTAGGTCTTTGTTGACCTTGGAAGCACAGGCCAAAATATTGACTGTTCTCTAAGGCCAGTTATCTTTTTAGTTCTGGTTTCTTTAGTTGTTGAACACCCAGAAGAGAAGATCAGTGGCATTAGCGTTGCAGTGGGAACAGTGAACTTAACTATAATAATTTTACCTGGATATCAAGCCTTTTTGTTATGGTTTGTGTTTAGATGTCCCCCGAAGCCTCACGAGGATGAAGTGAGACTTTCTTTTTCAGAAGTGGTTGAATCTGGACTGTGTGATGCTGGGATTAAGGGCGTGTGATTATTAAACCACTACATGTGAATGATGAGTTTGCCACCACCCCAATCCCAAGAATCTGAATAAGATAAAAGGGGCAGAAAGATGCTGGTAAACCCTCTTGTTACCTTTGCTGCCTTGTGCGTGCCATGTTTCTTCTCCTCTGTGATGCTTGCCATCCCAGCTTTGGAGCCAGCCAATTATGGACTGAAACCTCTATGAATTGTAAGCCAAATAAACCTCTTCCCCTCTAATTTTGGGTGTTGGGTATTTTGTCTCAGCAATGAGATAAAAATAACTAACACAACTTGTAAATATAAAGCATAGAGGACTGTTATTTCTATCAAACATGATTACTTCTTAATGTAAAGAAAGTCTGAACAAAAATCATTTTGACCATTTTCTTTCTTTCTTACAGTATGATTCTAGTTATGAAATAGCATCATAATCAATATTTCCATCTGTACCCTTTTCACTCTAGGGGATAGGCAGACCATGTGACTTCGACATTGAGTTTCCCAGAAGAAATCCAAGAAAAAGAGTGGTGTCCCATTAATTTCTACTTGATTCCTATGCCCTCGAGACATCCCCAAGTTGATTACACTCTAGGGCAGGTGGCTGCCATCCAGAAAGAGACCCACAAGATTAAAATCAGACTGGACAATCCACCCTTTTACAAGTGTGCGATCTTATCTTCCCAGGAAACTTGTGTTCTTACCCCAGTACGTATTCCCAAAGCACAGGTTACAATTGATTTCAGCCCTAACTGATTATGTTTAAAGAAAGAAGCATGGCTACCAAAACCAATAATCAAGAGAGCTAAACCACTGCTTTCTAATTCTTTTTTTTTTTTTTTTTTTTTGGTACCAGGGATCAAACTCAGGACCTTGTGCTTTTGAGACAGGCACTAGAACCACTGAGCTAAATCCCCGGCCCCTGCTTTTTAATTCTTTGAGAGATGTTGGGGCAGACAGATTTTTTTTTTTTTTTTCAGTACTAGGGATCAAACTCAGGACCTTGCACTTGCCAGGCAGTCACCAACGCCACTGAACTAAATCCCCAGCCCTGAGGCAGATAGATTTAAGGGCAGCACTTTCCAGCCTATAAAGGAGGTCACCTCTAGAAGCAAAAAAGTGGTTCTGAGGCATTTCACCTGGGAAGAATCCTCTAATACTCCTGTGTTATTTAACTAATCACCTAAGCAAACTTTCTTAGCAGCAAGACAAGGCTACAATTTATTCAGGTTTTAATCTAAAATTTTTGTGTTTCTGGAGCTTCTCAGATTAAACTTAGACTCACTGCCTAGCAGCCACAATTTACATGTTAGTAAAGGCACATTTATTAGTTTCCTATGCACACATAAAGGAAGAGGAAGGCTGACTAAAATATCTTTTTATTTTAGTTAGCATATAAAAAAATACAAATGTAAGTTTCTAGCTGATTGCTGTTTTCCTTCGTGAAAGACAAAACAGTTATTGCAAACTGCCTCAGCCTGACTTCCTGGAGGGAGGGGCAACCTAACTATAAGGTGGTTCTGAAGTTAACTCCTAACAAGTTAGGGAAAAGCTTAGGGGGAGTTTCTAATTTACTAGCAGAGAGAAAAGTCCAAATAAGAGCCTGAGCCACCTAACCCTTCCTCCTCAAAAATCATTACATAGCATTTTACAAGTTTACAATAAAGATGTTTAAACCCACAACTTATTAATGAAAATATTTTCCTCCTGTCCACACATAAATGATGAAAGCCAGATCCAGGAGGGGAGAGAGAGAGGGAGAAGGTTGGGGTTCTCCCTTGAACTAAATGAGTTTTTCATCTAAGATGACTTCCCTTCAATGTTAATAAAATGCTCGTTTTTAATGGGCTCAACTTAAAGGTCCTTAGTTGGAAAGGTTGGAGCAGTTAAGGAGATATTTCCTTTTTAAAATTTTATCTCTGTAAGGAAAGTATAAAATGGCAGGACAAGGTCAGAAATGAGACCAGGAAAGGAGGTCTTTTCTTTTTATGCTCATGGTTAGTTATTGAAGACAACTTGCTCCTGAGTCATCGATCTCAGCCTCTAAAGTGGAGAATGGGAATCTCAAGAGCTAAGATTGCCTCCTCACTGCAGAAAATCCAGACCAGAATGGAAACTGAGGCCCAAAAGGCTCAACATTTTCTCTAGAATATAGAGGATTGAACCACAATATCTCAGTGAAACTTGTCCCCCAAGTCTTAAGAATGGCCACTAATTTATCATCTTTTAACTGGTGGATGAGATCCCATGATTTAATAATAGACATGTATATTTCTTAAATATATACTAGATTTCATAAAAAAGACCCATTCTACAGCATTTTCTAAGTTTACTTGTAGTTATCATTAAGGTTCACTAAGTGGCGATATAACACTACATTTTCCCTGGCGTTGTTTTCTAACAAAACAAAGAATGCTAACAGATTTAGCAACTTTAGCAACTTTAGCAACCAGGTCCAAATGCAACGCATACAAAGCAGGAATAAAATAATTTTAACAAAAGACAATGCATACAGGAAAAAACTCAAGGCATACACAATTGCAAGGAATAAGATGCAAAATTTAAGACAATACCTAAATGAGCTACAGTCCAGTCTATGAAACAAAAAGCCTGAGTCTGTGAAGCAAAAGCAAGCTCTTCTCATTACAAAATAAACATACTTTCTGTGTATTCTCATTATCCAAAGGAAAAGCAGAGGAGGAAAGTAAGTCTAAAGTGGAATCACTTTAAATAAGGCATTCGGACTGTGGCTCAGTGATTCTCCCATTACTTCATGGAAAAGTTATTTGGCTTTTCATCAGCTAAAAATCATAAAAGTTACATAATGGAAAAATTTTGTAATAAAAGAATGAACTACATTGGGAGGGGATTTTTTTTTTTAATTTTTTGACTTTTGGGGGTTTTTTGGTACCGGGGATTGAACTCGGGCTTGTGCAGCAGGCAGCGAATCCACGGAACTAAATCCTCGGCCCTTTTTTAAAATTGTTTCTCCACTGGGATGGAGAAATGAACTAGAGGTTCAGAACACAGTACACATCAGGTAACTTCTTTTTTTTTTTCTTTTTTTTTTTTGGCACCAGGGATCAAACTCGGGACCTTGCGTTTGTGAGGCAGGCGTTGGAAGCACTGAACAAAATCCCCGGCTACATCAGGTAACTTCTGAGAAAAACACTGGCAGTGTTTTCCTCCTCTCTTCTTTTCCTCTTTCTCTCTTTCTCCCTTGCTTTCATTCCTTTTTTTTTTTTATTTCTGGAGCTGGGCAAGCGTGTGCTCCAGCACTAGGCGCATCTCCCAGCCCTTCTCAGAGAAGTGACTCTGGCCTCTCATCGCTAGAGACTGGCTCAAGCCTGGACCTCTTCACCAGGAGGCCCTTTCAAACCTGGGTGCATCTCTACCATACCTCATCATTTATTCACATTTTATTTCCATTCATGATAAAGTAATATATGCAACCTCATGAATATTTAATATTATGAGGAAGTGAAAAGGCAGATTTTAAGCTAAGTATATTTGTGCCTGCCTAGAAAATGTAGGAAAGATACACACCAAATAGTTAATGATGACTATACTTTGCAAGAGGGTCAGTGGGTGGGAAGAAAAAAATTCTGTGATTTAGTTTAGACATTTTTTAATTGGTTGAAAGTTTATTCTCTCTCTTAATAAACACATATTGCCTTTGCATTTTAAAATCAAGTTGCTAGATCCAGAAATCCCACTAGTGAATGTATATATTCAAAGGAAATGAAATCAATTCATCAAAGAGATATTTGCACTCTCATGCCTGTCACACCTCTGAACACAATAGACAAGATATGGAATCAACCAAGGTGTTCATTAATGGAGAAATGGAGAAATGAAAAGTTTTATATATATATATATATAATCATTATGTACTATAAAAATATACTACTATATATATATATATATATATATATATAGTGGAATATTGTTAAGCCATAAAAAAGACTGAAGTTCTGTCATCTGTGGCATTATAGCTGGAACTGGAGGCTATTTTGTAAAGCAAAAAAAGCCAGCCACAGAGAAACAAATACTGCATGGCCTCCTTATATGTGGCAGCTGAAAAAAGTCAGTCTCAAAGAAATAATAGAATTGTGGTTACCAGAGAATGGGAAGGTTTCTGTGGGAGATGAGGATGGGGAAAAGTTGGTTCAGAGGTACAAAATCATGGTTAGACAGAGGAATAAGTCCTAGAGTTCTATAGCATGGTAGAATGGCCATGGTAAGAAATCATTTATTGTATATTTCAACATGGCTAGAAAGAGGACTTGAATGGTCTTACCGCAAAGAAATGATAAATAAGGAGATCAGAATGCTAATTTCCCTGATTCTATCTTTTTATGTTGTATACAAATACCATGAAAGGTTTAATTTTTTAGTATATTTTAAAGTACATAATGATTGTATTCGTCATAGAGAGTGGGTACGTGTACATAACACATCTTAATACTTTTTACTTCTCTTTCCCTTCCTCTTTCTCTCCCCTTCCCCTTTCTCTAATGGCCAAAGATACTGAATGTTTTTTTCATGTATTTATTGGTCATTTGCACTTCTTCTGAGAAGCATCTATTTGTTTCAGTTGCCCACTTTTTGATTGAGTCCTTTACTTTGGATGGATCTAATTTTTTGAGTTCTTAGTATAGTCTAGATATTACTCCTTTGTCCAAGGAGTATCTGGCAAAATTTTTTCCCATTCTGTAGGTTGTCTTATCATTCTGTTGGTTCTTTCTTTGTTGCACTGGCTTTTTAATTTGATATAATTCCACTTTGTGATGCTTGATGTTCTTTCTTGGTGATTGGTTCAGAAAGTGTTTGCTTATGCCTATGTCTTGAGAAGTTTTACCTTCCAGCCCACTGTTCCTGTTTTAATATTTAGGTCTTTGATCCATTTTTATTTTATTTTGTATATAGTGAGAAATATAGGGCTAGCTAGACTCAATTTTCTGCATGTGCTTAGCCAGTTTTCCCAGAACCACTTATTAAAGAGGCTATCTTTCTCTTAGTGTATGTTTTTGGGCACTTTGTCAAAGATAAGGTGGCTGAATGTTGTTTCTGCATCCTCTATTTTGTTCCATTGATCCACACGTCTGTTTTGGGGCCAGTACCATGCTGTTTTTCATGGTCATTGTGACTCTGGGGAAGATCCAGAAGTCAAACGGTGCCAGATCCAGTGACTAAGGGGGATGAGGACACAGCGTGGTGTGTTTATGAGCTGCCTTTCTGTTGGATGGCGCTGGGCAGCAGTAGTCACTGTGTTTGTGATCACATCTTTGTTTTTTGTTTTTGGTACCGGGGATTGAACTCAGGTCCTTGTGCTTGCGCAGCAGGCAGCGAAACCACTGAGCTAAATCCCCGGCCCACCATGCTGTTTTTAATCACTGTAGCTTTGAAATATGTCTGGGATAGTGATACCTCTTGCTTTGTTGTTGTTACTCAGAATTGCTTTTGCTATTCTGGATCTCTTCAGTTTCCGTGTAAATTTTAGGATTATTTTCTCTAGCTCTGTGAGGAATGCTATCGATATTTTGATTGCGATTACATTAAATCTATATATCATTTTTGGTAGTCTGGCTATTTTGACAGTAGTGGTTCTGCCTATATATAAGCACGATATCTTTGCATATTCTCATGTCTGCTTTAATCTTCTTTTTCATTACAGAGGTCTTTCACTTCCTTGGTTAGGTTAATTGCTAAGTATTTCATTTTTATTGAAGCTATTGTGAATGGTATTATTTTTCTAATTTCTTTCTTGGTGGATTCATTATTAATATACATGAATTGCATTTTTTTGTGTTGATTTTGTATCCTGCTACTCTGCTGACTTTATTAGTTCTAGAAGTCTTTAGGGGAATTTTTGGGTATTTTCATAAATAAATGATTGTGTCATCTGTGAATATAGGTAGTTTAACTTTTTTCTTTTATGTATATAGATCCTTTTTATTTCTTTCTTTTGCCTGATTGCTCTGGTTGGATTGAACAGGGGTGGTGATAATGGACACCTTTGTCTTGTTTCTGATTTCCAGAGGAAAAGCTTTTGGGTTTTCCCCACTTAAAATGATGTTGGCAGTGGGTTTGTCACTAATGGCTTTTATCAAATTGAGATAAAGCCCTTCTATACCTATTTCCTTCAAGGTTTGTATCATGAATGGATGAATTTTGTCAAATTCTTTTTCTGTATCTATTGAGATGAAGATGAGATTTTTGTCCTTCCTTCTGTTTATGTGATGAATTACATTTATTAATTTGCATATGTTGAACCATCCTTGCATACCTGAGATGAAACCTACTTGATCATGATGTATGATATATATATATATAT
>NW_004624756.1:1753717-1844244 GCF_000247695.1 Heterocephalus glaber | reverse complement strand
TTTTGGTACTGGGGATCAAGCTTGAGACCTTGCACTTGCAAGGCAGGCAGTGGAACCACTGAGCTAAATCCCCCACTCAATGTATGATATTTTTAATGATTTGTTGCCTTCTGTTTGCCAGGATTTCATGGGAGACTTTTGCATCTGTTTTCATTAAGGAGGTTGGCATGTAGTTTTCTTTTTTAGTTAAGTATTTGTCTGTTTTTGGAATCAAGGTAAAGTTAGCTCCCAGGAATGAGTTTGACAGTATTCCTTCCTTCTTAATTTTATCAAAGAGTTTGAAGAGTGTTGGCATTAGATATTCCCCAACATTCTTGTAGAATTCAGCAGTGAATCTATCAGATCCTGGGCTATACTTACTTTGTAGGGTTTTTATTATTGACTCAATTTCATTAGCTGTTGTTGGACTGTTGAGAGTTTTTATATCTTTTTGGTTCAGTTTTGGTAATTTGTATGTATCTAGGAATTTGCTCATTTGCTCTGCATTTTCCAATTTATTGGAATACAGATTTTAAAAATAGTTATGAAAAATCTTCTAGATTTCAGCAGTCTGTTGTAATTTTCATTTCTAATTGATAAAGGTTTTTCTTTCTTTTTTGCTAGAATAGGCTAAGCATTTGTCTATTTGGTTTATTCTTTCAAACAAGCAACTCTTTGATCTATTGATTCTTGGAATTGTCTTTTTAGGCTCAATTTCATTAATTTTTGCTCTGATCTTTTTAATTTCCCTCTTTGAACTAGCTTTGGATTTGGATTATTCTTGCTTTTCTAGAACTTTGAGGTGCATCATTAGTTTATTTATTTGGGCTTGCTCTGTTTTTCTGATGTGGGCATTCACAGCTTTAAATTTTCCTCTTAGGACTGCTTTCATTGTGTCTCATAGGTTCTGGTATGTTGTCCTGACATTATTGTTTAGGTCTGGGAACTGTCTAACTTCTTCCTTAATTTCTTCTGTGACTAGTTGATTATTTAAGAGAGTATTGTTTAATCTCCATGTGTTTGCATAATTTATGTAGCTTCCTTTGCTATTGATTTCATTTTGGGTGTTTTGGGGTTTTTTGGTCTTTTTGGTACCAGGGATCAAACTTGGGACCTTCTGCTTGGAAGGCAGGTGGCAGAACCACTGAGCTAAATCCCTGGCCCCTTTGCTTGATTTCTAGTTTCATTACACCATGGTCTGATAATGTACATGAAATAATTTTGATTTTTTTTATTTAAGCCTTCTTTATGGGATAATATGTGGTCTGTTTTGGAGAAAGTTCTATGTGCTGCTGAGAAGAATGCATATTTTGTTGTCACTGGCTAGAACACTCTGTAGATATCTATTAAATCCATTGGTTGTAAGTTGTGGATCAACAATTTCTTTGTTGATTTTTTTATCTAGCTGATCTGTCTGTGATAGTGTGGCATTGAGGTTCACCACGATAATTATGTTAATGTTTATGTGATCTTTATATCCAGTAATGTTTATGAAGTTGAGTGTACCATTATTCAGTGTATATAAATTTAACATTTATTCCTTCCTATTGAATTGTTTCTTAAACCAATATGTAGTGACTTTCTTTGCCTCTACTGATCACTTTGGGCTTGACTTCCTCTTTGAAAGTAGGGTATGTATTCCTGCTTTCTTTCTGACTCCCATTATATGGTATATTGTTTTTCTTTGACTTTTAGTCTATGAATTTATTTTCACTTTAAATATGTTCATGTATTCAGTGTAACACTGTGTTTTGTTTTTTGATCCAACCACCAATCTGTGTCTTTTGATAGAGGAGTTGAGAATATTCACATTGAGAGTGATTACTGAAAGTTATTGATTTATACCTTTTACTCTGTTATTTTTCTGTTGATGATTCCATTTTCCCCTTTTGCTTAACTGTTTGCCCTCCTTTATTTATTCCACTAGATGTTTTGGCATTGTTGGCTTCATTGTCTCTTTCTAGGATATCACTGAGATGTTTTTGGAGTGCTGGTTTGGTCAAACATTTCTTAAGGTACTCTTTGTCATGGAAAGACCTTATTTCTCTATCAATTTTGAAAGACAGTTTTGCAGAATATATTACTCTGAGTTGGAAGTTGTTTTCTTTTATGACTTGAAAAACTCCTTTCTAGGCTTTCCTGGCCTTAAGGTTTGTGTTGAGAAGTCTGCTATGGTTCTAATATGTTTGCTTTTATAAGTGATTTGTTGCTATTCTCTAACAGTTTTTAAGATTCTGTCTTTGTGTTGGACCTATGGGAATTTGACTGTTTTGTGGAGAAGTTCTTTTCTGATCATGGCTATATGGGGTTCTATCTGTCTTGTTTATCTGTACATTAAATTTCTTCTATGATATCTGTAAACATGTTTTTTATGCCATTTGTGCCATCTTCTGACTTTCCACTAATTCCATTTAATCTTAGATTAATTTTCTTTGCATCATCTAGCAGCTGTTAGATTCATTTTCCATAATATTTATTTTCTGAAGTATCTCTGAGTAGATGATCACTTGAATCTTCCCTATCTTGTAGTTCTAATACTCTGTACTCACATTAGTCACTTCACTGCCCATTCTTTCAATAGACTTTTTCTCTCCTGGTTTGTTTGGTACCTTTACATGAACTCTAATTCATGACTAGTTTAAGTCATTCATATTTTCTATCATTTTGGTTAGCTCAGCCAATTTTTATTTTTATCTTCTTTAAGCTCACTGATCATTCCACTTATTAAATCCTTTATGTGTTTTTTTTGTTGTTGTTGTTGTTGTTACTGGGGATCAAATTCGGGTCCTTGTGCTTGCAAGGCAAGCAGCAGAACCATTGAGCTAAATCCCCAGCATCTTTATGTGTTTATTTATATCATCTTTGAGCTTGCTGACCAGCTTATTGTTGTTCATTTGTTTGTTTGTTTCTTCTTTATCATTTCACAATATTCAATAATTTGTTTTTATTTTCTCCTCATCAATTTTCCATATATCTGCTTTGAGGGATTTGGGAGTTTTGGGAGGCATTTTGTTGCCTTTTCTCAAGTTTCTATTTTTTTGTGGGCTGAATGTTTCAAGTATATTAGAGCATAAAGACTTTGTTGCTAGGCAGTCTCTTTAGTTAGTGTCTGCTCTCCAGTGACACTATCTCCAAGATGTGATCTTGGCCTTATTTGCATTGTGGTATTTATCTACCTCTTCATTCTCCTCAGTTTGATAGGATTGGACCTGTCACTGTGTTGCAAGGAGAGAATGTCTAGTGGTTATATCAATGTCAATATACCCAACTATTATAGACAGCTAAGCTGGTAAAATATTACAGGCAGTCAGACAGGGCTAGGCCCTTGAGAGAGTCAATGCAGAAGATGAGAACACATTACAACTGTGGTTGCAGGCACATCTGTTGAAGGCCAGACCTCAAGATAAAGATGGAATGACCAGGCCTGCATACCTCCCCAAGGAATAAGTGGTATCACCTGATCCAATAAAGTCTAGATATGCATCAGTCACCCAGATGGGTGATCAAGACCTTCTTATCTATCTCCCCCCAAGAAGGACTTTGTTCTCTCCATGTACACTTGCTACATGACCTGCTTCTCCATTGGATCAATATTACCTAAGTGCCTATACTTGTAATCTTATTGGTTGATCATAGTTTTGACATTTTGATTTTTTTACCACCTCATGATTTTGCTCTATAAAAGTTCCTTTGAGAAGAGGGTTCATTGGCAACTCACTTTTGGGTTCCTTCTGTCTCTCAGGAGCTATCTCTCTCAATAAGTCTTTCCTACTCTTAACTTCCATCGTTCCTTAGGATTCATTCTTCAATTTTGGAGACATGAACTCAGCATATCTAGTAGGTTGGGAGTTATATTTATTTACCTTATATCACAACCATACATCAATCATGCACACTAAAACTTGTTTAAACAATCTCACCTTTTTATCAGTGCCCCATACAAACTATGAACAGTTAGACTGGGATGTTGAGGGAGGAGGGAGGGAAAAAGAAAGAGAAAAAATGAAGGTGGTAAGTCAATAAGAAGAAAAGGAAAGAAGAGAAACATCAATAGATGATAAACAGAAAATCTGACTTTATTGAGATTTTTTTTATAGCTGGAATAAAAGGGCCTGTGTTGAGGGCTTTGAGAAACTATTTGTGAGAGCAGGAGGGATGGGGTGAGAGGGAAGTATAGTTGAAACCAGGGAGAAACTGTGAGGGTTTCAGAACCTGTTAATATGTTGGGAATTAGCTTATGTTTGGATCCTCTATGTACAATTTTGATGAGAGTTGTTCTGACTTCCCTATGAAAGGTACTACTTGAATTAAAGCACTAGCTAATTCTCATTCTCCTTTCCACATATGCAGATACCTCCTATATATATGCCAGATGAAAGAATGAACAGAAGAAAGATAAAGGTATAAGAGAGGAAAAGAAAAGAAGAAGAGAGAAAAAGAAAAAAACAACAACAAAAACCCACACAGATGGAAGATCACAGACCTCACAGTCCCATTCATGTTGCCGTCTGTGTTTAACTACAGGTCTCTGAACTGGGCACACAACCCCATGATTTGCTCAGTTGTCTGCCCCTGAGCAAGGAGGCTTATCTATCTAGATGGCCCTCTGGGTCTGCCTTCCAGCTACAAGCCATGATCTGGGCATGGCTAACTACAGACCTTTGCCTCTGACCCAAGATCCAGCCACCTCAGTTAATTTGAGGAAAAGAAGATGCAGTGTGATTGACCCAGCAGTCAGCTCTCTGGAAACAAAATGCAGTAACATTGATGACACAAAGACAAACAAGACACTGACACACAGTAAAAACAAACTAATAGCAACAACTATGACACCAGTGGAAATAGCAAAGAAATCAGCAACAATAATAGAGTCAAAGAAAAGCTGAATGTTGACATACCATAAAAGCTACCACCTGGGCCAGAGATTTAGCTCAGTGGCGCTGCGCCTGCCTTGCAAGTGCAAGGTCCTGAATTCCATCCCTGGTTCTGCAAAAAAAAAAGTTAGCACCCTTAACAATATCGGAGATCTGTAATAATAATATAGACACAAAGAAAAAACCAAATATTGTCATACAGTAAATATCTTCTAAGAGCAACAACTATACCATGATTAACAATAGGAAAAATTTCAACAATAATACTGTAGAGCTGATTAATATCTAAACATTAATAAAGCTTAAGAGTAACATAGGGCCGGGGATTTAGCTCAGTGGTTCCACCACCTGCCCTGAAAGCACAAGGACACGAGTTTGATCCCTGGTACCAAAAAAAAGAAAAAATAAAAGCAAGAGTAACACTGATAGAAATAAAGGAGTGGGAAAGGGAAAATAAAAAGTAAAACTTGGGAAACAAAGAAAAGGAAGATGAGATAGAGGAGAAGAAAAAAGTGAAATTAAAAAGGAATTTAAAAGTTTTATAAAATGAGATGAAAAGTAACAGAAAATAGCAAACAAGAAAATATGAAAAAATAATAAAACAAAGAGCAAAAGAAAGGGAATAAAAAGTAAAGAAAAGAAAAAACCCAGCCACTCCAAAAGAGTGTCTGTCTCTTGTGACCCTCTCCCAACAAGTGCCCAGAATGACCCCAGAAACCTTGAAATATAGTTGCCCTGTGGCTTCTGATTCCTGGAGGGGCTGGATCTTAGTTAACCCTTTCCCCAAATGGCTCCTGTTTAGTCATTCAACTATGGCAAGCAATGCACTGGGATTTCTTCTCTAATTCTAGCCGGCCATGAGGAAAGAGTCACTTTCAGACAAAAACCCCATGCTGTATTTGCTGTTTTCAATAACTGTGGGCTTTTCTTGGGACTGGCAAGGCTGGCCCAGCCTGTTGTTTTTCCCTGAGGCTGCTGGCCCTTTCTGAACTTATCTTGGGTTTGCAGAGACAGGAGCCTTCCCTAGGAGCCAGAATTAGCATTCTTGCCTGCTTTCTTCTTTCCTTTGTATTGTCTTTAGTTTCTCCAGTTTCACTGTGATTTTTAGTTATCCAATCAGCTCTTTCTCGCTCCCTGAAGATTTTCTTCTTTTTCTCTTTACTGGGTTGCTGTTTTCTAGGTGTCTAGAGTCCAGGTCCCGGAGAGTCTGTGACATGCTGCTGGATTTTATGCCCCCATCTTCCCTTTTCCATGAATCTTGACGTTGAAATGTGGGAGTGGTGCAGTTGTGATGGTATTTGATGAAGCACTGGGTGTTGCAATGAATGAGTATTGTTTTCAGGAAGACCATGTCCTTGCCCAAGGCATTCACATTCTTTTCTTTAGCAGGACACTTGAAAAAAGGTTTGGAATTGTTGTTTGAGGTAACTGGACAGAAAAACCATGTAAACATGACTTCCCAGCATTTGCTTCACTCCAGTGTGATGTCCAAGCTTTGAAAAAGTTAAGCCTTCAATTTGTCATTATTAACAGCTATTTGGTATCCCATCTTGTTACTTTCATTTAGTCATTTAAATTGTATCCAGTTTTTTTTTTTCTAGTAATACATGTAATGTAAATAATCCTACTCTAAACAACAAAAAACTGTTTCAGCTGTTCACATAATATGGTCTCAAAGTCTTATATAAAAAAAACTATAGCTCATCAGTTGTGATAGTGCATTTTGTTAGTTACTTTTCTCCCGTTGCTGAGACGAAATACCAGACACCCAAAGTTAAAGGGGAAAGGGTTTATTTAGATCACAGTTCGTGGAGATTTCAGTACATAGTTGGCTGGCTCCAAACAGGGATAGCAAACAGGCATCACAGAGGAGAAACAACATGGCATGCACATGGTAGCAAGGGCAACAAGGGACCTTAACAGCATCTTTCTGGTCCTTTTATCTTATTCAGATGACTGGGATTAGGGCAGTGCCAAACCAATCACTCACATGTAGTGGTTTAGTAATCACACCCCCTTAATCCTAGCATCACACGTTCCAGATTTAGCTACCTTCGAAAAAGACTGCATGTGTAAATAAGGACTAAAAGGTATACTAGATAATGTGAAATAGGAAGAAAAGGAGCAAAGGGGAAGTGGGAGGGGTAGGGGAAAGGAAAGAAGGGAATGGAATTAATATGAGAAAAATGAAAAAAAGGAAACAAAGTCTTTGTAAATAGGGAGGGGTGGAGGGGTTGAAGGGAGGCAAGGGAAGGGGGAAAAAACAAGAACCAAGAGAGTATGTAAAGGTGCATGTCTCCAATGATGAATGTCATTATGTTGTGCACCTACGATGTACCAATAAAAGGATGTACAAAAAAAAAGACTGCATGAGGCTTTGGGGGTGGGGGGGCATCTAGACACAAACCATACCATGCACCTACAATCCCAGCACTCTGGGGAACTGAGACAATTCCCAGCTGTGGAGGTCTCTTTGAGGATGTGAAAAAGGATACATATAACCCCGCTGCTGTTCCCAGCCATCTTGTGACCCCAGAAGCTAAATGGAGAAAAATGCTAGTATACAAGGAGAACAGAGCTAAATTTTAAGAGAAATAAAGAAAGAGTTCTGACTGAACCACACTTAAATTGAACCACACCTAAATTCAGCCTGGATTTTCAA
This sequence comes from Heterocephalus glaber, assembly GCF_000247695.1. The sequence goes on along the minus strand of NW_004624756.1, from coordinate 1,836,729 downwards.
AAACAATTTTTGATATGGAGAAATGAATGTAAAAAAGAATGTATTCAGCCAGGGATTTAGCTCAAAGGCACTGTGCCTGCCTTACAAGCAGAAGGTCCTGAGTTTGATCCCTGGTACCAAAAAAAAAAGTAATGTATTGGGCTGGGGGTGTAGTTCAGCGGCACCGTGCCTGCCTGGAAAGCACAGGTTCCTGAGTTTGAGTCCCCAGTACCAAAAAAAAAAGTAGTGTAATTTTATACACCCCACATTAGATAGCTCTTGTTCATCCAATTTCATGTATCCTAATAGGCCTCACTTGTGTCCTGGGGATTTTTCCTGTTCTGGGAGTTTGTTCAGCTTACGTACACACAGACAACCCAAAGGTAGGGAGGGGACAAGCACTCCATGAAGACATTATTAACAGGTGGGGAGCAGACCCAAGTGGAAAATGTCTTCCCCGTTCTTCTCCCATGCAAACAGCTCTGAGATGCAGGCTACAAGGTTTCTGCATTAGATTTCTCATTGCTGGAACACAATACCTGACACCTACAATTTAAAGGAGGAAAGATTTAGCTGGGTCTGAGGCGGGAACATCTTGCTGGAAGGGCATAGAGAAGCAAAAATGCTTACTCCATGGCGGTCAGAAACAAGAACGGGGAGCAACACCAGAGAGGAGGGGTAAGAGACATTATATGGACCCTAATGACCATGCCTCCATAACACCCAGACCACCCAGAAGTGTGCTCCACCAATCCTTTGAGAAGATCCCAAAGCAAATCAAGTTGTTCCTCCACTCTGACTGACACAGAAGCCTTCTAGAAAGGTTAGGAGATATAGCAACCACTGTCTATGGCAGATACTTCCTATTTCTCTTCCAGATTTCACAGTAGCCAACTTCTCTGCAGCATTGATTGGAGTGGTGATCACACCCATGCTTATCTTCTTTCTTTCTTTTTTTTTTTCTTAAATTCTTTTATTGGTACATTTTAGGTATACAATACAGTTACATTTATCATTGGGTGCTTGTACCTGTACATGATGCCTCTTGGCTCTTATTTTTTCCCCATTACCTGTGCACCCTTCACCCCTAAACCCTTCCCTATTTACATACTTCGTTTCCATTTTTTTTTTCTTTTCTCATAATTTTTCCTTTCCCTCCTTTCCTTTCTGCTTCCCCTCCCACCATCCCTACCCCTTTGGACCTTTTCCAATTTCAAAGTATCATTTATTAGTTATAAATCCTTTTAGTCCTTATTTACAGTCTCAGTTTCTCACACCAGAGAAACTATTCGGTATTTACACATGTGTGTCTTATTTATTTCACTTAAGAATATGGCCTCAATATGCATCCATTTAGCTATAAATGACTCTAGTTTGTCATTCTTTATGGCTGAGTAGTACTCCATTTTATAAAAAAAACCCCACATCTTCTTTATCCAGTTTCTAGTCGATGGGCACTTGGGCTGTTTCCAAGCTTTAGCTATTACAAACTGTGCCGCAATAAACATGGGTACACATTTATCGCTGTGGTATGATTCTTTTAATTCTTTTGGGAAAATACCTAGCAGGCAAATAGCTGGGTCAAATGGGACCTCCAGCCCTGGTTCTTCGAGGTATCTCCACACTGATTTCCACAGTGGTTGCACCAGTCTGCACTCCCACCAACAATGGAGAAGGGTTCCTTTCTCCCCACACCCCCGCCAGCGTTTGTTATTGGTTGATTTCATGATAGCACCCATTCTTTCTGGACTGAGGTGGAATCTCAATGTTGTTTTTATCTGCATCTCTCAAATGACCAGTGATGTTGAACATTTTTTCATATGTTTATTTGCTGTTTTTACTTCTTTGTCTAAGAAATGTCTGTTCATTTCACATGCCCATTTTTGAATTGGGTCTCTGAATTTGGGGGGGTCTGATTTTTTTTCAGTTCTTTATATATTCTAGATAGTAGCCCTTTGAGTTACAGGTGCTAAAATTTTTTTCCCACATTGTAGGTTGTCTGTTAGCTCTGTTGGTGGTTTCTCTTGCAGTGCAGAAGCTTTTCAATAAGATGAAATCCCAGTTGTTGATTCTTTGTGCTAGTTCCCGTGCTACTGAGGTTTTGTTCATAAAGTCTTTTCCTATGCCAATATCTTCAAGAGTTCTACCTAACTTACCTTCCAGCAAGGTTAGTCATGCTTGTCTTACTTCTAACTTTAATAAGAATGCTCCCAGGAAGAGCAGTGTGGGAATGGTCCTCTTGCAAAAGGCTCACAAGGTGGATGTTGTGTTAGTGTGAATGATCGCCCAAGGGCACCCACCACACAGTCTCAGTCAGACACAAGATGGCCATAGTGGACAGGGTTGATAATATGAGTTTCCTCTCTCTGAGGCTGGCTGCCAGCCCTACGGGAAGCCTCATCTGCCCAGAGCTGGGACCAACAGGAGTCCCCAGTACAGCAGTTTCCCAGGGAACCTCAGCCAACCACTTGGTGGTGGTGGGAAGATACTGGACCCCTTTAATCATGGAAAGGGAAGAAATTTTCCTCATTGGGATTGGCACCATTCTGAGTGTGGACTAGCTTTTTTTTAACAAGACACCTGACCTACCCACCAGCATGAGGGCTATGTGCCACCGCTTTGAGTCCAGACATGCATTTCATAGCAATGGGAGCACAGCAGTGGAATCCTGTCAGGGCCTGGTTCCCTATGACCCAATGACAGGGAAAATTGATTGCTCCTAGATGGTGATGGCAAGGAAGTCATGTTTAACACCAGTGGATTACTGGGGTCACCTCTTCATAGATCCACGTCCAACACTGAAAGTTAATGGAAGTCTCAGGGCAACCCAGGCCCCCAGCATCCCTGGGAAGTAAGAGTCCAGGGCCCAAACAGGACCTTTCCTCACCTGGTCAAAAGCCACTGCAATCTCCAGCATTGCTCCTGACTCCGTGGTAACCACCACCTCACCCAAGTTGGCTGTCCCCCACCAGCTCAGGAACTGCAGGGCACGATCAGCTCCAAGAGGGCCCTCATTGCACTGTCCTCCCAGCCACCACCTGCCCCATCTGGGGGGCCCAATGCAGCAAACCTCAAACCAAACCCATCAAGGAGCCGTGGTGCCTGTTTGTATAGTGTGTCACCTTTCCTACAAGATCTTGCTAATAAAGTGAACAAATGTGCACCTTACACTCTGGGTCAGACACCTGGGAAGAGACGTTTTCCTTGATGTTGCCTCAAATCCTCCTCAGCTAATGAAAGTAGGGGCCAGGGTAGCCACAAAGAGGAAGTCAGGCAAGGCCTGAACAGGGAGGGAAGCCCACATTTCAGTGGATGCTTTTACGCTTCTGCTCCACAAGGGTAGCTGGGGTTTCTGCCTCTCGTGTCACACCTCACAGGCGTGGGCCTAAGTGCACTGGAGACAAGGCCAAAGTCATCATGTGCCACACTGCGCCTTAGACCCTCCAGGTATTCTGTCTCCCTCTGCCCCGTCAGGACCTCTCCCAAAAAGCTCTGAGGACCACTGAGGTACATCCCCAGGCTGCCAAAGACTTTTTTTGAGAGAAGTGCTTTGTCTACCCAAAAAGCAGTCTGCTGTCTAGTTTCGGCAATGAATTTCCAAGGGAGGTTTAAAATGCCTTCGTGTTTAGAACACGTGAGGCTTTTATGTAGTAGCTGCTCCAGCCACACTTCAGTCGCCAGTCAAATGGAAATCTGAGCAAAAAAATAAAATCATTTCTAGAACTAAACACAAACTAGACCCCACCTCTATTTTCTGGAATGCAAAAGGAAAAGTTGCTCTAAGATATACTGAAGCAAAATTAAGCGTGTGAGGATTGGGCAACTGGTACATGTTGTTGAGCCAAGAACCATTTTTGGAGGATTAGTCTTGGGCAGAGTCTTGACAGTGTGCAGGCTTCTACCAAGGCAAGGCGGCTGCATCTGGACTCAGTCAAATACACATTCGGTGCTTTCCAATGATGGGCTACAGAACGAGGTGTACCATGACAGTACAGTGCTTACCCAATATATGTGACACCCTACATTTCATCCCCAGGCCTACAAAAAAATGAAACAAAACAACATAAAATAAAATGGCAGGCTAAATTATATCAGAGCAATTCCAGACCTCTCCCAAATTCAGGAATGGAGCATTTACAAAAACAAAATAGAAATTTCTTTTTGTGCTTACCACTGGAGAAATTGTGATGTATGTGGTAATTGGTCCTTTCCCTACCATGATAGAAACCTTTTTAATGAGGACTGATAGATGGTAGAACTGCTGGAAAAAGTCTACTACCAAATTAAATCTAAATAAAGATTCCGTCAATCCCAGTTTCCTCTGGGTGCAAAGATGCAATAGGATGAGTCTGAATATTTCCATCCCAATTCAAATGTTGCTCCCTTTGAAAGAAGCTCAAAGAATCTTTGGAAAAGGCAATAACTATCCAGATAATATGGTATTATGCTAAGCAAGAAATGGCAATTTCCTGAAACCTGAGTCTGCTGATCTGTCTCAGGAAGTGAATTTGATACTTTCTGGAAATCATCCATGTTTCTTTCCAAATACAGTGGTACCTTCTTGGTTCACAAACTTAATTTCTATGTGTATGTATCAATCATTAAAATAAAACTGCTACTGGGTACCTAGTAATAGGGTATATTTCACCTTATTCTGAGCACCACATTATAGGAAATACTTATTTGGGGGGGGGGTGAATATTTAAGATCCTATTAAATAAGACAAAAATTTCTGTTTAAATTAGTTGTATCAGATATTGGGAAATAGGAAGAACATGTTCAAATGGGGAGGGGAACAAGTGAGGGGGGAGCGGCGAGGGAAGGGGAAGAGAGTTAAAAAAGGCTTCCACATATTTTTAGCTTCTGTTTCTATCCTAGATGCTAAAATAAGTAGTCTGGTGTGTTATAAAATAGAAAATCTCAATGATTTTCTCCACTGTTAACATAAATACTTCACTTTTTTAAACCTATAACCAAAGAGAATTTCTATTTTACTTGATTTATATTTTATTTCATGTTATTTTTCTAATTAAATTAAAATATATTTCCACACAAATATTTTATTTAAGTCTAATAGTTTTTAATCAATTCTAGTGTGTTATAATTACATGTTCACTTTCTTTATTCAGATAAAATGAGGAAAATGGCAAATAATGATTGAAAAGAAAAATATTATATAATGTAGTGATTGAATATCCTATACCTTAGAGTTAAACAATTTTGAAAAGGATAATCTTTCCAAATTTTGTATGTATATGAATATATATTTACATAGCAGCACTTAATTTCTTATGTACTTTCAGAAAAAAGGATGTACTAATTTTTTACCTTTATTACAATCTCTATAATGATAATTGATTGCTGCTTGGATATACTCTTAAATTTTTGGAATATGTAAAAAAAGTTCCTGTTACATGCTACAATTGTTACATTGCAATCAGGAATTGCTGTGGAACTCTACATCCTCAACAAGAGAAGACAAGACTTCAGGGGTGCAAACCTCCAGAGGCGAAGGTTCAGGGCCCCCACTAGATGAGGGCCGTGACTAGCTGAAGTAATGACTGAAGGTAAATGAAACATGTACAGGTTGTGGGCCAGGAAGATTAGAGCTCCCTTTGGCTTTCTGATTTTTCAGGAATTCATTCTTGATCTTTTTTTCTTTTTCCAGTACTCGGGATCAAACTCAGGACCTTGCACTTGCAGGGCAGGTGTGGTTCCACTGAGTTAAATCCCTGGCCCTGATCATTTGTATTTTCCTAGAAAACACTCCACTTTTTTCAGGATTTTCAAGATTTCAAGATTTCAATTTTTTTTTCAAGATTTCAAATATTTTTTCAAATGTATTGATTTTTAAAAATGATATAAGTTTTGTTGCTTTAAAACTGGTTATATCTTGGGCTGGAGATTTAGCTCACTGGTGCTGCTGCCTGCCTGAGTTCAGTCTCCCATAACAAAAAGAAAAAAAAAGGTTATATCTATTTTTCTCATTCCCAATGTTTATTAGCATATTCTATCTTTTATTTATCTCATTAGAAGATGATTTACTTTAATATTTTCTTTTTACTAAGTACCAATATTCAGTTTTGTTGATCCTCTTTACCATTGTGTTGTTTGTTTTCAGTGCTACAGACTGAACCCAGGGCCTCGTGCATGCTAGGCAAGTGCTCTACCAAGCTACACTTCAGCCTAATTTTCTAACTCTTAATTTCTGCTTTCTTTCCTCCCCGCTACACTCTTTAGGTTTATCTTCCCACACTTTTGAAAGCTTCCTGAGTTAAAAACTTAATAAATTTGTTTTTAGACTTTGTTATTTTTAATGCATATAAAATTATTTTTCCTTTAATTTAATCTCATAAGGTCAAATATTTAGTACTTTCTTATCATTTGAATGTAAATATTTTGTCATTTCTTTGGTAGTTCTTTTTTAATTAATGAGTACCTGGGAATTTATTTTTAAGTTTCCAAACATTTACATTCTTTTAAATCTTTATATTATTTATTTCTAGTGTGATTACTACCAAATGGTCAGATAATACAGTTTATAATCTTTTAGATTCTTAAAATTCGTATTTCTTCAAAGTTAAGACTGCACCAGGCCTGGTGGCACAAGCCTGTAATTCCAGCACTTGGGAGGCTGAGGCAAAGGACCACTGCGAGTTTGAGACCACCCTGAGATGCAAATGAGATCCTATCTCAAAAGGAACAAAAAAAGATTTTATTGTGATCTAGTACTTGGAACAGGATTGGGATATGGTAATATTTGAAATGTGAATTGGATATATTGTAGTGTTAAGCAAAATGTACTTTCAATAATGAAAAGTGACCCAAAACTTATTAAATCTACACAAGATCTCATTAAAGTTCAGAAAAACAATATTTAGCAAACCATGGGTAAAAGCAGTACTGGAAAAATATAAAATTTTCTTCCTATTACATGTTTAACTGAAACAAGATTGGCCAATCAGCCCATTATAATAGGTCCCCAATTCATGTTTGTTGAAAAAAATTAAAAATTTAAATCCTTTATCTTCTCCTGATACAAGCCAGTCTGGACTCAGACAAAATCAGAAAGTAGGAAAGGCCATTGGTAATATGTGTTCATCTCCCTTTCTGATCTGGGGCAATTCCCAACCCCAGTCTCCTGCCCAGCCTTTGCTCCCAGGTCCTCATTTCGTGTTTGTGTCTGACTGAGCAAGAACCCTGCACAGACTCCAGTACTGCATCCCAGGGCCCAGGCCATACACAAATACACAGACCCGCTCTGCCCCTGCCACGCACACATCCAGCAGTGCCCAGGAAAACATTCCAATTGAAACTAAGTCCCTGGCCACAGACAACACCAGCAGGAGCTGCTCTGAGACACAGGAAGGACACTATGCCCAGGACATCCTAGTGGTACCTTCCATGCAAGGGCAGCTGGCTGCCCCTTCTCTCAGAAATGGGTTCTAAAGTGTGCTCCTCATCCTTCCTGTGAGGCCACTGGGCCCCTTACTGCATTTTGCTTCTCCCTTTTTACCTTTCCCACCTAGCCACCTTATGTGACTTCTAGAATGTCTATGACAAAAGAGAAGGAAGCCAGGCATGGTGGCACACTCTGTGACCCCAGCACTCTGGGAGCCTGAGGCAGGAAGGTCCCAGGCTGGAGCCCAGCTTGAGCAGTTTAGTGGCTCGGGTGAGACCCTGTCTCAAAATATAAACAATTTTAAAAGGGCTGGTGGTGTAGCTCAGTGCAAAGGCCCTGGGGTCCATCCCTGGTATTCCCAATAAATAAATAAGAATTTATGAGAGAAAAAGGTAATCCACAATTCCAAAAGCTGGAATAGTACATCCATAAATGTGTCTGAAACTTGGTAATAAAACTGAAATTTAGTAATAAAACCAATATTTAACGTATAATAAATATTGGGCAATGGGAAGAAAATGTTCAAATGGGAAGAGGAACAGGGGAGGAGGGAGGAAGAAAGGAAAGAAGGGACGAGAAAAAAAATGAAAATGGAAACAAAGTTTCCCTGTTCACAGGGAGGGCAGGGGACCTGAGGGAGGAATGAGATAAAAATAAAATAAAATTTATTTTTTTAAAACTAACATAAGATTTTATTTAAATTAGTGTTTAATTATAAAAGTCCACTTGAAATTGAAAGGTACACTACCATTTTGTAAATGATAATCCTCAGTCCTATGAGAGAATCCGAATGGTGAATCTAGACTCAGTTCCCATAGCTATCATATCCTAAAATTCTGCATAAATGTCAAACAGCTGTCACCTGACAACCTTATGAGACCTGAAAGATATAGAGATGCCTCAGATTAAGGGCGAGGGAGGAAGTAAAAATAACTCTCTTCTATTTGGGCGATCTGCTAAAAAATCCTGTTCCACTTTCACTCCCAGTTTAGTATTAATTTCTGGCTCACTTGGCTGTCAATGAAGTGTGTCCAAAAAAGGCTTCCATACTTTCTGAGAGTGCTCCAAACTCCTGACAGGATGTGTTCTTCTTTTCTTCTTGTGTGTTTTTGTTTGTTGTCGTTTGAGACAGGGTCTTACTATGTAGTCCAAACTAGACCTGAATTTGGTATGTAGCCCAGGCTGGCTTGGAACTCCTCATCCTCCTGCCTCAGCCTCCGAAGAGCTGGGGTTACAGGTGTACAACACTGCACCCAGCTTGCAGTCTTCTTGCCATACCTTCCGCAGCAGGGAGGCAAATGCTTTCTGTTTGTTTCTGGCTGCGTGGAAGAGACCCCGGCACTTCAGGAACTTTGCACTAATTGGCCACTCGGTGGCAGTCCTGAGCTGTGATACAGGAAAAAGAACCAGGAAAGACACCAACCAGAGGGTAGGATGTTCAGGAGAGAATGTGAAGTCATCAGAGAGCAGCCACTTTTGACGGATAGAACTACAGTGAAACAATGAAACCCTATAAGGAGAAAATGAAGGTGGCCTCATGAGTTTGACTAAAATCGCCCAAGGTGCTTAAGACTAGTGCAGAAGGCCAATCCCCCCTGTAGTCACCTGGGCCATGCTCCTGCTTCCTGTTGCAGCCCACGGCCCACCAAGGCCACTGCCTATGTGCAGCCCTACCTGCTTGCTCTTCCCTTTCCCCTGACTTCAAAATAAAGCACCGGATCCGGTGCAATCTGCTGCACACCCGAGCCTGGATTAACCCAGAGGTCTGCCTTCGCTTCTCTCACCGGGTGCCTTGGGGATGCTGGAGAGAAGTACAGCACGGGAACCAGTGTCTTCACAAAGGTATAATATCTTCCTTCTCTTCTTCTTTTCTTTTTTGTTGTGGTACCAGGGATTGAACCCAGGACCTTTATACTGAGCTACATCCCAGCTCTTTTTATTTTCTTCTTCTGAGATAGGGTCTTGCTGAGCTGCCCAGGCTACATTTGAATTTGTGATCCTCCTATCTCCACCTCTTGGGTAGCTGAGATTAGAGTGTGCACCACAGATTTCTAATCCCAGAAGGATTCTCAGTTCAGCTTGTCAATTCTTTTCCTTCCCTGAGAACAGGATGTCCTCAGAGTCTCTGTCTCTCTCTCAGCAGGTTACCTTGCCTCCGCAAGACTATGGGGTCCACAAACCCTAGAACCCTCACGCTCCCCTGATGCCCCATGTGAATCCTGCTCCCAGAAACTCCCGAAACTATGCAGGGAGCTTGGGCTGGGGTTTCCACCTCAGTGTATGCACACCTCTCAGGCGGGGAGGCCCTGAGGGACCTTCACTTGCTCCATTTTCTCTCCTTCTCCAGCCTTCTGGGAGAGTGGTCCATTATTGCCATGGCAGCCTCAATGCCTCTGGGTGATCTCTACACCCTCACCAGCTCACCGATGTCCTCATGCGGAGCAGTTGCCACCTGACCTCACAGCCCTGACGACCTCATCAGTCCTTTGACTCCTGTGGCTCTGACTGGGCCTCCGGCCTCTGGGTCACTGCTCCTTGTAGGCACCAGGGCCTACGGGCCACAGCAGCTACTCTGCTTCCTGGGTGAGGAACTCACCTGTCCCCTTTCACGCTGGACCTTGCTGTAACTTAGCCGTGAACTGACTGCTGAACAAAGCCAAAGACTGAGGAACCAAGTGAAAGTTAGAAATGGCTGGGAGAGAAGTCCAAGATGTTCTTGAATATTCTCGAGAACATGAAGAAGAATGTTTGGAGAAGAATATTCTGAGAACAAAAGGAACTGAGTGGTTATGGGAGCAGATTACAATACAAGAAAAAGGGTGAGCTTGTGAGAGAGAAGACACAAGTGCTCAGAGATAGGCAGAAATCATGCCATAATAATAAAGCAATACTCATATAATTGAATAGAAGGTAAAATAATTCCTTGACAGGAAAAAATAATGGGAAGCAGGGACTACATAGATTCCACTTACAATGTGTTCACGCAGCCATTTGTCATCATCTGTCTGGATCAGTGAAATACAGATGATGTTGTTTGTATTCACTGCAGGAAGCTTCAGTATCAAAAGGTATTCAGATTATGTGCACTTTATTTATTTTATTTTATTTATTTTTTGGTACTGGGGATCAAACTCGGGACCTTGCGCATGTGAGGCAGGCGGTGGAACCACTGAGCTAAATCCCCAGCCCTGTATGTGCACTTTATGTTCTGATGGGAAAATCAACTCACTCACTGAATAGGCATTAGCATGAAACAAAGCAGAGCAGTCCAAAATGTACAATTTACCTGGTTTTTCAGACCAAACAGCTTTTCATCATGGGCTGACCCTTCTTTGAGAAGTTTTGTCCATATTTAACTTTTATTCACATGATGATGCTCATGTCTCCGTCCCCTAGATTCCTTATAGGAAGAACAATAATATGTTAATGCAATACCCCTAAAGCTTTGCTGGCACATGCATATAATTCCAGCACTTCAGGAGACTGAGGCAGGAGGATGGCAAATTTGAGCCGAGCCTGTGAAATTTAGCAACTTAGTGAGACCCTGTCTCAGAATAAAACTAATGAACCATTAGGGGTATAGCTCAGTGTGAAGGCTTTAGGTTCCACTGCTAGTACCAAGAAAAAAATGCATTAATATATTATTGTTCTTCCTATAAGGAATCTAGGGGAGGGAGACTATGAGAGAAGAGGAGGAGAATTGGAGGAGCAGGGAGCAAGAGGAGGGCAAGGATAATAAGAGTAGAATGAGCAAAGTATATTACAAGCATGTGTATGAATATGCTAAAATGAAACAAATATCTTCATCACTAATGTGCCCTAAGACAAAAAAATGCAACCTCAAAAAAAAATTCACTGCTCTTGATTATTTAGTCTTTTGTTGTTTTGTTTTGGGGTGTTTTTTTTATGGCCCTTGGGATTGAACCTAGGCCTCTTTTGCATGCTAAGTGAGCACTCTACCACTGAGCAACATCCGCAGCCCAATCACTGAGCTTGCTGATGCTCCCTTAAAAGGTGTACCCGATGGTGTCTCATTGTCTTACTCAAAAGTTGGCCCTGTGCGGAGAAGTTCACTCCCAGTTTTCCCAGGGCTGCAAATAAGAAGAGGTGATGAGGATGCAGACCTCAGGATGAAGGTAAAGGGCAAAGGGACTCTTGTTTGAGGAAGAAGGGAGCAGATTCAGAGCTCTGGGCTGAATGCTGTGTCTGCCCCAAATTCTTCTTTTGCAATCCTTACCCCCAACAGGAAGGTGTTAAGAGGTAGGGCCTCTGCCAGGTAAACGGTTCCTGAGGGTGAAGTCCTCATGGTAGGATGAGTGCTCTCACAAAAGGGACCTAGTGGAGCCCCCATATCCCTTGGGGACACAGCAAGATGGACTGTGAAGCTAGAAGCGGGTCCTCACCGTCTCCCAGCACTTTAATCTCAGGCTTCCCAGCCTCCAGAACCAGAGAAATAAACATTACTGTCTACAGGTCGCTCAGCCCAGGGTGTTTTCATTACACCAGTCAGGACACATAAAGCTCCTAGTGACTGGCACCTAGATGAAGGTGGGTGCAAGAGAAGGAAGGAGGAGGACAACAACCGCAGTCCTCATGCCACCTGCAGGAGCAGCGGGACTAAGGGCCAGCCTGGGGCACATGTTTTACTTTCTGCATTTAGTTCTTTTATTTTACTTTCAAATCTTCAGTAAAATATCTTAAATATACTATAATGGTACTTCAAGGGAATGAGAATCCAGTGACCACAAGAATGACAGTTAGCCCCAGGTATAAGTACACACCTGTATTCTCAGCACTTGGGAAGGCTGAGGCAGGAGGATAGCAAGTTTGAATCTAGTCTAGGCAACTTAGTGACTGAGTGAGACTGTCTCAAAATTTAAAAAAAATTTTTTTTTAAAGGAGAGGGCTAGGGAAATAGTTCAGTGTGAAGGCCCTGAGATCAATCTCTAGTACCACCAAAAGAAAAAAGAAAAAAAGAGAAAAAGGAGACAATTGTCCAAAAGCTACAACAGCAAAGAAAATAGTTCTTTCACTGAATAGATACAGGAGGAGAAAAGGGGAGCAAAGTATGTTGGCATGACTTAAGCTACAGGCACGTGTTCTCTGCTCTTTAATGACTGATTAAAATTTCGGGTTTTGCAGGCCCCAGACTTATGCAGGGATCCAGGAGCTGAAGCTGATGGTAACACCACACACCGGCCTCATCAGATAACTAAGTCAGGTCACACCTTGACAGACAGAGGTTCACCGCATACCAAAAAAAAGAACTTCCTGGGAGGTGTGAAATCGGGTAGATTAGCTGGTACATACCTGGAGAAGCCATGTGAGATCGGCAAGATACATTCATGGGGACAAGTTGGGAGCTTGGAGCACCAGGCTGATGTGGCTTGGGGAGCACTTGGTTCAGACTCAGGTAGGGTCAGAGTGACTGAAACCTGGTTGGGAACTATTGAGGCTTTATATTAAATACACTCTCAAGACTTTATATTAAATAAACAAGGTCAGATATTTATGTTATGATATTTTAGTGGTGTTTCTGAATATAAAGAAACCAATGTCCATGTAAACAAGTTCCATATTAGTTGACATGGACCTACTATACCTGGATGAAGGTCACCAGGGGTAGCAGGTAGTGTACACTTGGCAACACTTAAAATTCACCTACAGTGCCAGGCACGGTGGTGCACACCTGTAATCCCAGCCCTCGGGAGGCTGAGGCAGGAGGATCACTGTGAGTTTGAGACCAGCCTGGGCTACATAGTGAGATCCTGTCTCAAAAAAAAAAAAAATCACCTACAGGAACTTCAATATATTTAAAGATACTTATTCAGTGAGAACTGAAGATTACCAGAAGTATTGTGCAGGTCCCTTAGAACACAAATTAGTACCTCACTCTCAGAAAGAGGACAGTGGAGAAGCTGGGATCCATGGAGAAGCTGGGATCAGTGGAGAATGTGGGCCAACAATCTGAGGCAAGAAGTGGGAAGCAATTTTGTCTGCTCCTGAGAACCCAAGTGCTCACTGTCAGAATGAAACCTGGCTCCTGCTCTCTGGATATTAAAGTGAACATTGATAACATCCCAGTGACAGAGTAAGCATTGTAATGCAGAGCCACCGGCAGTACAGTATATAAGACAATAAACAACACATGCCGGACAACCAACCAAAACCCTGGAGCTGAGACACAGAACAGAACTATTCCCTTGGCCACATGTAAGAAAGAAGGATGAGAATTTATCCCCAGAACTACATTGCCTAAAGATAATGAAATAAATATTGTTAATGACAACAGTAAAAGAAAGTTCATTAAATCCTGGATTAAGAGCTCCTCTGACAAAAAAACGATAGTGCCAGCTGACAGCTATCCAAGTCCTAGTGCCCAGAGTGGGCAGACTAATCACACAGCAAACCTTTCAGAGGGCAGCGACTTGGTCCCCCGAGGCGCTCACTAGCAGCATGGCTCTCTGTGCCCATTCCATGCCCACCCAATTGGGTCTAGGGCTCTGCCGGTCAGCAGCTCCACAGAGGGGTTCTTACCCAGCCGACAACTCGGGCGAGGCCTTCAGTTCAAAGCAAGACAATGATTCTCACCAAGAGAGGTCATGAGGCCAGAGGTTTCTGTTCTGCTGAAAGGGGTAAAGCGGAAGCTGCATCCTGAACCCTGCTCTTTGGGGCTCCACTCCCCGCAGAGGGCTTCTGCATGCGCCCTGCTGTTAGCCAGGCGCAGGACTTCCCGAGAGATCAGGAGAAAGCAGACTGCTGCCCCGGGCTGGGGCAGGGCCAAGGAGACCTCGGGACTCCCAACCTCCAGATTTTAACCCTGTCCCCCAGGGAGTCAGCGGGCAAGATCCTAGGGAAACTTCCCTGCTGGCTGGACTCTTCTTCTGAGATGCCAAACACCTCCGCGGTGTAGGACTGAGAGACTCTTCTTTAGCATGGATGCTTCATTAACGTCTAATCCAGCCTTTGATAGTATCTTAAGGTAAACTAGGAACATTTCGGCCAGGATGAAGTCACTTTCGTTTTAACCATACCTAGCACCTTTCTTTGTGGCCCAAATTGCAGGCGGGGGGCGGGGGGTTGTGGGGGGCAGGGGGGTGGGGGTGGTAGATCCCTGCCCCCTTCCCGGGCACCAGCCTCTCCCACAGAGGCACAGCCTTGGGGAGCCAAGATTCTCTCACCCCATCATCCCTGGAGATGGAGCTCCGCTCCGGCACCACCTGGGGCTCTACCTGTATGTAGCCTAAGTTACCACTGTGGGCTGGCCCATTCCCGCTGCCGCTCTGTCCCGGCTTCGCTCGCCCCAGCCCCTGGGAAACTATTTCCACATAGTGAAGACCTTAAGATTGAAGACATACGAAATTCATTTGTCTACATCTAAGGTTTGGCTCGCAGTGTGTTTTTCCCTATTTGTATTCTTGGCACGAGTACCTCGGTTCTGGGCAATGTGGGGAGGAGAGGTAAAGGCGGTGGGGGGGGGGGGCCTCTGGAGCTCATCAGCTCTATCTGAAATATTGCATAAGACCAGTTTTGTTGTTTGTTCGGTTTTTTTCTTTGAAAGTGAGTTTTAAAAATTGTCCTCCGCTGGGGATTTAGCGCAGTGGTTCCGGCGCCTGCCTCGCAAGCGCAAGGTCCCAAGTTCGATCCCCTGTACCAAAAAAAAATAAAAAAATAAAAAAATAAAAATTGTCCTCCACCATGCTAATTTTAAGGGATAACGATTAAGGACAGATTTTTTTTCTTTTTCATTTTACAGTGAGTGTTAGGCTCTTTTAAAACTTCCTGTACAAGCACATGAAGAAAGCGGAAGGTCCTTTTTGTGAGAATTGCTGACTGGCATGCATTGTTTGACGGGAACTTCAAACTTCATTTGACAGAGATTCTAATTGCACTCTTCCTCATCCTGCTGGAGAAGCTGACAACCTATATTTTGCAGCTCAAAAAGGAAAATGCAAGGCTCAACTTGTTTCTGATGGAGAATTCAGGAGTGCCTCGAAGAACAGGGAGAGTGAAATGTTTCCTTTCTTATTTTCTTCTCTTTCAAGGCAGTTAACCCATTGCTTATTTGGAAACGTTGCAGCATGAAAAATCCAGGGATACAAGAGCTGACCATTTATGTGCCAATATAGCAGTCACATTTGTTTGTCTCTGCCAATTTGATATTTAATCTAATACTCCACCCTGTGTTAAAATAGCTTCTGTAGAAGGCAGTAGTTCTTACCCAGGAGAGATTTTTGTCCTTCCGCCTCAAACCAACATTTGGCAATGTCTAAAAACAGTTATGATTGACAAATACTGCATGTCTCTCTCATATGCAAGCCAAAAAAAGTTGACATCAAAGTAGAAGAGAGGAGAATGGTGGTTACTAGAGGCTGGGAAGGCAAGGGGGTATAGGGGAAAGAGTGAGTTTGGATAATGTTAGTAGGAATAAGTTCTCCTATTCTAGTTTACAGTAACCATTCTATTGTTTATGAAGAACTAAGAGAGGAACTCAATGGCTTCAAATATAAAGAAATGTTAAGGAGACAGGAATGCTGATTACCTAGATGTGATCATTACACGTTGCACATGTGTTAAAATATCACACTGTACCCCAGAAATATGTACCACTATTAAAAATTTTTGTAATAAAATTTAATAAATAAATAAGGATAATTGTGAGTGATACAACTGTAGGGGCAGGGATAGAAATGATGCTACTGGCATCTCATGGGCAGAGCCAGGGATGCTGTCAAATGGTCCAAAATGCCCAGAACAGCCTCTCCCCTCCCCACTCGGGCAATGAAGAACTAACCAGCCCTAAATGCCAGCAGCAGCAAGGTTGAGAGGCCCTGGGTGTCATGTGATTAGAATGGCACCCAGTGTGTGATACAGATCAGGATCTTCATAAGGGCAGAGAAGGAAAGAGTCAACTGGTCTCCAATGATGAGTGGTATCAAGAACTCTTCAAGTGGGTTTTCAATGGGTGGAAGGTGCCTCATTGTTTTCCTGAGTCTTAGAGGTCATCTAGGGTCCCAGAAGCCTGCATTTCTACATCTCCACCAGTTGGTAGTCAGTGAAGGTTTTGCTTGCCAAGTGACTCAACATATCTATTTCAGCTTTCTGGTCTGGAAAGTGACAGTTCTGATTCAGAAGCCCCAAGAAATCCCCCGCCTTCGAACAAGGGCAATTCTCACTTTAACTTTCTACCTGCTGGCCTATAAACCATAAGCCAAGGTTTGCTCTTCTATGGGTAATTCATACCTGTAAACAATACTTTGCTCATAATTTTAAATCCTTCAAGGCCCCCTGAAGCCCAGCTCTAGACCCTGAAGACAAAGTCCCACATTAAACATTTCTGCTCCAAATTTGCCTGAGAAGCAAAATTGTGTTCTGAGTCTAGCTGATGCAGGAGCCACCCTGAGTGCTCTCAAACCTTCAGAGCTCTTCTCCCTTCCTGCCACACTCTTCTGTCTCCTGTTTTCCTACCATGGACTTAGGTATTTCCCTCCCACTTATTTTGCTTCTGCTACTTTTCACCAACTTATTTTAGCTACTCTCATGGCCTAGGCAAAAGCCCATTCACATAGCAGATGCTCTCATAGCCTAGGATGGGTTCTAACTCCTTCCCTCTGTCCTAGACAGCATTTCTGGTGGAGTCCTTTATGCTACAGGAGCTGTCAGCAATGTTTTCCTGGAGCCCTAGGGCAGAGAATTCCCAGTTTAAGGAGCATTAAGCAGGACTACTAGGGAAGTCTGTTGGCATTTAGTTCCATCAAGGAGCATGGGAACAGGCTGACCCTGCCTAGAAGGAAAAGTTCTGAGAACCTGTCTGCCATGGTGATGGGGGTCTGGGACCCCAGAGCAGTGATGGCGAGCCTTTCAGAGACAAGTGCCCAAACTGCAATCTAAGACTCACTTACTTATCGCAGAATGCCAACATTGCAATTAAACCTGAATACTGAGGTTTTAGTTTAAAAGAAACAAGTCATACACTAACATCTTTTGTCTTAAAAGAAAAACAGTAATATGCAGGCCACAAGTTCACCACCACTACCCTAGAGCCACACAGGACAAGGATGCTGCAGCCTCTCAGCCTCACAAGCTATTGAGCCCTTAGAAGGTGGCTCATTAGAATCAAATGTGTGCTAAGTCTAAAGTACCACTGAATTTTAAATATTTAGCATTAAAAGGGCATGTAAGTATTGCACTAATGATGCTGGGGATTTAGCTCAGTGGTTCCAGTGCCTGCCTCACAAGTGCAAGGACCCGAGTTCGATCCCCAGTACCAAAATAAGAAAGAAAAAAAGTATTGCACTAATGATCTTCATATTATTGAAATGATGATAGCTTCGATATAATTGGGTTGAATAAAATATATCATTAAGGTTAATTTCACCTATTCTTTTTGCTTTTTTGAGGGCTGGGAAATTTAATAGTACAAAGCTGTATTTGTGGACTGCATTACATTTCTATCTGATGGCCCTGCCTTAGTCTCACCAAGGAGCTCCCGAGGGCAGTTTTAGCCACTGGAGACTCCTTTGTTGAGGGATTGGTGCCCCATCCTGAAGAATTGGCCCAAGTACCTGGAATTCCTTCAATAAGCAGGGATCTAGGATCTGGAACATATTTTTAGTTGTTCAGAACACTGTAGTTTTGGTGAGAATTACTAGTGCTTGTGCTATGACCGGAAACCCTGAGCCAGAACTCACTGGGCTACAGGAACTCACTCGCCATCACTTCAGGGACACTGGCTTAAGATTTTATTATTAGCAGTGGACCCCAGCAGTCCACTTTCAGTGGTGGAATATACAGACCAAGACTATGTAAATGTCAACGTTTTTTGCTTGGTAGTTTTGTATCTATTGATGTTTCTTGGCTCAATTAATTGTAACAGCAATGGTTGCCAAATGGTGATGTCTTAATTCCCTTTATTTGTTAGTTGAAATTCTGTTATAAGGAAACTCATTTATTTCTCCATTTATTTATATTAATATGAGCTCACAGGTTACTAGTTTCTTCAATGGGTTATAATTATGTTGTGGTACTGAGGGTTGAACACAGGACCTCACACATGCTAGACAAGCACTTTACCACTGAGCTACATCCCCAGTCCTTTCTAAATTTTATTTTGAGACATTGTCTTGATAAGTTTCCCAGGCTGACCTCAAACTCTGGATCCTCCTGCCTCAGCTTGCCAAGTAACTGGGATTACAGCCATACACCACCATGCTATTTCTATCATTAGTTATTTTGAAAGTTAAATTATATCAGATTTCCCCAGTACAAGCTCCACTCATGTAAACCCTTCTGTCCTTTTGACATATTCTTGTCATTGTTTGATCATTTTCTTACTTTCTGACCCCAGGTATCCCAGGATCATGTTACACCTTCTTCACCCTTGCCTCAGCATTGCCCATTTCTTTAGGAAGTCCAGGTCATTTTCCTGAAGGATGGTTACTCCTCAAGTAAGCTACCGACCTCCTCGCTGTGTCCCCACAGTCCCTTAGCCCCTGCGTACATCTCGTGGGGTCCCCTCCACCCCACCCCCTTCTGCATGGTTGTCCCTTTTCTCTGTCCTGGCTCCCAGTCCCACCTGGGATGACACAGACACTGCCGCTCCAGCTCCATGCACCTAGTACATGGGGACATCAGCCCTGGTGACTTCCCACTGAAGTACTCAGTAAGGAAAGAAGGAAGGTGCGAGTCAATTAAAATACTTTTGAAAACTCAGAGCCCCCTAAACCTACTTGTAGCCCTCTAGGGCTCCTGTGAGGGTCCTCTCCACGGGCCTCCTGGAGGGAAGCAGGTGAGCACTTGGGAGCGTGAATACCTCCCACTTGGGAGAGGAGAATGCTCATTCTCACCAACCCATGGCCTGATGGAGAGAATCCTGCTTACAGTAGTCAACTCGATATTTTGTCTCCAAGATAAAGTGCTTCCTGTTCTGCTTCTTAGGGACTCTCCACAATGGCCCATGAGTCCAAATCAGAGTAAGGAATCAACAGACCTGACAGAGGAGCTCTGCAGTTCGGGGGAGAAATAGCTGGACAGAAAACTATCCGTCCTTCAGAATTGATTGCAAGATAGGGAAGCCCACATCTAATGGAATGATGTTAGAGAGGCACTGCAAAAAAATAAAGAATATGGGCTAGGAGCCAGGCATGGTGGGATAGACTCCTATTTCCAGCACTGGGGACACTGAGGCAGGAGGACGTCATGAGTTTGAGACCAGCCTGGGATACATAACGAGTTTGAGGACAGGCTGAACTCCATAGTCAGACCCTGACTCAAAATCACCAAAATGACCTAGGAGGTAGCTCAGCAGTAGAGTGTTTGCTTAACATGCATGAGGACCTGGATGTGATCCCATTCACTAAAAAAAAAAGATGTTTTGTGGCGCTGCACCTGCCTTGCAAGTGCAAGGTCCTGAGTTCAATCCCAGTACCAAAAAAAAAAGTTTTTAAGAAAAAAAAGAAAAATGTCAGTATAATAGAAAGACACTGGAAAGAAGAATTAGAAATACAAATGGTAACATATGAAGCTACTTCAAGATAATGTATATAGGGCCAGGGATTTAGCTCAATGGTTCCACCGCTTGCCTCACAAGCACAAGGATCCGAGTAAGATCCCCGGTACCAAAAAAAAAAAAGATAATGTATATAATAATTACAGCAATGGAAGCTCATTCTACTTATCTATAGACTAAAAAAAATGTGTATATATATCCTCCAAAATGCTCAGAAACTATGAATAATTTGAACATTTGCTTCCCAAACCTAAGAGATACAGCATTAAAAATAACTGCTTTTTTGTGTCAAAGTGACAAATAATCACTATAGAAAATACAATAAAGCAGAAAAAGTAGCAATCAAATATTCCTAACTTCAGATACATACATACACACACATAATTTTTTTTTTCTTTTACAGTACTGGGGATTGAACACAGGGTCTTTGCCCAAAGCTACTTGCTCAGCCCTTTTTTTATTTTTTATTTTGAAACATGGTCTCACTAGTTAACTAAATTGCCCGGACTGGGCTCAAACTTGTGATCCTCCTGCCTCAGCCTCCTACAATACTAGGACTACAGGCATGTGCTACCATGCCTGGCTGGCATGTTCTTTTGGACTATAGTGTTTATTTTTAAAAAAGGGATCATACTGTACATGCTGTTTATATCTTAAATTTTTTTCACAGTGACATGTCACAAACAATAACCAAACATTGAATATTCAATGACATCTCAATTTTTACAACCATACAGTGTTTTGTTATATAGCTCCATCATAATTACACTGTAATAAACATCACTATACAGATACTCCCTGTTTAACAATCTACCCAGTTAACAACTGTTCAGAATTACGACCAAAGTGCACCATTTGGACTTACTACCCACTGCTTGGATTTATTACCATCACTTGGACTTACAAAACAGAAACTGCAGCCTTGTGGTGCCTTCTTCTATTGTACAGTACTGTAATTTTGACTGATTGTACTATACAGTACATAGTACAGTACTGTAGTTTTATGCTCCCTTATATTACTGCAAGTAAGAGTTATGCAAATATAATCAAAGTCATCAAGTTGGAGTTTCCTTTGACCTTGTCTTTGTAGTACTGTAATGTACATACTATATACAATGCCTCACTTAGCAACCAATCCATTTAATGACCTAGTCTTAGTCACAGGATAGGAACTCAGTCATTAGATGAGGAATGTCTATAAATTTTGCTTACATCTCTGACCATTTCTTCAGCATCAGCTTTCAGAAGTGGAAAGTTAGTCGATAGAGTTATGTTAGTATCCTGATGTTAATTAGACACAAATCAGTAGGTCCCAAGTTCGATCCCTGGTACCAAAAAAAAAATTTTAGAACCATAAAATTCAATTCACTTTCAATTAAGAATCAAGTGAGCTTTTCATTATCCTTAGTGTTTAGGGGTAAATTGAATAATTTTCAGTGTATGTCCTTGCTTAGAAGGCAGACAGAACCAAGATGGCCTCTTGAAATCCTTCTGGGCTCAGTAATTCCAGCTTTTATACACAACAAGCTTTAACCTGGAGGACTTATCACCAATCAAGCCTTTTCCTCTTTGCCGCACATTTTCTTCTTGCCTTAATTTTTATTTTATGTACACAGAGAGTGTTTGGCAACCCTGGGGGGGTGGGGGTAATTATGACCATGCTTTAAATGGACATTAATCTAACAATAAAGGAGACAAAGGAATGGAATGCCAAGGTAAATAATGCTATATAGTCATGAAAATGGAACATCCCTAGAACACTTAAAAAAATTGTCCTGGTTTTAAAATCTGATGTGATGTCACTCTACTTGAAAGTCCAAGGAAATTTTTGAAATGTTTCAGCCTTAAAGTACAGAGGAAAGTCAGTACTTTTACCCACAAACAATCTAGAGGAAAGCTGAAAAAAAACCTTATCACAATGCTGTGTAGTATTTGTTCTCTCTAATTTATCTAGCTATTATTCTGTACATTAGTAAAATTCTTGTTTTCTACAGGAATCTATTGCTCTAACAAACACTACAAATGATTTATGTTCATTTGTTTGCTGTTAATTGCTCTGTGTGTGTGTGTGTGTGTGTGTGTGTGACAGAGACAGAAAGATGAAGAGAGAGACAGAGGGAGACAGAGAGAGGGAATATATATTTATAATATATATTATATATAATATATATAATATATAATATATATAAATTATATATTATATATATATATAATTTATATATATATGTATATCCACGGTAAACAAAATGCACTGGGTCAATGACAGCATGCTATTGCACTGACTGCAGTGATTATATTAGGCATGAGCATAAGGTCTAAGTCAAGAGTAACTTTCAGGGTGTGTGTGTGTGTGTGTGTGTGTGCCCGCCCTCATGTGTGCTAGGTATTGAACTCAGGGCCTTGTACACACTAATCATATGCTCTACCACTGAGCTACACTCAAGTCGCATATATAATGTTTTTTAAGTTGCAAAGTGCTTTAAATAAAAGCTAGTTTAATGGATTGATTTATTCAAAGACACTTATTCAATACTTACTATATGCTGGACACTTTGCTAGGAGGTGAGTGGGAAAGAAGAATGAATAAAACTGGAAGACATGGTCTCAAAAGAATTTCACCATTCTAGTGGGGAAGAACACATAATTAAATAAAAGCACTGCATGGTACGATTGTAGATAGAGGTATAGAATAAAATGGTAGCATAAAAAAGGAAGTACTTTATTATTTTCTCACAAGGTAGAGAAATTATGAAACATTTCCCAGAGCAAGAGAGATTTTAGCTGAATCTTAGGGAAGTACAAGTGAAAATTACCTCACTATTGTCCAGACTGCCATCCAAAACCACCCCCATCTGCTGCATAGATGAGTGTCACAGTTGGGCAGATAGAGATGCAGCCAGAGAATATAATCTCATCATTATGTGCACTGAGGTATGATGGTGCTTACTCTAAATTCTCACTTAAAAGGAAAATAAGTAGTTTGGCATGCATTAGGCCAGTCTGGCTCCCCACACTCTTTCCCCCTCTCAGTGTGCTGTGCTATGCAGGGCTCTCTCTCCTCAGCTTAGTCATGCAGAGGACAACAGCCTAGGGGTGCTGGCAGCAACACAGAAGGAACTCCAGTCCCTGAAAGATGCTGTAAGGCAGAGCTATTCTACTAACTTGGACTGCTCACCTTGAAGCTCTTACATCACAGGAAATTATTTTGTTTCCTTTAAGCCATTCTGTTTTGAAAACTTGGTTATGGTATCTTAACTGAGCCAAACCTAATTGCCCTCAATAAATACTTCTAAAAACAAATAAGAAGTCACACAACTCAAATAGAAAATGAGTAAAGGCCATGAACAATTTATGAAGGGAGAAATATAGATAGCCAAAGAGCATGTGGAAACGTATGTTCCAACTTACAGTAATAAAGAACTACAAATGAAAATGAGATGCTTTTATACCTCTCCTGCAGTGTATGAATATAATACAATACAGCATGAGGTAGGAATTCTTTTGGGGCTGAGAATGGGCCCTGAACTCAGGTCCTTGCACATGTGCACTACTACTAAGCTACACCCCAGCCCTAGCAATGCACTTTTA
Source organism: Heterocephalus glaber (assembly GCF_000247695.1). The sequence continues at coordinate 1,813,252 of NW_004624756.1, read as the reverse complement.
AGGGACTGGTTTTTAGAATATAGGACCATACAACAGGCATAGTGACACACAGATGTAATGCTAGCTCTTAGGAGGCTGAGGCAGAAGGATCAGCTCTAGTTTGAGGCTAGCCTGGACTACACACTGTGTTCAAGGCCAACCTGAGCTATATAGCAAGGCACTACCTCAATAAAAAACAAAAACAAAAACAAACTCTGGGCATGGTGGCGTATTTCTATAATCCTAGCTCTCTGGAGGCTGAGGCAGGATCATCATGAGTTCGAGGCCAGCTTGAACTACAAAGAGAGACCCTGTCTCAAAACAAAATGAAACAAAAAATATAGAAGAACAGATTTACAGTTGTTATAATTTATATGTCAGAAAGTGGAAATAAGTTATAGGCCCAATGCCAGGTAATTATTAGGTTAAATACTGTAAATTATGGTAGAGTGGAATGATATTCCCTTGTTAAAAATGATTTATGGGTTGTGGGTGTAGCTCTGTGATAAAGGACTGGGCCCTGGGTTCAGTCCTCAGAAGCAAAAGAAGAAGAACAAGGAGGAGGAGGATAAGGATGAAGATGAGGATGAGGAGCAGGTGGACAACAAGGGGGAGAGGTTGAGGCAAAGAATAAGGAGAAAGAAGATTATTTTTTGTAGGCCTAGGAGCTGCCAGTTGGAGTGTGGCTGGCTCTGCAATCATGTTTGAATGACTGTATTTGTGCACCAGGATCATAGGTGCAGAAAGACACTAAGCCAACACAAAAACAGAAAGTTTACCATCCTTTTACAAATACTTGTCAGAGAGAGAAATACTCCCTAGAAGTTGCAAATAAAGAATATCAAGCAACCTGTGAACCCCCTGCATGAAAAGCTGTCCAGGATAGTTGACCCCATTCACTTATCTGCAGTGATCTTGGCTCATCACAGCTAGAGAGCCCACAATACAAATAAGTGTGTATTTTTCTGAGGCTTCACAAAGCCATAAAACAATGGCATAATTTCTGTTCAAAAGGAATTTAACTTTGAATATGGCTTCAAATTCTAAAAGAGGAACTATATATGTGAACTTTGTAGCCCTCTTGGAGCTGTTTCGGATTTTTTTTTCCTATCCTCACTAGAAGTTTACAGAAAGACAAATAAGTCTCACTTACTGCTATTGTCTCTAATAAATTCATTACTCAGAGGTAAATGAAGAATATATCATAATTTGTCTAAATTGACATTTAGTAGTTATTTAAGAAGAGGTTAGACTATCTGACCAACTGAGATGACAATGTTAAGATTTTAAAATAACAGACTGCTGAAATGAGAAATCACACATATTTTTTGCATTTTCACTGAGAGAGTTTATCTATTAAAGCATGTTTGGTTATTCACAATATCTCAAAATTTGTTTTCCAGAAGGGTATCTGAGAACTCAGAAATGTGAATGGAACAAAAACCTTTTTCTAAAATGCCACATAACAAAACTATCAGTGAAACATAACAATCTACTCACAGCAAAGTTGAAAAATATCTGAAATATTTTCAACCTCTTCAAGTTGAAAGTTCACTGTGAAAAATTCTTTTGCTGAAATTTCCAATGTTGTTTATGAATACTTTGTCCTGAAGTAGTCCTTAATTTTTAAAATGTGTGTAAAAACTGAGCTTCACATCAACACAGCATGAAATTAGGACAATGGGGAGGGAAGCATACAAGATATCCTCTGATATCCTCACAAGTGGCTGCAAAATGCCTCAGGAGCAGAGCCCTGAGTCAGAGGTGGAGCTAACTTCTGCTGAGGCTCCCTTACAGTGAAGCAGGTCTTTTAAAAGAAGGAAAAACAAGTTTCCCCAACCTAAGCAATTCCCCCTTAGACTCCTCCCTCCCTATGTTCCTTAATCTATAACAAATAAAATTAGTAACTTTGTCCCTGTAAGATTTCACGGCCTCCTGTTCTCATAAGATCCTGTTTTTACCTGACCAAGGCCACCAAGATAGGCTAAGTTGCAAAGTTGTCACAGCTTGACTGACTGCTTTTGTTCTGCTTTTATCCACAAGTTTTGTGGTGTTACATAGACCAACCACCCTCTGCAACATGTATAAAACTAGAGCTCTTCCTTTGTTCTGGGCTCAGCCTTTGGACACAAGTCCTCTGAGCTGGTGCAAACCTACATAAATCCTCCTGTTTCACTCATTGGTCTCTCTGATCTCTTATATTCTCCAACAATAGGTTGTGTCCATGCTTGGCATTCTGTCCCTTTGACCCCAACACTTATCCTATGGGATAATGCACTGTGTTTCTTTATAGATGGGAAATTTACTCTCAGGAAGGTATAGTGACTTGTGGAATCCATGGCTAGTACTCTAAAATCTGAATATGTTTGCGCCAAAGTCACCACCCCAGTCCTACATCTCACTTCTGTGTCTTTGGACACAAGATGATTTTTCTTTTATGTCTAACAGAAGCTCTTCTTTCCTTCCTTTCTTCCTTCCTCTCTTCCTTCCTTCCTTCCTTCTTTTCTTCCTTTTTTTTTTAACTTTTGAGAGGAGTCAATACCTCATCAAAGCTTATCAGATGCTGTTTCTCCCACCCAAGACCACCAACTGTGCTCATCCCTGAATGACCAAATTCTTCACTGTGCCAACCTCCACAAATGGCTTTGTTAACTAATTGTTTAGCTGAAAGATAACGCCACCACTTTCTAATAATGATCCGTCAACACACTAAAAACCTACCCAGGGTTGGGGGTGGAGGAAAACACACACAAATCCCTGGATTCAATCCCAACAAAAACCTGCTAAGATTCCTTTGCAAATGTGCAGAACAGACTGTTGTCATGGTGCCTAAAAGAATTATAATTTTATCTCTTTTTTTCCTTAAATGCCCAATAATTTTACTGTCAGCCAGCATGATTTGATGGCTGCCAGCAGATAACAAAAAGAAAAAGATTTTTTAAAAGCTACTTTTACAAGTTTTTTTTTAAAGACCTTCAGTTGAGAAATGGATAAATCTTAGTGTGTTGCTATTGCTATGGTAAACTGTTATATAGCCTTTAAATATTGATATATGTAAAACTGTATGCAAAAATATTTAAGAATCAAAATGTTAATTAGTATATAAATTATGTTTACTGGTTATAATTGTGTAAAATTTTAGGTTTCAACATTGAAAAAATAAGATGTAATTACAGTTTAACATTAAAGAGTTCTTTATTTTTTCTGTAAAATATTGATGTGTGTATTAAAAAAAAAGATTAATTGGCAAAGTGGTTTACTGAAAAGAAAAAAAGAGAGATGAGCCACGTGAGAAAAGTAACAGAAGCCAGAGAGAGTCGGTGAGGAGAGAGGTATAATTTCAAAGAGGCAACTCTAAGAAGTACCTTAACAATATTAAATAGTATGTTGATCAGGCTTTTATATAAGTGAACTTGTGGAGTCCAGCTCCCTTTTACTGATGCTTTTTGGTGCCATTGCAAACATCTACCTTGAAGTACTATATATTTTACATTAAAGAGAAAAAAAATTTTTTAATGAGATCACACTGACTTCTTCCTGATCTTGTTCTTTACTTCTTCCATGGAGTTCCCAATAGACAAAATCAGACACAATTACAAAAACTCAATATTTATTGGGCTATTTTGTTTCTTGGATGGTAGCCCCAAACAACTTCAGAACAGAATAGGGACTTCAAGTAACTTCCAACTCAGGGCTGGTTTATTTGTTCGAAAGTTCCAAGTACTCAAGATGGCAACTCAAACAACTGGCTTTCCCTTTGGTCTTATCTGATGCATATCTCCTCAACAAAGGCTATGGCGGGCCGGGGATTTAGCTCAGTGCTTCTGCCGCCTACCTTGAAAGTGCAAGGACCTGAGTTCGATCCCCGGTACCAAAAAAAAAACCACACACACACAAACAAAGGCCTATGGTGAAAGAGCATCAGGCTGGAGTCAAGCTGCTCTGGATTTGAATCCTGGTGCTACAAGCCCATGGTTATATAAGCTTGAAAAGAATAATATAATTTCTCTGAACCTTAGTTTTTACACATTCTTAGTTAAAAGAATAATTTTCCCGTGTGCTTCTTAGGACAATTTTAAGAGGAAACATCTCTAAGGTGCCTAACCTGAGGCTTGATTAAAAAGAAGCCTTGCCTGATTAAAACTGGTGCTAGCACAATTAGAAACAATGGTGCTGAGGGAGTCACTCCCTTCTACCCATTTAAATTTAAACAGCACTGTAAAATAATCCTGCTTTTATTATCCTAAGAGAGGTAGAGAATAACCTAACAAAAACCCAGTACATCTCTGATGTGTTGGATTCCCTGTCCTGACCTTCAGTCACCTTCACCCTACTCCAACCTTATTAAAGGTTCATGAGTAGGCACTTACATCTCATGCATGTAATTAAGATCAGAGGGAATTCTGGGACAAGCATGCATGTTGAGAGCCCCTGAGATGGCTCTCCCCTGTCAGTCGTTCCTGTCAATCACACCTAGAGACTCAGGAGAGGCACCTGAGCTGAGGTGCAGATCCTTTAAATGCTGAAAGGCAATTTATGAGGGGCTGCTGCTGCTGCTTCTGTGTGCTATGACCTGTGTGCAGGGCTTTTGCTTTTCTGTCATTTTTTGGTTCATGAAGGGAAAAGGGGTCTGTAGGGAGGGAAAAGAATAAAATAAAAGCCTCATTAGGGTTTCTAGCTGATCCTGACTAGAAAGAGTTAAAACTTTACTGGTGGGAGCAATTAACAAGACAGTAGGGAAAGCTGGTCAACAGAGCACAGGAGGAAGCCAGGTGCCTTAACTAAGTTACCTGCCTTTCCCCTTCTCCAATAAAATCCAAAGGAGACAAGAGGCAGTCACTTAAAAGAAAAGTCTTATTTCATATATGTATGTATATATATATATACATGTATATACATATATCCTGCCAAAAACATGTATACACACTTCATGAAAAGAACAACTTGTATAAATATTTTAATACTAAATTTTTTGAGACATCATGAGATTACTTCAAGTTACCTTTGGCCTCTACAATTACAAGAGGTACTCAAAGTTGTGGCCATTACCTTCCAGATATTTATTAGTATGGCTAACTGCTGCTTGGGTAACTTTGCTCAAAGTGTCCATTAAGATTGTTGCACACTGGGCCGGTGATTTAGCTCAGGGGTTCCAGTGGACCACTGATTTAACTCAGTGAACCTTGCAAGCACAAGGTCCTGAGTTCAATCCCCAGTACCAAAAAAAAAAAGATTACTGCACATGAATTTTCAATTTTTCTCTAAAGACTGGCAGTGTAGTGGGTTTTCTGTGATTTATGACATCCTTTGGGGTCCCCCATAGATAAAAGTCTACAGGTATTAAATCAGGAGACTGTGCACTTTCTTTTTCTAAAGTATGTGTGCATTTTTGGGGGCAGACTCTCTCTCTCTAATATATATATTAGAGAGAGAGAGTCTATATATATATGTATTCTCACTCTAGGGTCACTATATTACTGCACTAGATACACATGTATCCACTTACTTAATCACTAACTCCAAGTAATCTTGTATGTAAGGTTCTTCTTAACCTCCCCCTATAAATCCCAGAGATAAGGCCCTGACAAGGACAAGCAGGCAAGAGAAAAACAAAGCCCACTTAGGAATGTGCATATAGACAATGATGCCTAGGTTAGGGTCTTGTGGCCTGAGATCCTTCATGACAGGCCAGAGAGCCAATCAGGTTATGACAAGTTCCAGGCACTGATTTGGGAGGGAGACTCTTTATCACTTGTGTAGGGAGCCACAGTCAGATGTGTCAAAGCCCAGGCATCTGAGGGTGTCTGAGGATACCTGAGGATACAACCCTGTCATTTAGTGCAGGCATTCAATGAGACCTCATTATATAATAATGAATCAACATAGACAACCACACATGTGCCATACAGCCATGCAAGATCACCCAGATGTTTTGTCTCAATATGTCTCAGTAAGGTGATAACAACTACTGTAAGTGTTGTGCTGTAAAATAAAGAATTGTACCTGCTTTCCTCTGATGTCTGCCCTACATGCCTTTTTTTTATTGGGAATCTCACCTGAAAAAGTACTTCTTCAGCCCCCTGACCTTGACAACTTGACAAAAAGAAGCTGAAGACAAAGGCTCACAGGTACCCATCTTCCAGAGCCCCGTGCCCTTATCTCACATAGGGCAGCTTTCTGTCTTCTGTTTTTTCTTTCTTACAAAGTATCTTCCCTTTAAATTTCATTCCTTTAATTCATTACTGGTGCTGTGTTTATGATGCCAGCTGTCTGGGGAACAGTGTTATGCACCCCTTAACCTGACAGCACCAACTTGCCCTGAGCACAGCATTCTGTAGCTGCTTTTCACTTGCAACTGAGTCTGCACTTGCCATTCATCGCTTGTCATACACAAGAGCCTAGATTACTCTGCTAAATTTGTCACATGGTAACATTTTGGTGAGTCCTAGCCAGGAAATATTAATGAACACCAGGAGTTATTGGCAGACATCAGGAGTCACAAGCCAAGAGCCAAAAGAAGCCCAGTCAAAAAAGAAGGTAATCCTCAGCCACTTGAGGAGAGACTCTCTCTTTCTCTTTGTTGAGTGTGCAGGATGGATTTCCAGGATGAACAGTTGAACTGATCATTGTTTAGAGATGATGAAACAGTGACTATGAAACAAGGCTTCTGCCTTTGCAGGGAATAGGAGAACCCCTGTGGATCAACTGGAGTTGTATTTTGTTGTTGTTTCATGCAACACGGGAATTCCATCTTAGCAGCTGTGACTCCTCACACCTTCGGGGGAATGAACTTGAGCAGAACCAAACAGAGGAAGCTGATGGGCAAGTATCCTAGCTTTGGCATAGTCTCCCACAGCAGGGGCTTCAGAAACACAGATCCAGTCCACCTAAAATTGCTACTTTTCTTTGTGGGGTACACTTGGTGGTGTGCCCTGCACTGTGTAGACTTGAACAGCCCTTGCTTAGTGCCAAAGATGTTTGTGGGGCCCTTTGACTCACAGGCTCACACTGAGTGCACTTTATGATTTGCTTTCCTTCACTCTCCTTTTGAAGAATTCTGGTTCCCTTCTTTTTCTTTTTTTGGTACCGGGGATCGAACTTGGGACCTTGCGCTTGCGAGGCAGGCGCCGGAACCACTGAGCTAAATCCCTGGCCCTCTGGTTCCCTTCTTGTTCCCTCTTTCCCCACTCAGGCTTTCATCTATCAGAGTATTCAAATTATTTGGCTTTTTGGTGCTGAGCAATTCAGGGAAACAGAGTTGGAAAGTATAGTGCTTCCCTGCATGTGAAGAAAAGGACACCCAAATCTGTCTCTTTTAAAAGTTCACGCTGCTTCTGCCAGCAGCTGTGAGAGCTTCTGTCACATCTAGGGGCGTATACCATGCCATACCACTGCTCTGCTGGAACATGCAGCTACCAGGATCCTACCAGGTTCCCATTGGGATCATAAAGTCAGCACCAGTATTGAATTAAAGAGGCAGAATTTAAATTAAAGGCAGATGATTTATTTGGAAAGGGGTAGAAAAGAAAGAGAAGATAGACAGCTACTCTGGAAGAGTAGGGGGCATCAAAAAGTGAATACCTGTGAATTTCTATCAGCTCCTTTTTAAGACTGGTGTCCCTGCCCCACATTGGATACCTGGGACTTGTAACAATCTGCTTGGATTGCTGGCTGTCTTTGACCCTATCCTGGGCACCTCTGTCTACATTCTTTTGGCCATTTTATTTTTTCCTGTCTTTTTGTGATGGATAAGTGTAAGGAGGGGGAGCCTTATAGAAGGGCAGCTTAGTTAGAAATTAAGTAAGGGGATATGTGATCTGGTGCAGTGATAGAGTGGTGCTGAAATGATAATATACATATAAAATATATGTGTGTAGATTTGTGTGTCTTATATATATTAAATAAGCATCCTTAGGTGACTATCCCCTGTCTCATTTGTATTTTATTGGGTGGGGGTAGCTGGTTACCCTGTTCCTGGTTACATCCCTGTTTTGCCTGTTGACTCTTCCTGCTAAATTCTTATATTAATTATGTTACCTGACACCTTCCCTGGTCTGGTTTCTCTTTCTCTACCTTTGTCTTTCTAATTGCTAGAATCTAACTGCAGAGGCACAGCTGCCTTTAGTAAGATTTCTTATTAATTTCTTCAATAAAGCTTAATAAGATTCTATTTTATCCTTTTTCCTGCTTATGACCTCCTTGTTCCTACACTTTCAAGAGAGCTAGCTCTGCTGACTCTTCCGAGTCCTAATGCCTTCCTATTGCTATTTCCTCCTGAGTCATTTCTCTAATGCTAGTTCTTTCTCTCCATTCTACTTGGTTTTGCTTTCATTGTAATAACTGTGGCCTCAGGTTTATGTTCCAATCTTAAAGGATATATAACCTGCATTTGTGACTGAATTTACACCACATCTGACTTTTCAACTTGAGGTTTTGTCACCAGAAGTGTATGCTTTGTGGTTTGTTTGATTTAGTAAGATGAGAATTTTTACCTCAGGACAGGTCTTATTCCTTGTTCTAGACTGTCAAATAGTGGTATATCATCTGTAGAAGTGCCTATTTCCCCGCCAAAGGTACTGAGAGCCACATCTGTAGAAAATTGTTAGGGGTTGGGGGTTCTGTTAAATAGAGTGATTGCTAGCCGTCCCTGTACAGGACATTGTGTGTGGGGGGGGGGATAAAATTGACTAAGAGGCATCCAGCTCGTAAGGCATCCTGGTTCAGGATTCTTTGTGGACATAGGGGAAAATCTAAGGTTCAAAAAGAAAAGTGGCACATGCCCACACATGGCTGGAATATCCAACCTCCCGGGAATTAGTTCAGCTATATCAGAGGTGCTTTGATACAAGCTGAAATTGGTTATAGATAATCTAGAGGATGCTTTGTCAAGATCCTGTGTGGGAACTAACTCAGGGAAGGCTCTATGAGTCTTCTGTGACCTAATACCAAGGAATTTAGCCTTTCCAGATCATGACCCTCAGTAGATGCCTTGTCAGGTCCCCATTAGTGGTCCAGGGACTGACTCAAGGATAGTCCTTTTAGCTTTCCCATAACTCCTCCCCACAAAACCCATTTTAGGGTATGCCTCATTTACCCCACCTGTTTAATGGTGTGAGTAAGGTTAAATTTCATGACAAGGAGCATAAGTTATGATCTGGGTGTATTTTATCCAACCTTACTATTCATGCCTTCTCAGAAAGTCCCTTTCTGTTATGGATATTCAGCAGTGCAACAAAAACTGGGTAGATTCTGAGGATCCTGAAAAGTTTGCTGACAAATTTGATCCTGATAAGTTTCCATACCCTAACAATGGCTTTTTATGTCACCTGGCAAGATGCCCAATTCATCCTGATCTCTTGTTGCACAGCAGTAGAAAGCAAAAGGATTATAAGGGCTGCAAAGCAGGCTAATGATGAAGCCTTAAGAGATTTACCCTGTGATAATCAGCCAAGTTCTGGTTAAAACACATTATTAATAAGTTTTTGGCTAGAGTGTTACTAGTGCCATGCCAGTCCCCATGCAATACACCCAGTTTACCAATAGTCAAGCCATCAGGAGATTATTTCATAGTGCAAGATCTCAGAGCCATCAATGAGGCAATGGTACCTGTTCATCCATTAGTAGCAGATCCATATTCTCTTTTAGCATAGATATCAGGATATTGGAGACCTCCATGGTGGGTTCCAATCTCCTTCTCAGTGCCATGGCACAAGACAAGAAGAAAAACTTAAAGGCAAAAATAAAGAGACAGATACAGGGAGCCAAGATGACCAAGGCTGAGAAGCAGTAAAAGACCCTGGCCAGCCAAAGACACTGACATTTATTGGTGACATCATAGTTAGGTTAAAGTGAGAGGGCTATGTGTGGTTGCAATGGATACATTGCTAATTCAGGCAAGGCTTGTATGAGAAAAGAGAAAGCATTCTTTAATTTTTGGAATGGAATTTAGATGCAAGTCACTATGACTTTGGCTGTCATGTAATCTAGTCACATAGACTTCTCAAAACAAGCCAATTGTGTAGTTAACTCTTTTTTTTTTTTTGGTACCAGGGATCAAACTCGGGACCTTGCGTTTGCAAGGCAGGTGCCAGAACCACTGAGCTAAATCCCCACCCGTTGTGGTTAACTCTTTATAGCCTGCACTGCTCACAGCCTTCTTTGAGTGTAATCAATGGAATGGTTTCCCACACCAGGAGACACTAAATGGTCCTTGATATCAGACACCTTCTTTTCCATCTTTGTGGATCCTAATTCCAAATATTTATTTGCCTTTGAATGAGAAGACCCCCAAACAGGATTTTGCCAACAGTACACGTGACTGTCTTGCTTCAGGACTTTAGAGATAACCCCCAAATGTTGCATAAGTGTTAGCTCAAGACCTCAGAGATTTAAATTTAAAAGGTAGGCCTATTAGAGTACATAGATGACCTTCTCATTTGTAATGCCACAAAGGAATTATCTGATAAAAGCACCACTAAGACTCCCAGTTTTCTAACAGAAAGGAGTTACGACATGCCCCATAAGGCCCAAATCTCTCAACCAAAGGTGACATATCTAGAATAGGTTTTAACTGTAGGACAAAGATAACTGTCCCCAAAAAGAAGAGAGGCACTTTACTGTTTGGGTCTTCCAGAGTCTAAACAGCAACTGAAGGCTTTCTTGGGAGTGGCAGCCTTCTGCCAAATATGGATTCCCCATTTTGGACTAATAGCCAAACCCTATATGAGGCAACTTGAGGACCAGAAACTGAACTCTTGAAATAGACAGCAGCCACTCAAGAGGCATCTAAAGCCCTAAAATGGGCCCTAATGCAGGCTCCATCATTAGGATTCCCAGACCCAACTAACCCCTTTTCTCTCTTTATAGCTGAGAAACAGGGATGTCTTTCTGGGCTTACATGCACATTCATCCATCTGGAAAGAAAGAATTTTGACTTGTTGCAGTCTCCAATAAAACATAGATGTGAGATCTTCAACCTCCTTGTGACAGTAAGTCTCCCAAGTGAGGTATCATTGTCCATTTCCAGGAACATCAAGCTTCCTTAGACTCTGTCTACCAGGCTGATTCTAAGGCAGATTTCACTGCCAAACAGACTGCTCTCCAATATAATTCTAGCCTAGCTACAGCTCTATCTATGCTCCATTCCAGGACCTTGTCTTAGAGTCAGGATACTCTAAAGAAGAGGTTCAAACAATCCATTTTGAGGGAGAAATTCAAAAGAGAAAAAAAAAGTGGTATGTGGGACCCCCGCTATTCTTGCCACAGTGGGTGCAATGGAAAGTCATTAAGTCCCTACATGATGCCTTCCACCTAGGGCAAGACACCACCAGTGCTATGGCACATAGGCTCCTTATAGAGCCTGGAGTCTGTAACCAGGTCGCTAAAGTATGTCCTGTCTGTACTCTCCATAATCCACAGGCTCATCCTTCCCCATTGCCTGAGCCAGAACAAAAGTTAGGGCCCTCCCCAGAGAAGAATGCAAATAGACTTGACCCACATGCCTATGTGAAAAGGATATACACACTTTCTGGTATGCATTGATACCTTTACTGAGTGGATAGAGGCCTTCCCTACCAGGTTAGAATGGGCCTTGGAAGAGGTAAAAGTCCTCTTTCGGGAAGTAATCCTAGGGAAGGACATCCTAGACCTCTCCAGAGTAATAACACATTCTACTTTACATCCCAAATGACACAGGGAGTCACTAAAGCACAGGGAATTAAGTACCATCGAGACAGGAGGTAGGACATGAGTAAAACTGGTTGGGAAAGGAGGTATGACAAGATGCTGTAACATATGCACAGAATGCATATAGACCCTTCATGTAGACTTCTTGTGTGAATTGAGCAGGTTTTTGATAGGATGGCTTAGACCTGATGTTAGTCTGAGGAGTGACGCAAAAATGATGATCTACATTAAGTTTTTGCTACTGTGTTCTCTCTTCCACAGTGACCTCCCCCTCTCATCTGTAGAGCAGTGATGGTGAACTTTTTAGAACTTTCCAATGATAACAAACAGCCCATGGGTTGTACATATGTCATAGGTTCACTACCACTGCTCTAGGGTACACTGCTTTTCCTACTTTTTCTTGGTCCAAGCTTGCTCTCCAGAGTCTGTTTCTTTTCCTTTTAATAAAACATTGCTACTGTTTGTGATATTCTTGACCAATTCTTTTCTCAGGAAAGAAAGAACCTAAAAGCCACCTCCAAACACATCCAAGGTTTGTGATCCAGTCTTCCCTCTCTGTAAACTGAGAACCAGGGCACTTGGTGGAGACTCCAGTGCCCGCAAAAGCCAGTTACATATTTGGCTTAGCCAGCCAGGAGAGCAGGTAAGGCCCTTTGGGCACTTCTTTTTTTTTCATTCTAAAAAGGCATGAAGGGTTTTGTTGTTGTTGTTGTTGTTATTGTTATTCATTTTTTCCTATCTCTCTCCCCTAGGCTAGGAAACTCAGGAGACTCTTCTCATGATGCTGAAAATGGTTTCCTGCTTTTCTCATCATGTGGGAGATGAGGAGGAGAATACATAGCCTCTGTATTTTTCTTCCAGCCATGGGAGGCCCAATCGAAGTTTATCTCCACTTTTCTTCTCTTTCCCATTTTTGGTCACTCATTGTGGATCCAAGTCAGCAAAGAATAGCCAGAGAGTTTGATCCCTGGTACCAAAAAAAAAAAGAAAAAAGAAAAAAAAAAATTAACCGAAGGGCCTATTATTAATCCAGTTGCAGAACAGATCCTTTAGGTACCATGTGTGTGACCTAAAGTTTAGTATGCCTTTTTTTTCTTAAATTCTTTTATTGGTACATTTTAGGTATACAATATGTTTACATTTATCATTGGGTGCTTGTACCTGTACATGATGTATCTTGTTTCTTATGTTTTTCCTCATTACCCGTGCACCCTTCACCCCCTCCACACTTCCCTATTTACATAGACTTCATTTCCATTTTTTTCTTTTCTCATAATTTTTCCTTTCCCTTCTTTCCTTTCCCCTTCCCCTCCCACTACTCCTACCCCTTTGGACCTTTTCTTCCTATTTCAAATTATCAATTATTCATTTTAATCATTTTAATCCTTATTTACACTTTCATTTTCTCACACTAGAGAATTTACACGTGTGTCCTATTTATTTCACTTAAGAATATGGCCTCAATATGCATCCATTTAGCTATAAATGTATCTAGTTTCTCATTCTTTATGGCTGAGTAATACTCCATTTTATAAAAAAAACACATCTTCTTTATCCAGTTTCCAATCAATGGGCATTTGGGCTGTTTCCAAACTTTAGTTATTACAAATTGTGCCGCTATAAACATAGGTGCACATATATTGCTGTGGTATGATTCTTTTAATTCTTTGGGGAAGATTCCCAGTAGGGGAATAGCTGAGTCAAATGGGATCTTTAGCCCTAGTTCTTTGAGGTATCTCCATACTGATTTCCACAGTGGTTGCACCAGTCTAGTATGCCTTTTTGACCTCATGTTTCTGTTCTCTGTGATACTTTGCTCAGGTTTCTCACTCTTTTGGGGAAAAATAGCTATTGGCAACTTGGTCATCTGCCTGAATAACCACCTACCTAAGTTTACTCCTTTTGAGCTCAAAGTCCCATCTGCACTTTTCCCCCAAATGACTGTTTCTCAGAGTGCTGTCTTAGTCAGGGTCACCATCTTTTCTCATCACATTAAGCAAACCATCAAGTGGTATAATGTGGCTAAGGGAGTGTCATGGGAGACTCCCACACTGATCTCATGGGAGTTTCAAAGAACTAGGTAGAGCCATCAAATGGCTGAATATCTTCTCCCTAAGGAGTTAGTTGGTTCCTATATGCAGACAAAAAGGCCTCAGTAGGGCTTTTTTTTTATATGTTTCTATAAAAGAGGCCAGATCATCCTAGCTTTGGACAGAAATCTCTGTCTAGTAAATACTTGAGTCTCACAAGGGATGCTTTGTGGGCTCAAATCAGGTCTCCTCCTTCTGCATGAGATGCCATCTTAAGAAACCAAGACCAAGCTGGGGATTTGGCTCAGTGGTTCCGCCACCTGGTTCACAAGCATAAGGACCTGAGTTCGATCCCCAGTACCAGAAAAAAAAACAAAAGCCTAGGACCTAGTTGTCTCTTTCCACAGGCTCCAAGACAAGCCATGGGAAATTTCATGAACCATGTCCTGCAGATTCCACCAACTTTGCCACTAGGCCATATCCTTGATCAGTGGAAAATATTTGATCCTGTCAGTTTAAAAAAGGAATACTTTATCTACTATTGCAACATGGTTGGGGTTCAGTCTAAACTAGGAAATGGTGAGAGAAGGTTATTGGACGGTAGTTTAAGCTATGAGACTATTTTTCAGTAAAATCATGCCTGCTAGAAATATAGAAGGCTGCCAGGTATGGTGGTGCATGCCTGTAATCCCAGCTCTTGGGAGGTAGAGGTAGGAGTATCACTGTGAGTTCGAAGCCAGCCTGGGATACATAATGAATTCAAGGCCAACCCAAACTATGTAGTGAGACTCTGCCTCAAAAAAAAAGAAAGAAAGAAAGAAAGAAAGAAAGAAAGAAAGAAAGAAAGAAAGAAAGCAGAATGAAGTCCCTGATGTTCAAGCTTTTGTGACCTTCATCTCAGAAAAATCCCAGAAACTGTGGTATTTAGTGTGACCTCCAAGGAAAAGAGAGATATCTTTTATGATTTTGTCCTCAGATACTATCTCTCAGGGGAATATAGGTGTCTCACATCTGTATCGATGAAGAAATTTCAGATGGGACCACAGACATCTATGACCAATTGCTGGACATGGCCTTTTCTATGTTCAACAATTAGGATCTGGATAAGCGTCAAAAGAGAAAACCTAGAATTATAGATATTGCAATTGGCAATGCTTTATAGTCACCCAAATCATCTGAGGGGTAACCAAGGAAAAATTCATGTTTAAAGTGCAAGAAGTTGACACTGAGGAGATGAATCCACGAAGCCACTGCCTGGGCCCTGCTCTGAGTGTGAGGCAGCCTCTGTGCCTAACTCATGTCACCAGAGTACCCTCCTCTAGATCTATAGCCGTAGTTGCAGTCAAGAGAATGCCTTGTTAGAGATTACTCCTGCTCTGATGTATCTCTTTGAAGGCTAAATGTTTAACCATGAATTTCTAGTTGTCCTACAGTATTATACTCCCTTTCTAGGAAGAGATTTGCTATCAAAATTGGGGAAAATTCTAAAATCCCAACAAAGTCCAAAGTGGATTTTACTGTTGGGACTACACCATGTCTCCATAGCCTAATTACCCCACAGGTAGATCCTGCCACATGGCATAATAAAATACCTGACTTAAGAGAACTCTTCTTCCTCTATATATCACAAAAGAGTGAAATTGCTTTGGGTATCTCGACCCAAAGCCTAGAACAAGAACTCTGCTCAATGACATACTTTCCAAAAAGTTAGATGGAGTAGATGCTGGATGGCCACTCTGCCTGAGGGCAGTAGTAACTATAGCTATACTAGTAGAGGAAGACTTTAGGCCAGAAACTAGAACTCCTGACTTCCCATCAAGTCAGAGTGATTCTTGAGACCAAAGGTCACTTGTGGTTAACAGGGGAATGACTTACCAAATATCAGGCCATGCTCTTAGCCACCACCGAGGTTATTATAAAAAAAAACTTGCACTATGCTTTTTTTTTTTTCATACTAGGGATAAAACTCAGGACCTTGCACTTGCAAGGCAGGTGTGGTGCCACTGAGCTAAATCTCTAGCCCTGCACTACTCTTAGTCCTGCCTCTCTGATGACTACAGGCCCAGAAGTTAGTCACTCTTATGAACAAGTGATCTCCTAGATCTATGCAAGCAGGCAGGACATCAGTGATCAGCCCTTCCAAAACCCTAAACAAGAATCGTTCACTGATGAAAAAAGCTTTGTCCAAGAAGGACATCAAAAGGGAAGTTATACAGTTGTCAGTTCACAACAGGTCACTAAAGCAAAAAGTTTTCCCCTAGGAACCTCTACTCCAAAGGTAGAGCTAGTAGATCTTACTTGGCATTGATATTAGGAAAAGCCAAGAAGATATATATCTATACAGGCTCTAAAGTGGCCTTTCTGGTGGTGCATACCCATGAAGTGATCTGGAAAGAAAGGGTTTGCTGATTAATAAGCAATCATCCATAAAACAGAAGCAAGAAATTTTACAACTCTTAGAGGTAATCTATCTACCCAAGGAGGTTGCTATCATTTATTACAAGGTATCCCAAGGAGACTAAATCAAAAGGCTAATAGGAAGGCAAGAATGGCACACCAAAAGCCCCTCAAAACCCTAGCATTATTCCCAGTTCCTGATCAACCATTTTGATCCTTCCTCAAAGGATGCAGTGACAAGCTATAAAAATCCTACATGAGAAATGGTCACTAGAATTTTCACAGGACTAAAAAGAAACCTATTCCTGGAAGACCTGAGGCTTCTCTTCAGAAATCAAGACTCCAGTATTTATCTAGGGTGCAGATGAGTAGAGTCACTAATGACCCTAATTCATTATAGCTTAAATGGGGCTCTGTACTGAGGCTCCTGTTTTTAATTAGATCCATTGTGTGGATAATCCTTCTAAGGCTATGGCTCTCAGCCTCTCTATAATTTGTCTAACCTCCCTCTTTGCCATACTTTGTCCTCCACAAGAAGGATGGAAATCTGACCTCCTCCTCATATTTGGGCTAACAGTTGTTTCTTTCTCCCATTGAACAAACAGCTCAATAGTCACTAATTATTTTCTCATTGTCTTCTAAGTTTTTCTGTTGAACCTAACCTGTGAGCCATAATATCCCAAGGTTGTTGGAGAGCACATAATTCCCAGTAGTTAGGGTCTACAGCTTCTTCCAGCTGGAAGAAGACACAGACCTCCTCTCACTCAGCACCCCTTAGGAGGAAATGAGATAGGGAAGTATGGTGTGGCTAAAACTGACTGTGAAAGGAGACATAACAAGATCCCAGAACACATGCACACTTCCCAAAACCCTGCATGTGCATTTCTACCAAGAACTTGAGCAGGGTTTTGACATGATGGCCTAGACTTGACATCAGGATGAGGAGTGGGTGATAAAAAACGACAGTTCACATTCATTGAGGTTTTGCCACTGTGTTCTTTCTTGTATGGTGGCCCACCCTCATGCTGTAGGATACACTTCTCTTCCTACTTTTACTTGGCTCAAGTTCACTCAGAAGATCTGTTTCTTTTCCTACCTTTAATAAAATTTTGCTACCATTTGTTTGTCTTGGCCAATTCTTTGCTCAGCACAAAAAAGAACCAAGAAACCACCTCTGGAAGGAGATACAAGAACCCCAAAACCCAGTAACACCATGTCTATGCTTCATGAATGCCCAAATCATCAGGAAAAGTCAAGAAATCCAATCAAACTCTCAAGCAAACCTTAGCCAAGTGGTGTCAAGTGTGTTAAAGAGAGAGAGAGAGAGACCACCTGAGCAGGCACTGTATGAGCAAAGAAGCTGTTTATTCACTCACATGTGGACACATGAATGGCCTGCATTTGGAAAAGGGAACTCAGCAAGAATTGATCACAGAACAAAGAATTTAAAGGGAATGGGAGGGACTAGTGCTTTGAGAAATTTAAGTGGATAGAGTGAGATTATGCTTTTCAGGTGGTTAACATCAGGCTTCCTGGAACTGCATTGGCTAGGCTGATTTACTGACTTTGTTCTTCTTTAAGGTTTCCTGCACATCTGCCACCAAGGCTTGATAGTATCTGGCCTGCTCTAGGCACTGTGCTCCTGCCCACATGTTTGCCATGGAGATGGTGCACTCTCCAGCCATGCATTTGTCTTACCCACCAGGAGTGACATGCCTGTCTTTTTGTTGTTATACAGAAAAAAAGAGAGAGTAGGGAAGGTGAATGTTGTTTCTCATGGCTGAGTCATGTAGGACATGTGGGCAGTACAGACACCTTAACTGGGAGAGATATCTTAGGGAATGGGATGGTATAGATGAGTGGTCAGAACTAGCATTTGTCACATTGACTGATTTATGATAGCTTGAATTTGATTTTGTAGGAATTGTGAAAAGGCCCTGAAGAGGCATGGCCAAAAGAGGAGCAGAAGCACAATAGAGACAAGAGATCTAGTTAATGAAAGTAGGTCCAGTCTTAAATATTGGTCTAAGTTGTAGGCATTGTCTAATTTCTGAAACTTTTTAATTAGCCTTTTTATTGTGTCCCACACTGTGCCTGACTGGTTGATATAAAAGCAACATTTTCTCCTAGGGAGATATATAAGCCACCATTTTTGGCTATGAGAGGATCTAAGCCTATATGATTTTGGAGGTTAACTTGTCAGAGAAACTATCTGGTTCTGTAAGGTAAGGAGGGAGCCAATTTTTTTTTTTTTTTTGAGGCTGTCCAAAAGATTTCAGGAGAGAAAACAAGAGCAGTTTGGGGTTTTAATTGTGCCAGGCAGGCTGGGGGGAGGAAAGGGGAATAAGGGGAAGGAGATTTCCCATGGAGAACAAAGAGAAGTAATGAGAGCAGCAGCAAGGTGGACAGCAGACATCTCCAGCTGGGACTCAGGGCCATAACAGAACATGAGTGAGTGGCCAAGGAATATGTCTCCATGGTTGACAAGACACCAAGGGAAGACAGTTCTTCCCAAGGAGTATTCTGTGAGCATTTCTGGGTTGAAACAGCATGGAAAGTGGAATGAGTTTTTCTCTGTCTTGGCAGTTGAGGGGATGGGAGGAAGAGGAAGAGAACCTAATCAGGATGAGGGCAAGCATGAGCAGGAAAAGTGATTTAATCCCTGAAGCAAAAGGCAATGGATTTGGACCCCTAACAGGATTATAAGTAAAATCAACAGGAGAATATATATTAGAAACATGGGGTGTTTAGAGTCCTGTCTATCAGTCATTGAACAGGAGGAGGGTAAGCAGGAAGGAATACAACTTGATCTTTTCTGGGGAGAAGTCACACAGACTGTCCTGAAAAAGGAGATCTTTTATCTGTGTAATGAAGGACATAAGGATGGAGGCCTGAGGGTCAAACCAAGTAAGATTATCGCAGACTTGGCTGGGGATTTAGCTCAGGGGCACCACACCTGCCTCACAAGCTCAAGGTCCTAAATCCAATCCCTGGTACCAAAAAAAAAAAAAAGATTAAAGCAGACTGAAAGGAGGAAGTGGGTGAAGTGGCAGAATAGGTAAGGGCAAGGCATTTAAGTGTCTTCTGGAATTAAATTCAGCCCGAAGGAAATAGGAGAGATTACTTGGGATTTTTATGAGGAGTCAGATGACTTATCAGCAGGATGCACCTTCACATGGGAGCAATGTAACTAATGGGGAGAGTCTCATAGATGGACAGCTGTCAGCATTAGGCTGTCTTCATAATGCTGGGTGTCAGGAGAAGGCAAGAGAAGGTTAGCAGCATATTGGACCTTTTTCAGGTTTGTTGCAGATCTGGGAGGTACTTTCCAATAGGACTGGCCTCTGGGCTGAGGTTTGGCCTGAGAAGAAAAATACAGCCATATAAAAGCTCAAATGGACTCTATCCTGTAGGTTCCCAAGGGGTGGCTGGGATGTGAAGAAGAGTGATTGGAAGCCGGGAAACCCAGCCTTTATGGAGCTGGAGTGTGAGTTTAGCAAGGTGGGACTTGACAAGGCTGTTGGCTTTCTCTATCTTTTTGGATGACTAAGGCTGGTAGGGGGTGTGGAGATTTTATTGGACTAATGAAAGCTGATTGAATTGTCTGATTGAACAGAGGTAGGAAGGCCAAACCAGGGGATAATATCAGCTAGGAGGGAGTTGACAATGCCCAAGGCCTTTTCTGAGCCTATGGGAAAGGCCTCCACCCATCCAGTAAAGACAGTGACCCAAACTAGGAGATATCTTAAGGTTTTATACTCATGGCATGTGGGTAAAGTTAATTCATCAGCCCTGAGTTGGAGAAAAGCCTCATGCTTGATGTGCAGGAAAAGGAGAGGATCTCAGAAAACCCTGAGGTGTGGTTGTGTAGCAGTCAGAACATTGAGCAGTGATGGTTTTGAGAGGGGTCTTCTAGGAGGGAAAGCAAATGAGAAGCTCAAGAAGTCAGGTTAGGAGTCTGTATCCTGTATGAAAATTGTCATGAAAGGAGAAAAGAATGGCGTGAGCCTGCAAAGCAGGAGGAAGGGACCTTTGCTGGCTTAGGTCAGAAAGGAATGTGCCAGTATGTTGGAAAGGGCAAAATATTGACCTTTTGAGATTGGGATCTGGAGGTAGGGGTTGGGTATGTCTGTGGAACGTGATGTCTAGATAGATGATGGAGGGGGAAGAGATTTGGGCCTAACAGGGAGATACCCAGTATATCTTGGCATCTAGATGTTATAATAAGAAGAGGGTGTGCTTATGGAGTGACTCATATGAGGGGCTGTAGAGGAGGTCATCTATATATTGTATGAGGTGAAAGGAAGAGGGGTGAAAGGAGAGCAAATCATGACCAAGGGCCTGACTGAAATAGTGGGAGGGGGCTGCCTTGGAAACCTTGCAGCAAGATGGTCCAGGTCAGCTGTCAGGACTGACAGGTTTCAGGGTCTGTCCAGGTGAAGGCAAAGAGGGTCTGTGAGGAGGGGTGTAGGGGCACAGTGAAAAAAGGCATCTTTTAGGTTTAAGACACAGTAATGAGTGGTAGACGGAAGAGTAGAGGACAAAAATGTGCAGGGGCTTGGCACCACAATCTGATTGGTGGCAAGGAGATCTTATATCAGTCTGTGTCATCTGCCTGCTGTACTGGGAGAATGAGGATGTTGTAAAGGGAGCTGATAGAGATTAAGAGACCAAATCTCAATAGCTGAGAAATAATAGGCTGTAGTCCCTGTAAAGCTGGGTCAGGGATGGGATAATGTCATTGGGCAGAGTAGGGGTGGTTTGGTTTGAGAGGGATAGTAAGCAGTCGGGATGAAGTCAGGGATGGGAAAGAGGTATCCTAGACTCTGGGGTTGAGGTAAGAGGAAATGATGGGAACCTCAGAAGGAGGCAGGGAAGGGGAGACCAAGGAGGCTATAAGTGCTGGTTGTGTCCTGGGGGTGGTTAGAGTGACCAACACTTTGATCAAGATGTCTCGTCCTAAAAGGGAAATGGACAGGTGGGGGTGACTAAGAGTGAGTGTGGGAAAAGGTGTTGACCCAATTGAGACCAGATTGGGGGAGGGGTTACAGGTCTGGAGACTTTACTGTCAATGCCCACAACAGTAGTCAGGGCAGAAAGATCACTCCTTGGAAAAGATAGGTAGAATGGATGGCCCCATATCAGTCAGGAAAGAGATGGATTTATCCTCCACTGTGAGAGTTACTTGATGTTTGGTGTCCAAGATGGTCCAGGGGGCCTCCAAGGCCTTAGGGCAGCTTCAGTCTTTGGTGGTCAGGAGAACAAGGTCTAGGAAGGCGCCCATCAGGGGTCCCTGACGTCATGACTCAGAGGCGGCAGGGATGACTGTCAGTGTTGGGGAATCTGACTTCCAGTGGAACCCCCACAGAAGAACACAGCTTGGGGAGAATCCCAGGATGTAGCCATCTCCCAGAGAGAGAGAGAGAGAGAGAGAGAGAGAGAGAGAGAGAGACCCCAGTTGGGTAGGCACTGTGTGAACAATGAGGCTGTTTATTCACTTGCATATGGGCACATGAGCAGCCTGAGTCTGGAAAAAGGAACTTAGCAGAGAGTGAGCAGAGAACAAAGAATTTAAAGGGAAGGGGAAGGATTACTACCTTGAGGAATTTGGGCAGATAGAGTGAGGTCACACTTTTCGGGATGGTCAGTGGTTGTGGATGCCATCAGGCTTCTTTGAATTGCAGTGGCTGGGACATGATTTACTGTTTTTGTTCTTCAAGGCCTGCTAAACATCTGCCACTGATGTCTGATGGTGCCCAAGTTGCACTTGGCACTGTTCTTCTGCCTACACAGTTGTCATGGAGATGGTGCACACTTTCTCCTGTGCAGTTCCCTTACCCACCAGGTGTGACATCAAGAACTCCACCATAAGTGGCTAGATCTCTTGCTAATTCCCTTAAGGAGGCTTCAGGCAGCTGCAAGTCCAAACTTAATCTCAGCCCACTTGAAATGCTTTATGGGAGACATGGGAGACCCTTTTTGACCTTTGTGCTACTCACTAAATCTGAAATGTCTCAGCTCTTTCAACATGTGACCCATCTGGAAACTGTCAAAGTTGATTAAAACTTTTTTAATCAACAAGCCCTCCAGGAATATGGATAGAAGATTTTTCCACTCCCAGGGACTAACAATAATTGTCGCCCCAATGTCTGCCCTGGTGACCAGGTCCTAATCAAGACTCGGAAGGGGAGTAGACCCCAGGACCAGCTCACACCCAAATGGAAAGACCATTACACAACTATTAACCACTCCTTCTGCAATTAAGGTATAGGAAATAGATAGCTGTGTTCACATCTACAGGTTAAAACCCAAGCTGCCTGAGACTCCAGAAAATAAAGAAAAGGGACAACAAAGATTGTACACCTGCAAAACAGTGAACAACTTCAAGTTTCTTTTCAGAAAAGAAAACACCAAAAAAAAAGAAAAGAAAAAAAGAAAACACCAACTATTGTGTTGAACCAGGTAAGTAAAAATTTTGTTTCCTCTAAATAAATTGTTTGTCTAGGTTTATTACTGTTGTTTACTACCCTTAACCTGTCCCAAATTATAACATGACTTCTTTTGTGTTTTTTTTGTTTCTCTTGGGATTCTCCTGAATGTTTCAAAAGCTGCCCCTAATAGAGATAATAAAGTGATTACTTACATAATACCTTAAAACTAATCATTTTTTTTTAATCATCAACAGCTACCTAAAAACTTGACACAGAGCCTACATGAACTTGCCTACACTATTGTCATCCTTTAAGATCAAATAGACTCAGTAGAACCAGTGGTCATACAATACCATATGGGACTAAATCTCCTTCCAACTGAAAAAGAAGAGATATGTTTGTCTCTAAAAGAAGAATGTAGTTCCTATGTGAATCATTTGGAAACACTGAGAGTTTCAACACAGAAAGTGGTTGACCACACTTCTAAGATCTGCAAAAAACTGAGTCATGGATGTCCTGGTCAAATATCTGGAATTGGGGATTTTGGTTACTATCCTGGACATGGCCTTCATTAAGTCTTCTCATAAGCTTACTATTTAGATCTTACATGCTTAATCTCTTAGTCAAATTTGTTTCTTCTTGTTTGGTAGCCATTAAACTACTGGTAATTGGGCCAGGGACTTAACTCAGTGGCACAGCACCTGTCTCACAAGTGCAAGGTCCTGAGTTCGATCCTCAGTACCACAAAAAAAAAAAAAAAAAACTACTGATGATGGTGCTAGGCCAAGATCAAAACCTGCCTCTACATCCACAGTTTGTCAAGATCTCCTCAGAGGAAGAACTAAGATCCCTGAAATTATAGATCAAACAAAGCAAGGATTCCCTGGTCTCCATATAGATAGAACCAATGCCCCTATTCAGCTGCAAGAAGCTGAGGAAAATGGAACTTCCTCCTTCAGCACCCCTTATAGATTTTCAGGATCCAGGGCTCTTGAGGCAGAATAGTGCAGTAGAAACAACAGAGAGTCACTCCCTTCCACCTATTTAATTCTAAACAGCAGCCTAGGGACATTTTTCCTTCGATTATTCTAAGAGAGGTACAAAATCACATAACAAAAACCTAGTAGATCTCTGATGCTCTAGGTGAGAGCATATGAGTTGGCTCAGCTGGTCTGATCTTTAGTCACCTTCAGCCTGCTCCAACTTTCTTAAGGATTCATGAACATGCAATATATCTCATGGCTGTAATTAAGATCAGAGTGAATTCTGGAACAAGTGTGCAAGTTGAGAGACCTTGAGATGGCTCAGCACCCTGTCAATCATTCCTGTCAATCACACCTAGAGGGTCAGGTGAGGCACCTGAGCTGAGGTGCAGATCTTTTAAATTCCAAAATCTTGATTTATCTAGGGGGTGCTGTGTGCTGTGTGCTGTGATCTGTGTTCAGTGCTTTAGCTTTCCTGTCACACTCACACCACTTTTCTGTTTGTGCCATATTTTTTGTTGGCACAGACTTGCGCTGAGCACAGTTTGTCAAGATCTCGATTCATTTTCATCATACACAAGAGCCCAGATTATACCTGCTAAATTCATTGCACAGTAACAGTACTGCTGCCACCCCTCTTCTGCCTTCAGTATGTAATTATTATCTCTCTGGATATCATGCTATACCCTCCAGGATTCCTGCTGTATTATGTACATGCTCACTGAACGGGGACAATGCCCACATATCTATGAAGACCATGCAAGCCTAGTTCCAGTGATCAATAGCCGATGTACATGGCAAACCCAAGCTTTCAGCCAGATACAATTCAGACATGTGGGGAGCCCAGTGCTCATCAATATCAATTGGCTATTGATATATTCTGCTCAGAAAACCTGAGAATGACTGTTAGATTTTTCAGTTTTAGCAATAAAAACAGATTTTCTACCAAGAAAAACAGATTTTTTTGTTTTGTTTTGTTTTGTTTGAGACAGAATCTTGCTTTGTAATCCAGACTGGTCGTGAACTCACTATACAGCCCCAGTTGGCCTTGAACTCACAGTGATCCTTTTGCCTCATACTCCTGAGTGCTGGGATTACAGATGTGCACCACCATCCCCAGCAAAAATAGTTTTAAATCATTCAAATTATTCTGTGCTGAGCAGCAATATTTTAAACTTGACTCTGCTAAAACAGCAAGTCAGTCATTGAAAGGTTTTTCATTTGTGTATATGTATGTGTGTTTGTTTTGTTTTGTTTTATTTTTGAGACAGGGTCTTGCTATATAGTTCAGTCTGGTCTTGAACTCACTATATAGCCCATGCTGGCCTCAAACTGCAGCAATTCTCGTGCTTCAACCTCTCCAATGCTAGGATTACAAGCATGTGTCACCATGCCTGGCCAAAGTTTTTCATTTGTAAACACATGATTCCTATTTGGGTGTGGTAGCACATGCCTGTAACCTCAGCACTCTGGAACACTGAGGCAGGAGGATCACTGGTGAGCTGGACAACTTAGCAAGACCTTGTTTCAAGGTAAATAAAAAGAACTGGCATGGCAACTGAGTGCAAACTTGAGTCCAGGTTTGACTGTCAGTACTGAAGCAAAAACGTAGGAAGTGGCTAAAACTAGCTGGGAAAGGAGGGGTGACAAAGTCCCGGGCATGGGTGCAGAACCATTCCAAAGTCCAGCATGAGGACTTCTTTTGAGAATTTGAACAGGTTTTTGATAGGATGATCTGGACATGACGCTAGTGTGGGAAATATAAAAGGACAGTCACCATTAAGTGTTTGATATCGTGTCGCTTCACAGTAGCTCACCCTACACTGTAGGTTTTTTTTTTTTAATTTTCCTCCATTTTTCCTACTTGTTCTTGGCTCAAGCTCACTCTGCAGAGCCTGCTTTTTCCATGCCCTTCTGTGGTTTTTTGTCCTACCTTTAAGGCAGTCTTTATCCTTGTTTTCTTCAATTCTTTGTTTGGGACAGAAAGAATCTAGCAATCACCTCTAGAAGGAGTTTCCTACACACCAAAATCGGCTAACAGTAGCATAAAAAAAGAAAAAAAACCACATGAGTACAGGCTATCCTACACACCCTTGCTCCTGGGCCCCTTCATAGGTGAGACCACATCTCACACACACATACACATACACACACACACACACACACACACACATTTTGATGCTTTTTTGAATGGGGTCCAAGACTGCATGCCTTAAAGTAAATTGACCCCTGAACCTCATAGTCTGCAAATATAACACATTCTTTTACAGTCTTAGAGGCAGTTTTTAAGATATCTGTCAACTGAAAAATGTTCTCAGATCTATAATAAGAAGCTATGGGTGCCTCAAGGGGAAAGACCACGTGTTATTCATCTCAGCAACCTCTGTAGACCAGAACATGTAGTACTGTGAATTCACCAGGTGCTAAGTAACTGTGGGTTGAAGTCAATTCATTCATCAGTGCTAATATGTTCAAGGACAGAGCGAATTAATGGACTGAAGAAATGCTTTACTTTTCATATTTTAATTTAAAAAATGATTCTCAGCTGAGCACGTGGTACATGCCTATAATCCCAGTACTCTGGGAGGCAGAGACAGGTGGATCACAAGTTTGAGTCCAGCCTGGGAAAGTTAGTGACTTAGCAAGATCATGTCTCAAAATAAAAGGCTGAGTATGTAGCTCAGTGTGAAGGCCCTGGATTCAATCCCCAGTACCACAAAACATAGATACATACATACATACACACATACACAGTGATTCTCATGATTGTATCACATCTGAGAGTCAGTCATGAGCTCATGCTGGTGTATCAAGCCTGGGTACTGCACATCAATTACAAAGCTGTTAACTATGTTTGGAGTTCTGGCTGTAGCTGTGCAGTCAAATTCCTTCTATTTCTATCAGTGACTATTTCTCCTCCACATGCTATTTTCTTCAGTGTCAAGCAGTTCAAAATATAAAAAGAGCTTAAACAAAGCTCCAAAAATATGAATTCTAAACTAGCATTTGGAAAACACAGACATCTCCATTTCTACACCCAAATAGTGGGCTAACTGTACATCATTTCAGATGGGAAGTACCCCCGATATAAAGGCTGTGCTAAGTAGTTAGCATCTGGCTCAGTGAACTGATGAAGTGATAAATTAGATACACTGCTAGTTGCTGTGTTGTCTTATAGCTTTAAACAAAAAACCAAGAGTAAGGGACCAGTTACTGCCTATTTAATTACCAAAAATGTAAAAAGTGAACCACTGTATGGCTCAGTGGTAGAGAGCTTACCTCACGTGCACAAGGTTTGATCCCCAGCAGTGAAAAATAGAAGTTTAAAACTATGACTTCCCATTGACATGGGACTTTAGTATAGCTGGTGCTGTCAGAAAGGCTGGCATCAACATAAAATGTTGCCATTTCTGGGTCATTGTTTTGTTTGTTTGTTTTGCAGTAGGAGACTGGACCCAGGGAACATCCCCAGCCCTTTTCATCATTTTACTTTGAGACAGGGCCTCCCTAAATTGCCCAGGCTGGCCTTGAACTTGTAGTCCTACTGCCTCTGTCTCCCAGAGTGCTGGGATTACAG
This sequence comes from Heterocephalus glaber, assembly GCF_000247695.1. The sequence continues at coordinate 1,786,170 of NW_004624756.1, read as the reverse complement.
AGGTGAACCACCAACCCAGCCAATTTCTGAGATTGTATCCTCAGAGACTTGTCCAAAGATGTACAAAACTATGTACACAAACATGTTCACTGTAGCAAAACTTATACTGGTAGCAAATGGGAAGGGACAATATGGCAATATTTTAAGAAGTTACAGTGTATCTATTCTATGGAATTTTAATTTCAAGAATAATTATAGCCGGGCATGGTGTCACATGCCTGTAATCCCAGCACTCCAGAGGCTGAGGCAGGAGGATCACCTAGAGTTCAAAGCCAATCTGGGCTACATGGCAAGTTCAAGGCCTCCCTGAACTGCATAGTGATACTCTATCTCAAAAAAAACAAAAAAAGAAGAATTATAAACTGGGTGTGGTGATGCATATCTGTAATCCCCTCATCTGAAGCTAAGGCATGAAGACCACAAATTTAAAACCAGCCTGGGAAACTCAGCAATTTAGTGAGACCCTGTCTCAAAACAAAAACATTTAAAATAAAAAAAGACCTGGGATGTAGCTCAGTGCAAAGACCCTGGGTTCAATCTTCCATTGCAAAAAATAAAACAAAGCAAAACAAAATGAAGAAACAAAACAACAACAACAAACCACCTAGGCCGTATACTAGTGTGTTACACAGCGATTTTGTAATCAGTGCATATATACTTCAAAAAGAGTGGCCAAAGACACAGCAAACATGACGATATTATTGCAGATAGGTAAGTTAATTAGATATCTTGTAGGCAGTTAGACAGGACCAGCCCACAAGGAGCCAACAAGTAGGAGAGTGAAGACACATTCACTGAAGGCCAGCATTGTAAAAGAAGAGAAATTAGCACATCCATGTAGGATGAATAGCGGTGATTAATATTCTACACAGGTTTCAATCACCCAGTTTCTTCAGGAAATATCCCTGACCCACCCTTACTGAAAATCCTTGTACACTTGCTACGTGACTTGCTCCCTCATTTGACCCCCATTTAATCAATATTACCTGGGTGACTGTACTTGTAATCTTATTGGTTGGTCATGGTTTTGTCCCACCTCATGCCCACCTTGTAAATTTCCATTGAATCTTACAGTTTTGTCCCATTTTGTACCCGCCTCACCACATGGCTTTGCTGTATAAAACATGTTTGAAATGTGGGTTGGGTGGGCAACCCACTTTCCAGTCCCCCTTCTGTCTCTCTTAGGTAGAAGCTTTCTTTCTCTCAATAAATTTTTCCTACTCTTAGCCTCCATTGTTCCTAGAATTCATTCTTTGATTTTAGAGAACACGAACTCACGTTTTGGATATCTCCTAGGTTTGGGAGTTACATCTCTTCCCTCTATATCAATATGGCTTTGTAAGACATGAAGCAATATAAAAGTAAAGTATTTAAAAAGCATTTCTTATTCCCCACTGTGATGCTATTTAATAAGTTTAAAACACTAAGACCTACAGGGAAGATCCATCTTCTCTCTTGCTTCAGTTAGAAGTTCTATATTTTTATGTTAGAGTTTTTTCAGTTCTTCCCATTGTTTTGAGATTGTATGTAACATTGCATGTGGGACAGACAGTTCAAACTATGAAGATCTTTGACTTGTCTTGACTTTTCTAGCATAGTCTAATACTTCTTTTTTTTTTTTTTTTTCTTGAAACAGAGTCTTGCTATACAGTTCAGTCTGGGCTTCAGCTCATTATGTAGTCCAGGCTGGCCTCGAAATCACAGCAGTCCTCCTGCCTCCTGAGTGCTGGGTTACAGGCGTGCACCACCACGACTGGCTACTCTTCCTATTTGGGTGCCTGAAATCATTGATACTTTTCCAGCCAACACTGCTGCTTTCTCTAAAGGGAGGATGTGCAAGGACTGGAGTGTTTCTTGATAAGCAGGAAGGTGATCAGAAATGTGTGTCTCTGCTTGTCGTAGGTGTCATTAAGATGACCTTCAACCTGGCCTAGAGTAGAGCACTCGCCTGCTGTGTCTGAGGCCTCTGTTAGATGCCCAGGACTGCAAAAAAGGAAAAAATAAAAAATTTTTAAACTGAAAAGAACCATGACCTCCAGCTAGACAAAACAAGAAGGACATGTGGAAATCAACCGGATCTCATTTAAAGGCCATGCAAAGAATTTCAGAGTAAAATTAAACCTTAAATTAGGAATGTGTAACCCAAAGCACACAGGCCACATGTAACCCTGCACAAATAGAAATGCAGCCCCCCAAAACTGTAACCTTTAACATTATTATGTGATGCTTAGCAGTATTTTCCATGAGGGTGGGCTGCCTAGACAACGGGACACTGTGTAGTGGTGGGCACTGAAAACTTATTCCACAAACAGGGGCTGGGTGTGGTATTGTGTTTATTTTGCAAGGGCAGTGGGTAATGAAATAATTATACAACTTACCAAGGTGTGGAACTAGTGGGAGCCCTGAGCTTGCTTTCCTGCAACCAAAAGAAGTCACTTGAGGATGGTAGTGGACAGTGACCCCGGGAGCGTATGGCTTGGGTCCCATCTCATCTACTCTGCAATCTCATTTTGGTGGCTGACACTGCAGGACACCTTGCTTCACAAAGGCAGGAGATTGGAGACGGAAGTTGGCTTTTTGGTGGTTTGGTGGCAATCTCAGGATACAACATCTTGACATTAATCGAGGATGTGTGGAGATGTGAAGTTGCCCAAAACATACTTAAAGGCCACCATCTTCTGTGATCTCTCAAGCAGTTGACCCTCTTCTAGCATGGACAGCGTCTATTCACCTGGCTCACTCAGCCATGGGTCACGGATCCATTCTTTCCCTCTTCTGGGGTCTTTTGTGGTTGGAAAGTAGTGCTCCAACTCTTTTAAAGCTGAGAGAGGTGATCGTGCACGAGCTGAGAAAAATAAAGCCCTGGCTCAGTCTTTCTTCATGGTTCTTGGAAAACACAGGAACAAACTGGAATCCCAGCCTCAAACTCTGGCCTCCACCTCTCTGTACCTCAGATTTTCAATCTGTTAAATCAGTGATAATGATACTACCACAGGAAATCATAGAAAGAATTCAGCACAGCACCCAGTACAAGTGAATAAATGCAAACCATACGTAATGGAGCGGACAAATCCTAGTATTGATCATTACGAGGGAATAGAGCTGAACAACTACTAGAGGACTGGGAGGTGTTTAACTTCTGCCCAAGCAGAGTAGAAGAACCTTGTTGTACACCAGCATAGTCCTTACAGTCCCCAGAGAAGCCACATATTAAGAGTAAAGCCAATGACCTAATGTGATGGCACACGCCTGTCAATTCCAACACTTTGGGAAGCTGAGGCAGGAGAAGCACAAGTTCCAGTCCAACCTGCGCAATTGAGTGACTCAGCAAGACCCTGCCTTAAAATAAAAAACAAAAATGGGGTCCGGGGATGTAACTCAGTGGTTTCGCCACCTGCTGCGCAAGTGCAAGGACCTGAGTTAGATCCCCGGTACCCAAAAAAAAAAAAAAAAAATGGGTTGGGGCTATAACTTAGTGAGAAGACCCTGGGCTTAATCCCCAGTATCCTCCTCCAGAAAGAGTAAACTAAAGAAGTTTGCTGTAAAGGCCAATTTAGATCAGCCCTAACAATGATTAAAACCAATTCTAGAAAAGGTCAAGCCAATCAATAATCCTGCAGGAACAAAACTCAAATACAATTGCTTTTAAATGATGATAACAAAAGACAGGCATGGTGATGCACGCCTATAACCCCAGCGCTTGGAAGGCTGAGGCAAGAGGATCTCTGAGTTGGAGACCAGCCTGGGCTACATAATGAGTTCAAGACCAGCCTGAACTATATAGCCAGATCCTATCTCAGAAAACAAAACAATGGATGATAACAAAGATCAGACACTAATATAGCTTTCACAATGCCCAACACATAATCAAAGATTCACATGCAAAGAAGCAAGAATATGTGATCTGAAAACAAAGTAATTAAGAGGGGTGTGTGTGTGTGTGTGTGTGTGTGTGTGTGATGTGTGTTTAGCCAAATAAAAGCAATATTAAACTCAAGCAAATGATACATCTAATCTTTAGGATTAATTTATCCTTTGAGCCAGGCATGGTGGTATATACACCTATAAGCCCAGCATGCCGGGAGACTGAGACAAGAGAATTACAAATTCAAACCCCCCAGACTGGGCGACTTAGTGACTTAGCAAAAGTCTGCCTCCAAAAAAAAAAAAAAAAAGGCTGGGAACCTAGCTCAGTGCAAAGGCTCTGGGTTCAATCCTTAGTACCACAAATAAACAAAACAACAAACAACAAAAGCCAAATCAATCCACAAAAACCTAACTAGCATCCCTTGGGACCTCAGTTGGAGCTAATGGAAAGAATTCTGTGATCAAATAAGGTTGGGAAGCGCTGCTTTTATTGAGTAGATGTCTGTATTCCCCTCAAGTTCCTGTGCTGAGCCCTAACCTTCTGAGTGGCTGGATTTGGGGTTGGAGCCTCAAAAGAAAGTAATTAAGGTTAAATGAGATCATAAATCTGGCCCGCAGGATTAAAGTCATTATAAGAAGAGCACTGTCTCTCTCTCCTCACCAAGGAAAAGTTCTGCAAAGACAGTGGGATTCAGCAGCTGGTGTAAGCAGAAAGAGCCTTTGGCAGAAATCTAATCAGTGGCCACCTTGTTCTTCAGCTTGTAGCTTCCAGAACTGTAAGAAAATTAATTTCTGTGGCTTAAACTACCCAGCCATAGCATTTTGTCATGGTGGTCTTAGCTGCTTAGTACAATTGTGTATATCTAGGCTGGGAGTGGTGGTGTACACCTGTAATCTCAGCACTCAGGAGGCTGAGACAAGAGGACCGCTAAGAGTTCAAGGCCAGTCTGGGCTACATAATTAGTTCAAGGCCTGCCTGGACTACAAAGTGAAACCCTGTCTCACTAAAACTAAAACAAAATTACTTTTTTTTTTTTTTCGGTATCAGGGATCAAACTCGGGTCCTTGTGCTTACAAGGCAGGCAGTGGAACCACTGAGCTAAAACCTCAGCCCACAAAATTACATTTTGAAAAATACAGTTACTGGGCTGGGGATTTAGCTCAGTGGTACCACACCTGCCTCTCAAGTGCAAGGTCCTGAGTTCGATCCCTGGTAATGAAAAAAAAAATAAAAAATAAAAAATACAGTTCTGTATATCTCTCCTCTCAGAAATTTCTATTGCATACTAGCATCTTAAATACTCTGACAAGTTCCACAGTGGGGGAAATAAAGGAGCTTTTTAAAAAATATACTGTTTTTGAACTTATTTAGATTCACTTATTTTTTTATCACCATCTTTTGAAACAGGGCTTGGGAAACACTAGCCAGGACTTCTCAGGTCTTTTTGGTCTCTGAAACTAGGCTTCTTCCTGAGATCTGTGCTGTGTGTGTGAGTAAGCAAGACTAAAATATCAGAGAGACACTCAGCTATAAACCAAGTTGAAGTCTACACATGAATGCAGAGGCAGCACAATTAACGAAGTGATCAGGTAAAAAATATGATATTCTTGCTTTGTTTGGAGGTTGTCTTTGTACTCTTTTGGAACAACTGGAGAACTTTTACCAATATAAATTCTTCTGAGAGCTAGCCTGCAGTGTTGCCTGTGTTGTGTCGGGGTGGGATTTTCACACCGCTCCTGGTCTGGAACATGTAGCTACCGGGATTGTGAACTCAGCACCAGTACTGAATTAAAGAGGCAGAGTTTAAAATAAAGGAAGATGTTCTACTTGAAAAAGGGCAGAAAAAGAGAAGATAGACAGCTACTCTGGAAGAATAGGGGGGTCAGGAAACAAATATGCCTGAGCCCTTGTCCCCGGCTCCTTTTATTTAGGACTGGTGGTTCTTCCCATCCCCAACATGGGCACCTGGAAGTTGTTGCCCTTGATGGGCTCTCTGACTGGCTTTGAGCCTAACCTGGGCTCCTGTCTACATTCTTTTTGGCCTTTTGACTTCTTCTTGTCCCGTTGTGATGGATAAGTGTGTTGGAGTAGTCTTACAGAAAGGTAACTTAGAGTTAATGATTAAGTAAAGGGGACATGTGTGCATCTGTATAATAATATAGTGATGCTTAAGTGAGAATATACACACACGTGTATATGTATAGGTGTGTGTGTGTGTGTTTTACATATTAAATAAGAGTCCTTAGGTGGCTGCTCCTTGTCTCCTTTGCATTTTGTCAGAGGTGGAGGGGGACTGGTTTCCAATGGTCTTTTATATTTTTGCCTTCCTCTGTCTTTTGTTAACTCCTTCTGGTAAATTCTTATGGTAATTGTGTTATCTGGCACCTCTCTGAGTCAAGTTTCTCTCTCCTTTGTCTTTCTAATTGCTCTAACTGTAGGATCCAACTCGAGAGGCAAAAACTGCTTTTAGTAAGATTCCCTATTAATTTTGCATAAAGCCTATCTTTTCCCTGCCTAGAAGATGACTTCTCCTACACCTGCGAGTCCAGCTATAAAGGAGACTGAGACAGGAGGATCAACTGAACTCAGGAGTTCAACATATTGATACCCTAGTTCGATCTTCATTTGTCAATTTCCCAAATATTGCATGCTGGATTAAAGACTAGCACGGGGGCCAGGATGTAACTCAATGGTACAGTGCTTGCCTAGCATGCTCAAGGTCTAAGGTTTTATCACTAGCACCACGAAGATGAATAAACAAACAAACACTAGCATGATAGATGGCACCAGCGTGTGCCAAAATAGAACTCCAGTTGCAACCTTTTATATGCAGTCTCTGCTTGGGAAACAATGCAATTCCACAAGCCACCAGAAGATGGACATCTCCGTCATTTTTTAAACCTCAGTGTGGATTCAGGGCCCATTAGAAGTACAGCCTCTTCAACCCAGTCTATAATCAGAACTACTATATAGTGTTGGCATGTGACCTAGGGTCAGTTATTTCACCTCTCTGGAGTGAAGCTTCCATATCTGACTAATGAAAATAAAAAAGCAAATATCGGGGAGGGGGATTTAGCTGAGTGGTTTCACCGCCTGCTGCGCAAGCACAAGGACCCGAGTTCGATCCCCGGTACCAAAACAACAACAACAACAACAACAACAACAAAAAACCAAATATCTCAAAGCTTGCCTTGAAAATTAAACAAGATAAGGCATTTAAAGTCCTGGACCTGTGGGAAGGGCTCATAAGCGTTAACAGCTGTTTCTTAGTGTGGTTAATATTGTTCTTGCACCATTTCACAAAATGTCGATTTTACAAAAGAGGAATAAAAGCAGTTAGTAGCCTTGCTTCATGAGTCAAGAAAAGTATTAGCAACAAAGGAAAAGAAAATCTGACTAAAAGGAAAGGAAAGGTATGACACAAATTTTACATAATCATTTGAAAAAAAAGCAAGAAATTTGACAGATTTTTAAATTACCACTTTTCCCACAGGTCCTTTTTAGAATGTTTTAGTTGTCTGATAATTCCCTAGCTAGATTAACTCAAAGTAATTGTGAATTCTTTGCAGTTATTTATTAGAGGAGTAGTGGACTTGCAAATGGAGTTCCTAGCTACATAGCTAAGGAAATAATTGGGCTACAAAAAGTTACAGATTGACTTAAACTTATTTTTCCTTGGACAAAGCAAAGAGCAGTTTCAAGAATTGGACCTCCAAAATGCCTGTTTGTTAAAATGTGTAAAAATTCAGAATCTGGAAGCCTTGGAGTCAGATGACCTCACTTCTTGAAAAGACCAGGAGACAGAAGTGGGATAGAAGGTGGGGAGGAGGACTAGGAACCTTTTATATGTTTTTGAGAATTGCTTGAACAGCAAAGGTTTTGTAAGACCGTTGGCCTTACCAAATGCTCCGAGGAGCTGACTGCAGCGAAGAACACCCGGGAAGGAACACACCGGACAAGTTGGAAAGTAAAACAGACCTTTATTAGTCTGGCCAGACGGCACTCCCAAAGCAAAATAGCTTAGAGAGGCAACTGGCTCAGAGTCCGAGGCTGTTTTTATAGGGGGTTGAAGGGGAAGTTAACATATAGAATTAAAGAAAAGGGGACAAAGGTTAGTGGTTGACTGTCACTATTGATGGTCAGCAGACATTTGCAGCTTGTTCTATAGATTGTGGTGTCCGGAACATCTGGGCAATCAAGGAGTTGAGTAGTTTACTTTGGGACTTTAGGTCTGTTACAGATTTTTATCTAGTGTCCCAAAACTAACAAGCATCTTTATCCATTAACTCACATTTAATCACAATGGGGCTGGAGAAAAGGAACAAAGGTTATGCAGTCCCACAGTTTTCAAAACAGGGTCAACTGATTTCTAGAGCTAATCTAGACATTCAAATATAAGTGTTTATTGAATGAATTCATCCATGTGGGAATGATTATGATGCTTCAGGGTATAAATGATTTCAGTACAATCTCAAGAATTTAGTTAAGGACACAAAATGGTTCTGTCTGCAATCCAGAACGTTCAGCACGTTTCTCCATAGTGACAAATAGAGAGACCACAGGAGAAAGTTTCTCCCTTTGGAGAGACCTGTACAGCCTGAACCCGTAACAACTGAACAACAGTAGGCTCATTTGCGTGAGAATTCATGTGATAAAACTGAACAAGAGGAAAACAGATAAAAACAGTCCTGATGACATATGCCAACAGCCCAGAATCATGAAATGGTGGCCATTGTTCTTTTTACCTCGCATATAACTAGACATTTTAAGATACAGATTTTGTAAAGATCTCATAAACTGCTGTTGCCCTCTTCATTTGGCTCATTGTACAGAGCGCCAACTTCCTAGCTGCAGCTTTCCCCAAGATACATTGTATTCCGCCAGAGTACAAAGGCTAGGATAGGATTGTTACTGGGGTTCTGGCGATATAGGGCGTATCGTATATGGACCTCCAAATAATATAAGGGAAATATTATAGCTCCCATCCTGCTAGACACATTGAGTTTGTGTTCACTAAAATGGAAGAATGAATTCTAGGAAGAACAGATGTTAAGAGTAGGAAGAATTTATTGAGGGAAAGATTGCTTCTAAGAGAGACAGAAAGGGGACCAAAAAGTGGATTGCCCACCAATCCCACTTCTGGAGGGTGTTATATTGAGCAAAGCCACAAGGTGAGGTAGGTTCAAGGTGAGACAAAACTATAGTCGACTAATGAAATTAAAAGGCTAGTCACTTAGGTAATATTGATCCGATGGGAAATCTCAAGGTGGGTGTTAGGTGGGACAAAACTATAGTCAGCCAATAAGATTACAAGTATAGTTGCTTAGGTAATGTTAATTAAATGGAGACCAAATGGGGAAGCAAGTCAAACATCAAGCGTACATGGAATTAACAAAGATTTTTCCAGGAATAGGCTCGGGAGGTTTTGGTTCCTCCCCAAGGTGACTGATGCCTATTTAGAATATCAGACACTGCTGTTCATTCCTAGGGGAAGTATGTGGGTGTAGCTCTTCCTCCTTTTCTTGAAGCCTGGCCTTTAGTGAATGAACCTCAGGTCACAACTATCTTCTGTGCTGAGAGCCCGGCCTTCCCTAACTGCTTTATAATATTTTCTAACTAGCTCAGCTGTCTACAGTACTGGAGTGCGGTGGGCTCCTTCTAGAGATTCTTTCCAGGTTCTTATTGTCTTGAACAAGGAATTGTACAATGACACAACAAAAAAGTAGAAAGTTTTACATTTATTAAAGGTAGGAAAAGAAGTATACTCTGCAGGGTAAGAATAGATCATGAAAAGCTTGTGGTGGCCACAAAGTCAATGACAGCCATCTTTTGTATCTCTTATACCTCATACTGATGTCACATTGAGTCTATCCTATCAAAAATTTGCTTGATTTCATGCCAGAAGAATTGAAGACAGCAGTTTCTGATTGGTCCAGGTGCAGGGCGTAGCAACTACTTTTTGGACACGTGTTTTGTATCTCCATGGCAGGTTACACCCACTTGCCCAGGCTGCTGACCATGCCCTAATCTCCTGCCTCAGGATGACTCTGCATCTCGTTTGTGCACGTAAGCTGCCATCTGTCCACATAAGCATAAGTCAAGGACTGATAAATGACTTATTCATGCTAATTAAAAATTACTGCCTGTGAACGTGTCAAATTAAATCAGGGCCACATAGACACATGGACACATCTGACCATTATCAGAGACACCAGGCATGTGAGCTTATTAAACACACCAGACCAGCAAATGACACAACCATCTCAATCCAAGATGTATAAAAGGAAAGACAGACATCCAAACCAGGTGTGCTGAGGCATGCCTACAATCCAAGCTGATGGGTACTCTGAGGTAGGAGTGTCTCACATTCAAGGTCAGCTTGGACTACACAGTGAGTTCTTCTTTTTTTTTTTTTTTAATTTTTATTTTAACTGTGTAGCTATAGTTATTTACTTATTTTTTATTTTTTTATTAAATTCTTACATTGGTACATTGTAGGTATACAACACAATTACATTTCTCATTGGGAATTGTACCTTTACCTAATGCATCTTGGTTCTTATTTTTTTCCCCATTCCTAGCCCTCCCTTCATGCCCTCCACCCTTCCCTATTTACAAAGACTTTATTTCCATTTTTTCCATTTCTCATCATTTTTCCTTTCCCTTCTTTCCTTTCCCCTGCCCCTCCCACTACCCCTACCCCTTTGGACCTTTTCTTCCTATTTTGCATTATCGATTACTCATTCTAATCATTGGTACATTTTAGGTATACAATATAATGACGTTCATCATTGGAAATTTACACAGTGAGTTCTGAGAGCTTGTCTCACTCTCATGTCCTCCCACTGCTCCTGCCTCCAAGAAACATGCCTAAGACTGTAAGCAAGGCACAGGATTGTCATTTACTCTTATGGACTGAGGCAGGATAGAAGAAATAAAGTAGGCAGAAAAGAGACAAAGAAAATTATAATTTGGGTCTGGGGATGTAGCTCAGTGGTGTAGTGCCTGCCTGGCAAGTGCAAGGTCCTGAGGATGATCCCCAGTACTGATAAAAAAAATAAAAGAAAATCATAATTTTTAAAACAAACTTTGAAAAGGGTGGGGGGGGGCAATTCCTCCTCCGCGGCTGGAGGTGAGCACTCCCTGGGGCGTCTGTGGCTGGGTGCGCTTGGCTGGACAGGCTGGACAGGCCTGGTCCCGCGCTGTTGCCAGGGCAGGAGCTGGAGGAGGCAACGACTTCCAGGGGTGCTTCTCACAGGTGAAGGGCTCCATCGACAAGGACTTGGAGGAAGCTGACATCATTTAAACTGTTGAATTTAATTACTCTGGAGATCTTCTTGTAATAGGAGACAAGAGTGGCAGAGTTATTTTTCAATGGGAACAGGAGAATAAAAGCCATCCTCATTCTAGGGGAGGATATAATGTTTACAGTACTTTGCAAAGTCACGAACCAATTTGACTATTTGAAAAGTCTAGAAACTGAAGAAAAAAATAATAAAATTAGGTGACTGCCACAACAGAATGCTGCTTATTTTCTTTCTTTCTTTTTTTGGTACCGGGGATCAAACTAGGAATCTTGTGCTTGCGAGGCAGGCAGTGGAATCACTGAGCTAAATTCCCGGCCCTGATTATTTTCTACTCTCTACAAATGATAAAACTATTAAGTTGTGGAAAATAAGTGCACGGGATAAAAGAGTAGAAGGTTTTAACTTGAAAGATGAAGATGGACAACTTCAAGATCCATTTAGAATTACAGCACTGCGGGTTCCTATATTGAAGCCCATGGACCTCATGGTAGAAGCAAGTCCATGGTGAATTTTTGCAAATGCTCACATGTATCATATAAATTCCATTTCAGTAAATAGTGATCGTGAAACATCTTTCTGCAGATGACCTCAGAATAAACCTATGGCATTTAGAAATCACAAGCCTGCTAACATGGAAGAGCTAATGGAAGTCATCACCACTGCTGAATTCCACCCACACCCATGCAATGTGTTTGTCTACAGCAGCAGCAAAGGGACCATCGGGCTAAGTGACATATGTTCCTCTGCCCTATACGACAGATACTCTTAAGTTTTTTAAAGAACCTGAAGATCCTAGCAATAGGTCCTTTTTCTCAGAAATAATTTCATCCATCTCTGGTGTCAAATTAAGCCACAGTGGTCAATACGTGACCATGAGAGAGACTACCTGCCAGTGAAGGTATGGGACCTCAACACAGAGAGCAAGCCTGTGGAGACCCATCAGGTGCATGAGGAACTGCTAAGCGAGCTGTTTCCTGTACGAGAATGACTGCATCTTTGACAAGTTTGAGTGCTGCTGGGATGGTTTTAGACAGTGCTATTACGACAGGGTCCTACAACAACTTCTTTAGAATGTTTGATAGAAACATTCGGAGGGATGTTACATTGGAAGCTTCAAGAGAGAATGGCAAACCCTGAGCCAGGTTAAAACCCCAGAAAATATGTACAGGTGGTAAAAAGAAGAATGAGATTAGTGTGGAGCATCTAGACTTCAGTAAGAAGATGCTTCATACAGCCTAGCACCCCATGGAGAACATTATTGCCGTAGCTGCCACCAATAATTTGTATATATTCCAGGACAAAATCAACTAAAGAAGCTAACTGGAGGACCAAGTCTTGTCTGGCATAGTTAAGCCAATTGCTTTTCTGTCAAAGAAAAGTTGTTGTCCTCTCCATTAAGAATAGAGATGAGGGGACAGGGATTTAGCTCAGTGGTGCCACCGCCTGCCTCGAAAGTGCGAGGTCCTAAATTCAATCCCTGGTGTGTGTGGGGGGTGGGGGATATGATAGAGATGCACTTCCTACTTCCCTTCATAACAGAGGAAAGAAGCAACCTTAGCTGGAATCCTGGTGTAGCTCTGCCTTTAGCCCAGGGAGAGATGCTTGTTGCCCCTCAAAGGGAAAACTCACTTGAAGCAAAATTGGTGGACATTGCTCAATAAAGGCAATTACTCAAAAAACAAACAAACAAAAAAACCACTATAGCTTCAAGATACAAACCCAGTTCCCTCCTCTCTCTCTCTCTCTCTCTCTCTCTCTCTCTCTCTCTCTCTCTCCTAGTACACAACAATCCTGGGCAATTTCCCCTTCACCTGCCAATGAGTTCAGCCATTTCCTTTTTACTTACAAATGGCCCTCTTTCACCTGTGAAAAGACCACCTTTTCACCTATGAATTAGACTTCCCCCTATGAATAGGTCATTATCTTGCTATGGGTGGGCTCACTTCCCCCAGTCACCAAATTTCACAGATTTCCACAATCAAAACACCGATGTATTCCAGTTCCAAAATGTAGTGCATCTCATTTCTCTAAGTACCCACACTCCCCTCTTGAAAGTACCCTAAAATCTCTGCCTAATAATCCCTTCCTGGGCCTCTTGCTGACGTGTGCTGAAAATTTTTTCCTTCAGGAACCTATAAACATGTTTTATAAAAGGGTAGGTTAAGTTCCTCATCTCAGCTTTGGGAACGTCCCAGACCCAGCCTGGTGACAGGACACCAGGGTAATACCTCTCTAGATCCCCAGGCAACACACTTCTGATGCCATCCCCACACTGAAGCCTGCATCTCAGTGCAATCGCCCTGTGTCCTGCGGTTAGTGCTGTCCACTTCAGGCATCCAGACACTCACTTGGCAGCTCTGCATGGGTTTACCCTTATCTGACCACCTGCAGTTAGCTCTGCCTTTGTATCAGTTCTTTGCTTTGACCCCCCTGTATTGTCTCTTTAAACCCTGTCCTTCACCCTTTCTTAATCTTTCTGTAACCTATGTACCATTTTGTGAAGTGCAATGTTTGATTTGAGAGTTGTAGATATTAGTACAGTAATTAAGATGAAATGGAATAAGGAATTTGCAATGGCTATGGTCACAACTAACAAGCAAAACTGGTGATAGTCGGGGAAGTAAAGCTGATGAAACCAAATAACCTGCAGGTCTACTGATATTCAATACATTCGGACACAGTGGAGAGACACAAGTGTGTCAGTCTATGTTAATGGCGTAGCTCGCTCCTGACACTTCTTTTTTACTCTCACTTCAAAGACACTTTCTTGGAACTGCTCCTGATATCAGGTTCTAGAAGAGGTGACCAAATATAAAGGTTAATCCTGAATATATAGAATTTAATCAGAAAGAAAAGAAGCATGAAAAACTACATTCACTAGTAAAAACTAACAGTTACATTCACTAATAAAATAGCCTTACTTTTTGTGATTTATCAATATGCTGAAGTATAAAACAGATTCCCTCCCCCAAAGTTCTTTAAAACAAAACAGAACAAAAGCAGTTATAGCTGATCGTTCAACATCCACAACATAATACTTTGTTGAAATTTCTTTTAACGTTTTTCTCTAAGTTTTATACTGATCCTATTGTGGTAGTGAGGCAGGAGATTAGGGTGTGACCAGCCAGCTGGGCAAGTGGGCAAGGCCTGTCACTAAGTGTCCAGGACAGTTGGGACACATACCCCCAAGGTCTGCACCTGGGACCAAGCTGAAAATGCTACCTTCAGTTCTTCTGGTATGAGATCAAGCAGGTTTTCTCACATGATGGCCTAGATCTGATGTCAACCCAAGAAGTGGGGGAATATAAGAGATTGTAACCATTAACCTCATGGGGTGTTTTTCCTTTCACAGTGGTCCACTCTTACTCTGCAGAACATGCTTCCTTTCCTACCTTTAATAAATGTAAAACCTCACTATCTTTTACATGTTTCTTGTCCAATTCTTTGTTCAGTAACTGAGGTGTGGTGACACACACCAGTAATCCTAGCACTCAGGAGGCTGAGGCAGGATGATCCCCATGAGTTCAAGGCCTTCCCTGGGCTACCTAGTGAACTCAAGGCCTGAACTGTATAGTGAGAATCTGTTTCAAAACAGCAACCACAAAACCCCCACAAAAACAAAAACCCAATTCTTTCTTCAGGACAATAAGAACCTGGAAAGAATCTCTAGAGGGAGTCTTCAGTACACCAGAACCCTGCTAAGAATAGCAGAATCCTTTGTATATTCCCTCTTCTGGGGTATGGAAGGGTCTTATGAATAGTTCACTATACACTCACAGTTGATTTTAAAAAAGGGAGACTGTATTCCATCACAAAGAAATGATAAATGTTTGAGTTGATGGATGACCCAAGTATTCTGAGTTGATCAACATACAAGGAATAAATGTACAAAAACATCACACTGTATCATATAAGGTTGTACAATTGTTATCTGTCAATTTTTTTTTTTTTTTTTGGTACCGGGGATCAAACTCCGGTCCTTGCGCTTACAGGGAAGGTGGCAGAACCACTGAGCTAAATCCTGGGTATCTGTCAATACTTTTAAACAATAATTTACAAAAGAGAGAAAGAAAAGGAAAAGGAGAGAGGAGGAAGGAAGGGAGAAAGAAAAAAGGAAAGAAAGAAATAGGGAAGAAGAAGAAAAGAAATAAAAGGAAAGAAAGAAAAATAGATGAAGGGAGGAAGAAAGAAAAAAGGAAGGAAGATGGGAGGAGGAAATAAATGACAGAGAGAATGAAGGGAGAGAGGTAGGGAGGGAGGAAGAAAGGGAGACTACAGTATTTCCTGATTCTGGCCTAACCAGGTAAGCCCTTAAAATGGATAGATCTTTCCCTGGTAAAAGAGATTTGAAGCATGAGAGAGACTTTATGCAAAAGAGATTCTATTTTTGCTTACTTTGGAAGCAAAGGAGGGTCACATGCCAAGGAATGTGAGTGGGCTCTGAGCACTGAGCCCAGGCCCTGGCTAACCACGGGACCTGGCTGGCTGCCAGGAGAGCCAGAGCCGTCAGATTCATGGCTACAAGGAACTGAATTCTGTCACCATCCTGAGTAAGCTTGAAAGCAGATCTTTCCAGGAGCTTTCAGAAGTGAAAATTCCTGATAAAATATTATAAAATTATGATAGTTATCTTAGTATCTCTGATTTATAAACATAGAATCACCATGGATTCTTTCGTTTTCATGGGCACAGGGATTTATTTCTTTGATAGTATAAATATTTTATCAATCTTAGTGTGGTATAATCTACAGGCAATGAAACACACTTGTAGGAGTGCCATTCATATTTCCAAAGCAATTGTATCATTTTACATTCCTAACAATTGTGAAAGAGCCCTAGTTACTCTCTCTCTTTAAAAATACAGTATTGTCGACCTTTTTAATTGTAGTCCTTCTAGTGGATGTGGTGGCACCTCACTATGATTTTAGTTAGTATTTCTATGATGACGCAGAGCATTGAACTCTTTCTCGTGTGCTCATCTGTATATTTTTGGGAGGAAACATGCCTTGCCCATTTTTATCATTGATTTATAAGGGGGTTTTGTATATGCCACATATTACCCTTTGTCAGATATATGTACTGAGAATATTTTTTCTTTCTTTTCATTTTAATAGTGTCATTCAAATAGAAGTAATTTTTAATTTTGATTAGGTTCAATGTATCAGTTTTTTGCCAGGCGTGGTGGTGCACACCTGTGATCCCAGCACTTGGGAGGCTGAGGCAGGGGGATTGCTGCAAGTTTGGAGCCAACCTGGGCTACATAGTGAGTTCAAGGCCAGCCTGAGCTACATAGTGAAATCTTATCTCAAAAAATTTATCAATTTTTTTTCTTTTATGGCTTGTATTTTATGTATACTATTTATACTATCCAAGAAAAAATTTGCCTACTCCTACTCCATGAAGATTTCCTATCATCCTGTTATTTAGAAGTTTTATGGCTTTAAATTTTATGTTTATTTTTTATCTTTTTAGAGTTAACTTTGGTATGGCATAAGTACAAGTCAAACACACTGTTTTCCACATGAATAGCCATAGTCTAGCACCATTTGTTGAGGAGGCTACTCTTTCCTACTAAATTACCTTTGTATCTTATAAAAAATAAAGACTGGGGCTGGGGATTAACTCAATGGTTCCACCGCCTGCCTCGCAAGCACAAGGTCCTGAATTTGATCCCCGGTACCAAAAAAAAAAAAAAAAAAAAATCAAGACTATTTCTGTACTTTCCATTGTGTTCCATGACCCGTAAGTTGGTTTTTATGCCAATTTCACACATCTTGTTTTTTTGTGTGTACCGGGGATGAAACTCAGAACCTTGCACTTGCAAGGCAGACGCAGTGCCGCTGAGCTAAATTTCCTGCCCTCACACATGTTAATTATAATAGTTTCATAGTAAGTCTCAAATTTAGTTACTATAAATTCTACAACTTGCTTCTTTTTCAAAATTGCTTTGGCTATCTTAACTCCTTTAGATTTCCATATGAATTTTAAAATTGTTAATTTCTACAGAAAGCACTCATATTATTATTGGAATTTCATTAATATGTCTAGTTAAACCTGAGGAGAATTGACATCTTTACCACATCAAATCTTCCAATCTATGAATATTGCTATATTCTCCCAGTATTTTCACTTTAGTGGTGTTTTATAGTTTTCATTATACAGGTTGTTCATTTGTTTGTTTGTTTGTTTGTTTTTGGTACCAGGGATCAAACTTGGGTCCTTGCGCTTGCGCAGCAGGTGGCGAAACCACTGAGCTAAATCCTCTGCCCCGTTTGTTTGCTTTTTGAGACAGTGTCTGGCTATGTAGTTTGGCCTGGCCTTGAACCCACTATTTAGCCCAGGCTGGCCTCGAACTCATGACAATCCTTCTGCCTCAGCCTCCTGAGTGCTGGGATTACAGACATGTGCCACCATGCCCAGATTATTGTATTTGTCTTATGTGTAATTTGTTAAATTTATCTCTAAATACTGAGTATTATTGATCCTATTGTAAATGGTATTGTTAAAACTTCAATTTCCACAGGCCGGGGATTTAACTCAGAGGTTTCACCACCTGCTGTGCAAGCGCAAGGATCTGAGTTCAATCCCCCATACCAAAAAAACCAAACAAACTTCAATTTGAGACATTTGAATCCTTTTGCTGGGGAAACACCTGGGAAATGTATGTTGATATTTTGTCCTGCAATCCTGCTAAACTCATTTATTATTATTTCTGATAACTTTTTCATAATTTGCTTACAATTTTCTATGTATACAATCATGTTGTCTCCAGATAACACAGCCTTCTCTTCCTGTCTGGTCTTTATACCCTTCATTTCTTTTTCTTGCCTATTGGAAAACTAAAATTTGGCATAATATTGAAATAAGTAAGTAGGAAACATATAAGTAGGAAGAGCTCTTGATTTTGGAGGAAAATCATTTAGTCATTCATCATCAAATATAAGTTTTATATCAGCTATTAGTTTTATATTGAGTCCTTTAATGAGTTGAGAAAATTCCCTTCCTTTTTATTCTGAGCTGACTGTAAGTTCCTGTTATGAATGAGCGTTGAATTTTGTCTTTTTTTCAGGATATGCATGTGTGTGTGTGTGTGTGTGTGTGTGTGTGTGTGTGTGTGCACAAACATCTATTGGGATCATTTATGTAATTGTTTATCCTTTTCTTTATAGGAATCTTTTTAATTTCAAATTCAAGTCTCTTTAATAGACTTAAGTTTCTTCAAATTTCTTTTTCCTTTTCCTCCTCCTTCTTGTACTAGGGATTGAATTCACGGCCTTGGCACTGAGCTATATTTCTAGCCCTTTTTAATTTTGAGACACCCCAGGCTGGGCTTGAACTTATGATCCTCCTGCCTCAGGCTCCCACCATTCTGGTGGTATAGGCCAAAGGCACTACACCTGACTTCTATTTCTTCTTGAGTCACTTTTTTTTTTTGGTACCAGGGATTGAACTCAGGTCCTTGCACTTGTGCAGCAGGTGGCAAAACCACTGAGCTAAATGCCCGGCATCCAAGCTCTGGTTTCGTTGGGGTTTTTTTTGGTACTGAGGATCAAGCTCAGGACTTTGCGCTTGCGAGACAGGTGGCAGCACCACTGAGCTAGATCCTTGGTCCTAACCTCTGTTTTTCTTTCTTTCTTTCTTTTGTTGTTAAAAAGTGTTGCGCTACATTGCCTGAAATTTGTAATCCTCCTACCTCAGCCTCCTGAATAGCTGGGATTATAGGTATGTGTCATCATGCCAATCTTATTTTTTATCTTTTTATCTTGATTAGTCAACTAAGAGTCTATCAAATTTAATGATTTTCCCCCCTAAAGACCCAGATTAAACTTTGTTGATTTTTCTTTTTCTTTCTTCCTTCTTTCCTTTTTTTTTTGGCAGGATCTCAGGGATTTATTTCAGTGGTGCCGCCGCCTGCCTCGCATGTGCAAGGTCCAGAGTTCCATCCCCCCGATACCAAAAAAAAAAAAAGACAGGGTCTTAGTAGGCAGTTCAGGCTGCCCTTGAAGTCATTATGTAGCCTAGACTGGCCTAGAATTCCCAGCCATCCTCCTGCCTCAGCCTTCCAGGTGTTGAGCTTACAGGTTTGTCCCACCACATTCAGGAGGCTTTATTGATTTTTAAACACTATTCCTTTTCAATTTCATTGGTTTCTGCTCTGATCTATATTACTTTCTTCTTTGTACTTACTTCGAGCTGTACTGACTGTAGAGGGTAAGATCATACATTTTCTCACTCAGGCCAGCTAGAACACAAAATCTCTGTCCTGTGTGAGTTCCAGGAAGCAATCAGTTTATAGTTCTGCAGCTGCTTGTTGACTGACCTTGTGGCCTTGCACCCAGTGTGTGCAGGCCTCATGCTCAGCATAGGCTCAAGCGCACCTCTGCAGCTATCTGGAGCTGGCAATCACAGTAGTCACCTTGTCTGTTAGAAGTTATGTCCTCTTCTACCTGATGCCTAATGTTTGAAAAACAAGAGTTTGGTGTTTCTTTTTTTTTTTTTTTTTTTATAGAAGTCTGTACAGTTTCTGATAGGAGGTAACAGCCAACCCGTATTATCCTCCAACAGCCAGAGGCAGAACCTCCCTCCTGCAGGTCCCAAGCTTCCCTGACATCTGTATATCTTGGTCTGCGGCTTCCTCCACACCTGGCCCTTCCACTTTCCTAGCTTGGCATGAAGAGCTGAGGGAGCTGCTCACCTGGGCAGGGCACTGGTGGGGCGCTGGCCTCCGCGTTGGCTGCTCCTGGTCCCCATGTGTCGTTCCCTTTCAGGTAAAGATGGGAAAAACCCAGGAGAGGAACTCTGCAGTGCTCTGCCTGGGTCATGACCTCACTCTGCACCTCAATAACGAATGGGGAAAGGACCTGGAGGGGTTGATCTTTAGGAGCTTTGTCTCCTAATTCCTCCCTCTTCAGTATGGACTGGTTTCTCACACTCACCTCTTCCATTCCAAAATGATGTCCATTCTGTTCAAGCTTTCCAGAGAGCTCACCTCCAGTCAGGCAGCTGTCCCTGCCCAGTGCCCAGAGCCCAGCACCACCAGGTGATGTGGAGGTTGCCCTGGTCTGACTTTACCAATCTGCCCGTGTCCCTCTCATTCTTGTTAGGCCAAGCGAGCCAGGAAATCCCCGAACACTGGGACAAAGACAGAGTTAAAAACTGAAAGTGTTGTGCCCAGATTGTGAGGTCCCAAAGACCACCAGGAGGCCGTTTCCGATGTAAGCGCAGGAGGGTCGTTTATTCAAGCTTAAGCAGGGACTCTCAATTGTCACTGACACAGCGGATCGAGATTGAGAGCCCCGAGTTCTAAATTAGCGGGGTTTTTATAGAGGTTACAGCAAGGTTTGGAGATTCTCTACTTAGCAGTTACAATGATTGGTCAGTGCTTAACATGCATGAAGTGTATATTTCTGATTGGGTGAACTCATCAGGGGTAAAGGGTGATTACGTATAGGTTTTACAAAAGAAAAGAAGGACAAAGGTTAGTGGGCAACTGTCACGTATTGATGGTCAGCAGACACGGTGACTAATGGTCATGACCACTCAGCACTGACAGTCAGCACATTGACAGACGGTTCCTACAGATAGTGGGCCCAGGATGTTCATTTCCTGGGTAAACAGATTAATTAATGAGTAATTAACTTAGGAACTTTGGTTTGTTACAGATTGTATCTTTTGTCCTAGATCAAGCACATTTTAATCATTAATGTGAGAGGACAAAGGAGACTACTCCATTTTGGGCAAAAGTGGAGTCATTCTGGTTTCACATAAGCAAAATGGAGTCACTTTGGTCTCACAAAAGGAATTTATTCACGCACCTGGACTCCACCCTCTAGGAGAAGGGAAGCCCAGAAACAGGGGACAGCACGGCTTTTATAGATAACTCAAACAAAGAAACTCAGGGAGAGGTCATCACTTCCTTTAACCAGCTGCAAATTGTCTTTCACAACCCAGCTATCTTGTCAAGATAGGACATTCAATGGCTACAGGGTTCAGAGGTTACCCGGAGGCACCAGGCACCATCTGTTCCCAGGGAGTGATAAAGCGTATCTACAAAAGCAGAGCAGTGGTTAGAAGGGCTAGAAGGGCAGTTACAAAAATGCATCTTTAGGAGAACTCCAGCACTCTGTAAGGGGGGGGGTATGAGGGGAGTTTACTCACAGGCCAAGATGGCGTTGCTTAGGTTCACTTTTGGTCTCACAATTCTGACTTTGCATTCAGGGATGACTTGTGTTTCTAGTTCCTTAGATTGTCCCTTGGTTCTGTTACAGAAATTAGCTTGCTTCCCTCCAACCTCACTGCCCCCCCACCCCGCCCCGTACTGGGGATAGAACTCAGGACCTTGTGCTGCCAGGCAGGTGTGGAGCCACTGAGCTATATACATCACAGGCCCCCCCTTCTTTGGTACCAGGATTAAACTCAGGACCTTGCATTTGCAAGGCAGGTACGGTGCCAATGAGCTAAATCCCCAGCCCCATAACTTGTTTTTTTATTCACTGTCTTCCTGCTGGCTTATAGCTCATCTTCTGGTCAGCAAAGTCAGTTACCACCCCTCCACTCGCTTGCTCTGTTTCCATGTGTTTGCTACCTTTTCTTGTTCCCTACAACCCTCTGTTTTCTTTGTCATTGTGGCTTTATGCATTTCTCAAGAAAAATGAACATTTAATATTTAGTGGTCTTGATGTATTTTTATTATTTACTCTCATGGGAAAGAAGCAAAGATAGAGGAAAATAGTATTAAATTCCCTACCAGGGGCTGGGGATTTAGCTCAGTGGTTCTGCTGCCTGCCTTGAAAGTGCAAGGTCCCAAGTTCAATCGATTCCTGGTACCAAAAAAAAAGACATACCAGGGGGTAGTAGAACATGCCTTTAGTCTCCACACTTGGGAGGTTGAAGCAGGAGGATCACCTTAAATTTGAGGCCAGCCTGAACTACATAGTGAGACCCTGTTTCAGACAAACAAACAAACAAAACACTGCATTTTCATGTTTAATATTCTCTGTCTTCCTCCTTCCCTCCTCTTCATCCGCTCTTTGAGGTTTCTATGAACCAACTGTGTACTTCATCATTCAACCTCTGGCAACTGGTAATTGCTCAACTCACATTTGTTGAATGAGTTTACAAAGGGACCCCTCTTCCTTTTCCCCACCTATAAATTTCTATTGCAAATTGGGTGTCTGGGACATTTTGCATTGGCTTTATATTTTCTAAAAGGGTTCAGCTCCACTGAGCTTTTTAAGAGTGTTCAATTAACTCACCACCTCCTCTATGACTGGCCCTGAACTAGTTACAGGGCAATCAAGGACCTCTTCCAGCTTCTCCCCAGATAGAGAGCTCTTTCCTGATGGGCAAGCAAACCACCTGGGGCTACTTGTTCACTTTCAGGGAAAGCCAGCCTGGGAAACTTTTAGTGTTGCAGAAAAACTGCTAAAATGAACCTTGGCCTGGATTTCTCATGCTCCAGTTTCAATCTTAATTCTCAAGAAGTGTGTGAATTTGAACAAGTCACTTCAAATCTGAACTTATTTCCTCATGTAGCTATAGTAATTTATTTCTTCCTTCTTTCTTTCCCTCCTTTTCTCTTTCAGTACTACTGGGCATTGAACCCACAGTCTCTTGCATGCTAGCCAAGTGCTCTATAGTGATAGAGTATTTTTAAATTTTTGTTCTTGAGATAGGATCTCATTACATTGCCCGGGATGACCTGGAACTTTTGATCCTCCTTCTTCAGCCTCCAGAGACCAACCTAAGAAGCACTGGGGAGCTCAGATATGCCAAATTCTTATTTCCTCACTTGTCAGAGGTCCTTCATGGTTGAATGCACCATCAATTTAATAGCAGATTTTGCATTTGTATTAAAAGTAGGGAGTTAGAAGCATGATGTTAATTGTCTACCACTTTATAAAATGCATCCTGATTTCATTAACATTAAAATATGAAAGTGCTTCTATGAATCAAGACAGTACAATATCTACTGATATGCACAAGTGTTTTGAAAATGGAAAACCAAGCCAGGCTTGGTGGTGCATGCCAGTAAGCCCAGCACTTGGGGGGCTGAGGCAGAAGTATCACCACAAGTTCAAGGCTAACCTGGGCTACATAGTGAGCTCAAGATCAGTCTGAACTGCATAATGAGACCCTCTCTCAAACAAACAAAACAAAACAAAACAAAACATCCCCCAAAACACAAAAAGATGAAAATGAAAAATCGGTGTATAACTGCAAGCTCTGATTATAGCACGTGGCTTCCTGCATGAATGAATTGGTTGGTTTTCTTCATTCTTGCTCAATTGTATCTCAAGGATTTGCTGTTTTGTTTTTATTGTTAGGGAAAATTTCAAAATACACAGAAGGAAAAACAATGAACTCCCATGTACCTATTATCCAGCTACAGTGAAAATCAACACAGGGCCATCCTGGTTTCATCTGTACCCCAGTTCACTACTACCTTCCAAAATCCTTTTTGGACTATTTTCAAGCAAAACCCAGAGCTCATCTAATTTCATTGGTAAATACTTCAAAGTAATATTGTTTAATAGCTATTTCCCTCCCACTGTTTTCTAACCTAATCTAAGTAAGCTAAGTTTTCCAGCATGGTTTGTACTGTACACTTCTTTTTTTATATATAAATTTTATTTTATTTTATCCCATTCCTCCACTCAAGCCCCCTCTCCTCCCTATGTACAGAATCTTTGTTTCTGTCTTTTCCTTCTATTTTCACTTTTTTTCTTGTCCCTTCTTTCCTTTCTCCCTCCTCCCTTGTTCCCCTTCCCATTTGAATGCTTTCTTCCCATTTGCCAACATCTGTTATACATTTCAGTCCTTATTTCTACTTCCAGTTTCTTACACCAGAGAAACAATATGATATTTAAACATGTGAGTCCAATTTATTTCACTTAAGAGTATGGTCTCGAGGTCCAACCATTTAGCTATAAATGTCTGAAGCTCATCCTTCTGTATGGCAGAGTAATATGCCATTGTATTAAAAAAAACCCGCACATCTTCCTTATCCACTTGTCTGTTGATGGGAATTTGGGCTGTTTCCAAGATTTAGCTGTTACAAACTGCTTCTATAAACACGGATGTGCATATATTTCTGTGGTATGAATAAATAGAAGAAAAAATGTTCAGCATCATTTGTCATTCGTGAAACACAAATTAAAGCAATGCTGAGAGTCCATTGCACTGCAGAAAGAATGGCTGCTATCAAGAAGTCAACCATGGGACCGGGGATTTAGCTCAATGGTTTCACCGCCTGCTGCCCCGTGTTCGATATCCGGTACCAAAAAAAAAAAAAAAAGAAAGAAAGAAATCAACCAACAACAAATGCTGGAGGGGCTGTGAGGAAAAAGGAACCCTCCTGCACTCTTGGTGGGAGTGTAGGCTGGTGCAACCACTGTGGAAATCAGTGTGGAGATTTCTCAAGAAACTAAAACAAGAGATTCCATTTGACCCAGGTATACCTCTTCTTGGTATCTTCCCAAAAGAAATAAAAGCATCATACCATACACTTCTGAAAGTTCTATAGTACCCAACTGAGAACTATGTCCTTAAGAGAACCCTTAATTAATGGTATTTATTGAGAATGGGAGGTTAGTCTGAAAAATCACTACTTGAGAGAGGCTAAAGATAGACAGTGCAGTGATACAGTGTTTCCTTAGCATGTGCAAAGCTCTGGTTTCCATCCTCAGTCCTGAAAATAAAATAAAATAAAACAAATCTTGAAATATTGTTAATGTAAGGACAGGGAGCACTGCAGGTAAGAAAAAGATAGAATGAAGGTCTCATTCAGCTTTATTAAAAATTAATAAGAAAGTTTTGACCTCTGTAGCCAGACTCCAGCAATTAGAAGGGCAAAGGTAGCTAGACTCAAGCAATTAGGAAGACAAAGGCAAAGAATTCAGGACTGGGAAGTTCCCAGGTAGCATGATTAACGTAAGAATGGCAAGCTTTCCCTTTACTTAATCCTTAAAACTAAACTACTTGTCCATAAAGTCCCCAGCCATAATTTTACCCTCCACCAAGGATGGGGAAAGGTCACATGGCCAGAAGAAATCCAAGGTTAGAATAAAAGACAAGCCAGGGAGCCAATCAGATTCCAAGAGCCTAAGTGGGACAAAGATCTCAGTAAAAGGAGCTGCAGACAAGAAATCCATGAGCAATTCACTTTCAAATTGATCCTACTAAGGCCGGGGCTTTAGCTCAGTGGTTCTGGCCCCTGCCTCACAAGCATGAGGTCTCAAGTTCAATCCCCGGTACCAAAAAAAAAAAAAAATTGTTCCTACTTGTCCAGAGTAGCTGTCTGTCATCTCTTTCTTCCTCCCTTCCCATCTTCAAATAAATTGTGCTGTTTTATTTTAAATTGCTTCTTTAGTTCTTTATGGATGCTGGGTTTAGGATTGCTGGGAGCTGCATTTCAGCAGAGCAGTGGCATGACACGGCAGAGCAATGGCTTGCTGTCAACTCTGATGTTACAGTGTGGCCTAGCATGGCATGGTGTACAGCTTCCCCAATCATTACATTAACGGGTGCATTGGGCTGGGAAAGGTGAGGCTTTGTCTTTCTAACTCTTTATTGGACTGAGTTTTATGATCCAGTGGGCTACTGGGATAACAGAAGAGTGGTGCTTACTCACTACATGGGACATCTACAGGGACTCAAAGGTGACAAAAGAGGATATTTGGGTACTGTAAGTGACCAGCCCTGGGGTTTTCCATCACGGATCAGCACAGCCTGAGCTATACGAACCCTAGCCTTCAAAAAGTACATATTTCAGCAGAAATGAGTGGTTTTGCTGGTTTCAGACTGCACCCAAAAAGTAACGTTAGAGCACCTCCTAGTGGACTTTGATACTTACCCAAATGTGAACTTGTGAAATGCAGTAAAATGGGTCTTTTGTGAAACATAGTTTATATCCAAGCAATATCCCTGCCTCTTAATCATGGGACTCCAACTGCCAGTGAAAGGGCAATAGGCCAGCAGCCGATCTTAAGACCTGGAGGACAGATTTCACTGGGACAGTGTTCTGATCCCCTCTCTACATTCCAGAGGGAATGTCAAACCTGTACTGCCCATTTCCTTTCCAGTTTGATCCTCTGCTGGCAAGGAGTAACTTTCTTTTTTCTTTTTCTTTTTTTTTTTTTGCTGATCTTTTATGCCAACCTTTTCTTGCCACTTTGAACTTTCCCTTTTTGGGGGGGCATGTTTCTCCTAAAGATTCAACAATGAGGAACCCTAAACAGTTTTAGTTAACCTTTCTCTCCTTTCCAGAAACTCTCAAGTTGAGTCTGTAGAAAAGTGTTTCTTTATAAAAGTGCCAAAGATAGAAATACCACTTTAGATGAGGAACATATGCCTCATCTCTGGATCAGATGAGACTTTGAAATCTTGCTCTTGCAGGAGGACACTTGAGGACATACTCAATCCATTTTGTCCTGAGCACAGTCTCCTGTCCAGCAGGCATCAGAAACTGGACCTGAGACACGGTGGAAAGAACAGACCTTTAGTTGACATTAGAGGGAGCTATTTCCACTGGCAGCACACATACGGACCAAAGCACATAAAATTTGAAAGAAGGATTTCTGAACTGCTCTTCCACCTCCTTTTCTGAACTGAAGAACACTAGCCCAGTACCCCTGAGAGCCATGGCTCTTCTATTTTGGGTGGCTGGGATCATGTCCCAAGCCGTGCAGATACAAGTGGCTTATCAGGTGATGCGTGATACCACCCACGTGACTTGGTGAAGTCTGTAGGCTGATGTTCAGAAGTCCAGTAATTCATGCTTTCTTTCTCACTTTCATGCTCTCCTACTCTCAGAAAAGGCTGAACCTGTTTGTTCTTCCCTCCCCATCCTAGTTCTGGTTCTCATATGTGTGGGGAAAAACTGATAAATGTGCCTTTACTAACATGTAGTTTATGATTGCTAGACAATGGGTACAGACTTTAATCTATGAGTTTTTTGAGTGGGTTTGAGAAAAGCTTTGCCAGTACTGCTGTAGAGGGAAATTGCCTAAGTGACTGTATAGAAAATCCAAAATGTGCAGGAGACCTCTTTGTCCTAGGGCCCAGAGCCTGAGATTTCTTCTGAACAATTACCTTTCTCTATTCCCAGAGTGATAGATCTCCTCTGCAGGTTAGGATTTTCCAGTACAGTTTGTTCTTTTTGTCACTGTTCACTCAAGGATGATTGGGGCATTGAAACAAGGCCCTGGCTAAATCCTTACCATCTCTTCCCTCTCATCTTCCATTTGTTCTGTCACCACTATTCCTAACAAATTAGTTAGATACCTCAAAAAAGTTTTAAATCTATATAAAGGACCATGTGTCATGGGGCTCCTATTTTTGCTCTATATCTCACAGCTTCTTGTGTGTGTGTTGAGTTTTTTGTTTGTTTGTTTGTTTTTTGGTGCCAGGGATTGAACTTGGGTCCTTGCACTTGCACAGCAGGCAGTGAAACCACTGAGCTAAATCCCCAGCCCCTAGAGCTTCTTGATTTAGAGTCTTGGGATAAAATTAAAGAACAGGATCAAAAGCCCAGGCCATCCTTACATTTCCATGGCAGGCCATGGTTTCTCAGATTATATAAGCCAAAGAAAGCGCCCCATCACATTGGAATCTGGCTTTAACAGCCATCTCAGCCTTCTTGCAAAAAAGAGCCTTCTGGGAGCTCTCTGCATTTGAGATGTAATGCAGACATTATTACTGGGGACATAAGAGGGATTACAAAGGCCTTGTTCCAGCTCTCCAAAGAGAAAGACTCAACTGGGACACTTGTCTAAGTCCATATACAGGCAAGGCAGACAAATACTGACAATGATAGGGGGCCAGTGAGGGAATCCATGCTGCACTTGAACTTCTTGATGAGGGATGTCCTGGATAGAGACCTACAACTGGTTAAACCCCAGACAGGCTTTCTTCCCCATTAGACATGGGGAGAGAAATCCTAGGTAAAAGCCTACAACAGGGTAGGATGGGGCATCCTTACCCATTTAAAAATCAGGAGAGGCTTCTGCACTCCAGTGGGTGTAAAAGAGACCCACACACTCAGTCTTTTTGTTATATGTGGGCCAAGCCATCAGACTGCCTCTGGTCCTCTTCTTCTTCCTCCTCCTCCTCCTCCTCCTCCTCCTCCTCCTCCTTCTTCTTCTTTTTATTTTGATACCAGGGATCAAACTCAGGACTTTGCCCTTGCCAGGCAGATGCAGTGCCACTGAGCTACATCCCCAACCCATATCTTCTTAAGCACTAGAGAAAAATAGATTCCCAGAGTTTAACAATAAAGGCCCTCAACTTCATGGTAGTAGAGCTTAGTGAGGATATCCCTTGGCAGATCCAAGAAAGGTAGCCAAGTGTGTGTGTGTGTGTGTGTGGGGGCTACAAATTAAAATATCATCTGCCAATTAGACCTGTTTCTGCAAAAAAAAAAAAAAGTGGAGAAAAGCAGCTTATATTCAGTCATTCATCAGACTCAAAAGTCACCCCGAGTGTGTATTTCAATGCTGCATTGACCCTTCCCAGTTAGCTGTTTTGGGACCAATCTCCTCCCCTCATCTGATTTGGGAGGTCCCAACCTTCAGGCTCAAGCAAGGTAAGAACACAACCCAGAGAGGCCCCCATTTGCATTCCTCCTTTAAAAGAACACAGGCACAAAGAGGGAAAGAACAGAGGAGCTCTGGATATGGGTTATATCATAAACTAAAAGAATAGTTGTGGGGCTGGGGATTTAGCTCAGTGGTTCTGCTGCCTGCCTTGCAAGCAAGAGGTCCTGAGTTCGATCCCCAGTACCAAAAAAAAAATAGTTGTGCCTTATTCATAAAAAGGTCATGGCCAAATACTTCTGAGAGCATTCTGGTTTATAAACAATTGTCTTATGTGTCTTGTCCCTCTGTCTGACCAATTTGGAGCTAATGACTGGTCACAATGCCTACAGCTGTTTCGTTTGAGCTCAACAATTTCTTCTTTGCTCCTTTTTTCTTTTTTGAGATTTCCATGGAAAAATAGTTTTTATAGGTTAAAATATTTATATCAGCCAATCAAAAATGATGTCAAGACTGGTTGTATGACTACAATGCCTATTGTTGTCTGTGTACAATAATTTGAGTCTTTCATGGTAAAAAAACAATGTGTTAATTGTTATGATCCGGTTCTCATAGGTTATCTGAAAAATTTGCTAAAATAATTAAATGGAACCTCTTTAGGCTTAGAAAAATTGCTGGATGAGACTCCTTTAGATGAATAAAGGAGCAGCTGCCTGGAAAACAATTATTCTGGACTTTATCCACTAATGGGATCCCCAGTAATTTCTATAGCCTTATGGGAGACACACTCCAATGAATATTCCTAAATATGTTACTGTGATATGTTTACACTGGTTATGATCTAAGGTTTTCTGTGGGTAGAACAATTAGCTTTTCTTATTAAAAGATACTCTGGGTACAGAACTAAATTAAGGGACAGAGGTTTCCATTTAGCTGTGACAATCATTATTGCTGATTTCATGTGTGCTAAATGTATTCATGCCTTCCAGTTGTATAGATTTTCAAAGCTGTAAAACTAGAGTTGCTTATGGTGAAAAGCTTTTTTCTTTTAGACTCAGACATCTACCTTTCTCTTGTGTTCCAGCTACTTGTGATAAGATACATGTCAAGCCAACATGAGACCTCCAGCCAAATGATAATTTTCTTTCTCAAAGGCCATGTGTATGCTATGTATGTGTCACTACACTTAGGAATGCACAAGCACTGAGTAGTCCAGACAATGTCACACTAAAAATTAAAGGTTGGACATTAATAACTTATAAGGTACTTCTATAGACAGGTGCATTTTTCTTTGATGGCATCTTATTAAAGGATAACAAATTAGGTAAATGTTTCTTTATGTCATTTAATACCTTATAATTAAATAAGGATAACTAAAAAGCCATTCTGTACTGCTATGGACATTTAAATGTGTTTCAGTGATAATAATGTCATCATGACTGTCATGTTGTGGTGCTGTGTGGCCTTTGATCTAGAGTTTCTCTATAAAACTTTATAAATTTTATCTGTTAAAAAGGACTAATGCCTATAGTCCAAGGAGTACTTAAACAGGGGATCTTATGAGAGGCTGTCAGCCCCTATAATACTCCTATCACTGGAACAAGGGAGGGCCCAATAGATGGAGATTGGGTCAAGACCTCCACCTCATTGATGAGGCTGTTGTGCCTCTACATCCGGTTGTGCCCAATCCCTACACTTTATGGACACATGTTCTAGCCTCAGTTAGCTGCTTTTCTGTCTTAGATCTTTTTTTTGGTACTGGGGATCAAACTTGGGACCTTGTGCTTTCGAGGTAGGTGCCAGAACCACTGAGCTAAATCCTGGCCTGAACTGTTTTTTTGTTTTTGTTTTTGGTACTGGGGATTGAACTCTGTCTTAGATCTTCAAGATGTTTTCTTTTATGTTCCCTCGGGTCATGAGAGTCAGAACCTCTTTACTTTTGAAAATCCACTAACAAGAGTGGGAAAATTGAGCTAGACCTCCCCTAGAGATTTCAAGATAGTCCCCATCTTTTGGCTTAGCCCTAGCACAAGACCTTCTAGAATGGAAGAAAGGGAACATCACCATCATGATCTGATGCTCTGAGGAGACACAGAGTCCCTAGTATGGGAGGGAACTAAAAATCCTGAAATCCAAATTCTACAAAACTGAGTCACCCTGGGAAAGGCTCTCAGCTGTTTGACACATTTTGGCAAAGGGAATTCCAGAATGGGCTGGATTCTCTCCAAACTTGGTGTCTTGCTGATCTTACTGTTTGGGTCATACATGTTTACTTCTTTGGTTTTGTCTCCTCTGGACTTAAAGCTATCCACCTAAGATGAAAATGCCTGATGTCTACCAACAGCCTCTAGATTAGACCCTCTAGAGAGTCTCTGACCAGAATTCTGACCACTCCCAAACCAAGTGGTGATACAGGCAAAACCCACTGTAAAGGTGCCAGACTTCTTCCGCTAAGGCCCATCAGATGAAACTCTGTGCTAAAGACTTCCATCTGCTGCTCTTCAACTATGGCCCCATTCAACTCGAAGAAACCAGATTGATCATCCCACTTTTCCCCAACAGCAGTTGGATGGCTGTCTCAGAGGAGGGAATGTAGGGATAGGGGGAACTGTAGGTAGGAAAAAGATAGGATGAAGGCCTCATTGAGCTTAATTAAAATTAATAAGGCAGTTTTAACCTCTGCAGCCAGACTCCAGCAATTAGAAGGGCAAAGGCAGCTAGACTCTGAGGAATTAGAAAGACAAAGGCAGCTAAACTCAAGCTACTAGGAAGATAAAGGCAGAGAATTCAGGGTTGGGGATTTAGCTCAGTGGCAGGGGAGCCTGCAAGGCAAGTGCAAGGTCCTAAGTTTGATCCCCCATACACACACACACAAATTGTATATATATATATGTGCAGGACAGGAAAGTTCCCAGGTAGCACGATTAACATATGAATGGCAAACTTTCCCTTTATTTAACCCCCCCCCTTTTTTTGAGGGGGGTACTGGGGGTAGAACTCAAGACGTTGCGCTTTTGAGGCAGGCAGCGGAACCACCAAGCTAAATCCCCAACCCTCTTCACTTAACCTTTAAACCTAAAGTACCAGTTCTTAGGTCCCCCACCTACAAGGCCAGGGAAGAAGTCACATGGCCAGAAGAAATCCAAGGTTAGGATGAAAGACAAGCCAGGGAGCCAATCAGATTCCAAGAACTTAAGTGGAACAAGGATCTTAATAAAAGGAGCTACAGACAAGAAATCCATGAGCAATTCATTTTCAAATTCTCCCTACTTGTCCAGAGTAGCTGTCATCTCTCTCTTCCTCCTTCCCCATCTTCAAATAAATTGTGCTCCTTTATTCTAAACTGCTTATTTAGTTCTTTTAGTTCTTTAGTTCTTTACAGATACTGGGTTTAGGATTTCCAGGAGCTGCATTCCGGCAGAGCAGTGGCTTGCTGTCCACCCTGGACGTTACAGTGTGGCATAGAGTGGCATATTAATGTCACATTTCTCAAAATTTTCCAGTTTTAAGGCCAATTATCCATGAATTAGGCAGGATCCCAAATTGGCCTCATAAGTCTGGGCTTTTTGTTAATTTGCTGATGTCTTCTTAACTTTTTTGTTCGTCTCCATAGTGATAGGTCTCCCACTACCTCAGCAGCTATTATGTATAGTAGCTGCCCTCTTCCTATGGTGCCTTGCCCCCTCCCCTGTGTGACGTCATGCCAAGATGGTTGCTCCCACCAAAAAATAAACCCTTCTTCCC
>NW_004624756.1:1636363-1753583 GCF_000247695.1 Heterocephalus glaber | reverse complement strand
CTATAAAAGACTCTCCCTGCCCCGGCCATATTGCTTTTGTCTCTCCTTTGTTCAGAGACAGCCCGGCAGATCTATTCCCCTAATAAAGGCTTGTTGTGGCCTGGTCTGGTCTTGGTTTTCAGCCCTTTTATCTGACACATAGGTTTAACCCTTATATGATATGTTATGATAATACCTTCAGTCATTATATCAGTGTTAAGTATTTTCAGTAATTTGCTTTTATTCAGAGAGTGTTTTCTCACCATAATGAATTATAAATTATACCACATAGATACAAATGTCTGGTCATGAATTTCAAATAAAGTTTGAAAAACTTTGTTGCAGGTAGATGTTAAATGTGTGTCAGTGTATTTTTTCATTTTAAAAGTTCATTGCAGTAGGGATTCCCTGGAAAAAGTTGTCTTAACTTTCCAACTCATAATTTCAGATGACCAATACTTCATGCTTCAAGCCACCTCCAAATGTCACTGAGATAAAGACACAGTTCACAGCGGATGAAATGGCAACCAGTTCCATGCAGTAGTTTGACCACTCTTTTAATCAAGACTGTCAGGGAAGAGATGAATTTAAGTCTGGAAGTTGGAGGCTGGGTACACTAAAGATTTGTTTCCACAGAATGAGGAGGCACATACAGCATTCCATGTTGGCCCTGAGGCCATGTAGGGCTGAGGGTGCCTACCCCTGGCTGGATCTTGAAGCTCCGAACAGGGCTCCTTCACATTGTCTCTTTGCTGTTCCCAAACATCCTTGGGTTTTGCACCCAAGAAGTAAGTGGTTACCCTTTCCAAAAGCAGGCCTGCTGTGTGGAGGCTGTGAAGGAGACCACAGAACTCACCACCTCTTCAGAGCTGCAGGAGCCAATCGGGACCTCACTGTAGTGAAAAGGATTCTTTACTGAGCCCTCAGCTCCTGTAGCAGAAGCCAAGGAATCCTGAATTACAGGGCTGCCACACAGCCTTTCCTTTATCCTTTCCACAACCTCAGGCCAGAGGGGGGAAAGATCTTTTGTTCTTATTTTCACAAGTTACCACATGGTTTGGATCCCTTAGGGCTCTTTTGGAAAGTTTACTGGTTTGTGCCAGAAAAGTCTGGTTAAACACACACATTTGAAGACAGTTTGTGGATGTTAATTTCCATTTATTGCAGAAGGAAAAAGAAAGATATTGAATGTATGGAGGAAATACATTCGAAAGAAATTGCCAATTTTTGAAACAATCAGGAACTTGAGGTCCAAAGCTAGAAATAAGTTAACAAATGTTGATTGAACATCTTTACGAAAGGTTGTTTGAGGCGGTGGGAGGAGCACAGGGTACAGTATTTGTCTAGCATGGGCAAAGCCCTAGGCTCCATTCCCAGCAACACACACACACAAACACACACACAACACCTCTTAAGCTTTCTAAATTTGTCCTCAAAGCTCAGACTCAAGGAAAAATTCAAGCGTTGAATGGTAAAACGAGATAAATACACAGGCAATGAAAACAAAGCACAGTAGGTTTGGGTTTACAAAACAGCGCTTCAGGCAATCTACTGGTTTAGGGTTCACAGTGAGCTGAAAACTCCCGTAAATTTTTCACAAAGAAAGTACACACGAGATGGGTTTGTAAACACAGGTAAGAATCGGATAACCTTGAGGAGCCAGGATGCCAACAGCAAGCAGAGTTGGCGGAGTGGGGGTGGGCGAGGCAAGAGGGTGGGAAGGGCCGAGTTAGTAAACGCCCTAAAGCTAACGCCCCTCTCAGAGGCTGAGGATTCCTTTTCCGGAAGTTCAGGTCCGCCGTAGTGTTTAAAACTGGACAGCTACACACGTGGGATTCCCTCTCTGTCCTTCCCTCTTTCTGTCCTTTAAAAGCGGAACGCGATTCAACAGCCAGGGCCATTCCCCGCCGCCGGGCCACACAGGCTCGTACTTAGGGGCCCTGAAGTCGTCCCTAGGGGTGGAGTACAGGGAAGCTGGAGAGAGCCGAACCTGGTAGGATCGGATTTAGCCGCAGGCTCATTTTGGCTCTGGTGAAGGACCCCAAGTACCCTGGGTGCCCGGAGGGTGGGAGGCCCCGCCGCGGTCGGAGTTTGCACCCGGCGGCTGGGATTCCGGCTTGGCACACACGAGTGCCCCCTCACCAGATGGCCAGTGTTTACAGGCTTCGTCTTGCTGCTGCGCGCGCCCGAAACGGAACATTAATAACTCTGATGCGGTGACACCAAATCTCAGGAGGGCTGGAAAATAAACATGCGTTAAAGGGTCCCGGAAAGAACCAGCGTCCAAGGCAGTCAGGTCTGCAGGATCTGGAGCTCCGGGCCCTTCGGGTCGTCCCCGAGGTGGAGACGGGAGTCGGGATCCCCTCCCGGCTCTGCTCCCCGGCGGCCAGCAGATGGCTCCCGGGCGCTCTCCCGGTCCTCTCCAGCGAAGGGTTTCAGCGGCTCCGGCGGCACAGGCTGCACGGAGGGCGCCCGCCGCCGCCCCGCATCGCGCGTCCCCGCGTGCGCCCCTCGCCGGGAACCTGCGCGGCCGGAGTGGGGACCCACGGGTGCCAGGGAGGCCGGGGGCTGGGGTCGGCTCTCGCGAGGTGAGGCGGAGACACTGGAGGAGCAGCTGCCGAGCTGGAGGAGGAGCTGGAGCAGGAGGAGGAGCTGGAGGAGGAGGGGAAGGAGCCGGGGAGGCCCGCGCCCCAGCCTGGCCCGCCTCCCCGCCCTCCCGCGCCTTCCGCCTCCACCTAGGCCGTAGGTGCGGAGCGCAGCGGGTGCAGCCGGCGCGGCGACCGAGGAGCTGCCCGCCCCGCGCTGTCGCCGGGAGCCGGGGGAGGAGACATGTAGCCGCGGTAGCCTCAAACCCACCTAGTCCTCACAACTCTTTTTTTTCTTCCGCGCGGCGGGGGGCGCGGCAACATTGTATCTCCGCTCCCCCTTCTCTGGCCCACTCCTTTACTAGGGGTTCGGGAAGGGCGAGGGCCGTAAATCAGAGTTGGCCCTGTGACACCCCCGCACCGAGGGGCACCATGACCGAGGAGAGCGCCGACGTCCCCAGGGAGCTGCTAGGTGAGACTGACGCCGCGATTCGCGTCCCTGCCCTCCCGCCGCGGGTGCCTGGGTCTCCGCGCCCCCGTCGTAGGAGGGGGCGCCGGGAAGTTCGCGCGCGTCTGATGCCCGTAGAACCGAGTAGCGAGAGGGGAGGCGCTGGCCGACGTGAGGCTCCCCCGCGGGGTCCGGGGTGGCGCAGGCAGGAGGCGGGCCGCCTCGGTCCGGGGAGTTTTGAGAGCCGGGGGGAAACCTTCCAGCGCCCGCCGATGCCCCAAACTCCAGAGGGCAGCGGGACAGCCGGCGACGGCACAGGAGGTCGTCCAGGGCCCGCGGCGGGCTCCCCCAGGAGCGCCCCGCGGAGGTGCGTGTCTCGGGGATGCCCTGGGGGCCGGGGCGCCCGGTCCGGGTCGGTGATTGCCTGGCAAGGCGTGGCTTGGTGCAGGAGCTGGGAGCGAAAGGGTTACCTGGCTGACGCAAACTCGGGCCGGGAAACTGGGGGTTAATGATAAAAGCCTTATTTCAGTAATGATTAACCTACAGACCCCTACCGCCCTAGGGAGCCGGTGTGGGTGGGATACCGGTGCAAGGTGACCCATTGTCTCAGGCCCTTGAGGTTTAGCTCCTTGGCAGGGGCGGGGAACTGGTTTTTAAATCTTAGGGTTTAACTTAATTATCTAGAGGGTTAAAATGGCAGAGTTAAAATAGGTTGGGGCAGAGTTCTGAAAACCTAGGTTTAAGCTTGCGTGTGTCAGGTTGTGCTGTGCGTGTGCTTGTGTGCGGTTCTGAGTCCCAGTGACCCATATTCCCGCTGGGCCATTCTTGGCCCGGGCACACCTGCACCTTGGAAAGGTGCCCACGAGCGGAAGATCTGAGCACCCCTTCATCCCTGTGCGTGGAATTTGGCCTTGCGTTGTTTTTGGCGAAAATACGTAGGAATTCGTGTGTGCCCTCTCAGTACCTGGTAACTCTGAAGGTGAAACTTCATTGGAAGAAGCTGTTGCTAGTTTGTATGGAAGTCTCTGCTTTTTTTTTTTTTTTGAATTAAAAAGGGGGAAAAAGCCTTCAAATAATCTTGAGAGCCCAGAGTGTGGGCCTATTTCTGCATACGGTCATCCTGTTCGTGGCCCCCTTCAGTCCCCTCAACCCTGTGCAGTGCGTCTTTGAGATAAAGCATTAGTCCCAGAAAGTGGCCCATCCTGGTCCGGGGGGCCCAGACCTTTCCAACAGGACGCCCCGGAAAAGGGAATGAAGGCGGAGACTTCAAGGTGGTCTGGCAGATTGGAGAGCTTAAATTTGTGTGTTGTCCTTGAGTGAGAAGTTGAGGCTATTACTGTACTTAAGAGTCAGGTGAAAGGGTGAAGACAGTGGAAGTAAGGTACCTGGTTTCTATTGATGGCTCTCAAAAATAGATAACTGGTGTATTTTAAAAATTCAACTTGACCCATAACTTGAAATGGAATTTTTGGGTTTATCAGGTGTTGCCTATCTTTTCTCCCCAACAAGTGACATGTTTTATGCTATTCCTGTTAGGCCCCCCCTCCCAGGCCTATATTGGTCTGGTTAGGCTGGGAAGGGAACTGAGTGCACCTGTGTTTTTCTCCAAATTCAGGTGTTCACAAGGGTTCTGCTCTGGTCGGTTCAAAATGGTGGCCTTGGGAAGTCTTCAGTATGTATATTCCCTCATTTGAATCTCCCAAGGCATTTCAGCAGTGTCCTGTGTGGGTTTGATTATAAAATAAATGCAGGCTCTTTGTAGAAAAATTTAAATGTTGAGAGTAAGAATTATGTAACCTACGTTACCACTCAGCGATATGACTTAATATTTGGGTGTCTGACTTCCTAATCTCTTTCCTGTATATGAGCACAAATACACTGTTATTTATTTGCTTTTCATTGGTTCTGATCCTTGGGGAGCTCAGCATCACAGGGATTCTGTGTTCAGTGGCCTTAGCAGGAAGGTTGCTTTAGAATTTGGCTCAAACCAGGCCTCTGTTTCCATGGGCACCAGTTGCTTCTCCCCACATTACTCTGATTTTGTTGTTTTGGCATCAAGAGTCACTGTGCTGCTTTTTTTTTTTTGCTTTGTAAGAATAAGCACATCTCTGGCTGGGGATTTAGCTCAATGGTTTCACCACCTGCTGTGCAAATGCAAGGACCCGAGTTCGATCCCCCGGTACCAAAAAAAATAGAAGAAGCACATCTCTTGTCCAAGTAGAATTCTGTCTCATCTCAGGCACACACAATTTTATAAAGAGCTGTGTGCACCCTGTGGTTCCAGAGACCCCCACTTACAAACCAGCAAGGATGGCCTTGTTCCCAGACACAGCTGGCCTTTAGAAGTCCTGTCTGAAGCAGGCTCCAGGAGCACCAAGGTGGTTTAAGAGCCCTGGGCATATTCTCCAGGCCAGCTCAGATTCCTGTTTCCCACAGTCCTCTCTTAGGAGTTGAGGGAGTGGCCGGCGCTTGTTTCCAGGTCTGGTGAAATGGTTGCTGTACTGTGCACTCAGGGTGCTGTGGGCTCCGCGACTTGTGCCCTTGCCCCAAACATTCCACCTGGGGCTGCTCCTGGAACAGGCTGACGAGCTTTCTCATGTTTCCAAGCCTAATGTCTGTGCTGACAGTGTCCTTTCCTCCCTTTCTTCACTCTTACCCAACTCAGTGCCACTCAACTTTCATGCTGATGTACATAATCCACAATAAGCAAATTTTGTCACCCTTGATAAACATATAATTAGTTGTTGAATTAGGTGGCATGCTTTAGCAGTCTAAAACATCAACTGAAACGCACATTGCAAGTAGAAGAATTCTGTTTTCCTCCTGCATCTGAATGGATTGTATTCTATGCTCCACTTTGGAATGCAGTAGTCTGTTTCCTGCACCTTCAGTTTTCAGTTCAGGGCTTTCTCCCTGAAACCTCATGTGCTCCCTGACCCATGATCCCGTGTCCTGTGACAGATTCATTTAGTGGCATGGCCACCCCCATGGCCTCTGCTAGGTTGTCAACTCCGGGAAGAGCAGGGACCATCTCTGTCCAGCATGCAGTAGAGAGCCTGGTGCTTAGGAGGTGCCTCTGTGCATGTGGATTTGTTGAACACATAGATACACTAAAATGATTGTAATAGAGAGCACAGAGCTACTGGGACTTAGAAGAAGGAGCTGTATTCCTTTTTGTTGTTGTTGGTACTGGGAATCGAACTCAGGACCTTGTACTTGCCAGGCAGGCATGGCACTGCTGAGCCCCAGCCCAGGAGCTGTATTCTTGAAGGATAAGTCAAGTAATAAGGACAATAGGGCAAAGGCATGCCAGAAAAGAGAGTAATACATACAAAATTTGGGGGTATGAAAGATGGAGATGTTAGGGATTACTGGATCTATCTGCACTTTATGCTAAAAAATGTGAGACTTCGAATGGCATACAATGACCAAGGCTGAGGCCAGGAGTGGCCTGAGAGACTTGGGAGTTTAAGCACCACTGTGGTTTGAAGGTACCATGGCCTTAGCCCCGTTGAGAGCTTTTGAGGTCCCTCCAGTGGAGATGCATGCCCAGAGGCCAGGAACAGTTTTTAGGGTGGATTTTGGGGCACTTGATGACTGACTTGCTGCTTGAGAGAGAGGAGTTGGAGATGTGCAGTTTGTAGCGGCCCCGGTGGCAGGAGGTTGTGGGATGTGTGGAGACTGGTGTGCTTGCTTGTGGGAGTCAAAGAGACTTCACTGCCGTCACCCATATTTTCTTACATCTTTCTTCTCCTGATTCCTACTTTACCTTTGCCTTGACCACCCTTTGGCATGCTGTGCTGTGATGATTTTGGAAGGGCAGAAGCCTAGGAGTGCCTTTTTCTGGCTAAGTCATTTGGTCCAGCTCTTTTTTTTTTGTACCAGGGATTGAACTCAGGACCTTGCACTTTCGAGGCAGGCAGTGCCACCACTGAGCCAAATCCCTGGCCCTAAGTAGGATTTTTAAAAAAAAATTATTTATTTATTTTTGGTCCAGTTCTTGTTCTTTTCCACGTTCCCTAAACTTCATGACAAGTCACTTGTAGGAAATGATATTTGTGTGGCATTGTGGTGAACCAGAAGTAACTAAGGGAATTGATGGATTCCTATTGTGCTTATGGCTTGCATGCAATGTAGTGTTTCATCACACTGCCCAACATTGGTTTTTGACCTTGTGTGCACCTGCTGTTTCCCCGGCAAGATTCTGTGGTGCCTTGCACAGGCTGGTGTTGTGTCAGATGTTTTTCTGTAAGACACAAAGTAGTTGTTGATTAAATTCCCCATGGCTGAGAACTATCAGTTTGTTAATATAAGCGAATAAAAGAAAGACTAAAAACAATGAGATAAACTTCCCTTAATCAAGGAGAACTTCTCCTTAATGCTTTTTATCTTGTTAATCAAAACATAATGAAACTCTTTCCTTCTTTCAGAAAGCATAAAGGATGTTATTGGCAGGAAGGTAAAGATTGCAGTGAAGAAGAAAGTAAAGTTGGAAGTTAAGGGAGACAAAGTTGAAAACAAAGTGCTGGTAAGTGTTGCTTATTTTTATTAAAATATTTGGAGTGAAAGTGTCTTTTTCTCCGTTGTTTTAACTGTGATTTCCATGCAGCATTAGTTCTCCAGTTTCTGTTGTTGCTGTTGTTTTTGAGACAAGATCTCCTTTGTAGCCCAGGCTGACCTTAAACTCCCACCAAACCTCCTGCCTCAGGTGGGATTACAGGTATGTGCCCCAACGCCTGGCTTATTTGTGGTGTTTTGCACCAAAAGTCCTGGTGATCATTTTATTTTTCCTTATGTGGAATCTTTCTTTGTTGAAAGTTAAAACTGGGATCATTTAAATTTAAAAAATCAAATTTTTCCAATTGTACTTCTATAAGTCCATACAGACAGGTGTATTCAGATAAGCACTCTCTTTTTTCTTTTTGTTGTTTGTTGGTTTGTTTGTTTTTGTATTGAGGCTTGAAGCCAGAAGAGTTCTATCAGGGACCTACAGTCTCCAGATTTTTTTTATTTTGAGACAGTCTCTATAAGTTGCCCAGGATAGCTTCAAATTTGAAATCCTCCTGCTTCAGCCTCCACCTAGCTGAGATTACAGGAATGTGTCACAATGCCTGCTCAGATAACCTCTTAGAGACTGTTTTCATGCTGTTTGAAGTTGGATGCTAAACAGATTTTATTTATTTGTGTCCTCTCTAGATTTATTAGTCATGTCTTGCACTATGGTCACAATCTTTGCTGTTATCTGAGTAATTATTTCTGATTTCATTTTTTCCAGATCCTCTTTTGTTGCCAGTTCAGAGAGTCCAGGTGGTTGAGTATCAGATTGTTCCATCTCCTTTCCCCTTGGGGTTGCTGTAGGTGTTCCAGAAGTCTGTTTTTGAGACTTGTTTATGTGTCTTCTCATTTCCATGGGTGGGTGCTTCTGGCTCCCATGCGGCTCACCTTCTCTGCCCTAGGAGCTTGGGATGGCGGTGGGGGAGCTTCCTTCTGGGTGCTGGGACCGGCTCACCTTCTCTGCCCTAGGAGCTTGGGATGGCGGTGGGGGAGCTTCCTTCCGGGTACTGGGACTGGCTGAGCTTCTCTGCCCTAGGAGCCTGGGATGGAGGCGGGGAGCTTCCTTCTGGGTGCTGGGACCGGCTCACCTTCTCTGCCCTAGGAGCCTGGGATGGAGGCAGGGAGCTTCCTTCTGGGTGCTGGAACCAGCACACCTTCTCTGCCCTAGGAGCCTGGGATGGCCCAGATTTTATTTATTGTCTTTGATTTTGTGGCTGATTATGTGACTTTTTTTTTTTTTGATGGTATCAGGGATCAAACTCAGGACCTTATGC
Organism: Heterocephalus glaber; assembly: GCF_000247695.1. The sequence continues at coordinate 1,744,743 of NW_004624756.1, read as the reverse complement.
TTGCAAGGCAGGTGCGGTGCCACTGAGCTAAATCCTTGGCCCTATGTGTGACTTTATTAACAAGATCTTGTGGAGGAGCTTGAAGAATTTATACCATATTGGGTTGTTTAATTAAATTTCTCAGATGTTCAAGTCCATCTAAGGGGAATATGAACAAAGCATTTGTCACCTTTGAGTTTTGATGTTTCAGAGGAAATGCCTGCTGGAGGAAGTGTGTGCTGGTGTTGACACTGGACTTGGGGTTCCCTCCAGCCTTTGAGATGAATTGCTGGGGGCAGTGTTAAGGGATTATACCCTTCGAGGGCACAGGGTCCTAGGCTGGGGAATCCTCATTGTCTGGTTGCTTGTTTGCTTTGGTACTGGGGATTGAACTCAGGGCCTTGCCCATGCCAGGCAAGAGCTGTATTACTGCTGGGTGCAGAGGTCCGTGGCTATAATCCCAGCTCTCTGGGAGACTGAGGCAGGAGGATTGCAGGTTCGAGCCCAGCCCAGGCAAGTAGCAAGACCTTGTCTTGAATGAATGAATAGGACTGGGGGTGTAGCTCAGTGCAAAGACTCTCGGCTCAATCCTCAGTACCTCAGAACAAACAAAAACTCTACTGAGCTACACCATTAGCCATAAAGTGCATTTTTATTTATGTAGTAGCTGTATAAGATAGACCCATTTCTATATAACTTAAATATCAAGCTCTGTCTGCTGCATCAGTCTACCAAGTGGCATTTGTTATTATTTGGAATGGATACTATTCATTACACTAACACTAGACAGAGGCCATGACTAAAATTTCTAATTATAAAATTTCAAAGACAGACTTGTGCTCAATATAATAAAAGTAGAACCATTTAAAGAGTTATTAAAGACTTTTTTGGGGGAGAGGGTTCATTATAGCATCAGCTGGAGCTGATTAAAGTTGTAAGCAAATTGAAAATGTATTTTAATTTAAGCATTTATCTTCCCAACCTGGAGTCTCAACAGCTTCTAGAAGCTTGGCCTACACTCCTGATGGCTATTATTTGCTTGCATGGGCAGGACTTACTGTTAGCAATACTCCAGGTCTGGCTTTCTCTGACAGACTTCAAGTGTGAGCAAGGAGAGCTGAGTCATAACTTCTACATTGCCAGTTTTCAAGTTTGGAGAAAATTAATTCACCAGTTGCTTGTCAACACTGATGGGTTGTAAATGAGAAGGCTTACACTTGGTTACATTTTACTTCAGATCCTTTCCGCCAGGGCCACCCTGGGCTTCTTTCCATCATGTAAAGGCATAAATGTTGTTCTATGTTACTTGGTTCCTTTTTATGCGTTGAGAACTCATACTGTTTCCAGTTTGTCTTTTGCAAAGGATTTATCTTCATCTTCTCATGGTCTTAATAGCTGGTAATTTGCACACTGACCTGGTGCTGAACACCTTGCTGAGCACATGTTCATGCACAACCTTCCTTCCTCAGTTCCTACAGCAGACTTTTGACGTCTCCATTGTACAGATGGGGAAACTGAGATTTGAAGAGGCTAACAAGACTTGCTTTGGGTTAGCCAGGCAGTTACTGAAGGTGCCCACACCTTCCACACTCAGAGCCTGTCTGTTTTGCCACAATGCTGAAAGTAATAGAAAACATCATTTGCTGCATTGTTTAGTGGTCGCCAACTTCACTGACAAGGGAGCTTGTCCTCTAGGATCTGTTCTTGTCTTTGATTTGCCTGATTTTTTTTTTTTTTGGTACCGGGGATCGAACTCTGGTCCTTGCGCTTGCTCAGCAGGCGGCGAAACCACTTTGCTAAATCCCCGGCCCTGATTGGCCTGATTTTTACATTAGTTTTCCATATTTATGGTGACCCTACAGGCTGCCAGGCGCATGGTGTGGACAGGTGGGCACTGTCTTTGACTTCGTGGGGTTCCTGGGAGGCAAACATGGCACGAGGCAGTGGTTGGAGATGCGCTGGATGGGACTGCAGGAGTGTGGAAGAGGTCCCTTACCTCAGGCCTGCAGGGTTGCAGGGTGGGGAGGCTTCCAGAAGCTTCCTAAGCTGACACTCCCTGGAGGAAGAGGAGAAGGTAGCTGAGCAAGAGTAGAGGCCTTTTGGCACAGAGGGAACAGAGGGGACTGGTTAGGCCAAACCCAGAGCCATCTTAGCTCAGTAGAGACTTGACTCCACTCCTTCCCTCCCCTTCATTCTTTTCCTTTCTCTCTTTTTCTTTTTTTGGTACTGGGGATCGAACTCAGGACCTTGCACTTGCCAGGCAGGCACAGTGCCACTGAACCACATCCCCAGCCCTTCATGTCTTTCTTTTTTAAGGTACCAGAGATTGAACTCAGGGCGTTTAGCATTGAGCTACATCCCTAGTCTTTTAAAATTTTTTCTTTTGAGACAGGATCTTGCTACATTGGTGAGTTGCCTGGGCTGAGCTAGAACTTGGGATCCTCTTTCCTCTGCCTCCCAAGTAGATGACATTATAGGTATGCACCACCATGCCCAGCTTCCACCTGTGTCTGCTGACCTTCACATGTACTTTCTTCTGCCTTCTGTAAGCAGAGGGCTCCGAGTTCGGAGCCTTCCCTGGTTCTGCCGGTAGCTGATCCCTTCCTTTATCTAGGGAAAGCAGAATCTGTTTATTTACCTTGCTTTGGAGATTAGGTGGGATATATTTCAATACTGGCCAGCACAATTCCCGGCACTTGGTTAACACCTAATTAATGGGAACACTGGAGGCACCAGGAGCCACACTCTGTTTTCTCAGGTACAGGAGATGTTGGCTCCTCAAAGCCTGACTGTCTGCAGCCTCTGCTCGTGGGCTGGGATCAGTTTACTGCAAGGTCAGAAAGGCTGATTCATGGTTTCTGATGCCTTATTAGTAGGACAGAGGACAGCAGACTAGTCCTAAATTCCCAAGGTAAGCTCTGGTCAAATGAAATCCGAAATGCCAGGGTGTCTTTAGGGAGTATCTCTCCTGTGCTCAGATAAATTTGTCAATCAGGGCCTGAATGATAAATCAGTTTCTTTGTGGCTTTTCAGAGACATGAAGATACCTCTGTGCATTGTAAAGTTTTAAGAATCAAGAAGGCTGCTTATAGGGGCTGGGGATTTAGCTTAGTGATTCTGCCGCTTGCCTCGAAAGCACAAGGACCTGAGTTCGATCCCTGGTACCAAAAAAAAAAGAAGGCTGCTTATTCCAGAATTTGGCCAGAGAACCTAATGACAGGGTGGGAAATTGAGGTGCAACAGGCCAGAGCTGGTACTTTTTGTTGAGATTTAAAGACAGCAAGTTAGCATAGGCCATCTGTGGTATAGAGGGACAGTGCTTTAGCCTGTGGGTTGTTTTTCTTTAATCTAAGTGGGGAGCAGGTCCACTGTGGCCAGGCTGGTCTGACAAGCCATCTGTACTGTGATACCTTCCTCTGTTATCTTTAGGGGAATGTTATTAGAAAGTGACCCTATTTTTCTTAGACTCCTATTCACATCTCACATTTGCTAATTGAATCTTTACCAATTTTTGCAATACTTGAACTTTTATTTTATTTTATTTTTTTAGAGATGGAGTCTTGCTGTGTTACCCAGGCTGGCCTTGAACTCCAGGGCTCATGGGATTCTCCTGCCTCAGCCTCCCATGTAGCTGGGATTATAGCCATGCACCACTACACTTCTTTTTTCCTTTTTCTTTTTTGTGCTGGGGATCAAACCTGGGGCCCTGTGCAAACACTGTGCCCTGGGCTACATCCCAGCTGTGGATGTCCTTTCTCATCATTAGACTGTCTAGGTAGGGCGAATGGCATGTGAGTGAGTGAGTTTGGTTTGTTTGTCTTTTTTCTTTAAAACTGTTCATTCACTTATTTTGTTTAGAGAATTTAGCCTGGAGTCCCTTTAACACACTTTCTATTGTTTGGCCATTTTTGCTTGTTCCTTTTGAATGTCTTTATTAGGTTTGATTGGAATAAGCGTAAGTTAGCTTTACAAATGTTGGAAAATATGAAGATGTGTCTATGTTTTCTGAGACAGGGTCTCACTTTGTAGTGCAGGCTGGCCTTGAACTCACTGTGTAGCCCAGGCTGGCCTCGAATTTATGGCTCTCCTCCTGCCTCAGCCTCCCCACTGCTGGGATTGCAGGTGTGTGCCACCATGCCTGGCCTGGGGGGTTATTTTAGATGACATGTAACCTTGAAGTATTTTGGTGGCTGTGCTGTCTTTTGTTAACTGGAAATATTAACTCAAGTTCTATTTGTTTAAATGGAGAGCACTTTAAAAAGAGAATATCTCTCAGATAAAATTTCATAAGCATCTGGCCCACTTAATCAGTCATGGATTATTTTAAATCTCAGATATTCTCTGGTATGAAAGCTGTTCTTTTGCACAGGGCCATGTGCATGTTGTGCAGCTGGTCTATTTAATGTTTTCTCGGCTCTCTGGGCTCTTAATACCTAACTTGATGTAGCCGTATGATTCATGCTATGGTCACTTTTCAGACAAATAAACACCCTGGAAATCATGGTGTACAGTGACATCAGCCTTGGTCAGTGGTTTCCAGACTTTTAGGAAAAAACCCATTGCTAATTTAAAAAAATACAGTTTTCCATGGGATTCATAAAATAGTATCTGAAGAGTATGCTTTGCAAGCTCATAATGAAGCACCAAATGCTATAAACTCAGTGATTTCAGTGAGGTTGTTTGGGTGAACAAATTAGAGATATGCAGAAAGGGAGGCTGGGTCCTGTTTTGGTGGCTCCGAGTGGAGAGAATCCCTGTTCTCCAAGGCCCTGCTAACCCATGACTTTAGAACTGGTCTTGCAATCTCAGGATGCTTTCCAAGTAAGCAGCGATGGCAGTTGACGCCTGACTCAGAGCTCTATACAGAAGTAGGTTATGCTGGTAGCTGACCCCGCTGTTGGCATCTTCTGGTGTGTGAACTTCAGTGTAGCACATTCGAGTGTGTGTTGGTGTTTTAATCTAGTACACATAAAATTCACACCAAGTGCTGATGGTAAAATGCCCCCGAAAATCATGGGACCAGGCCCCTTGGTTTGCACCACCCAGTGCAAGGCCCAGTACCTCCTGTCGGGTAATCTGAACAGTTCCCTTTGTGGTACCACAAGGAGTCTCAACTTTTAAGGATCGCTTACAGTTCAGTGTATAGGTGATTTTCAAAGCACCAGGGTGAAGTTACATGGCTCTCGAAAAGTGAGCTTTAGAAAATAGCAGTGACACTGAAACGATCTTCAGGAGTGGGTATCGGAGAGCAGGCATGGTTGCCAAGGATGCTGGCCAAACTTCTGGCAAACCCAGAATAAAAGGGTCAGTATTTGAGCACTTCTGAATTTCCTTGGAACTCAGAGCTGAAGTCAGCTCTGCCGTATCCAACCAGCTCTGGGTTGGGGCCTGGAGCAGCAGCCTGGGGGAATTTCCAGGAGAACGTCCTGGCTGGCTGGACCGTGTTACCCGAGCTGCCTTTACATTCTGCTCCTCATCTGCAACTGCCCCAGTTTCTTCTGCAGTTAGGATAAGAGTCAAATGACCTTGGGCAAGGAAGCTGTTGAAGGTATACCAACTGGCCTTGGTATAACTTTTCATTGTTTTTAAAAAGATACTGTTTTTCTAGCCTCTGGGATTTAGCCACCCTGGGAGCAGGGCATTTAGGTACAAGGGGTGGGGGAAGAAGAGGGAGTAGATGCGGGCTATGAAAGGGTCTTTGTGGGGATCAGGAGCCAGGAAGTCTAAGAAAAATGTGGAATGAATAGGGAGAAGGCTTTCTTTCTCATGGTTATGAGATAAAAGAGAAAGCAATTGCTGAAAGGATACCCTAACACTTATAGGATTCATTTCATTAGAAACACTGTTAATATCTATTGTTAAAGTACAGTGAACTGCAAGTCTTTTTTTTTTTTTTTTTTTGTGATCCAGGGTTTGGCTGTTTCTCAGGCTGCCTTTGAACTCTTGGGCTCAGGTCATCCTCCTGCCTCAGCCTCCAAGTAGCTGGCACTACAGGCATGCTTCACTGCGCTGGCTGGCAACTAAAATTTGATGAATAATAAAGATTTTCTTTCCCCTCCCTAATCTTCTTCCTCCTCTTTGAAAAATACTTACCTGCTAACAGAATATGAGAATTTGGATTGGTGTGTATGGCCAAATGGTTTTCTTTCTTTATGTTACTATGCTCTGTTCTTTCTTTTTCCCAATCACTTTCCTGAACTCTTTGAGAAAAGAAGGATGAAGGGGGAGAAAGAAGGATGCTTGGGTGTATATCTGTGTTGGAGAGGGGATTAGCAGCAAGGAAAGTGAAAGAGTCTATTCAGTTTGGTTTTTTTGGTTTTTTTTTGAGACAGGGTCTCACTGTATAGTTCAGGCTGGCCTTGAACTCCCTATGTAGCCCAGGCTGACCTCAAACATGCCTCAGCCTTCCAAATGCTGGGTTATAGGTGTGTGCCACCACATCCGGCTAGCCTACTCACTTTGAGTTCTTTTTCTCACTTTTATTTCTTGGGAGAAGGTTTTTCCTTTTTGAAAATCAATCAGATCAGTCAGTCTCATTCTCTCCTTCCCTTTCTCTCTCATTCTCACTCTCACTCTGTTTTACTAGGTTTTGAACCCAGGGCCTCTCGCACGCTAGGCAATTGCTCCATCACTGATGGAGACCCCCACTCCTTGAAAACATTCTGTTTTGATGAACCTAGGCCAGCAGGCCCCTGATTTCTTTAGATACCTGCAGGTACATGGAAAGTCCCCTTAGAGGTAGGAAGCTGGGTTGTACAGGTGCCCCAGCCTGTATTCAGTGTCTCCGGCCTGTAGCAAGGCTGGAACAAAGTGCTCAGTTCCTGCTAGGGAGATGGACATGCTGTTTCTGCTGATGCCGGGCTTTGGAGTCACCGGAGATACTTGTGGGCATTGGCTGGGGTTAGCGGGTGCATCCTCCAGATCGGATCATCTTCCCGCAGCGTGGCGCAGCTCATTCTGACCTCGCCCTCCTTGATGCCCACACGAAAGGGTCATGGTGGCTGTCTAACTGGCACCCTCTCCTGGACCCAGTTTCTCCCACAGCATGGCCTGTAGCTGGCTGCCCCTTTTGTTTCGCTGTTTCCAGTGATGAGAAAAGCAAGTCTCAGAAAGCCTGCTCTGGGGCGGGGATTTAGCTCAGTGGTGCTGTGCCTGCCTCTCAAGTGTGAGGTCCTGAGTTGGATGGGGGGTGGGGTGGGCGCCTGCTCTTACTCTGGGCTGCATTCTTAATAATTTCTCCCCATTGGTTTTCTGGGACAGTCTTCAGGAACATCACAGAGCAGTTTTGCTCCCTCTTACCCTAAGGGCAGCTGGAGGACTTGAAGACTGTGTGCTTTTCCTGGGCCTCACAGTCCTCAGCCTAAACAGTCTCACCTGCCAAAGTTTCATTCCTTGGAGGATGTTCTCAGACTTGCCAGGATTCGGATCGCCTTGCTTTGTCAGTGAGGCTTTTAAACTGGAAGGTGTTCAGGGACCACCCTCATTTGGTGAGTGCTCTTAAACTGAACTGAATATAGATTTCCTCAGACTCCTTAGCGGCCCCTGAGATTGTGCCCCTGGGAGGAGTGGGGTGGGGTGGGGGAGAATGGGTGATATCACAAATTGTGTATCCTTCCAGACAGTGCAAGCAGCATTGTCTAGGCACGGTCTCTTGGTGCAAAATGCTAGCTATGTACATGAAAGAGATTTTTTTAACATTTTGGGAGCATCCGTGATATTTGCATTATTAAGAGAAATTTCAAAACATAGGAAAGCAAAAATGTAGCATCACTACTTAATCTTATCAATTCACATATAACCATCAGAATGAAGTATTTCCTGTATTCTATGCTAACCTATGCATAAATTTTTATTTTTTAAGAAATGGACTCATGAAGCCAGGAGTGGTGGCAAATACCTATAATCTCGCTGCTCTGGTAGGCTAAGGCAGGAGTATTACAGTTGATGTCCAGCCAGGGCAAGTTATTGACTTAGTGGCTCCTTTCCCAAAATAAAAAAAATAACAAAATGGCTGGGGATGTAACTCAGTGGGAAGCCCCTTGATTCAGTCCCCAGTACTACTTATTTATTTTTTGTTTGTTTGTTTGTTTTGTGAGACAGGATCTCACTATGTAGTTCAAGCTGGCCTTGGACTCACTGTGTTGCCCAGGCTGGCCTCAAACTCATGGCAATCTTCCTGCCTCAGCTTCCTGAGTGCTGGGATTACAGGTGTGTACCACTGTACCGGGCTTATGATCTACTTTAAAATTTTAATTTTGGGCCTAGGCTTTATGACAAAGGTTTATGTCTATAAGGGTTTGAATTTTTGTGCAGTCCTCCATTGGTCCACTGGTCCACTGTAGATGTGTATTCTAATTTACCTAACCACATTCAATATTATCAGATATTTTAATTGTTTCCAGTGTTTGGCCTTATAAGTATGTAGATGCTCATACTTATTTCTCTTGGGTAGATTCTTGGAAGTGGGATTGCTGCACAATGAGCATTTGAAGGATGAACTATTCACCTGACTGTTATTTAGAAAGTCTCAATAGAGAATAATTCCTCCACCTCATCAATTTTGTCTTAAAAAAAAAACAAACCTTGCTTAGCAGAACAGTTTGTCCTGTGTGCACCAGTCTTTGTGATTCTTAATGGCCTGGGCTCCTTGAATCCTAGTGCTTTCCTGCAATTCTGGGCCAGTTCGGGTCTGCTTGTAGGAGCACAGTGTGTCCAGTGAGGCTGTGTCTGCAGGGATGGAAAGGCCCATGGCTTCTGTGTTTACTTGGTGACTGCAAATGTGGCCCCAGAGTCACAGGTCTTGAGTGCTGCCACCGTTCTGGCAGAATCAGTGGTAGCTTTTTCCTGGGCTGAACCCTCCTGAGGGCACGATTGAGGTCTGTGCTCCTGTCATGGGACTTTCTTGCCTTGGGCCTTTGAATGCTTTGCTAAATGGTAGCGAGCAGATTTGCAAACCATAAGACTCGTGCACTTTTCATTAGACAAAATGTCCTTAACAAGAACCCCATGCTAATGTGCATTCAGGGCCAACCCAAGGTCTTAGAAGACAATTTAGTGTCATTGTGAAGGAAGACACTGCTTTTTCCAAAGGCATCGATCGATCACCTGTATAGCTAATGACAAGTCTAATTTCTGTCTCTCTTTGCACTACTAGGGATTGATTGAATGCAGGGCCTTCACCCAGGGCTACATCCCAAGCCCTTTTACTTTTTTTCTTGTTTTGGAGACAGGGCCTTGCTAAGTTGCCCAGGCTGGGCTTGAGGTTGTGATCCTCCTGCCTCAAGTTCCCAGGTAGCTGGGATTACAGGTGTGAGCCACCATGCCCAGCTCGAGATCGTAAATCTTGTGGTCCTTTCTTACTCCACCAGAATCTGCAGGGTCCTTCCTCTACTGCCACTCATCTTCCTGCTTCCTGACCCCCTTCTCTGTCTCCTTCCTTGGGGAGAGGGGTCCAAGTGACAAGGACCTGTGGTCCTTCCTTTGCTGCTGCTGCTGCTCAAAGAGCCGCTTCCTTTTTAAAGAGCCTTCTAGGGTCCAGTAAGCCTTTTTCATCCTTTCAGAGCTGCCCTTGTATGTGGTTGTGGGTGCCCCGTGCCTGTGATTGCTCTTTCAGGCCTGGCTAGGAAGGCATTCCTCAGGCACCCCAATATTTGCTGCCTCACAGAACAAGCAGAGGACCTCCCCTTTCAAGGACATACTCTTTTTCATCTGAGAGCAGACAAAAGCCAGAGAAGCAGAGATAGGAGCAATGGCAGCACCTTTGCAAGGTGCTTTTTTTTGGTACCGGGGATCGAACTCAGAACCTTGCGCTTGCTAGGCAGGCAAAGGAACCACTGAGCTAAATCCCTGGCTGCAAGGTGCTTTTAAGACAGTCTGCTTTGGCTTCCAGGGGCACAGCAACGCTCTGATTGGATTTGCGCTGAAGAATGGCTAGGAGAAGTCCAGGCTGTTGGGCTGAGGTCTTACCAGTAGACAGTTTTTGTTTTCCCGATCCCATCTGTCCTAAATCAGTTGTCACTAGCCACCAAAAAAAGGTTGGATCCTGTGACATAGGCGTGAGCTGGGGAGAAGCAGCTGTGTTGGGATTTGTGCAGAGTCCTAGACAGCTCGTTTGGCACTTGGAGCACCCAGCTCCTTCTCTCAAATCTCTGTGAAGCTTCTGTTCTTTGGCTGCATTCTCGGGACGGCACGTTCGGAGCCGCTTAGGGAAACATTTTGTACAGCTTTGTTTGCTGAATCGCAGGCACTGCCTGTTCTGATGATAATCAAAACTAGGGCCCGGTGACCCAGTCTCAGGCTTAGCACATGCGTGGCCCGGTTTCCATTTAAATCACTTAGGTGCCTCGTTCCTTAGCAGAGCTTTTACCTCCCCAAATTCATTATTTGTGAGTTAATTGCGAAGTTCTGAAAACTATTTCCTTTTTCACAGTTTATCTGGGGCAGGGGGACTTTTGGAGTTTAATAGCCCATTAATCCCCTTATTATTTTGTTCTCTCCAGTCTGTTGGTTACCTGTGTCTGTCTCTCTGTCTCTGTGTCTGTCTGTCTGTCTCTCTCTCTGTGTCTCTCTCCCCTTCTCTCATATACTGGACATTCAACCCAGGTCCTCACACATACTGGTTGGTTGATGTACCACTGAATCATAACCCCAGCCCCCCGCCCAAACCCTGGATCCAGGAAGATGGTCCAGTGTTTGCTGTCCAGCATTGCTTATTAGTGCGGGCATCTGAAGGAAAGGAGAGGCCATTAGCACCTTGACACTTGGCATTTCTGAAGTGGCATCCCTTTTTTTTTGGCACCAGGGATCGAACTTGGGACCTTGTGCTTGCAAGGCAGGTGCCGGAACCACTGAGCTAAATCCCCGGCCCCTGTGGCATCCCATTTGTGTGTGACTGCTGCAGAGATTTAATGAAAGAGCCATCTGTCTCTCCATCTGACATCTGCAGGTCACTCTCGGAGCTGAGCAGCAATCCTCTGTGTGCAGGTGGGTTTCGCACCCTGGCGCCTTGGCCAGCTGTGTTTCTGGGAAGAGCAGTCTTGGCTCAGGACCATCTCCTGGTTTGTCCTGTGGACTCTGGGGTGGCCATGCTTGTGTTGACTATCACCCAAGGAAGTTCCTGGACAGAAACAAGCAAGGACCTTGGGTGTGACGGGGCAGATAGAACCCACAGGGTTGTTAGGACTAACGAGGCAGGCAAGGAACAGAGAGCTGCACTCGCTGTCCTGTGGTCATCAGAGCAGGCTCCACATCTTCGTATCCCAGAGAACAATGCTTGGAGTCTGATTGTGCCTAGGTTCATGAACAATGGCTTCTCAGACATTTTGTATCTCCCTTTTCTTTAGAGACTTTCTCTGTGTGGTTGGATCAGTCTGTCTGGGTTTGAATCCTGAAGCTGCTATTTGCTATCATTTAACCTTGGAGAAGTTATTTGACTTCTCTGTGCCTTACTTTTCTCATTTGTAAAATGGGAAAAACAGCAGAACCTACATCATAGATTTTTTTTTTTTGAAAGTTAAGAGATATTGCATACGACATCTCTTAAAATCATGTCTGGCACATAGTTATCAGTAAGTTTAGCTATTGTCATGATCTTAGCTGTTCATGCACAGATCGTACCAAAGGCTTTGATAATAAGAATCTTTTTTATAGTCAGTCACAGATTGCTCAGGTGGGTTTTATATAAATATTTCAAAACAAATACCTCAAATTTGCATCTCTGCCTGGCCTTGCACGAGATACTGGCTGTGACTCATTCTCTGGATAGAGATGTATGAAACCAGCACAGGCACTCTGAAAATTGGTTTAGGATGTTTCCACCCTTGCAAGGAGGATGCATTGCTTTTGTGAAATCTTTCTTTATGAAAGGGCTCAAACAGCTCATAGAGAAATGTGTTGCTGAAGACTGCATTGTGGGGCTGGGGATTTAGCTCAGTGGCACCGTACCTGCCTTGCAAGTGCAAGATCCTGAGTTCCATCCCTGGTACCAAAAAAAAAAGCATTGTGAATTTCCCATACCTTTTTTCATTACAAATCTGAGTTTATCCAGAAATATACCAAAGCCCCTCTTCATATCCAAGTTACTTAGATTAATAAAAAATCAGTCGTTGACAGGTGTCTGTTCCTTTGGAGTTTTGTTGGCTCTTTGGGGGCCCAGTCAGATCCCCTCCTCTTGGATGTCAGCTGTGACTGCCTGGCTCTACAGGGGCCAGGCACTGTATGGGTTCAAGGGCTTCATTTCTGCATCTCCACACTAGGCAGCACCCTGGGCGTACTGCATTCTTCATCTCCAGATGCACTGGGTTCTCCCTTGCTAACTGGCCTCAGGATGTCTCTCGGGCAATGTGCTGACCATCTGAGCCCAGTGGTTCTCTGTGGTGGGCCTGTGAGTGCATACAGGATGTTTAGGAGCATCCCTGGCTTCTGCCCACTGGATGCCAGCACCATCCCCACCCTCCCTGCAGTTGGGACAGTTGAAAACGTCTCCCCGTGTTGGCCAGTGTCCTCTGTGTGGTGGAACTGACCCTGGCTGTTACAGATCAGATGTGTCATGCTTAGCTTCTGGAGTTATATTTATGTCTGATTATTTACAGTTCTGTATAGGCATGCTTGATTCACCTAAAAAAAAATCTAATGCCTTGGGGGCTGGGGATTTAGCTCAGTGGTTCTGCCACCTGCCTTGCAAGTGCAAGGTCCTGAGTTCGATCCCTGGTACCAAAAAAAAAAAAAAAAATCTAACGCCTTTAAAAATGCTTATTTTGGGCCGGGGATTTAGCTCAGTAGCACCGTGCCTGCCTCGAGAGTGCAAGGTCCTGAGTTTGATCCCCGGTACCAAAAAAAAAAATAAAACAAAACTTATTTCTGAAGTAGTTAAATAACTTATATTTCTGTATTGCAAAAGTAACAAATTGGACCACACAGATATTTATACATGTGTGTTTTAAATTTTTATTTTGTTTATTTATATTTTGGAGATAGGATCTGTCTCACTGCATTGTCCCCCCTACCCCCCATGTAGTTTAGACTGGTCTAGAACTCACTGTGTAGCCCAGGCTGGCCTCCAACTTGCAAAAATCCTCCTGCCTCAGCCTCCCAAGTACTGGGATTCTAGGTATGTGCCATCAAGCCTGGCAGTTTGTATTGTTGCAAGATACTCAGGAGGAGCAAGATACTCAGGTGTGGTGGTGCATGCCTATAATTCCAGCCTTCTAGGAGGTGGAGGCAGGCGAATCACAAGTTCAAGCCCAGGCTGGGCAACATAGCAACTTAACATGACCCTGTCTCAAAATAAAAAAATAAGAAAGGGTCGGGGATGTAGGTCAATGTGAAGGCCCTATGTTCTCTTCAGTACCTCAAAAAAAAGGTAAGCCTAAGAGCTCAGACCAGTGTTTCTCCTTACTTCATCCTGAGGACATCAGGCTAGCATCCCTTAGGAATGTGTTGGAAATGCAAGTTCATAGGGGTCCCACGCAGACCTGCTGAATTAGAAGCTCTGGGGTCCAGCAGTCTGTTTTGATAGGCCTTGTGGGTAATTTGGAGGCACACTGAAGTTTGAGAAGGACTGGGTTCCTTAGTGAGCTCCACTTAGAGACCCAAAGAATAAGGTACCACATGTAGAACCTTGACATCTGCTTAGGAAGACGGCTTTCACTAGACAGGGCATGCCAGGTATCTTCTGGGCTCTGTGGCCCCTTCCAAGAGCCTGTCACGTCCACAGTTTCCTGCCAAGGGCTGCCTTGGGTCAGTGTCTTCGAGCCTGGTACATGAAATCTCATACCTTGGCGATAGTTCCTTGAACCAGGGGTGGTCGTAGGTTCTGTAGACTGACCAGCAGCCAGCGCCTCAAGCTCTGCCCTACAGGGCACATCTGTGTTGGAGAGAGGCCCTTCCTATTGGGAATTTCAGCTGCAGAGAGACCAGAATCATGAAGAAAACAGAACTCTGTGAAAGCCCTTGCATAAGCAGGAGTCATGAGCAGGCACTGGGTGCTGCTTTGGAAAGAGAAACTGCTCAAGATGAATTGAGTTAAATGACTTCAGCTAATATATCCATGAACAGTATTTTTCAGTTTTCTCCCAGGCCCAGTAGGCAACTGCTGCTGGGCTCCTGTCTTGCTTGCTTCTCTAGGGAGGCTTGTATCTGGACCATCATTAGTGGAGGTGGCCCAGGGAAGAGAAGACAAAGTGCTTTCTGCAGACAGGTGTCACGGCATGCTCCTTAAAGCAGTGACTCTTAGCCCAGCTGTGCCTTGGAATCCCCTGAGTAGCTCCAGGGGATTTAGAAACTCTCTAGGGGTGGAGGTGTCTCCTGGTGGTCCAGTGCTTGCTTGTCTGGCTGGCTGTGAGTTCCATCCCTAGCACCACAAGCAAACCAAAGCCCTCTACCCCTGTGCTATATATATAGTGAAGTCTGCCTTCCTGGGAATCGTGGGAGATAGAAGCTATTCATTTCAGCTTATTGAAATGTTGACTTTCCCTAGGGCATATTTCAGGAAACTCAGACTCTACTTCACTCACTTAGATCGGAGCACAGAGGCCAACGCACTATATTTCTTCCAGATCTGTTGCTTTTGTCTTTTTAAAAAATTCTTTGTGTAGTGCTAGGGATTGAACCCAGGGCTTTGCGTGGGCTAGGCAAGTGCTCTACTGATGATCTCTACACCCCAGCCCTTTGAATCACATTTTCTCATAATATTTCCTGTTAAGGCTTCTCAGTACCACCCACCTATTAAGGGAAGTGCTAAAAGTTAATGCACTAAAAAAAAAGAAAGAAAAGAACTCATTGCAAATAAAGGAGTAGTACAGTGATGAAATCAACCTTGTGACTCATTGTCTAAAAATTCAGTAAGCTGAAATTTGTTTCTGGTTTGAATTACTACCATTAATGCTATCTTTTTGTTCACTTTCTTCCATATCTCTTTAGTCACCTCTTCCTCTCTTTCTTTCCAGTTAAAAGCAGGAGAACATGCAAATACAGGTACTTTTATGCAATAAATCCACTGGATTCTTTCCCACACATCAACCCAGAGGGGAATATGAGGAAATGCAGATGGATGGTGCCATTATGGTGATAGGTTCTGGGAACGGGCACCAGTGTTTTCCAGTTCAGCTTGAAGGATTTGGGCTCAGAGTTCTATCTGCAGCACAGTGAAGATTCTTTTATTCCCAAACCAGTATCCTTGAGATTGTAAACTGCTCAGGATCCCTGGACAGTTCCTTGACTGTATCTTTGTATCAAGTGCCTCTACCCTTCAGAGTGATCGTTTCTTGGCATACAGAGACTATTTGTCCAGTAGATGACTCAGGCCTGGAGTACAAAGTTCAGGCTCAAACTGGTTTTCTCAGGGGATTGGTAAGTCTCTTTATTGTACTCAGCAGCCTTATCTGATGATGTAGCCCATATTTAGCTTCATGCAGGATGCAGGGATCAATAACAGTGATGGAGTGGGGGAGGGGAATGACCAGCTGCAGACAGCTGCCTATCAGCAGCACTTGAGCTTTGGTTAGAATTCGGAGTGCAGTTAGGCCAGCCGTTAAGTGCTCTCCTATTACTCAGCTTCCCATTATTCCCAGCTAATCATCTAGGAGATGACGGATGCTCAAGGGGAAAGCTTGTCATGTCCCCTCTTGTGGTCCTGTACAGTGTGTGTGTCACCATTTCAGGCTGTGAATCAGTGCAGATGAACTGCTTCTCTTGTCATCTCAAAGAGAGTGACCTATTTCCTGTTTGTGATCTGCTTCCTGTTTCCTGTTTCCTGATGTCATGCATGTATGTGGAAAGGGGATCAGATTGAGCTTCACCTTTTGCCTGGTGACAGGATTCTTCATGTGGAAGGAAGGTCTATTTTTTTCCCCTCGCCGTTGTGAGGGCTGTTATACCGATTAAATTAAGATTCTTTTTCTTAGGTTTTCAGAGATGACACTTCATTTCTTTTGTGATAAAATAATAATGTGTGATTTTATTTTATATTATTTTTTAAGTTTTTGAGTCAGGGTCTCACTATGCAGTTCAGGCTGGCATTCAACTCACTGTGTAGCCGAGCTGGCCTCAAACTCATGGTAATCCTCCTGCCTCAGCCTTCTGAATGCTGGGATTCAAGCATGTGCCACCTCACCTGGTTTATCCTATTTTTTTTTGTTTGGTACTGGGGATCAGACTGAGGACCTTGTACTTTTGATGCAGGCACAGTCGCCACTGAGCTAAGTCCCCAGTCCCTATTCTGTTATTTTTAACAAGTAAATGTCACCTCCAGTTTTGTCTAGTTGTTGGAAAAACCAAGAAAGCCTCTGATTTCCTAGTGTATGAACCAAAAACCTGTGTAGCTCTGAATCAGCCTTCTCTGAATTGGGCAGAGCCTGGTCCCAAGATATGAATAGCCCTTCTTTTTTTCTTTTTCTTTTTTTCCTCTTTTGAATTTTGAGGAAGCATACATCTTGCTACGTAGTTCAGACTGGCCTTGAACTCACCTAGTGCAGTGAGTGGATATTCTTTGAGCTGTGTGCTCAAGGACTTTGACTCTGCCTTTTCCAAACTTAGAATTCTTCACTCTCTATTCTCAGAACCTTTGCTGTTGTTGCTGTAAAACAAATTGCACATTTCGTGAAGCCCCTGCCAACATCTCAGAGGGTACTAGTGCTCTCAGACCTCAGAGGAGAACTGACATGTTATTGACTTCAGTGTTTTGTTTTTTACACAAATGACCTGCATGTGTGCTAGGATTTGCACACCCCCAGGATTCTTGTCACACCTACCTCTGGTACTTTACACAACAGAAAATAGCCAGTTTGGGGGAAAAAAAAAAAAGCACATCAAGGAGACATAGTTATGCATTCTATTTTAGGAAGATTGTTGAAATAGTTTATTTAACAAATTATTACTGGGCACTGTGTTTAAAGAGGCTGTTTTTTTTTTGTACTGGGGATCGAACTCAGGACCTTGTGCTTTTGAGGCAGGGGAGGTGCCACTGAGCTAAATCCATGGGCCAAGAGGCTGTGCTTTAAAGGAAGAAAGTAGTGATGTTAGAATTGACTGAGATAAAGTCAGAGACTAAGTCTTTTACCAGTGACTGAATATCATATTTGCTATATATATATATATATATATATATATACACACACACACACACACACACATATATTGCATACGTGTGTGTGTGTGTATATATATGTATTAGGTGTAAATTATATTTACTCCCTCACACCCACCATGGTGCTGGGGATCAAACTCAGGGCCTGTTACATGCCAGACAGGTGCTCTGCCTCAGAGCACACTCTCCCCCTCCCCCCGTCTACATATATTAAAGATAATTTTCCCCTTTTTTTGAGACAGGATCTTGCTGTGCAGTTCAGGCTGTCCTTGAACTCATATTCCTCCTGCTTCAGCTTTGTGAGCAGCTGGGATTACAAGTGTGTAGCACTGTGCGGGACTTTGTTAATGATAATTGCAGATTACTTGGCATTAGTGAAGCACTGAGAAATGGTGCTGGGCCTTAAATGCATGGAATCTTGTTAATGTGTGTAGTTTATGTGATGAGCTGCCGCTCCCATAGGTGCAGAGCTGCGATCACATAGTGGGGGAGCTGCCCCAGAGAAGACAGGTGCTTTTATTATCTCCGGTGTTGAGCTGGGGTGGTGGGTATAAGCTACAGCGGAATGAAGACTGGCTGGAAACCTGGAAGACTGTCCCAACAGTTGAAAGTGTCCAATAATAGAACATGCTGTTGGTGGGGATGAGGTGAGGAATTAGGTTCCTGGCAGCTGGCCAAGTTCACAGACAGATTACTTGACCTCTTTCCTGGCATGTTCCTCTTGGGCATTCATGTTGGAAAATACTTCCTTTGACCTGGGCTTCATCATTTTCACTGTTCATGTATGGAATGATGTATGCTAGTTAGAGCTTATTAAATGCCACAGTTTTATTGTGAAAAACTTACAACTGCTTGGCATAGTGGTGCACATCTGTAATCTTAGCTACTTGGGAAGGCTGAGGCAGGAGGATCATGAGTTGGAAGTCAACCTGGGCAACTTAGTGAGACCCTGCCTCAAAATAAACTTTAGAAAAAAGCTGAGGATGGAGCTTAGTGGTAGAGTGCTTGCCCAGTATACATGATGCCCTAGATTTGGTGCCTGGTACTGCAAACAACAACAATAAAAACAAAACCCCAAACACCATCTGCCACAACCAAACAGAATAAACCAAGAAAAGCTAAAAAAATCCAAAACCTTAAAACTTCTAGTACTGAGCAGTTGCTAAGGGCAATTGCCTCTCACAGTGACTTTGCATTGGCTGAAGTAGGAGTCCAATTAGGAAGTCCTGCCCTTTGGTTCCCTGCTGGTATTGCTGGTTTGACTTCCAGTAGAGACCTGAGAAGGCTTTTTGAATGGCAAGCTTAGTAGGTTGGAATTTGGCCCTGTAAATCTTACCCTGAGGAATACTGTCACGTGCCGTCCTGGTGGCAGACTGAGGGCATTGTCTGGCGGGGAGAAAGACATAGGGACATTGAAAGAGCCATTCCTCTTCCTGGAGTTCGGCAATCATGAGACCTGAGTGTCACTGCTAATGCTTTAGGAAACAGCCTTAAGGCTATAGTTTCAGTGACTAATGTAGGGATGGAACAGGCTTCTTCCAGGAATACTTGATAGCAAGTGAGAAGCAGAGCTTTTAGTGTTTTAGGAGAAAACACTCAGCTGGTTTAGTTAGTTTTCTGCTTTTCTGCTCCCCATTTCTTTGTTTTTCAAAAGGTATAAGAGAGTGCACTAATTTTGGGGGAGAGAATTAAAAAGTTTTCCCCCAAATTTTATCATTGCATTAACTGCTATTAATTTTGCTTGAGCAGGTAAAACAAATAGCAGGTTAATGAGGCAGGGAATTCATAGGCTTCCTGCTCTGTTCCACTGTAGGAATTCTCATGTAGTGCCTTGCCACCATGCAGGATGTTGATAATTTCTTATTTTTATTTCTCTCTCTCTCTCTCTCTCCTTTTGTAACTGCTCCTTGTTAGCTGATAGCACACAAAGCAACACAGTGTTTCTCTCCTAGAAATTGCTGGAGAAGGGACATCTTGGGTTACTGGCCAGGCCCACGCCTGCCTCCACTGCAGAAGACATCGTGTTCATTGAGCCTCTGTAGGCCTCAGGCATTAATTTTCTTTCTTTTCTTTTCTGAAAAAAGTGTCATTGAATAATGTATATAGCATAACCATTGTAACTACTGCAAATACAGTTCTGTGGCAGTAAGTACCTGCAGTGTTGTGCAGTGATCCCTATTACCTGTTTCTGGAATGTTTTTATCAAACAGAAACTCTGTGCTTATTAAACACTGACTTACTCCCAGTCCCCAGTGACAACCATGCCATTCTACTATTTTGTCTTTCCAGATTGATTTCTCCTGGACATTGGATATAAATGGAATAATTACACGTGGCCTTTTGTGTCTGCATAATATTTTGTGTTAGCACAATATTTTCAAGGTTCTTGAGTGTAGTGGCATGTACCAGATCTTCATTCTACTTTTTTTTTCATTCTACTTTTTAAGGCTGAGTAATACTCTGATTGTGTGTGTGTGTGTGTGTGTGTGTGTGTGTGTGCGTGTGTGTGTGTGTGTGTGCGTGTGTGCCTGTGTGTCTGTGTCTGTGTGTCATTCATCCCAGTGGACTCTTGGGCTGGTTTTGCCTCTTGGCAAGGGTGGGTAATGCCGAGAACATGGTGTGTGAGTGTCTCAGTTACTACTTCTCATTCTTTCTGCTCTATGCTGAGGGATGAAGTTGCTGCATCACATGATAATTCCGGGTTAAACTTTTTTTTTTCTAAAAAATTTATAAGTACATATTTGTAATACATACATTTTATAATCTTCTTGGGGAGTTTGGTAGATGTACATAATACAGCTTGTTTCTTTTTTTAATCCACCCCCCTGAGCTAATTGTTCTTGGTTTTCTAGGTTAAACTGTTAAGGAACCACTAAACTCTTTTCTACAGTGCTCTGGTCATTTAAAAACTAGGTGGTAATTCCTGTGCTTGTTAGAAGTGCTCATAAATATTTATCAGCCGTTTGGAACTTTCAATTAGAATGAACAGAGCATATTGCTGGTACTTTGATTATGTACTGACCTCATGTCATAGGATTTATTATTTGTCAACTTTGAATGTTTGTTATTTGGGTACCTAGCTGTGTGTTCCCTACTTTATTAGAAGTTCCTTAACCTGCTCTCCATTTTTCTATCTTGGCTTACTATTTTGCTGTCTTTTACAGCAACAAATGTTTACTGATAGCTTAATTAAATGTGTGGCGTATTTTAAAACATTATTATAAAAAAGATCATTTTACAAGAAACACATTGGAATTATTCCCAGAATTTATTTGGCTAAATTTAATATCCAGTATCATTTGTTAATTTCTCTTGGTTGCAGATTAGGAAATATACTGGCTGTTAAGAATAAAGAAGAACGTAGTAAACAGAAAAGTATTAAGACAGTGGAAAACAGTTTCCAAAATTGGGAACCAAAATTCTGTGGGAATAGAATTAATAGTTGGAATAGTTCTGGGTCATCTTAGTCTTTATTTTGTTCAGATGCTATTTTTCTTTTGCCCACCCTGTTGGCATCTAAGTTTGATATTTAATGCCTTTTTTTGGAGAGATGAAGGGTGGTTGAAGATGGATGACAAGTTTTGCTGGTTCTGTTTTTAGTAGACACCCAGATTTCTGACCCACCTCTTGGGTCACAATGCACCACTTATTTATAGCCAGCATGCCTTGTTGTGGCAGGTGGCTGTGGGTGTGGGTGTTCAAACACACCATAATAAGACATTAAATGAGGTGACCATCCAGTTACTTTCAGGCTGAGGGCAGATTATTTAAGTTATGTATTTTACACGAGGTAAAAAGCACACTTTTGTTAAGAAAAGTAGAAGTGCCTTGCTTTTGTGTGCTTAGGTCTCTCAAGGAATTCTAAGCCATTAGATTTTGTATCTTTTGGTGGTTAGCTGCTGTTCATGGCTGAGGTGAAAACTATTTGCAGGAATTTGAGCTGAAAAGTGGCAGCTGGTGGTTGCAGTTAGCTGTGGTGTGCTGTAAAACCCTGAGCAGTTTTCCTCCCTGAGGATATAATGCTTTTATTAGCAGAATTTCATGCAGGGTTCTATGGGACAGACCTTTTCATTTTTTTTAAACACTGCAATTCGGAAAAGTATTTTTCTCTGATAAAAAAAACTTTTCAGTGGATAATCATTGGGATTTTTGACATCTGGATTAACTTGTTAGTCAAGGCTAGGTCAGTGAATAGAAGCAGAACCCATTTTCTGTGTCAAGTGGTTAAGCTGATGCTCCCTGAGGTGGAAACTCATCCAGTCATTGCCAGAGTCAGTTAATGGATCAAAAATAGTAGTGGACGCCCTGCCATATTTCTGGCCTTGTGTGGAATCCAGAAATAAGCAAATGAGGCAAATTCTGTTCCTGCCTCCTGAACTTAAGTCTGTTTCCCAGGTCTCTTCCTTTATTTGTCCACTTTCCATTGCTGTAACAGAACACCTGAGGCTGGGCAATGCTTATTCAGCTTGCAGTTTTGGAGAATAGAAGCCCACAGTTGGGCAGCCACGTTGGTTCTGCCTCTGGTAAGACCTGGGCCACATCACATCATGGCAGGAGCTTGGGTGACATCATAAGGCAAAAGCATGAGAGAAGGGAAGAGCCAGATATGCTCTTCCATAGCAACCTTTGGGTGGAACTGGCAGAGGACCTGTGAGAACCACATCAATCCCTGCTCAGGGCAGGGCCCTCAGTGACCTAATGACCTTGTACCAGGCCCCACCTTTTAAAGGTCCCACCACCTTTCCATGGTCATGCAGGGGATTCAGTTTCCAACACAAGAACCCTTGAGTGACACACTGCATTTAAACCACACCCCTCCCTAAATATTTTTTTTTTAATTCAAAAAAAACTTTATTAAAAATATAATTTACGTGCCATGTAGTTCACCTGTTTACACAACTCTGTGGTTCTTAGTGTCTTTGCAGAGTTGTGCATCTATCAACTTACAGTTGTTTAATTGCCCCCAAAGAAATCCCATTTCCCTCAGCTCTTATCTCTAATCTTCTTATCTTTCTCAGTCTTTGGCAACCACCAGTCTATCTTCTGTCCCTGTGGGTCAGCCTATGCTGGAAGGTTCCTATAAATGGAATTTGGGATATGTGATCTTTTGTGTCTTGCTTATTTCACTTAGCAGAACATTTTCAGGGTGCATTCATGTTCAGCATGTTATCAGAACTTCATTCCTATTTTATGGCTGAGTAATATTCCATTACTACTAGATACAGAACCTTTTGTGTATCACCTATCCATCGATGGGCATTTGGGTTGTTCCTGAAACCTTTTGACTACTATGAGCTTGCTGTCTGAGTTTTTGTGTGGACATTTGTGTTGAATTTTCTTTGATCTTAGACCCATCGCTCATGTCCAGGTTTTGATGTCATGGAATAATGTGGCAAGATCAGTTACTATGGAAGCATAAAGAAGGGACACATAACCCTAATTTAGGAGCCAGGGAAGTTGCCTCCGGGACATGGAAGGTTAAATAAAAAGCTTTTTTTCAAATCGTAACTCATCATCTATTAGTAGGTTGTGAAATCAGTTTAGATAATCATGGCCAACAGTTTTAGGAAGAGAACTAAAATAGAACAGTCAATATCAGAGAACATCCCATGTGGTAAAGGTAAGCGGTGTGATGTGGGTCCGTGTGAATGCAGAGTAAATTGCAGTCAGGGGTGCATTCTGTATGAAAATGTGAATGCTATTGCTCTAGAGATTTCTGGAAAAGGAGATTAAATTATTGATCCAGAACTTCTAAGTATGGTTTCACCAAGGCAAGAGGCAGAGGATGAGCAGAGACGATGACTGAAAAGTCTGAAGATCCTTTGAAATCATCAAGTTCTGTGATCATCACACTTTAAAAATTACTCATTTATTCAACACATATTTAAATGTCTACTGTGCATCCAGAGAGTGCTAGGTTCCCGGAGCATCCTTAAGTAAGGTCCACTTGATTCTTTTTCTCTTGGGCTTTAGAATCTGGCAGGGGAGTAGTGTGAGTGAAAGAGCAACCATAGTGACTTCTGGTACAATGTGGTGGGCTGAGCACACGTGTATCTCTAGTTGTCCCGGTGTGGCTCTAAAATGAGAACCAGTGGAAGAGAAAAAGATATAAACACAATGCCTGTAATCCCGGCATTCTGAGACACTGAGGCAGGAGGGTACAAGGGGCTGAAGGCTCTGTGTTCCATCCTCAGTATTGGAAAAAAAAAGCTATAAGTACAATATTGATAGGAGAAAAGTTGATACCACAGCAAATAAAAGCCAGCAACAGATTTTTGGAAGGAGGTGTTATTCACCTGGCAGAATAGAGGACGATGGACATTTTTTGATTGGTGTTTTTTGTTTGATCTTGGGTCTCACTGTGTTGCCTGACTGGCTTTGAACTCCTGGGCTGAAGACATCCTTCTGCTTCAGCCTCCAGACCAACGGAAACTACAGGTGTACACGACGCCCAGCTGGAGGAGGCTGGACTATGAAGATGTTGAAGAAGAATGTTTATGAGTGAGCTAGTTAGCCCTGGAGAACCTCAGAAAAGCTGAGAAGATGGAATTCCAGGACTTGGAAAAAGCATGGACAGTATGGAGCTGGGAAAAAGGGCTTGAAAGGGAGGGTAAATGCTGGTAAGCCATCCACAGCCCCACCCAGCAGACCCTGGTGACTGGTCTCCTCCTGATCCCAAAGGTTACACTGTGGGCTGGCTGTAAATCATTATCCATCCATTTCCTCCACACACCTAAGAGATAAGTTAGGAGTCCATCTGAAACAATGGCACACCTTGGCACTGCTTCCCAGATGGCCTCGGGGAGGGAGGAGGGGCATGACTGTTAGGTTTCTGTGACGGCAGAGGGGCCTGGGAGGAATACTCGGAAAAGTTGCATTCTAAGAGATGCTTTAGACGCTGCCTTCCCACACCCTTTTTTTTTTCCCCATTCTTTTTTGAATCCATGCAACTACTACGTTTTCCTTTGTCACCAAGTGTAGTAGAAAATCCTGCTGTGTGCTGTGTGCCTAGTCACATGCTAGGTCTTGGGAGAGGCCACAACAATAGAAAAGTAAAATGTTGCTCCATGCCTGTGGAACTTCAAATAAAGTTACCGTGTGTATTCTAAATTTCTTTCAAACTAAGACATCTTGTCAAGGTGAAGGGCACAATCCTTTTTGTCCATCCTGTCCATCACTCCAAGCTACAGCTCCTGCCCTCTGCTGCTCCATACAGCAGGCTCCCCAAAGCCTGGGCTTCCAGTTTGGAACAAACTTGTTGAAATTCCATTTGACTGCATTAGCACAGGAGTATAAATCCCCCAAGACAAGAGACCCGAGAGCTTCTTAATGGTTAAGATATCAAGAATGATTTACAAATTTTAGATATCCTTCCTTTTGTTCCACCAGTTTATTTTTCCTACTGGGAAAGCAGCCAGGTTGATTGCAAAACATAAAAAAAAGGGCAAAAACTCCATGAATGTAAGAACGCAGATTTTCTTGAGGGTCATACCCATAATAAATCTGGAATTTTACTACTAACCCCTAGCTTATTTTAAAAAATAATTAAAATTTGTGATATGTCTCTTTAATGGAGGTCACTTACTTGGTTGGAAGATTAATGTTGTGATGTGGAAATTTTACTTTTAGAGTGTGTCTTTTTTCTTTTCTTTTTTCTTTTTCTTAATAGTCATACTATTAGGGTAGTGTTTGGAATCTCCATCCATCCTTCCTTTTCAAATTACTTTTGTCTTCTTTCCCTCTGAAATAACTGAAGATAGTTTGAAATGTTGCCAGCTTGTATGGAGATCTGCATTATTTAAGGAAATAGCTGGCAGATCTCTGTGATGTCTACCTCTACATGGGCCAGTGCTTGAGATTTCCTTTGCATGACTCAGTTAAAAAAAAAAAACAACAACAGAAAAGAGAAAAAGGCCAAGAGAATGGAGTGAGTGGGAAGGGGAAGGGAAGAGCCCTTGGTTCCCCTCCTGAGTTGCCATGGGCCTTTAGGAAAGTTTTCATTTAATCAGGCCCCTGTCCTCTGGGAGATTGCAGCATGTGATGAACTCAAACCCGCCCCCCAAATCAACTTTAAAAATGGAGATTAGCTTACTGCTCATAGTTTCAGTTTGGAACTAAATCCTGACCCTCTGCCTGCTCAGTGAACAGAGCTATCCTTATGAGTGTGGAAATGATTAAGAGAAAGCACACTGGACTTAGGTGTGCAAGGTGGGTGACCTGAAGTTTTGCATGGAGGGAGAGCAGAGACCTTTGTCTTGAGCCCTTCCTGGGGAGGTCTGGAGCCTGCTGGGGACCGGGCTTCCTCTCTGGGTGAACGGGCTTCGCCTGCTGCTGGCTTCTCCCACGGGCCTGGCTCCTGTGCCCTGGACCGTTTCCCTGGTGTGTGTTTGCTGCTCAGGCTGATTCCCTCATTCTGTATTTTTACTGCCAGCATGCATTTGGGTCCATGAGGCTGAAGGTACAATGAGTGGAAAGATGTGGGCTGAGGATGCTTGGCCTCTGGCCAGTGTAGACAGACTTGGATGTTTAGAACCGGAAAGGCCTACAGTGCCATGGCCGTGTCCTGGAAGCCGAGGGCAGGGCTCCTTGCTCAGGGCCCACAACTAACTAGTTAGCAGGCCAGCAGATTGTTGAGGACAAAGACTCTGTATGTATCATTAGCTCCAGCATTTCTGAAATCTTTGCCTAGGGAAAGCAGAATTTTTTTTAAAAGGTTATTTGCCAGGAACCAGAAGTGGTGTACTTTTTGAAAACATAGGCACCTTCAACTTCCAAGTAAATGTGCCTGAGGGCTCACTTATCTGGAGCTTTGCCCACTCCATTTGCCTTTTGACTTCTCGCCTTTCCTCTCAGTGGACATGAGAGCAAGGGATGTAAAATGTGGAATGAAGTTTGCTAAACAGGCCTGTGAGGCTAGGAGAGGAAGAGGAGAGGAGAACTGTTGGGCTGCTGAGATTTGTAAAGTATGTGTTCCAATGACTTAGTCTATGTTTTCTTGTCAGTTGATCTTTTTCTAATTACAGTGCTTCAGACATTTGACTATATGGGAAAATATGCTAGGCAAAGAAATGGCAGGAATCCTACAGGAAGTCCAAAGTATCAGGCAAGTGTTTTTCTTCTTGAACTTTAATGCCAACACTTAAAAAAATGAATATATATTAAAATAGTTAATGTATAGCTCACTGGCCTATAGGTATACATACATACGTATTTGTAATTACAGTAAAGCTAATTTTTTGTTACTCTTCTCCATATGTCTGGTATATTTCCTTAATGAAGCTTTCTCCATCTTTCAGATGTTTACCAACAATTAAACAATAGTTGGCTGTGTGTGTGTGTGGGGTGGGTACTGGTGATTGAACCGAGAGCCTTCCACTGACCTACACACTCAGACATTTTTTGTGTTTTATTTTGAGACAGAGTCTCTCTAAAGTGTCAGGTGCCCAGGCTGGGCTTGAACTTGTGACCCTCCTACCTCAGCCTCCCAGAGTGCTGAATTACAGGATACAGCACTATGCCTGGCTAATACTTAGCTTTATTGCCAAGACTTGGTTGTGGTACAGATGGATGTCCTGTATATAAATAAATGTCCTGAGATAACTTTTATTCTTAGGATGGTTATATCTTGCTTACACATTAAGGTTTTACTGTGTATACTAATTTGCTTTACACTCAGAAATAGCAGACTCTGAGGGGGGACTGACAGGTATGAGGGACCATAGAATGGGCCTTCAGCAAGAACGTGTGTCCGTGCTGTTTGGGTCAGAGAAAGGAGGACAAGCTACGCCTGCAGGCCGACGCTCTTCGTATCAGCTGCTGTACTTCCACAGTGAGGGTTGGAAGTGTAATCTCCTCTTCATTGAAGTCAGAGGCTGACGGTGGCCTCTCAGGGTTGCAGTGGGAGGCATGGTGAAGACCAGGTTATCAGACTCCAAGGATGTTGTCCTTACCCCTCCGTCTCCTCCTGGGAACTGTGGCATATGAGGATTCCTCCCATCCCGAGTCCCAGCACTGGCTTTGCTCTTGTGTTTCGAAGGCATCTCCCAGCAAGCGTGTGCCCAGAGCAAGAGTGACGGAGGAGCTCCTGAGTCACAGATACCACTCCCCCTCCAGGTGCTAGCAGGCTGCACACCTGCTTCTTCACTGCCACCTGAGGGCCCCAGGACACCTGTGGGACCAGGCAGGGCTTCCTGGCTTTGCTCACCCCAGCTTCCTCCCTCCTTTCTTAATCTTTCCCTCTGTGCAGACTAGTTAATTCCACCTCCACCTTGGGTAATCTCTTATTTCTTCTAGGCCCTCATGCGTTATTTTTCACAGCATTGTCCTACAGACTTAGACACCCTTTCCCATCAATTTTATTTAGGGTTTGGCAAGATTGGTATTCTGAGCTCCTAGTTCTGCTGTCCCTGTGCCCACGCAAACCAGGTGCAGCAGAGTTGAAAGGAAAAGAAACAGACACTGGCCCTTTCTGCTCAAACTGTGGTCTCCAGACTGGCACGAGCAGTGGTGCCCAGAAATGTCTTAGAAGGGCATAATTGCAACCCCTCCTGGACCCACAGAACCAGAGCCTGTGGCACAGTAAGATCTGCAGATGATGGTGCAGTGCAGCTGAGAAACCTGAGCAGATCTGTTGTACATATCTCCTTTTTTTTTTTTTTTTTGAATCCTGGGGGTTGAACCTTCACATTAAATTACATCCCAAGCCCTTCTCTTATTTTTTAAAATTTTGAGACAAGGTCTTGCTAAGGTTACTTGCTAAGTTGCCCAGGCTGAGCTTGAACTTGTAATCCTTCTACTTCAGCCTCCCAGAGTTCTGGGATTATAGACTTGCAGCACACTGCCTGACTTTCTTTTTTTTCTTTTTTTTAAAATAGGCTAAATGTTAAGACTTGGTCACAGCCGAAAGCCTTCCATGTCATTATTAGTAATGATGCTGGTACTGATGAGGTTTGTGGATGGCATTAAGTTGAGAGATGCTCCTAACAGCCAGCAAGATGGAATGGGAAGCAGCCTTAATCAATTAGCAAGGCAATCACTCTGAGCCTGTTAAATCTGCAGGCAACCTTAGGCCTGGCAAAGCATGAGGTCCCATAGATGCCATCCCATAGATGCCGACACAGCTCAGGGTCAGTGTTTGTCAGTCCTGCTACCAGCAGCGTGTGGGTTTGGACTGTCTTCTCAATTAGGCTGGGATGGCTCACAGTCCAGGGGCTGCTTGCCAAGTCCTTTAGGATGCCACCCTTGAGGCAGGTGACTGGAGAGCAGCCCACCTGGGGAGACCCTTGTCCAAGTGGGATTTAGCATTAGGCTCTTAGGTCTCCATTGGGATGTTGAGCTGAGAGGGGAGGTTTGAGCACTGTTTCACAATTTTAAAACTAGAAGCTGTTATTGAGGACACTGAACATTTTGTTGATTTGATCCTCTGATGCAAAGTTTCACAGGACGAAGTTCCTCTCTAAGTTGAGGTAGGAACATGTTTTTCCTTGTATGCCTCCTTTTCTATGGCACTGAGAGCCATGACTCATTTCCATAGTCTCATCTTCCAGGAAAGTTTTAAGTTTCCCCACTCCCAGTACTGGGGATTGAACCCAAGGAGCACTGAGTCACATCCCCAGGCTCCTCCCTTCTTTTTTTATTTAGAGATAGAGTCTTGCTTTGTTACCCAGGCTGACCTCGAGCTTGTGCTCCTCCTGTCTCAGCCTCCTGTGTAGCTGGAATTACAGTGTGTTATACCAAATCTACCTTTAAAAAAAAACTGTATTTGAAGCATCTCTTTTATTAGGGCTTCTAATTTCCTTTTTAAATTTTCCTCCTTGTCTTCTCATTACTTTCCTATTTTTTGTTTCTTAGAATCTTCATTTTACTTTAAATTATGTCCATTTTGTTTTGAAAGTAGTGAGGGAGCAATACTGACCGGGGGTAGTTCTTGAAAAGTAACCTAACTGTACTAGTTTTGTTTCTGCTTTGCTAACTCTGCTGTGCCTGGGCACCATCTCTGTGTGGGATCTGGGTACAGGGGCCCTGGCAGGAGCCAGGAGCGGCTGGCAGCAGCTGGTCAGGTGTCTCCCTGGTTTCAGACCAGAGTGTCCACAGTGAGCTTGGAAAGGAGTGGACAAGATGGGACAGACCATCCAGGGACAAATCATGGCTGGTTTTGGTTGATGACGGGGTGTGGAGAGCAGGAAAGGGGAAAAGGGCTTGTGTGATCCTAGATGTTACGGCACCTTGAGGTTGCCTGGGGAAAGTCCTGTCCAGAGTTTAATTTCTTCATTCCTCTTATATCTGGGGAACTTGAGAAACTGAGCCTTGGGTTAGCAGGGTCATTTTTTGTTTTTATCCTTTCTGAGCTCTTGGTCCACACCCCACTGTGGGAAGTGAGAGGCAGCTACTGAAGCCCCTGATGAACCCTTTCTGACGAGATCAGGCGCGTTCAGGCCAGTATGGCCGTACACGGATGAACCCTTTCTATCCCTGTCTCTTCATCCCATTCCTCACATTTGGGGTGTTCCCTGAGATGGCCTGTGTGGGTAGTCCCTGGATGTGGGGATGCTCCTGAGGGCTGCCCTGGGTACCCCGGTATTCTCCCATCCTCAGGTCCTGCCGGCCATGCATGACCTGTTTGTGAGGCACTTGACAGAGGTACAGGTGCAACCAGAATACACTAAAAATTCCTCTTCTTTGCCCCGGAAACGGGAGCTGGCATGTACCCTGTACTTAGGAGAGCCTTCACCAGTGAATCCTGGGATTGAGACATGCATTTATTTGAGACCTGGCTTCCTGGCTCTCGTGAGCTCTTTACTCAAGCTATGAATTTGACAATTTCATGCAAGCAGAGGAAGAAGGTAGGTCAGATGAGGAGGAGTTGCCTTATTTAAAACAGCTGGGACAGCAATTAGAAAAGAGAAAGAAATAAAAGGAATAAAGGTAGGAAAGGAAGTTAAACTGTCATTATTTGCTGACGGTATGATACCTTACATAGATGACCCAAAATACTCTGCCGAAAGACTTCTAGACCTAATTGACAGATTCAGTAGAGTAGCTGGATATAAGGTCAACACTCAAAAAACAACAGCCTTCTTATATACAAATAGCAGACTCACTGAGAGAGAAATTCGGAAAACAATTCCTTTTACAATAGCATCCAAAAAAAAATGAAATATCTAGGAATCAACCTCACAAAGGAAGCAAAAGATCTCTACACTGAAAACTACAGCACTCTGAAAAAGGAAATTGAGGAAGATATAAGAAAATGGAAAGACATCCCTTGTTCATGAATAGGAAGAACCAATATAGTGAAAATGGCCATACTTCCAAAACTACTATATAGATTTAATGCAATGCTGATTGAAATTCCAACAACATACTTCACAGAACTAGAGAAAACAATCCAAAAATTCATTTGGAACTAGAAGAGACCTAGAATAGCAAAAGCAATTCTAGGCAACAGAGACACGGCTGGGGGTATCACAATGCCCAACTTGAAACTATACTACAAAGCTGCTGTGATAAAAACAGCATGGTACTGGCAAAGAAACAGACCCAAGGATCAGGGGGTCAGTGGGATAGATTAGAAGATGCAGAAACAACTTCAGACATACTCAGCCACCTCATCTTTGACAAAGGAGCCAACCACCCTCATTGGAGGAAAGATAGCCTATTTAATAAATGGTGTTGGAAAACTGGATTTCAACCTGCCAAAGATTAAAACTAGAACTATACCTATCACCATACACTAAACTAAGATCAAAGTGGATTAAAGATCTAAATATTAAGACAGAAACACTAAACTTGCTGGAAGGTAAGTTACGTAGAGCTCCTGAAGATATTGGCATAGGAAAAGACTTTATGAACAAAACCTCAGTAGCACGGGAACTAGCACAAAGAATCAACAACTGGGATCTCATCGTATTAAAAAGCTTCTGCACTGCAAGAGAAACCACCAACAGAGCTAAGAGACAACTTGCAATGTGGGAAAAAATTTTTAGCAGCTGTACCTCAGACAAAGGTCTACTATCTAGAATATATAAAGAACTGAAGAAAATCAGACCCCCTAAATTCAAAGACCCAATTCAAAAATGGGCATCTGAAATGAACAGATATTTCTCAAAGAAGTAAAAGCAGCAAATAAATATATGAAAAAATGTTCAACATCCCTAGTCATTCGAGAGATGCAGATGAAAACAACACTGAGATTCCACGTCACTCCAGAAAGAATGGCTGCTAACAAGAAATCAACCAATAACAAATGCTGGTGGGGTTGTGGGGTGAAAGGAACCCTTCTCCATTGTTGGTGGGAGTGCAGACTGGTGCAACCACTGTGGAAATCAGTATGGAGATACCTCAAAGAACTAGGGCTGGAGGTCCCATTTGACCCAGCTATTCCCTGTTGGGTATCTTCCCAAAAGAATGAGAAGAATCATACCACAGCGATATATGTGCACCCATGTTTATAGCAGCACAGTTTGTAATAGCTAAAGCTTGGAAACAGCCCAAGTGCCCATCAACTGGAAACTGAATAAAGAATATGTGGTTATTTTTATAAAATGGAATACTACTCAGCCATAAAGAACGAGAAACTAGAGACATTTATAGCTAAGTGGATGCACATTGAGGCAATACTCTTAAGTGAAATAAATAGGACACACATGTGTAGATACTGAATAGTTTCTCTAGTGTGAGAAGCTAAGTGTAAATAAGGATTAAAATGATTAAAATGAATAATTGATAATTTAAAATAGTAAAAGGTCTAGAGGTATAGGGGTGGTGGGAGGGGAAGGGGAAAGGAAAGAAGGGAAAGGAAAAATTATGAGAAAAGAAAAAAATGGAAACGAAATCTATGTAAATAAGAAAGGGTGGAGGGGGTGAAGGGCACACAGGTAATGGGGAAAAAAATAACCAAGATACATCATGTACAGGTACAAACACCCAAAGATACATGTAAACATATTCTGTACCTAAAATGTACTAATAAAATAATTAAAAAAAAAATCTGGGAACATAGATGCTCTTTAAAGGACCCTGCTCTGACCTACAGAAGCCTTAGCTTACTCATTCTGTGAACTAATTGGACTAATCATGACTCATTCCAGTCTATTCAGAGAATTCCTTTGCTCTGCAGCCTGCAGTGGGCTTTGCTTGGCTGGATTCTTATTATTCTTACTTTATGGATTCAAGAAGTAACAATAACTTTATGATTTATACTTTGTAGTGATTTATGTAAAGTTTTACTATGTGTTAGTATGCATACTTCTGATCTGTGCCTTTTGATACTAAAAGTTATGCTAATTTCAAAGAACTCTTTTCTTGAAAGGAAGAGAGTCTATAAATCTGGCAGTAGCTAATTAGGGGAGGATGATAGTTTTTTCAGTAGGGGGCAGGGTCCACACCGAGAGTTTAGCCTCTGTTTCTTAGACTGCCCTAGGGTCCATTAACCTCCTGAAATGCATGTGCAAATTTGATTGAGATTTTTTTCCTGGAGCTTATTGCTTCTGTTAGATTTCCAAAATACTGGATGACTCCTAAAAGCTAGGAATTGCTGCAAATTATTATTATTTTTTTCCTGTGTGGTACTGGGATTGAACCTAGGGTTTGGTGCATGTCAGAGACATGTGCTGTATTTTCTTGAGACAGCACTACCACAGGTTTGAGAAATACTGAATCTCCACATACAGTATATTTATTTCTTTAAAAAAAAAAAAAAAAAAAAGAGGGCCAGGGATTTAGCTCAGTGATTCCATTGCCTGCCTCGAAAGCGCAAGGTCCCAAGTTCAATCCCCGGTACCAAAAAAAAAAGAAACACAGCTTATGGCTCCCTGAAAGTGGATTGGTTAAGTCCAATTTGTGCTCCCTGTCAGCAAAACCATGTACACATGTTGTGTTCAGACAACGGTCAGGATCAGATGGTGCAGACCAGCCCAGGCACCCGCTCTGTGGGACCCAGGACATGGTGCGACACTCCTGGTGTGTGACATTGTTTCTGAAGAGGAACAGGCCCTCCATCTTCCCTGGTGGGCAGCACTGCAGAATTTGCAGTGGGTTTTAGACAAAGCATCATCTGATTAATTTGCTCTGCCCACCTAAGCAAAGACATTGCTCTGACTTAGAGCAGAGGTACTATTTGTTTTAGGATTGTGATTTCCCAGGTTCTTTAATTTGCATATGTGAGTGAACAATGGATGCTTCCTGGAGGAAAATGCCTATCATTGCAATGTCCTGCTTTATTTCAGTTCTGGCTAGATGGAGAACCGTGCTAATAGCTAACAATCTCAAGTGCTGACCATTTGCCAGACACACTTTGTAAGCTTTTTACTATAATACTCATCTACCTCCCCACCCACCAACAAATTGCATGGTTTGAATAGACCGTGTTCAGACATGAAAAGGAAACCAGGCCGTCCTGTCCTCTTGCAGTGTGGCTGGGCATCTGAGATCGCGTTCCTCCTTGTGACGCAGCATTCGTGGTGGAAGTGATTTAGTGGAAAGGTGCCTTGAGTTGGGCTGCAACACAGGTGGGAGCGACAGGCCGGCTGTTCCAAGGGTGCTTGGGAGCTGGAAGAACCTAAAGATCATCATCTGTCTGTAGTAGTTGTCCCCTCCCACACTGTCTTGCAGTGTTGCTTGCCTGGCCTCTCTGCCTGAATAGCTGACTGCCTGGCTATTGGAAGGAGATCAACAGCACTTTATAGCAGAGTATATAGTAATTAGCTACTGAAATGTAATCATCTAGTATTTTTAGCCATGTTCGATTATCCCTTCCTCTGGGTTGTAGGATTTTAGGAGGTTTTGTGGCAAAATAAGAAAGGAACTGAGGTGTATAGCTCAGTGGATGAGCACGTGTTTAGTGGGTATGAGGCCCTGAGTTCCGTTCCTAGCACCAACAAACACACACACAAACCACAAGAATTAAGAGACTGTACTTGATTTGTTCGTAGACTTGTAGGGATATAGACAGGTGAGTTAGGGAATCTTTTGGCCAGGCAGGACAGGGCTAAAGGCCACAGAAGATATGGGCTCAGGCTCCAGGGGTGTCTGATTCAGCTCCAAGGAGCCAAGTCTGAGGGAGGGGGAATATGGTATTTGAATAAATATGTATATAGTTATTATAAAGCCCAGGAATGTTACAGCTTCTAATAATTCATACAAATAGGTTAAGTGAGTTTCCAAATGGAAGAATAAAAATACCTTCTAAAAGTGCTAGCTGATTTAATACACAGCATGGATTCTCCTGCCCCTGTCTCTCCAAGGAAAAGAAATTTAAACATTTTATCATGATTTATTATTTTAGTTAATTTTAAAGCAATTTGGTGCTTCACTGCAAAGGGGTAAAGAGGGTGATGGTTGAAGTACTCTGGGTTTAGAAAGGTCACACGTGCGGCCATCAGTGAACCTGCATGTAATCCGAGTCACCATCCCTGTGGCGGGGCTTGCACAGTGTCCTGAGCTGGGGTTCTTATGGTGCCCAGATGGTTTCTGTGAATGTCACCCTGGGTCGAGGAGCAGCTAGGACACTTACAGGGAGACGTTATGAAGCAAAGCACCCGTCAGCCTTGGCCAAGGAGGAAATTGGAATGAAACAGATGAGAAGTGTGCCTGGTGCTTTCCCTGGGTGTGGAAGAGGCACAAGGGTCGAGTTGACTTGCTTTTGTTTTGTGGTGTTTTTGTGTACTGCCAACCTTACATCAGTGGTGGACGGATGGACATTTCTTCTCCCAATAAATATTTCAGCACAAAGACATTGGTATTGATTTGAAGCACTGCTGTCCCAACTAGTGTGGGAGGAGAGATTTCTAGTGTGATGGGTTGGCACAGGTGCAGACACCCTGAGGTGGGAGCCAGTGTAGTCCCGGCACTCAGCACACGGTCTGACCAGTGCACCCCAGAAACATGGGCAGGATGAGCTGTCCTTCGCTCTCCAGGTGTGGGCACCTTTCCTGTGAGTTATCAGCAGAGAGAAGGTATATAGTCTTAATAGACTACCTGAAGTGGCACAGGATTATGACTCATGTTATGGTGTATGCCAGTATTCCTCCTCCTCACCCTATTTTTTTTTTTTTTTTGGTACTGGGGATCGAACTTGGGTCCTTGCGCTTTTGCAGCAGGCGGCGAAACCACTGAGCTAAATCCCTGACCCCATCCTATTCTTTTTGGTAGTACTGGGGACTGAACTCAGGGCCTTTGTGCTGGGCTATATCCCATCCTTTTAAAATTATATTTTATTTGAGACAGGGTCTCACTATGTAGTTCAGGCTGACTTTGAACTATGTAGTCCAGGCTTGAACTCATGGTGATCCTCCTGCCTCAGCCTCCCAAGTGCTAGGATTGCAGGTGTGCACCACCACACCCGGCTTCTAGTTTCTTCCTTTTGACCTTGGATTTTATCAGGCAGTGTGCTAGGTTCTGAGACAGGAAAGGAGCACAGCTCAGATCCAACCCTGCAGTCTGTCACAGTGCAGTTGAGGAGACAGTAAGTGAACAGTGTTACTTTCTTGCAGTCTTAGCAGTGTATGGTGGAGATAAATAGAGAAGTTGGCATTTGCTTCACATTCATTTTAACTCCCTGAGCTCTGGAGGGAAACTAGAGTGAATTAGACTGCAGTGGACAAGGTTGATGAGAGTTTGAGGGTTTGCTAGGCTGGGGTTGTTGATCTGCAGGAAAACAAATTTGGTTATAGAATTGGAAGAGCTTGGCATGGGGGAGTGTTCAGGAGTGTAGCCGGAAGCAGGGCATAGCTGGGAGAGACGGGTCAGGATAGGCCACGTAGAGTTTCTCTGAAGGCCACCAGGAGCCATGGGGGCTGGAGAAGCTGCTGGCCAGAGGTGATAACAGATTTGCAAGGGCCACACTGGTGACAGCACCATATGGAATATTGTTGAAAATTCCTATGATGTGTTGTTTTATTTATTCCTTGCTCCATAAATACTTGCTGAATGAGTAAGCACAGAAAAAGCCTTTTCTCAGGAAGCAGAGGAGCAGACACTATTTTGGGGCTGGGGGACAGTTGCTTGTGAACTTTACAACGATGTGCTTGCTTTGTGGCTGGGTCCTTGTGCAGAGCAATTCCCTGAGGTGAGGCCCTGTCAGCCATGTGGTGGAGAATTGACACTAGAACGTTTGGCTCTGTGTGAAGCAGGAGTATGAATTCCATGAAAAGGTATGGATGTACCGTCAGATACATAAGCTGTTTAATCGGGAAGTAGTCATAAAAGTGTCATCTGGTGTGAAGGCTGATATTTAATTATTTAAAAAAAATACTGGAAAACATAATCTGTTTCCAGATTTTGGGGTGTTTTTGTGGAAATGATTTGGTTCACTGGCACTCCCCCCCCCCCGCCCCAGATGGTATTGTTTTGACTTGTTTGGAAGATCATTTACTTCTCTTAGACTGGTTCAGATAATCTGGGAAGTTCATTTAATTGCATTAGTCTGAAATGTGGAAGTTATTACTCTTTTTGTAAGGTTTGTTATTCATTTACCCATCCATTTATACACTGAAATGCATGCAGCATGTTCTGGGTGGCAAGCATGTGTGTGCAGTAGGTATGTCAGATATGGCTTCAGTGGCCATCCACAGGGCAAGAGGGACAAATAGGTAAATAGAGGTGTCTTAGCCCATTTTCTGTTGCTATAACACAATACTTGAGGCTGGGTATTTCATAAAGAAAAGCAGTTCAGAGGCTGGGGATTTAGCTCAGTGGTTCCACTGTCTGCTGCGCAAGCACAAGGACCCGAGTTCAATCCCCGGTACCAAAAAAAAAAAAAGAAAAGCAGTTCATTTTGCTCACAGTTTTGGAGGCTGAGATTGGGGTCTGTTCGGCCTCTGCTGAGGACCTCAGGGTGGATGATGGCACATGAGAGAAGGTGGGAGAGGTAGAGATGAGGAAGGAGGAAGCTGCATAGATCCCAGAGCCAGGTTTGTTGTTTTTATAACAACTCTTGTGGGAACCAACCAGAGCCCTGTGAGAACTATATTAATCTCCTGCAAAGGCAGCACCCACAGTGGGCCAACCAGTATCCAGCAGTCTGCATCGTGAAGGGTCCCACCCCCATGACAGCCACACAAGGACCAAGGTGCTGGCACATAAGTCCCAGGGACAGATCGCATCAGGACTATAGTACTGTGCATGCTAGTATGCGATGAGCGTGGCACGGACTAAGACTATCCAACATGGAGAATTGGAATAGGGTAAGGAGTCTCAGATGGCAATTTTGAGTTAGTGACTTTTAGATAAGGCGTGAAGAGAGAGAGCCAGTCCTGTGAAGAGCACGGAGAAGGCGATGCTACACAGGTTCTGCAGAATGTGCAGAGCCCCCCAGGAAGCTTGTGGTTTTAGGGAAAGTAAAAGGACAGTGAGGCCCTAGCATAATGGATCGAGGAAGTAACGCTGGACCACATACACTATGGTAAGGGGCTTGGATTTGACGTTTAAACAGAGAAAATAACAATACCTGATGTGTATATTCAAAGTGATTAGAGACTTCTTCTAAATTAGAGGTAGTGAGATAGCGGGGAAAGGAATTTGATTAAGGAGCAGTAGTAGTGGCAGTGAGAGATCGGGGCTTGGGCCTGGGCTTCTCAGAGTGTGGTCCCAGGGCCAGCTCCTCCAGATTGCCTGGGAGTCCCCAGAACTGAACGTCCCTAGCCTCATCTCAGACCTGCTACATCAGAAACTCTGGGATATGGGGCCTTGGTGAACAGAAAGGTTCAAGAACTCCCTGGTCTAGGGATGGCTGGAGAAGGCCGTGAGAGCTGGGGAGATTAGGGAATGGTTTTAAATGTAGAAATGATAGGACTTATATAGGAGTTGTGGGAAAAGCAGGAGTCAGGATGATTTTTTTTTTTTTTTTTTGGTACCAGGGATCAAACTCGGGTCCTTGCGCTTGCGCAGCAGGTGGTGAAACCACTGAGCTAAATCCCCGGCCCCTAGGAGTCAGGATGATTTTGATCCACTGGTGGATCCCGACCTTATTCAGTGGATGGAGACTGGTGGGCATGGGCAAGGGATCAGACTTCTGCACACATGGTGTTTGGAATGTCCCAGTGAAGATGTGAAGCCTTTGCTGGCAGTGAGACCATCTAGCCCAGAGGAAAGATGTCTGATGAAAAGAGTTTGGGCTTTTCTAATATATAGGGGGTATTTAAAACCACTGGGACAGGTGGGACCGCTCAGGATTGAGAGACAGAGAAAGACACAGACAGAGGCTGACTGTTAACGTGCAAAGGATCATGACACATCACAGAACAGGAAGATCAGCCTGTAAGAAAAGATGAAAGTCTGGCTTCCTAGAGGACAGTGAACGACAGCGCAGTCAGTCGTGCTGTTGCTACTGAGCATTTGCTCTGGGAAGCTAAGCCTTGAAGCAGAAGCACAACTAGGCATTCTGTTTGGACCTTTGGTGGAGTTAAACTTAAAACTCAAGGATCAACTTGGTTTGCATTAGGAGTTTTAGATTAGAAGACACCAGAGATCTTGGCCTCAGTTTCCTGTCTTGCTTTTCTAGCAGGAGTTTTTTTTGCTTTGGCTTTTTGAGACAGGGTCTCCCTATGTAGCCCAGGCTGGGCTTGAACTCATGGTGATCCTCCTACTTTGAATGTTTTGTGAGTTTCCTCAGTTCCCCTCGGCTGCCCCTCATCAGCAAATGCTGAATGAGCATTTTGTAGTCCTGAACAGAGTAGCAGATGGGCTTCAACAGCCGCACAGATTTCCTTTTATTACTATGTTTAAGACACCATCCAAGATTTAAAAATCCCTGGCAACTGGCATAACAGGCCATAATAAAAATTATTCCTAGCTATTGGTGTGGCTGCCATGTGCTGTATGTCGTTACTGAAGCTAGTGTTTTGGAATTGAGTCTTTTAGTTCATCGGTCATGCAACAGATTTCTATTGTTAGAAGAAAAAGGAGTTCATATATTATTTCTCCAGGTTTCTGTTTAGTGTGGTCAAGGTGTTAGAATTTTTTCCTTTTGACATTTGAAATCATAGACTACAGAATATTGGGGCTGGAAGAAATAAACACTTGAACACATTTATGTTTGATCTACTGAGCCTGGGGCTTTGATTTGTGATTTTGTTTAATCTTCACTACCAGGTATCTGGTATTTCTCCCATTTCAGGTGAAGAAATAAAGTAGTAAAGAAAAAATTATTTTTCATTTGTGCAGGCGGTGGAACCCAGGCCCTTGTGCATGCTAGGCAAACCCTCTACCAATGAGCTACATCCCAGCTCAAGAAGACTCCTTTAAATCCTTCTGGGATGAGGTCTTGGGAGAAGAGAAATTGTGGGTACAGGGCTCACAGGTCAGACAGGATGTATGTGAACAAAATCATGGATTAATGAGTCACTTTGCTGCTGGGTGCGCAGCAAGACACTTTTGTTCATCTTTACTGACAACTGCTGCCCAAGTGGAAAGGACCCTCCCAGTGTCTAGCGTAGGGCTTAGTCCTTACATAGTGACCTTGAAATTTTCCAGTAGTGCCATGAATCTTACATTAAAGTGGTCACAGACCAGGAGCTCTGGGGACACTGCGCAAAGCTTCCTTTCTACTTTGATGTCATTTCTCTCCTTCCTGGGTGCATGTTTAATTTATTTACCTTTCTTTCCCTATAGAGCTGCAGGGCCTACTTTCTTTTCTTTTTTTGTTTTTTGGTACCGGGGATTGAACTCAAGTCCTTGTGCTTGCACAGCAGGCGGCGAAACCACTGAGCTAAATCCCCAGCCCCCCTACTTTCTTTTCTATGGAAGGTATGTTTCTCATAGTTCAGATGTCACCCCATCTCTGACATTTTGCTGTACAAACATGGGGTCATTACCCCTTTCTTTTCCAGAGTTCTCCTAACTCTTGTAGGCTCTAGGGGCTCCTTCCTCAGAACATTGTTGCTTCTCTGCTTTTCCCCTGGCTCTTTGTGAAGCCAGTGAGCCAGGGAATTCCATTAAATGTGAGAAGACTCTCGCAGAAGCATGAACTGTACACAATTTCATATCTGTTAACTACATTTTAATCCAGCTGCTCTTGAATGGGGACATTAAGTGTTAAGCTCTGTGGTTGGAGGGTTATATGTATTTCCCATCACAAAAGACCTTTCTATCATGTGAGGAAGACAGAAGGTTGTAGGAATCAGTGGGCCATTTAAAATGGTAACGAGCAGTTTAGAACTCAAGTAGATGTCACATGCTGGTGACTTGCAGCCTGGTTTAATGGGCCTTAAATGTACAGTATCTAATGAAATTGGTTCTTAGCAGTGACAAATTGGGAGATTTCAGGCGTAAATCTAGATGCAAGCATCTATTGACAAAAATATGTGCTGGCACCACTGGGCCACTTTTTTGTCTGGTGGAAACAGAGGGACTGGGCAATGGCTGTGCCCTTCCTTTCAGCAGGCCATACTTTCTCTGATGCCCCCCTCCCCAAAATCCCAGTGTTTCT
Organism: Heterocephalus glaber; assembly: GCF_000247695.1. The sequence continues at coordinate 1,704,256 of NW_004624756.1, read as the reverse complement.
CCTTGTCCCTGAAACCCATGGCGTCTGCCATTGTCATTGTCCTCAAGACTGTTGCTCTTCCATCCAGCCGTGGACAACAGTCTTTCTTCCTCTGGTCCACTCTGTTACAGAGCCACCATGGCATCCATATACTTTTGAATTGCTGACCCTGAGCCTAAACGATTATGACATGCTTATTCAGAAGTTTGTACAGTTTGCACTCTGAATCTTTGGATTCAGCCGACCGTAAATCAGAGATCTTTGAAAAAAATTGTCTTTCATAAATGCGTCTGGACTTTTTTCCTTAATGAAGTATAAGAGCTATTTACATGGCATTTACATTGCATTAAATTGTACAAGTAATCTAAAGATGGTTTAAAGTATATGCGAAGATGTGCTGCATGGGTCTTATGTGAATGCTATGCTGTTTTGTATAAGGAACTCGCGCATCCTCAGATTTGGGGATCTGTGTGGGCTCCTGGATCTGATTCCCTACACATCCTGAGAGTAACCTTGATCCTTGCAAAAACAGAAGGTGAGAAGAGTGTTCCTGCTACTGAGAGTCATTGCTGATATTCTGATCAAGATATGAGTGCGAGGAGCATGTTCTTGAATGCAAAGTGTGTGTGGGGGTCTGTTGGAGAAGTTGAAGAAGAGGATCTGATGACCCCTTCAGTCAGACCTAATATAAAGGTTTCTTCTAGTGTCAGGCATATTCTTTTCAAAGATCCTGAGTACCTCAGTTGCTGTTATGTGTTTTGAAAGAAAGAGTTGAGAAAGACAGTGAGAAGAGAAACAGGGATGTCTTTCCCCTAAAGAGTAGTTCAGGTTTCAGTGTGTAAGAGGTTATTTGGAAAGTTTCAGTTCCCAGCCTGGCCTCAGCTCCTTGGTATTGATCTAACAGGTAGTTTTTGATGAGTTGTTTAATAATGAACTTGTGTAAAGCATTTGATCCTGGTCACCACCAGGGACTCATCCTTAAAAGCCATATGCGCAAATTGAGACCCAGTGTTGTAGAACAGGAAATTGAAGGTCGGGAGCACAGGGGAAGTAGGAGAACAGAGCTTCTCTCTGTAGTTCAGTGAATACCAGTGGAATGCCCCTGACACGCCAGGCTTTTCTTGCTTCTAAGAGTGGGAAGAGAAGTTAAAGAGAACCTGTAGCTTGACCTGACTGCAGCCATCTTGATTGTACATTGTTTTGCCTACTGTGTAATCCTGGTGTGCACCCTAAACCCTCTGGGACACAAAGAGTCATTAAGATAGCCAAGTGCTTTCTGTCGTGCCCGGGCTTTCTTAACTGAGGTTAGACTTAATAGTTTTGGTGCTGGAGGTTGAACCCAGGGCCTTTTGGATGCTAAGCATGGACCCTTCCACTAAGACCCTGGATTTTGAGAAGCTTAGGCACATTCTGGTTGGCTGCTGCCCACCTTTGTCTAGCTTAGTCCTAAAGCCCCTTCCTCTTGCCTTTAAGTGTAGGGTTTATCCTGTTTTGCTCGCCCCTGCGACACAAATCTATCCACAAATCTCTAATAAATTGTATTCTTTGCAATTCTGGCTCCATCTGCTTCTTTCTTTGGTCTCAGTACCATCTACCTTGGGTGATTAGCTTTCATACATTGGGCTTTTCTGAGACAAGAGTATCACAAAGAATTTCAGTACAGTGTGGAGATGGTCCATGGAACTGTGGAGTTTCAGGCTGGCACCTGGCCCAGCTCAGAGCTGGGAGGATGCTCCTGGGGAGGAGTTGATGGCTGAGCTGAGCCTTGAATGGTGAGTAGTGAGAAAGGAATTTAAAGAGTCAGGATTGGGACCGGAAATGGGAGGGAAATAGTGTTAGAGGGGCTAAGCCATGGAGGGCTTTGCTGATGGCATTAGGAAGCTGGGGCAGATAGAAGGAATGATCAGATTCCCATTTTGACTACTGCACGGTAGCTAGTGTGGTGGACTGAAGGTTGGAGACCAGGAAAGTTGCAGCCAAGGCAGAAAACGCCTTTTGATTTTAAAAGACCAGAGAGGATGGAGTCTAGAATGGCCAGGCCACGATTTGCTCACAGATTGCCTCTTTGGGTGACGCATTTTTCAGAAGCGCTACATTTGCCTTTTTGAAGATCTGGCTTATGTGCACCATGATGGACTTGGAGTAAGATTGGTTGATCAATTCTCATTTTGCTGACTTCTTTCTACGAATATTTCAGAATTTTTTTTTTTTGAGAAGGAAGAGAGAACTTACTGTACTGTAATTCTGATAATTTAACAGCAGTGAGTCATGTTGATTAAGGTAAATTGTACAAGAAGTTTGCCAGATTGTAGTGTCATTTTTATGGGGAATATCTCTCCAACAGAAGGGGGCAGCTTGTTCTCCTGCCCACGAGGAAGCTCAGAATTGAAGCTTCAGCCTTGCTCACACTCCGGGACTAGTTAATGCTAAGCCTCCTCCAGCCTCTTGCTTTGGTTTATTTTTGTATAGAAGATGCACAAAACTTCTGTGCTGTCCAGGGACCTCACAGGTGGATGGAATAGCTCTTTGGTAAAATTTGGGAGAAAGGATTGCCTGCTTCTGGGGGACGGCTGCTGTGTCAGACTCCACGGGGCAGTGACCGGAGAGGTTTTAGTAGGACTGCATTCACTGTTGCTCTCCAGGAAGCTCCAGTTGCCCCTTAACTACCCCAGCCCATGGCCTCCTTCTGACCCATGGTCTGCATAGCCACGAGAGCGAACTCTGAGCTGCACATTCAAGTGTGACTTTCCACTGCTTTACACCCTTCAGCAGCTCCCCAAAGAGACTGCTGACGTGGACTCTGCAGCCCTGCAGGACCTGCAGCCCCCAGGCAAGTCCAAGCGCAGCCCCTCTTTTCTTAGGCTTCTAGCAGCTATCTGGCTGGACCCCATTATCCTACCCTCTTGGCACCTGGTGCTTTAATTTTTAATGCTTGCCTTTGGCAAACTCTTTCTTATATGAGAAAGAAGCCTAATGTGAAGTACTGAGCCCATTCTGGAATTCAGTGCCCTTTTCTAAGGACCTGTGGATGTTTGTTGAATGGTTAGCTCATAATTGCATCAGTTAAAACAATTTGTGTTGGCTTTTTACTTTTGTTGCCAGGAGGCTCAGAGCTAATGATTTCAGACATAGTAGCTATAAAAGTTCAGTGAGTGGTGAAAACAGCAGTCTGCCATGATGATCTGCCCAGCCTAGCATCCCTTTCCCTGCTTGTCTCTTTGTTTACAAATATTTACTGAGTTGCCCCCTGTGGGGAATAAGGCTAGTGGTGAAAATGCAGGTGGCGAGGGCAGGAGTCGGGTGAGGTAGCAGGAGGCTGGGGAGTGGGCTGGGAAGATGGGCAAGTTCCAGAGGGATTTCCTAGGCACATTCAGATGGGGTCAGTGGAGCCCAGGAGTGGGAAGTGAAGGAGAAAGAGGACTCAAGGATAAGGCCCTGATCGGTGACTTGGGGGGTGACATCACTGAGATAGGGTGAGGGAGCAAGTTGAGGGGGATGGGCGGGGTGCTGGGGCACTTGGGAGTTTTCAGCCTGAAATACCCATCACACATCCAAGTCACATAGGTTCTGTGGGGCTCAGGGTACAGAGTCTATTCCTACTCACCATGGGTAAACACACACACACACACACACACACTCTTTTAAAGGGAACGTCTCTTGACTACTACGAGCACATGATTCTGCTATGGCTTTGGTTTCCCCAGCCGCAGAGACCTTTGTCTGCTGACCTCTGTTTCCTGTCCACACCTGCCTATGTGATCCAGGCCTGACCCCTGCGCTGGGGTCTTTGGGAATACTGCACTGCCTGGCAAGGAGAGATTTCCCCCCCCTACCCCCCCCCCGCCCCCGGCTGCAGAAACCAGAGGGGCTCTGCCTCTGGTGTGTCAGGAGGTCCTGGAACAGTAGAGAGTGATGCCCTTACCTGGATAAGCAGCAATTCCAGAAATGTGGAAAGATCCTTTCCTTGCAGTTTGCTGCAGTGTAGCCCTAGGAATAGCAGAGTTCAAAGGTAATAGAGGAATAAAGCTTCATCTGATCACTGTTTTTTTTTTCTTTTGTGGTACTGGGGATTGAACCCAGGGCCCAGGTTGGGCTCAAACTTAGGATCCCCCTGCCTCATCCTCCTTGAGTGCTGGGATTACAGATGTGAGCCACTACATTTGGTCTTGGTCAAACAAGTTTAAAGAAAAATTTCTTGCCAGTTTCTCACAATTGAATGGGCTTGCTGCCACTACATGAGGGGATTAATATTGCAGTTTCCTGAGTTTAGTTTGTTTATTTATTTATTTATTGTACTGGGGATCGAACTCAGGACCTTGTGCTTGCGAGACAGGTGGCAGCACCACTGAGCTAAATCCCTGGCTCCTGAGTTTATTTGAGGTGGAGGTTTCTGGTTTGTTTCCCAGAGAAATCCTACGCGCCTGGGGTGGGGGCAGCTTGGGAGGCTGCAGTGGGGTGTCATCTTCCGAGTGACTGCCCTTGCTTTCTGGAGAAATGCGGGGAGGCTCCATATTACCTTTCATACTTTCTTGGTGTTTTATTAAGAAGACCCCAGTCTTTTTCGACCTTGCTACTTCCAGCCTGTGAGTGTTAGTAGCAGACATCTTCTTAGCTTGGCTCTAGCTTTGGCTCAGAAATTTGTTCAGCACCACAGCGGTGATGAGGCACAGAACTAGCCCTAGAATGTGTTTTCCCTGTATTCTCTCCCTCTGCTTGTGCTGTGTGTGTGTGTGTGTGTGTGCGCACCTGTGTGTGTGTGAAAGCAACAATTCTTTCTTCAGCGGCTCTGCTGAAGAGAGATAAGGAATGTATAAGAAATGTGTAATGACATTTGGACAGGTGTGGGCAGGAAACGAGGGCATGGAGGCCAGCGGGCACCAGTCTCTGGCTGGGAAAGCCAGAATATAAGAAGGAAGATAAGGAATGTATAATGACACTGGGTCCCTGGTTTTAAATTGTCAGGTTGTGGCTGGTACAGCTCTGGGTTGAGGATTGATGCTGGTGTTAAAGGTTAGGAAAATCTGTTAGGAAACTTTGCAACTCATAGCAGCTACTTTGGCAGAGGCATCCATAGCAGCAGGGCTGGGGACAGAGGGTCCCAGGCCTACCTGCCCTTCAGGGATTCTGGGCAGAGAATCCTTTGGCTTCCTCAGCTCCTATCAGTTCACTTATAGGTAGTGTTTTTTTTTAGAATGACAGAGTGAGCAGCTGGCCTGTCTACAATTCCAGCTACCCTGGAGGCTGAGGCAGGTGGATCACTTGGGTCCAGGAGTTCGAGGCCAGCCTGAGTAACATAGTAAGATTGTCTCAAAAAAAAAAAAGTGTTATCTAGAGAGAATGAGTGTAGCTGTGTGAACTTGTCTTCCTTGTCTGCCTCTCTTTTCGTGCCTTTGTGATTTGTAGGGAGGATACATTTTGTTTTAGCTTTTGTGAGTTCGGTTTTCTTCTGCCAATTGCTAATCATTAACACCTCTATCAAACAGAATTTGCAGCTACTTACTTTAAATAATCTCCACATCCACACCTCTGGCATCTCTCCCTTATGCTGTCCCAGATCCTTGGTAACTCTTGATATACTTTGTTATCAAAACCTTTTCACTTAGGTGCTTGATGTGTTATTTCCTTAATAATTTAATTCCTTTAGTGAAATAGTTCATTAATGATTTATAGTCATTTGCTGAGTTGGTAGACATTCTGCCTGTGATTTCTTACAGGAAAAAAAAATCTTAGTTCTGAGATGGAGCTTTCCCTGCCCCTTCTGTGACAACAGCTGAGCAGAGTGCTGACCTGTGGCCTGGCCTGTCTAGAGGGAAGGCCAGGTACGTGGGGGCCCCAAAGAAGAGGTTTGGAGCAGGGCTTAGATGGCAAGTCAGCCTATGTCGGTCTGCATCTGGAAGGGGGAGCTTGAAAGGGTGACATTTTCTGAAGCTTGAGTAGCAGTCTGACATCATAGGCTGCACAGAGCTCTTCTACCATGTAGTCTTCACCACAGTCCTCTGAAATATGCATCTTTACAAATGGGAAAGTGATCCTAGGTAGGCTAAGGTATTTGCCAGAAGGAAGTTGTACCAGTTAAGAGCTGTCTGGTGGTGAGCTGGCCCTCCTGGTTCTGCTCCTTTCACTGTTTTCTGTGGCTTTGTTCTTTCTCTTTCAGTGAAGAGTATGATGCTCAGTTGATCTCTCTGTGAATCACATGCACTGCTCTCTTTCTCTATATTTTAAGTTGCAGTTTGTGTTGCTCAGGCTCTCTCTGTAGAGGGGTAATTAACCTCTGAAAATCCTGAAAGCATGCAACTCTGGATTTGATTTCCTTATAAGATGAGGAATGTGTAATGACGCTGGGTCACTGTCTTTAAATTCGAAGGATATATTAAGTTATGAAAATGGAGTGAGATTTCTAAAAATTCTGTATTCTACAAAATGGGATTAAGCAATTTCCATCTTGATGCCATGTTTATTAAAAAGATGTCTTTTCTGAGGATGTGATTGTGCTAGTAGTTTTAATCTCTCTGATTTTTCTGAAGATGTGCCTGAATATACACATTTGTTTAAAATAAACGAATAAAGGAGGGAAATAGGAGAAAATTGTCCTCCTCCTGACCTGTCCCCGAGGGAGAGTTGTGTTCAGAGACTGTTCTTAGGGCCTTTCTGGCCTGATTGTGGGTCACACAGCACCGCAGTGCCTGTGGTGAGGAGGTCCCGGTCACCTCACCACTGTGGATTTGCAGGCCGGAGCTCGCCAGTGCCCCAGGCCCTGGGGGTGGGGGGCTCCCTGTGTCTGCTCCTGTTGCATGGAACACATGTGTGGTTTTCCTAGGAGGGGTGTGGGTGTCTCTCCACTCCACTGTGTCACTGGAATTGTTGGTCCTTGGCTGCTTTCTGCACCTCCCCTTAGGCCTTAATCGCTTCCCAGCCTGCCTCCTCCTTCCTCCTCCACGCCACAGGAGAGCACCGCGGCCCCAGCTTTCAGATCTGCTGCTCTGTGGCCCTGCCGCCCTTTCCAGTGTCTAGTCTGCCCTCCCTGTCCCCACCCAGCCTTCCTCTGCAGCAACTCCTTGCTGTCTGGGCAATGCCAAGGCACCACTGTGACCGGAACACCTCTCTGCCATTTCATCTCTGGGCCATTTTAGACCCAGCTTCTGTGTTTGCTCTGCCCGGAAGCTTTCTCCTCACCCTCTTCCTTGCCTGTGTGTGACTTAATGTAACATAGTGGTGAAGAGTGTGGGCTGTGGTCTCAGATTGCCTGGGTTCAAACTCAACTCTGAGCTGTGTGACATTAGAGAAATCACTTCACCTCTCTGTGCTTAGCTGTCTCATCTATAAATATTAGTACAGCAGCACCTTAGTAGTTGTCCTTAATTGGTTCTGAGAGATGAAAAATACCCAAAATGATGAGTACTAAATAAATTGTTTTTGTTGGAAAGGGCTACGAATCCAGAGACAATTGAAACTGCAAGTTCAAACTTGCAAAGCTAGTGACAAGCAAACATCAGATATTGGTACAAAATTTTTGTGTCAAAATGTGTTGAGTACCAAATTCCATGAATTTCAAAGCATTTGAGTACCAAGGTGTAGCTGTATCTCTAGGCTTGTTAGGATTAAATGAATTCGTGCATGTAAACCATTCATGAAAGTGCCTGTCCAAACACCTTATTTATATTTTAATATATCAGTGTTAGCTTTTATGAAGCCTAAAGACTAGTCTTATTCTATGTTTATCTATTCATTTTGTTTTTAGAGTATGGGGAATAGAATCCAGGCCCTCGTGCATACTAACCATGTGCTTTACCACTGAGCCACTCCGGACACCTTATTCTGTTCTTATGGCTTCCTGGTTTGTGGAACACACTAAGTGGCTATTGCTACATAAACAATGAATCATGGGCAGATAAGACTTTTTAAAAATTATATGCCTAAATCAAAGCATTTAGTAAAACACTTCTACCCAAAATGATGTGGTTTTTTTGGTCCTTTTTAAGAAATTAATTTACTATTACTGGAAACTTTTTGTACAATAAAGCAATCATGCAAATTAAAGAAAGAGCCATCAGTAAACATAGAATCCTTGTTTCAGTGTTTGTCAAGTTTTTTTCTGATTTACTCCAGAAAAAGAATTTTTTCAATCATTATTTTAAATACACTCTTTTAGGAATAATGTATACATATAAGCTTTAATGTCTGGCCAGGTATAATCCCAGCACTGTGGAAGGCTGAGGCAGGAGGATCATATGTCTGAACTGAGCCCAGGCAATTTAATGATTTAGTGAGACCCTGTCTCAAACATTAAAAAATAAAACAAAACTCTAGGCAAGTAGCTCAGTGTGAAGGGCCTGGATTCAATCCCTAGTAGTGCAAAACAAACAAAGCAAATAAACAAAAAACCTTTAATGCCTGTATCCTCCTAAGAGTCAGCAGCCATTTAGAATTTAATTTAAAATTCTCTTTCCATTAACAGATTTATAGTTCTGGCATAGACACATTTAAAGACAGTTTCAAGACACATTTAAAAGACAATTTGTAGGTTGAACTTAAATATATTAGGCTTAAATAAACTATATGCTCACTCTAATAAGTGAAGTGCTTATCTGTAGGAGTGGTTATGTTGGATTATGATGCCATAAGGCTTAAGGAAAGTAATCCTTGTCATTATTTTAGTAATGCTAATCATTTATCTGTGCTTTTAAAAAAAGTAGAGCTAACCAAATGCATTTCTTTATTTCCAAGTAAAGAAATGTCTTATATTGTCACATATCTCTACTTCCATGTTAATAAATGTCTTATTGCAAGTCAGCCTTTTCACTCTTCAAAAATTTAGATGTTGGTGGTTCAGTTTCCAGGATTTGGTCCCCTATATTTGTGCTTGGTGTCATTTCCCAAGTACCATTTAAGACACATTTAACGTTTATGAGCTGTTAGACTTCATTTCTGTTCTCCACCAACCCCCCAGCAGTACTGGGTGTCAAACCCAGGGCCTTGGGCTTCAAGTACTCTGTGTAGCACTGAGCTACATCCCAAGCCTTTTCTTTTTTCTTTTCCCTTTTTTCTTTTGAGACACAAGCTTGGCCAGGTTGAACTCAAATTTGTTATCCTCCTGCCTCAGCCTCTGCGGTTACAGGCTTTCGCCACTATGCTCAGCTTTAATTCCTTTATTTATACATTTTTGTTTCTTTATTTGTATTCCAGTATTGGGGCACATTTCTTCGGAGCTCAATGATCTCATCTCTGTATAACATAAGGGTGTTGGAAGGAAAATGAGATCCAGACCCGCTCTCAGAAACACGATGTCAAGTTAATTGTCTTGGTGCACAATGGTGCAAGCAGCCGGCATCCTCTGAGAGGCCCCGTGCACAGTGGCGACGTTGACATCTGAACTGTGTGGCCTTGTTCTCTGAAAGATGCTCCAGACAGGACAAGTGTGAGGGGCGATTGTGGGTCCTCAAGTGCAGGGAACGTGGCCAGCCATGAACGGGGACAATGCACTGAAGGACTCTTGTTGCACGTGAAATGAAACACTAGAAAATGCTTTCCTGACAAAGGCTGCTCTTCAGCCACAGTGAACATGACATGGGAGAGTTTTAGAAGACTTCCAGGTAGTGACATATATTGGCTCAGTAAAGTTATAAGAAGCATTTCATTAATGAAAAAGTATTAGCATGTAAAGAAGGCTACTACACAAGGGCTGATAGAAAAATGTGGTGATTGTTTAAATTAATAATTTATTAAAGATAAATTACCATTAATTGGCCTCAAAATATCCCCCTTGATTTGAGCACACTTATTCCATCATTCTTGCCACTTGTTTTGTTTGTTTACTTGTTTTGTTTTTTTGTAGTACTGGCGATTGAACACAGGGCCTTGGCACGGAGCAACATCTCCACCCTTTTTCCTTTTTTTATTTTGAGACAGGGTCTTGCTCAGTTGCTACATTGCTCAGGCTTGGCTTGGACTTGTGATCCTCCTGCCTCAGCTTCTCAGAGTGTTGGGATTACAGGCATGCACCACCATGACTGGCCATTCTTGCCACTTTCTGAAGCAGTTCTAGAAATCTTCTCTCATACATATCTCTACAAGGTATGAATGCTGCTGGTGAGTGCCATGCAATGGAAAGGCAAGCTCATAATAGCATTACAGGGCATTCCCATCCACCCTATTCACTGGATCTGGCACTGGGCAACTTCTGGCTCTTCCCCAAAGTCAAAATGATTACAGAAAGAAAGTGTTTTGAATGGATTCAGGGTGTTGAGGCAGCCATGACAGCACAAGTAAAGACCAGCACAAAAGAGAGCTTCCAGAGCTGCTTCAGAAAGTGGCAAGAAGTATGGGATAAGTGTGTTTGAAATGAGAGGGAGCATTTTGAGGGGGATTAGTGGCAATGTGTATTTTACTGTAATACTTTTTTACTTAATATTATTTTGCAGTCACACTTTGTGTATTATAGCTATAAATACTCAGTAGTGTTTAATGTGACAGGAAAGCAGTGCCCACTTGCCATGACTGTGCACTGTTCACTGTGGCTTTTGTCCCTGGGTGCAGTCAGTGTCACACAGGTCACCTGTAGGATCACCATCCTTATTTCCCATTTATTAGATGAAAACAGGTAAGGTTATTGCATAGCTTATCCTAGCTGCCTGCCTTTTAGTTTTACTAAAAAACAGCTGGGCCTGCCCTTTTGTACTTCTTGACAGGTTTTATTAGGAGAATCTCCACCTATGGTAATAGTTTTGCCAGTATGTCATTATCTGTGAGCAAATATAAATGGTTGCACTTATTTTATAGGACTAGCTCAGAACATTTCATTCCTATGAAATTATTACTTTTCCATTAAGTGGGCCATCGATTGGGTTTTAACAGCTATTGTGATGAATGAGTTCTGTTTATGCAAGGGTTTTACCCTTAAATGTTGCTTCTTGGGTTGTGCTGCTTTCCTTCTTTGATTCTGGCCCCGGGACAGAATCCTAGCTGGCTTCTAGTCAGATATGAGGGCTGCATTGGGCTTTCTGCAGCAGAAGCTGCCTCATCCCTTCCCTGGCTTCCTCCAGTTCCCATCCTGAAATCTGTCCAGCTTTCAGCATCCCTCTTGTGGGGGGCGGGGTGGGGGGATTCTAATTAGTAGCCATTTCAGATATTCACCTCTCCTTGCACTGCGACCTTCTGGAAATTGTGGGCTTTTTGGCCTTGGTGTCCAGTATTGGGTAAGGGCACCAGTTCTCAACATGGCCAGGTCTGCCATGGGCCAAGAAGGGGGCAGCTGGTGCAAGAATGCCAAGCATGTGCAGGGCTGGGATTGACACTTTGGGGTTTGAATCCCACCCCTGCTCTGTGCCACCTTGGGGAAGTTACCCTTGTAACACCTCAACTGCATGTGTCACAGGGGCCTTTATAAAGATTAATGAGCTGGTGCAGGGGCATGTGCCTGTAATCTCAGCTACGTGGGAGGCTGAGGCAGGAGGATCACAACTTCAAGGCCAGCCTTGGTAACTTAGACCCCATTTCAAAATAAGATTAAAAAAAAAAAAGGTGGATGTTGCTCAGTGGCAGAGCACTTGCCTAGCATATGCAACATTCTGAGTTCAACCCTCAGTTCTAAGAAAAAAAATAAAAGGATGATTGACTATAGTATAAAACCCTCTTAGCATGGTCCTTTACTGTCACATGTTCAGTAAGTGGCGGAGATGTGGTAATTTTATTAAAATAGATTTGGCCAAGGATGTTTCTTCTCCACTTCCTAAGACCTCTGAGTCTTGTCCATTTGGCCTGTGTTGTTGTTTTCTCTTTCTTTTTTTTTTTGGTACTGAGTATCAAACTCGGGTCCTTGCACTTGCGCAGCCGGCAGCAAAACCACTGAGCTAAAGCCCCGGCTTCTCTTTCTTTTTTGAGACAGGGTTTCACTATGTAGTTCAGATTGGCCTTGAGCTCACTATGCAGCCCAGGCTGGTCTCGAACTCACAGCAGTCCTCCTGCCTCAGCCTCCCGAGTGCTGGGATTACAGGCACGCGCCACCATGCCTGGCGGCCTGTGTTGTTGTTGAATTTAAAGAAACTGTTAACTTTATTACCGTGTGGCTCCTTACTATGTTTCCCAGCTTACAAATACATTGCTTATGTTTTTAAGATGTGTTCTTTAGGGGCTGGGAATTTAGCTCAGTGGTGCCACCGTGTGTCTGCCTCACAAGTGCAAGGTCCTGAGTTCGATCCCCAGAAACACTTTTTTGAATAGACCTGCAATAGGAATTTGATTGAGCAGTTGGGCAGACTGCTTAGGAGTATCATTTAATGTCAAGCCATGCAGTAAAGAGGTAGACTTCTAAAGTCAATTTCCATTAAAACCTTTATTGTTCAGAGCAGAGCTTAATCTCTTTTGAAATGATTGCTATTTTTTGGGCAAGTGTTTATGTCATAACATTTTAAGTACAGAATATTCATTATCTGACAACCTTGAACTTGTTGGGAATTGTAGGATTTTATAAATGACCTGAAACGATCTGATTCAAGTGTATTGCTTTTGGCTGGAGGCCAAGAACATTGGCTCATTTATGAAGGTTTAACACTCAAAGAGCCAAAGACCAGGGTTTCATCCCCAAGTAGGTCAGTTGTATAGATTTGTGGCACAACTTCAGACTGAACTCCAAACCTTGGTCATCTGTCTTTGAAATGTATGCTGCTGGCCTGATCACATAGTACAGGGCACTGATTGGGTCAGCAGAAGACCAGGGAGCGCACACTACTAAGGGAGATCCTAATGCCTTTGGGGGCAGGACGAGGGGCGAGAGAGTCAGTCTCGAAAAGGAGCGCTGCAGAGGCTGTTGAGGATATTGCTTAAGAAAGTGCTGCATTACAATTGTAAGTGACAAGTTAGTGCCCAGAAGCCAGGAAGCTCTCTGATACTTAAATTCCACCCTGTATGTAGATAATCCTGTCACAGAAGATAAGAGGAAAGTCCCCAGGGGAATGAGCGCAACCCCGTGGCAGTTTCTCCTGGACTTGGCTCTGAAAAGGAAGCATATAGAAGACAGAGGACACACACACAGGCAGGGACTGCATGGCCACAGCGAGTCTTCATGGACCACGCGTGAAGTGCTATTCCAAGTGTGTGCTGTTCTTAGACCTTACAGTGACTAAGAAATAGGTGCTACCATTATCGCCATTTCACAGAGGAGTAAACTGGGACACCGAGCTTATTTTCTCGGGGCTGCACAGCTAGTTATGCAGCTGAGGTAGAATTTCTGAGGTAGCCTGATTCCAGAGAGCTCTGAGACTTGGAGGAGATAAAGACAATAAAAAGGTGGTAATCAGAGCCAGAAGAGGAATAGATAGCTGCATCTGAATGAGTTCCTGGTGGTGTGGGGTGACACCTTCCATATACACATGTGGTGGGATCACCTTGTGTTTAAATAAAAAAGATTGATTATAGGGCCTGGGATTTAGCTCAGTGGCTTCACCACCTGCTGTGCAAGCACAAGGACCTGAGTTTGATCCCTGGTACCCCCGCTCCCCAAAAAAGGATTGATTATAGAAAAAGATAGTTTGCCATAAATCACCCTCAAAATACTCTCTCTGCCTTTGAGCACATTTATCTCATTATTCTTGCCACTCTTTGAAGCAGTTCTGGAAATCCTTTTTCCTATCTTTAGTTGTGCTGTTAAAGTCTCCTTGATGTCCTGAATCCATTCAAAACACTTACCTTTCATGGTCATTTTGACTAGAGGGAAGTGCCAGATCTGGTGAATAAGGTGGATGAGAACACACAGTAATGTTCTTAGGAGCTGCCTTTCTGTTGGATGACACTTAGCAGCAGCATTCACTGTATTTTTGGTCACACCTCATAAAGAGACTCACAAAAGAGGACTTCCAGAACTGCTTCAGAAAGTGACAAGAATGATGGAATAAAGTGTATTCAGAGTAGGATAAGTATTCTGAGGGGATTAATGGCAATTCTAAATGAATTTAAGCTTCTGAATCTAACAAGATTCCTTCCCAGGGTGCTAAGAACATCTCTTTAACTATGTGGAGCTTGCTGTGTTCAGCTGTCTGAAGCTGCTGAGTTTTTTCCTCAGCTAGTGAGTGCCCATCTTTGGAAGATCATTATCAGGGTAAGATGGGAGAGACCTTGTACAGGATGTTTTAGGTGGGATAGGAGCACAAGGAAGTAATTAGAAACCATTAAGATTTCCTCTGAGAAAGCAACTTGGCATCTATGAAACTAGATCAGAGATTTTTTTGGATCTCTGGTTTTCCATCTGTAGAGAGGTCATTTAAGTCTCATTTCTTTGTGAAGAATCTCAGCTTCCTAGAGAGGAGAAAATGACTTTCCCAAGCCATTCAGGTGTTTGGCGACTAGGCAGGCTCTCTACTCACTTGTGCCTTCCTGCTTTCCTGTCCGTGCAGCCCATGGTGAACTGGGCTTTTGGAGTCAGGTTTAAATCTCAACTCCACCACTACTCTGTAACCCTGATTCCTTTAACTGCTCAACTAAAGAAATGTAATTAGCCTATAAATACGGGCTAAATATAGTATATATTCTCTCTCTTTTTCTAGTTAGAACTGAAATTGTTCTTATTACTGATGAATTTTCCAGCATCGCTCTACTCTGAGCCAAGAAGTTTCATTTTTCCCTTATTTTTCTCTTTGACATTTCTTATAATTTCTCTAGAGGTAAAACTATACCCTCTAGGGCATTTGGGTGAAGGATTCAACTACAGGGCCTTTAGGGACCCTTTCCAGCTCTGAAGTTATAGGATGTAGTTCTTTTTGGAAAAGATGCCTTCTAGTTTCTTCCTCCTCTGGACGTGCACACAGGTTAGCGGTTTCTGTCGTGACCACACTCAAATAACCTTGCCCCAGAAGACAGGATGGAACTGTCTGTCTTGCATCATTTTCCAGATATAAAACATGCACCCAGCTTCCCTCTAAGAATTCTTCAGAGCACCTGGCCTGCACTGGTCCCTTTTGTTCTGTTGTAGTAGACGATTGCACTTGCAGAATGCACCTCAAGGGGTGTTCCCTCCACCTAGGGTGTCCGCACTATCTGGTGACAGTGCATCAGCGGGAAGAGGTGTGAAATGCAAAATAGTGGATTCTAGACAGTTTAAATATATTTTGGACATTAAGTTATCTAAGGTTGATGTTTCTGCATTGTTTTTTTAAAGGGCAAATTTTACAAAACTTCCTTTGCTGGCCCATGTGTGAGGGGTATCTTTGGGCCTCCTCAGCCCCGGGTCTTCTCCCTTCACTTTCCCAGTAGGGGGTTAAGTGGGGCTCCCTCTGCTTCTGTTCCTGTGAGACCCCCACATACCCAGCCCCTCAGCAGTGCCCTCCTTGATCCTCAGAAGCAGCCTTATCACCCGAGTCTCTTCCTGTTCTGTCATTCACCACAGGAAACCTGGACTCCAGAGCCCCCGTACCCTGCGGCCTCCTTTGCCCAGCCCTGCTGCTGCCCTGGACCTGCTCTCCTGGAGTCATCTGCAGAATCCCAACTTCCCCACCTTATGGGGGGCCCCTTCCTGTTCTTGGTCACCGGGGTCCCCACACCATGCATTTTTGCTGTGGCGTTGGGAGCCTCAGTGTCTCATCTGGCCCTTAGCCCTCGTGGGTAAGCGGTGTCCTCCCTGCGGTGTCCCCAGCCCTCTGTGGAGCGTCTGGTTTGGACGGCCTTCTGGCCCTGTCATAGCCCTGTGCTTCTCTACCCTGTTACCCCTGGTTTTCTGAAGAGTTTCCATCCTGGCTCATTGTCTCTCTCTCCACTGCCCGGAGGAGTCCTGGGTGTGAGGAATACTGGGTGTTGAGAGTCACATTCGCTTCAGCCCATGCCATTCCACTGCACTGGCTCTACCCGAACCTCAGTGTCTCAGTGCCTGCTTTGAATGCTCCCTGGCGGACAACCGCTCTTGCCCTTTGCCGGCTGTGTGTGACCTCCACCCCCACAGGCCCAGGATCCACCAGCACAGGCAGGCCATCTCATCTTGTACACTTCCTGGCTCCGCCCTCACCCACTTCCTGCTCTCCTTTCCTGGTGTGGCCAGCCCTGTCCTCTGTGCCATGGCACGTGTTCCCTCACCTTCCCTCTCCCTCTGTTGTATCTCTGGTGAACAATAGTCTGGCCGAGTGCCTCTCTCTTTCTCCTGCCTCCTCTGCCCTTGTGCTTGTGGGGCTGAGTGTGCTGCGAAAACACACCACTCTCCGATCCACTGTCTAGTGTGAGCACAGCCCCACGTGGGTCTCCTGGCTGCTACACCATGTCCCTGCTGCTCATCATTCCCTCGCTCCTGGATGATTACTGAATACTTTACAGTAGCTCTTCAAACATTCATGAACTCCTCCTCCCTCCTCTCAGGTTCTTTTGCTTTCACTGAAAACCAGAAATAATCGGAAGAGAACTTTCGCCCCCATCTGCCGCCTACCTATGTCTGCGCCCAAGCCCCTGGTTCCAGGGACCACATCCCGTCTCCCTCCCCTCTGGCTTTCTAAGGACCTATCTCTTTCCTGTGTCATTAGTTTTCTTCTTTCTACTGAATCCCCTCGGCACACAAGATATTATGTCTCCCATTAAATAAAAACATCCTCTTGACTAATTTCCCTCCAGACCCTTGCCAGCTAAGATGGAAGCCTGGGGGTGCCGTCCACATTCAATGTGTCTGGTGTCTCCCGCCCACCCTGGCTGGAGCCTGCTGTTAGCAGGGCCCACACTTCACTCAGCCCCACTGGCCCTGTGAATGTCAGGTCACCATGCCCTGTCTTTGCTGACCTCTTGCCGTGTCTGCCAGCAGTGTTAACACTGTGCTCCTTCTCCCTGAAATACGGTCTTCACCAGTCTGCTGGCCATGCTGCCTGGTCCTCCTCTTTCCTCTCTGACTGGCTTCTCATCTCCCCAAACTCTGAATGAGGGCCTCAGGGTACTGGGTTTCTGATGTCTGCGTTTACATCTCTAGACTGGATCTGCCCTCTGAGCTTCAGAATGCTTTGTCCAACCACCTGGTGCTGGGGCTTATGGGCATTTCAACCATGACACATCCCAAAGGGAGACCCTATTCTCCACTCACCCCACTGTGCTCCCCACAGCCTCTCCCATTGGCTAACAGTGCCCCAGTCTATTCACTCAGATGAACACATCTGGAGCCTTCTTGGCCTGTCTTTCTCACATACCTAAATGCTATAGGCTCAAATTCAGATCATAGAATCCATTTCTTATCACCGCCCTGCTGCCACCTGCCTGGGTCTGAGCTGCTGTAATATTTCATCCTTTTAATTGGTCCTTCTGCTTCCTACCTCCTCCCCTTGCACCTGTTATCAGATGGACTCAGGCCACATCATTGCTCTTCCTGTCTTGGAGTAAAAGCCAGCGTTATTACTGTGACCCCTGTCATATCACATGGTCTGGCCTCTGTCACCTTCTCCATTTCCTCCGCTCTGGGTCCTTTGCTCTTCCTTGCAACAGCCCAGCATCCTGCCACCGCAGAGCCTCTGTCCTTGTCCTCCCCCAGCCTGGGATTCCCTGTCCCTTCCCACTTGTGAATCCCTGGGCCTGGTGCCCTCCCTCCTTCAGGTCTTTCCAGTGGAGGTTTCCTTGGCCTCCCTGTACCATCTGGCCCCTTAGACTCACTCTGTGCCCTGTGTCTGCCTTGTCATTCCTTAGCAGTTGCCATCATCTAGCAGCATGCACATCTTGTTCTGTCCTACTGGAGAGTAAGAAGCACAGGGCCAGGGACCTTTGTTGTGCCCATTGTTTATTCCCAAGGCCTAGGACACAGGCAGTAGGAGCAGGGCCTCATAAACATTCACTAAATAGAAAAAAATGACTATTTCTTTGCTCGAGGCATTCCTTTGGCTTAAAGTCATAAATCTGCTTGGCAGGAAGCATTAATAAAGCTAATTATTTTATTCCAAGTTTTCTCCTAAAGCATGTTTACTATCTATGTCAGATTGATTTAAGTTGTAACAAGAAGGATGGCAGACCCAGTGCCACTGGGAGAGCTCCTTCCCCCTTTCACTCTGGCTTAGTTCCACTCCACTCCCGGTACAGCTCTCTCCACCTACATTTGGAAATACGTCAGTCTATGTATTTATACATATCCTGGCGTGTTAGAAAACCAAGATGGGTCTGAAGGGGCTTTGTGGAGATGTGATGCTGTCAAGATGCCATGATTTTCTGTGTCATTTTCACTGCTGAGTGGTTTGCACAGGCTGCACATTATTAATGCCAATACTTCCATCTCTAAGATGAGCAGTTTGCAAATTCCATGCCGGTGCTTTGCTATTTATTACTGCAGTTCTGCCTCTCTTGTTTGGGCACTAATATCTTCAGTCCTCCAAATGCAAACTAATTTATATTCTAAGGCAAAGAGGTATGGAGTGTTTGACATCTTTTTCAGTCCATGTCAAATCAATCATAATTATCTCGATATAGCCTTTGATATTTCACTAAGCATCTATTGAGTCTGTGCCCTACCAACCACACACACAGCCTCTGGGCACAGGACGGAAACTTTTCCCTGCTTTCTGACTTTTCTGTATCTCTAAGTCTTTAGTCTATCAGAGCAAAGATTTCATACCATTCACATTTCTGTTTATTAAGCTTTAAAAATGTGTCATTTGAAAAATTGGGGCCGGGGATTTAGCTCAGTGATTCCGTCACCTGCCTCGCAAGCGCAAGGACCCGAATTTGATCCCTGGTACCAAAAAAAAAAAAAAAAAAAAATGAAAAAGCCATAAAATTAGCATTTTTGGTTGGTTTGATTCTATGAGTATCTTAAAAGTTTTATTTGGAAATATTTTAGATTTATGGAAGAATAAGATATAGTTTAGAAAATTTCCATTGTGCCCTTTTAAATCCAGCTTCCTGATGTTAGCATCCTGCTTGACTGTGACACGTTGATCAAAACCAAGCTGTTAACATTACTGTAATACTATTAACAAACTGTAGAGAGACTGCATCTGATGTTTTAACAGTTTTTCTACTAATCTGCTCTTTCTATTCCAGGTTCCAGTGCTGGGTACCATGTTTTATTTCATCATTGGTCTCTGAGCTACCTGCAGTCAGTAGCTTGTCTTTCAGATCTTACATGGGTGGAGAAGAGGGGTTAACACTGAGGTGAAGCTGTGAGACTGTCTTGCTGGAAAGCAGATTGGATGTTGGAATGGGAGAATTCTGATCCAGGGGCCTATGTTTTGAGTCTGGCCCACATGGAAATAAGCTTTGAATTCATTAGCAAAATTTAATGATTAGGAGATTTTCCAGAACAATCTGTATTTTGCGGTTGTTCTTAAGAAACAGGTATCTCCTGCTGTCCCAGGCCTGTGTTGATGGGTGGGGATGGCCACATGGCCTAGAGAGGGGACTGTCCCCTGGGCCAGTGGGTTGCAGTTGGCTCAGATGCTATTCCTTCTGACTGTGGCCTGGGTAAGTTTCTGTTACAGATGTGTCAGGGATGCAGATGGGCTGGGACCCCCCGCCCTGGGTCAGAAGGCGCTGCCTTTCTGGGCTTTTGCCCTCTTGTTTGGTCTGAGAGAGCACGGAGGGTTTGGCTCCTCTGGAGGGCAGCAGAGGTGGCGCTGAGAGGGATGTGGGGCAGACGCTGCCACACCTGTGATGGGACTGCACTTGTAAACCCATTGCAAGCTGCTGTTGTAAATAGAAGTGCATTTAATTGCCAGATGTGATTAAAAAAATTGTGAGGAATGTTTAAATTTAAAACAGTTATTACAGAAAAAGATACACTACCAGGAATCCCTTCAAAATACTCCCCTTGCTTTGAACACACTTATGTATGGCTTTGTGTTGTTGTTGTTCCCAAAGTGATTTTACTTTATTTTAGGGTCTCTTTTTATATTCTTATTTAAGTTGAATTTAATGTAACTGATAAATAAAAATATGTATTAAAGGGGTGCCATGTGATGTCAGTACACGGACACATTGTGTACTATTTAATCAGGTTAAACATGCATATCTGCACAAATATTGCTCATTTCTTTACGGTGAAAACATTCACAATCCTTTCTTTTGGTTTTTGAAAAATTAGCACACTCCGTCTACGGCCATAACACCCTGAACGTGCCCGATCTCGTCTGAAAAATTAGCACATGTTTGTCATACAGAATAATGATGTTCACTTTGGGGAATTGGGGAATTGATCTATGCCTATAAGATATCTTGATCATTTTCAGTCCTTTTAACCTCCTCTTTGTCCCTCTTCCCCCAATCTTCTTTCCTGTCTTTGAGCATCTACTTCTTACTTTTCTATCATCTTTCCTTTATTTTATTCAATTATTTTGTTGTTGTTTTTGGTACCAGGGATCGAACTCAGGACCTAGCACTTGCAAGGTAGGTGTGGCACCACTGAGCTAAATCCCCAGCCCTTTATTCAATTATTTATATTTTAGGTTCTCATAGAAGAGAAAATATGTTATCAGACTATTTGTGCCACTTTCTTTTTCTTTCCTTTTTTGTTTTTCTTCTTCTTTTTCTTCTTTTTAGACAGGGTCTCACTATGTAACTCAAGCTGCCCTTGAACTCACTATGTAGCCCAGGCTGGGTTGGAACTCCTGGTGATCATTCTGCCTCAGGCTCCCCAGTACTGAGATTAAGTAAGGTATGCACTACCACGCCTGGGTTCTTGCCATTTTCTGAAGCAGCTGTGTCATCAGTTGTGCTGCCTCAATGTCCTAAGTCAACTCAGTGCTTTTACCTTTCCTGGTCATTTTGACTTTGGGGAGGAGCCAGAAGTCACACAGTGGCAGATCTGGTGAGTAAGGTGGATTGAGGACTCTTGGTCTGCATTTCTACTGGAAGTCACTTGGCAGCAGCAGTTACCATAATTTTAACCACACTTTGTAAGGATACTCAGGAAAGGGCACTTCCAGAATGGCTTCAGAAAATGGGAAGAATGATAGGATAAGTGTGTTTTTAGGGAGAGGGAGAATATTCTGAGGGAGATTAATGACAATGTCTTTTTTTTGTTGTTTTTTGGGTACCAGGGATCGAACTCAGGACCTTGTGCTTGTGAGGCAGGCACCGGAACCACTGAGCTAAATCCCCAGCCCCTTTTTATTATTTTATTGCTAATAAGTTGCCCAGACTAGGCTTGAACTTGTGGTCCTCCTGCCTCAGCCTCCCCGGTAGGTGGGATTACAGGCATATGCCACATGCACAACTCTTGCATAAGTTTTATTATAAGCATGTCAGTCTCCATGTTGTTAATAATTCATTATTTTTTACAACCTAGCAGTGGACTAAATGTATAAGAAAGTGTTGGACGTCTTGAATTTTTACACAAGTTGAAAGCGTATATATTGGCTATGATAAAAGATACATTCATCCATTGTATTTACTAAGTGAATGACTTAAGAAAAACAACTGGCCTTATGATGAAGGGCCCAGTCCCTAAAGCCATGTGATGAGCAACAAGTTAGAGGGGAGTTATTTCTGCCTTCAAACTCCAAGTTATCCTCACACTTTTATCATGTGCCTGGAGCTAATGAAAGGTAGGGTAAGATTAGTTTGTGTACCCTGGATCTGTGTGAGTTAATGACTAAAGAAACAGCAACTGCAAAGTAGGGTCCCAGGAAGGAGTGGTGGGTTTGTGTGGCCTGTATCGCTTCTGCATTGGATAGAAAACAATTGGGACCCAGAATCTGAGAACTCGGGACCCGGATGGCACAGTGTGGTATATTTTCAGATAAGGCACAGGCAGATATTGCACTTTGGTTTTTAAGCATGTCCAGTTTTCCTTATATTTATTAAAGATACTACATTAGTCATTCTCCAGCTGTACTCTCATCTCTGTGCTCCGAGAAGCATGTGTGGTGTCTCCCACGTCTTTCTACAGTTCGACTTGCTTGGCAGTGACTTTGCAAATCATTAATACAACTGCTTCTTGCTATAGCAGGTCTCTGCTCCCTGCAGACATCCGTCTTAGCCCGAGAGCATGCGTGACAGTGAATGTGTTGTGAGCTCAAAGCCCTCATTATACACACAGTCTTTTGCTAACCTGACCGTGAATGCTGGTCATAGTGTTCACTTGAAATCATGCAAATCCCAGCTAAGTCCCCCTGCCACCACCTTTTGGCAGGTGTGGCTTTTCTTGCCACCTTGTCTGAGGCTGAGCTGCCATCTTATGGCAATCATGGGCCTGGCTTTGCCCAAGAACTCGAGGTTGTGGTTGTCCTGCTCAGGATGTCACAGGGTGGGCTGTCAGGATATGACAGCTGCTGTCTAGCCAGGAGTCCTGTGACTACTGCTGTACAAGGTGAGAGAACAAACTATGGTGAATTTAAGTTTTAAAAAATGTATTGCAGGAAAAGACACATTGCCACAAATCCCTCTCAAGATACTCTTTCCTGGCTTTGAGCACACTTAGCCCGTGTTCTTACTGCTTTCTGAGGCAGTTCTGGAACTGTCTTTTTTATGAGTATCTTTTGTGGTGCTGTTGTGATTGCCTTGATGTTCTGAATTGATTGAAAATATTTACCTTTCATGGTCATTTTAAATTTGGGAAAGAGCCAGATGTTGGTGGCAGATTCAGTGAATAAGGTGGATGAAGACACAGTTTAATATTTTTATATGTGTGCCTTTCTGTTGGATGGCACTTAACAGCGGCATTCACTATATTTTTGATCACATCTCGTAAAGACACAAAAGAGGACATCCAGAACTACAGCAGAATGTGGTAGCAATGATGGGATTAGCGTATTCAGAGCAAGGGGGAACATTTTGAGTGGGATTAAGGGCAGTGTGTTTTTTACTGTAATAAATTTTTAAACATTTAAACAGTCACTGTATACTTTGATCATACCTTCTATGGCCTGTGTAAAATATTATGCCTAATGAATTATTGTTTATGAATAAAAATAGAAACTAACAAGTGATTGCATACCATGTGCCAGATAGTCTTGCAGTTGGGTTGCTTTTATTTGATCCTCTCAGCAGCCCTGCGATCCAATCACTCAGGCGATAAATTCGAGGTATGAGAGATTGGGGGGCTCTTCCACTGCCCCTGACTGTCCCAGACCCTCCAGGCCCGAGTCTATGAGGACCTCGACTGGCAGACCAGATCTTGAGCTTTAACTGCTTGCTTTCTGATCTTTGTTTGCATTGTTTTCCTTTTCTCCTGCCACCTGTCTAAATATTTCTTGTCTTCAAACATGCACGTGGCTCTGAAGTGACATTTTCATTAAGGAGTCCAGGCTACATTCCCTTGTGCTTTTTCTCGCCTTGGTTGGAACCAACTGATGGATGTCTTGTTTGTCACTGAGGTTTAACCAGCCCTTTTCAATATACTTTTCCTGATTGTTTCTTATGTATCAATTCTGATATTCCAAACTTTATCAACATTGCTTCTACGATGAGGACTTATATATTTTTCTCTTAAAGTTTTCAAAAATACTTAGCACGACAGTAAGTAACTCATTAAAAGCATTTAGCAAATAGGTGTGGAGAGCTTGTTCTGGATGCAGTTGCTGGCTGACCCTTCGCTGTTCAACACATTATTCCTCTTCTATAGAGTGTGCACCAGTCTAAGGGTGGTGTTCAGCTGGGGGTAGCTTTGGCCAGCACTGGACATTTGTAAATGTCTGGAGAAATTTTTTAAACTTTTAGAGTCAAGGTCTTGCTAGGTTGCCCAAGCTGGCCTTGGACTCCCCGTCCTCCTGCCTCTGCTGCCTGAGTGCTGGGATTATAGGTGTGTGTCACAATGCCCACTTTGGGAACATTTTTGATCGTCACCATTGGGCTTGGGCTTCTAGTGGCATCTAGTGGGTAGAGCTCAGGGCTGCTGATAACATCTAGAGTGAACAGATAAAAGCATTATCTGGATCCAAATATCTGAGAAGCCAAGGCTGAGAAACTGGTCTAGAGGTGCCCGCATGACTTGCCCCAGCTGATTAGACCTGAGTGGTAGTCTGCTGCAGCTTTCCCAGAACAGTTTTGCTTTCCTGATACAGGAGCTGCCCCTTTCTTGTGTTTTCAGCTTTTCTTGCCTGTAGCATGGCTTGAGCCTAGAGATAGCACATCATTGTGGAGATAAAAATCAACATGCTGAGGATGGTGGAGTTAAATGACAAAACGTGTGCATGTTTTCTCTTCTTTTTAGCTGGACATTGCCGACATATCACAGGAGCTTGATTTGGGAAGGAACTAAACCTGGTGTTTCACCCAATCAAAGCTGCCTCCGCCAGTGTTTCTGATGGCATGACCTGCTGCTTGGGATGGCTTCTAGAATTGGAGATCTATAACCATTCGGACTAGTCACAGTTCTCACTTACAATGAGTGGAATTTGACACCCAAAGCTTCTAGTCATGGACCTTATTTTAGGTCATTTGGAATTTACCTGGACATTCTCTCCCACGCTTTCATGGATGATGGTGTGAAGTTATCCTGACCAAGTTGGCATGTTTACTGGCAGATACTTTTCCAAATCCTCTGGAAGGATGGGTATCTAGAACACAGCACCTTCTTCTTGGGTGGGTCTCATAGCCAGTCAAATGGCAGGGCCACCAACCAGGAGCCAGCATGTTACCTCTGAAACTTCCAACAGTTTGGATTCCTACTTAGAACTTTATAGTCATCACAGATACCCTAGATGGTTCTGATGGTTTGACCATGTGAACCAGCCGAGGAAGGGACTTTCACTGGCTCGGGTGCCCTCACTTGTCCTTTTGTTTTGGATAACATGCAGGAACACTGCTTTCCTCTTGTTTTCAATCCAGTCCATACGTTAGTAAGAGTCTCAAGCCCTCCCAGAGTAAGTGTCTGAAACTTGCTGTCATCTTGACGTGTTGCAGTGTGGGAGGCTGCTGCTTGTAAAATAGCCCCTTTTAAAATTAAAAACATTTAATTGTGGTAAAAATCACATACGATTCAACATCCTAACAACCTTTCATTTTAATGATGCCTTGCCTATGTTAGGCAAGTGTTTCACCACTGAGCCGCACCTAAGCTCCTTCACTGTTTCTAAGTGCACAGTTCTGAAGTGCAAAGTATGTTCACAGTGCTGTGCCCCAGACCTCCTGGACTTTTCCATCTCATCAGCTGAATATCTTCTGTGGCAGATGGGGCAAGTTTTATTAGGCAGGTGGGGCGAGCTTTATTATATACTCATCTGTTCACTGCTTACCCTTCTGTTTGTACTCCTCCCACAGAATGCTCCCATTTGGGGCAAAAAAGATTTCTTTGGCCGGTTTTCCTCCCCTAAGACAGTAGCCAGCCATTCATTCAGTGAATTTGCTGATGTTGAATTACAGTCTTTACAAGCTCATTAGGTGGGCGTCTAAGTAGAGGTGAGTTTGGAAAACTAGAGATTTGGTTTAAAGAGAGGAACTATGTGGAGGTGGTGAGGATCCTTGGATGACAAGGTATAAACCCCACCAAGTCACTTAGCTGAAAATATTCTCCCGATTTAGCACAAGGCCCCAGCCTGGAGAGATGTGTGAGGGAGTTTTTCCTGGCATCTCTTCCTCTCACCATCCCGTATGGTGGCTCCCTTAGTTCTTCACACCCTCTAACAGCCATGTCCTTTCCTGCTGAATCACAGATGCTGTGTGCTATTGAGTTTTTACTTAATTGGGCTTCTTTTTCTTTCTTTTTGGTGCTAGTTATGCGGTTTCTTGAACTCATGAATTAGTCATTAAATTGTGTTTACCAGCCGAGCACCCTGGCAGTCTCTTCTCTGACTAGCTGACCTCCTTTGGGAAGGATGCCTTTCTGTGGAGGCTTTTAGTAAATGATGGTGAGAAAATGGAGCCCTTTCCAGGGTGTCTTTGACCACAGCCTTCCCTTTGCAGGTGGGTTGGGGCCCTACTTCAGAATGGCTCATTTCAGTGGGGTTATCTGCTGACAGTAGTTTATGCTCGTATTTTTGTGGCAGCCTAAGGGTTAAGGAAAGCCAGCTATTTGAGTTTTTCTCAGAACATTTCATCTCTAGAGTGAACTAAATCAAGTTGGGTAGTCAGGATTTCCTAATGGGGGTGATGGTTGTTGAAAAAAAGTTTTTTTTAAATCAGGAAAAGGAAGACCAATCACAAAAACTCACATGGTCTAAAAGCACCAAAATATCAGTGATGCTACTAATATAATTTTTAAATATTTAGGGAGTCTTAAGGTCTTGTGTACTGTCCATAATAAATTAGGAATATGTTTTCTAGTTCAGAGTTTTGAGTATTTTGTGGCCAATGGAAGAAGGAACTTGAACTAAAGAAGTACCTTTCTGACAAGTAGGTGATATATGATGTAAAGGAAAAACTCTAAGGATAGACATGTTTTAGAAACATTGTTTTTGATAAAATACTTGTGGTTACGTCACATTTCTAGGGGTGATCACTTCAGAGTTTGGAGTCATACCTGTTATGGTTTTATGTGAATACAGGTTGAACCTTTTTAGTTTAATTGAGTCGGTAGTAAGCTTTTAGCTTGAAAGCTTGGACTGACTTGTCTTTTTTGCTGATTTTGTCCATATAAAGAGTATTACAGAAGTGCCTTATATGCATTAAAAGTAACTTTTTGGTAGTAAAAATTAGTATCTAATTAATATTGACCCAACCTAATGCATGGATCAATTGTTTGTGGACTAAATTGTGACCACAGTTTGTATTGAGTGTTGGCTATTGGCTTAACAACCTCAGTATCACACTTCCTGTGATTTTTCTCCCATGGAATAAAAGGTAGGTTTCACTGCCAAGTGAAGCATTGTAATTGTCATATACTCTTGTTTTTGGCCATGTTAGATAGCTAATAGAGAAGTGGGAATATGAAGGTAAGGGAGATCTTTTAATATGTTGTATAATAAATAGGTTTTCATTTTCTATAGGTTAGAATGCATGCTAGTGATAAAGTGTTCAAATTGAAAAATTAGTTGATCAAATAAAATGTTACCTACTGTTTTAGTTTCTTTTCTTGTTGCTGAGACAAAACACTCAACAACCAAAGTTAAAGGAGGAAAGGTAGTTAGCTCACAGTTTGTAGAGGTTTCAGTCCATAATTGGCTGGCTCCATGGAAGGGTGGCATTGCAGAGGAAAAAACAGTTCATGGCAGCAGAAGGTAGCAAACCAACAAGGGATGAGACAAGTCTCTTTCTGTCCCTTATGTTGTATCCAGGCTACCAGGATTAGGGCAGTACCAAACCAGTCAGTGGACTGATTTAGTGTTCACCCACCCTTAATCCTAGCACCCTTGATCCTAGCATTGCACCATGAATCAATCACACACTCTAGATCAGCCACCTCTGGAAAACGCCTGTCTATGACTGCATGAGGCTTTGGGGGAACATCTAGACACAAGCCATAACACCTGCTGTGGTGTGAATGTGTCCCTTCCAAAATCCAGGCATCACCAATGTGACAGCGTTAAGAGGACCTTTAGGAGGGGCATAGGTCCCGGGGGCTCTTCCCTTGTTCCTGTGAAGGTTCTGTGAAGGAAGCTTAGCCGACTGGCTAGTTTGCCTTCCTCTGTTGCCCTTTTGACTTCTTCCATATGAGGGTGCAGCCCAGGGCCCTCACTGGGCCAGAGGCTGCACCTTGATCTTGGACTTCTTGGCTGTCGGGAATTTTCAGAAATAAATTTCAAAACTGGGCTAATAAATTTCTTTAGAAATTGCCCAGTCTCAGACATTTTGTTATAGCAGCGCAAACAAGTTAAGGCACTGCCTATTACACGTTGCAATATTTACAGGCCATCGAAAGTGGAAATGATGACTTTTCTTACACAGGCCAAGCAGCAGTCTTTTCTTAGGGGAAAAACTATTTGGTCTTCTCTCAACCATGCTTCCCTGTGATAGTTTGGCACATAGTGCTGTACCATCATAAGGAAGTGCTGTGCCTCCTGAGTCAGTACAAGTGTCCGGTTGCTGGCTGCGATGTGAGAACATGTAAACTGGCCCCCAGCAGATAGTGGCAGTGAGCGCCTGCATCACCTAGGAGCAGTGCCTGGACATGCACTATACAAGGTGGGGACTTGGCAGGTGCACTGTTTCAGAAGTAAAACAACTCAAGAAGGACCCAGAATGGGCACAGTGATTGTGTGAATGAGGGTACTGCACTGTAGAAATAGCTTATGATGGCATTTTTATTATGTGGTTGTCATGGCCAAGCATACTGATTATTTAGCCCAGTTTTGGCCACCAGTGCCAGTGTATGGTCATGTATGGTTGGTGCACATTTACTGTTGGCACAGTAGGTTGTCCTTCTGCTGCAGAATGGACACTGGCCATTGTGGTCACAGGCTTCTTGAGTGCTGAGAAGGGAAGCACCCTCTTGGCTTGCCCTGCCAGACAGAGGTCTGTGAATGCCACTGTGGCTAAGTCTGTCCATTCTGGCCAGCAAGGGCAGCAGGAAGGGTTGGACTGGCTGATTCTCGTGGACACCTGCTCAGCTCTGCCGCTGGGAGCCTGCAGGGTGGAACGAGTGAGCTGATGTTCCAGAACCACGTGTTGGGGCTGGCGCTGTTCACAGATGCATGCTTCTCTGATCGCTGGCCTCCCCAGGTCACTGAGGCGCAACCTGCCTATTGATGAGGACATCATGGACCCTAGAGGACTGAAGTGGCAGCCATTGACCTGGCCGAGGGTACAGAGAAACATACAGAGTGAGGCTTGATGAGGGTGCATGCGTGTGGGTCTGCGGTCGGCACCTGCTGCTCTGGTGGGATGCTAATTTCCGTTCTGAGCTTGCTCCGTCACTATTGGAGCAGAGAACCGGAGTGGGAATCATTTCCTGTGGGTGAGCTGATGGGCACTGTGGGGAAAACTAGGAGGTTCACTTGGGTGCACTTTCCCATAATCTGGGTCTGAGGCTGGGTCTCTCTTGAGGAGGATTCAGGTCAGTTGCTACAGTATTTCTCACTGTGTAAATGGAATGTTTGGCCCTAGCTGAATGGTTTTACCTTTTATGAAAATCAAAATACTTTAAAAAAAACTGGAAAAAGTTTAACTTGTTTTTGAACACGGTGTTATTGGCTTCAATGAACTTCAGCATATTAAAGGAATGAAAAAGATGCTTTACTGCGAGCCAGTGTCATCACTTTGCAGGTACATTAGCATTTAGGTGGGGGCTGCCAGGTGTGGGCTCCTTCAGTCTTACCAGGGAGGGGCAGGTGTGCACAGCACAGCCTTTGTTCCTTGTTTTCTGCTCATGTGTTTGGAAACTGTGCTCCACTTAATACAGTATTGGGTTAGGAATGGGAGTATTTGGGCTTTCTCCTCCTCCCATCTGTTTTAAAAGAAATTTGGGAAAGTCACAGTTTCCTGTTATGTACTAGTGGAGGAGGGAAAGAAAGAGGGAGAGATAGATTGACTTTCTGTTTCTGCAAGAAAGAAAGGAACACCTTGCAGTGAAGAGAGGGAGTTGAAAAGATATCTGAGCTCCTGCAGGGAAAACTATCACAGACCACTTAGATGTTCAGCAGGCATATTCTTAATTTTCCATTGACTTTATTATCTCCAACTTCTTTAGTCCTTAATTTCTGGAGGCTGAGTGAAATCTCTGCTAAGCCATATCTACTTTTTCCATTATGTGAAATTCAGCTTATTTGCTGGAAAGGCTTTAAAATTTTTTTTTTTTTCCGAAATACTTAATTTTTTTCTCTGTCATATTTTCTGAGCCAGTGAAAAGAGAAGATGGGGACAGCTAAGGCAAACACTGCTCAAACCATTGTGCCCTAGAGGAGGATTTGGCCCTGTGGCTTGTCAGGCCTTGGAGAAAGACCAAGTAGAGGAACATGTTGGAAGGGCATAGCAGGGATGCCTCAACTAGAATCTTCACTCACTTGAAGTGTTGTGACAAAGCTCAGCTTGATTCACATTGGGGAATGGATGTGCTGACAGCCATGTGCATGTGATTTAGGATTATTAACTGTACTGAAATGTCCAAGCCACCCCCAAGTTTTGCATAGCAACCTTGAAGAGTGGGAGTTCTCAGGAAGCAGAGGATTTCCTGGTTCAATTGAAGTTTTATCTGAAAAGCATTAATTTTCAAGCATGTTGGAAATCTTCCTAAGAATATGCAAGTGAGCCCTGGGTGGGTGCCCAGTGAATATGCTATTGTAGCCCTTCATGGTTGAGACTAATTTTTTTAGTATTTCAGAGGCTCTTGATAAATTCTTCTTTTCAAGATCTGTGTGTAATTGAGCTGATTTTGAAGTTTTCCTTAAATGTTTTGCATTAAAAAAAAAGACATTCCTTTTTTCTCTTACTCACTTTTCTCTAAAAAGCTGCAAAATTTTTTAGTTCATGGATCTTTAATTTGTGATATTCAGTTCCTATAAATGGCAATGTGTAATTGTGAAACAGTGTATTTGGCTTAGATGGATCTGTGAAGTAAGTGAAATTAGTTTTGTGTTTCTCCTTTACTTCTCCCTAGGACTCATGGTCTTTACTTTTCTCTTTTCCACCTCCATTCAAGCCTGCTGTCAGCAAATTGTTTGACTTTTGATACTAATTTATATGACTTTCACCTTAAGTCACCCTCATGAAAATGACTTCACTAACCTGTTACCTCTTCCAGAAATACTTGCAGTTGAAGCTTTGCCTATTTTTGGTGTGAAAGGCCTTCTATGCTGCTGGAGGTGTTTAGAACCTCTAAGTTTTGAGTAGGGATATTTTTGGTCATGATCTTGTTCTCTGAACCACTTTAATCATACCAGGTTGTAAAGGGCTTGTGACTGGCTTCCACTCAGGCTGGAGACTGCTGACATAATGGAAAAACTTTGGACCTGAAAGTTTCTGAGACACTTTCTGAATCTTCCCCAAGGAGTGCTTTTGTTCTTTCCTCTGAGACACTAAAAGTGAATCAGTACAAGTCATGCTTGCTATGTTTAGAGTTGTCATCTTGAAATGTACTTGCATTGAATCCAACCTAGCAACCATTTATTGAAGACCAACCATGTGTAGTTAAAACCACTGCACCAGCCAT
Source organism: Heterocephalus glaber (assembly GCF_000247695.1). The sequence continues at coordinate 1,673,388 of NW_004624756.1, read as the reverse complement.
AGAGAAACCACCTATTTGTCTGCCAGTGTGCACAGTGGGTGAAGAAATGAGGTATTCAGTACCTGACTGATGTGGAATGGCTTAAGATTCTAGAGTGGGAGCATTTCTCAGGATGCCAGCAGGTACGAAAAACTAATTTTTGAACAAGCAAATTTAGATAAAGATGAGTTAGATAAAGTTCGATAGGGATTTTCTTTTTTATTGGAGCTCCCAATAAAATTTACAAGTGATTCTTTATTTATTTTGGAGCATTGTAGGGAATTATTGTTTCAGGGACACCTCTTTGGCAAATGCTGCTCTAAACCATGAAAAAAGAATTTTTTTTTTTGAGCTCTTTTATATAGTTTGTTGTTATTCAGGGGCAGAAAACTTTTAATATTCTGGTAAATGGATTCCTGTCTCTAAGTTTCTCTATCAGTTATGTAAGCAGTGTGTGGTAATTAAGCTTGATTGTGTGAATTTTATTGGCTTGGGAGCTATCCCTGGGATTGGTGTAGCATGATGTTTTTGGTGTGTCTTAGTGGGTCATAGAGGCCTGGCCTTGGGGTCTATGTCTGGTCTCTGGCCTCTCCCTCTCTGACACTGTTCCCTTGCTCTCCTTCCTGGCTTCTATGAACTAAGCATCTTTGCTCTGCCATACTCTTCTACCATGATGATCCTACATTGGTACCAGCTTACCATGGACTGAATCCCCTGAAACCATGAGTCACATTAAACCTCTTGTCCTTTAATTTATGGGTATTGGGTATTGTGTCCCACCCATGAGAAAGGTATCTAATATAGAGTGTTTGCATTTTCCATGGGTTTTAGTGAAAAAATTTTTTTGCCTGCTACTGGGGATTGAATTCAGGAACTTGCACTTGCCAGGTAGGCATGGTGCCAGTGAGCTACATCCCTGGCCCGGTTTTAGTGAAATTTTGAAGGGCATTTCCTCTAGAATCTCATTATTGGGAAGTAGGAATTACCTCTTTGCTATATAAGAGGATAACTTGACCAATAAGCCATTTATGACCCTCATAACATGCTTGTCAGTTTTTTTAAGTTGATGAGATTTGAGATAATTATAGATTAGCATAGAGCGATAAGTAGTAAGATATCCTGTATACCTTTCACTCAGTTTCCCCAACAGTAACATGTTATGCAACAATATTACAGTGTTGGTCTTTGATACTCCATAGGCCTAACATGCACTTGTGAGCATATATATGTGTGTGTCTAATTCTGTGCAGTTTTATCACATGGAAATTCTTGTGTTTCCCACCACACTCCACAGAACAGTTCAGTCTCAAGGATCCCAGATGAATCCTTTTATAACTGTGGCCAGCTCCATCCCTCCCCCCTCCAAACTCAGTCTCTGACAACCACTAATTCTACATCTCTATAATTTTGTTATTTCAAGCCTGCTCTATAAATGGAATCATAAAGTATGTAACTTTTTGGGATTGGTTTTTAACATGTTGGCTATTTTTAACCCCGCCTCCAATCTTTGCAACAATCCTACAAGTTAGGATTATGAAGTATTTCTCATGAGTAGTAAGGTGGCATGTCCAAGACCACGCAGCTAGTGGACTGGGACAACTGGACAGGAGCCAGGAGGAAGCCTAGGTGGATCTTATTCTCAGCTGTGTCTCCTTCTACCCAGAGCTGGCCTTCCTTGGAGCATTCACATTCTCAGTTCTTTTCTCTTCTTTATTTGATGTAAAATTTATTTTTTTTCCTTTTTAAAATCTTTAACTTGGGGCGTGCATGTGTGCGTGCGTGCGTGTGGCCATGTGTGTGTGTGTGTGTGTGTGTGTGTGTGTGTGGTGCTGGGGAATGAACCCAGGGCCTTGAGCATGCAAGCAAGGACCGTCCCACTGAGGTTGAGACCCTGTCTTAACTTTTGAGAAAGAGGATTAGGTCACATTATTTTGGAAGGGCAGAGATTGGTGTATTGGTCCACTTCTATTTTGGGCCCTGTCAGAGTTTTCTGTGCAGTACAGGTGCTGACAATAGCTGTAGTGTAGGGAGCCAAGGTAGAGCTTTTTTACACACCATTTCTGCAGCCCTTATATAGGCATTTTTGGCTTGCTGCATACCTGAATGTAGTACCTACCAGCTTCACTTGCTGTGGTGCCAAACATACCCCAGAGCCTGTGGGCTGAACCCACAGCCAGCAAGAATGGGGAGGGGGGAGTGAGCAAAGCACACTTGTTGGTGAATCACAATAGTGCCAGATGCTGTAAATCTTAGAGAAAGCTCAGTACTAGACAAGAAGCCTTTTGAAAGTTCTATATGGGATACGGTTTTTAATAAGATTAGGACATGGCAAAAGGTAGATTTTTGTGGATCACTGATTGCTCACCCCACCCCCATGATCTTTTTTCAGCACCTTTGACCTAGCTGTTCCCTCATGGGGAACTCGTCCCCAAGATTTCTGCATGGCTTAGTTCACTCCCTTATTTTCCTTCAGATCTTACACAGTATTTGTTTTTCCCTTGGGTCTTTCCTGATATTTAAAGTTGCAATACCCCATGCCCACCCTGTCCTTGTTAATGTGTTTTTCTCCAGGCCAGTTTGGTGGGGATTGAACGCACCCTGTGTTTTCTTTTTGTGATACATACTGTTTTCTTCCTGCTAGGGTGCATACCTCCGAAGGACAGGGGATTTTAATTATTTTGTTCACCACTGCATCCTCTGCATCTTAGACTAACGTCCAGTACATATAAGATATAGTTTGAGCAAATGGATGTTTTTAAGAGTGAAGAACGAGCAACACCTCTTTTACAGGACACAAGAAAGTAATTGTGTATGTACGTTATTGGTAAAATGCTTCTTTGGAAATGGTTGAGTCAGTTTTAGTACACATGTGTCCTTCTCATGTCTACTTAAAGAGTGTGCTTTAGGAGTGACTTTTCCGATGGAAAATAATCTACATTGGGGAGCTTTATGAGAGGGAAAGGAAATTAACCAGCAGATCTAGGTAATTGAACCTTACAAACTATCCTAGAAATGTTTATACTTCTGCCAAATTGAAGCATGAGTTCAGTGTTTGCATAACCACCTGTGTAATTACCCACATTAGCATGCCGGCAAGTATTTGCTGAGCTACACTCTTCAATTTTACAGTAAAAGTATTTTCACATGTTGGGTGCTACTGTGAAAATTGGGTTCCCTCATATACTCGGAAAGCTTAGGCTCCTGTTTGGATTTGGGCGGGGGTTTGGTCTCTTGCCTTTATAGCATTTGCTTTCTTGGTGGAAGCGGGATCCAAGATGGAAATAAACTTTTGCTTTCAATTTCTCCTCTTGGGGCTGTTTTTCTCAGGGCTAGGAAGGGAAAAGGAAATAAATGTTGCTCTAGGGATACTTAGGTAATATATGCTGTGGTTACACAAACAGTGTTTGTTGCCTTTGACAAAGCTGGGTCTGGTGATGGAAGGTGGGAGCTGGGCCCAGGCTTGGTCTCTTGGGGTGTTTTAGGGGTTTGGGGCTGGTGTAGAGGGTGCAGCAGTGGAGCAGCAGGGAGCTGGTTGCTGCCATGGCCAGGAAAGGTCTCCTAAGGCCGGGGTAGTACCTGACCCCCTAATGTCCCCAGGACTCACAGTGGTTGGTGCTGTGTGCCTTTCCTGTGATTAGATCCTGTAGGAATTAAGAATGACCAGGAGAAGAAAGTGTGGAGAGGAAAGGCTTAAGGGAGACTATTAAAGCAACAAGGAAGGAATTAATACTGTACTTTGGGACACACCCCCATTTGTCAATATTTGACTTCCAAACAACCAACTTCCAAACAACTTTTATTATCTACAGACACCTCTAAACCACCTCTCCTGTACAGATTTGGACTTTTCTATGCCATCTGACCACTCAGGAAAATTCTGAGCACAACAGTGAGCGAAATCCAGACAGTTCAGTCATTTGGAATTCCCTGGTGTTCACTGGCATCGCTGGGACGCCATCTCTCTGTTAGTTAAAGATATCACTAAATTTAAATAACTAATAGAGGTCAGAAACTACTTATTTAACTTCTGAAAATAGTCATTAACTGTCCTGTTCCCAAGGGAAATAAGCCCTTTGAGTTACTTAAATGACAGTTTTTTCATTTCTTGAAATAATTTCCATTTCCCTGCCCCAGAAAAGTAGGCGGTTGCAGAGAGACTGAGAAAGAATTACAAAGCTATTTAGGCTAAGTTAGCCGAGTACAACTCTTAGAACTCCTTGAGCAGACAGCTGCCCTAACACCTCCTAATAAGCACCAGCTGCATACAGATCAGTGTTTTCAGATGAAACCAAAGGCAAACAGTCAGTTCAAGGAGACAAAACAGAGATGACTCAGAAATCTCATAGAAAGCCAGATGCAAAATGATCTGCGCTCACTAATAATGCAAGAACTCCCTACTGGTTCCATGAATCTTCCTGTGAAAATGGGTGCATCCCATACTCTTGAGACCTCTTTCCACATTTTAGGAATAGTTGAAGTATCTAGACATGAAATTGATGAAACCTTTGCATGTCTACATTCTTGCTTTGTACGTTAATGTTGTAAGTGGTTTCAACTATGTGTATCATTGTCTCTCTTCCCAGACTCATATTTGTTGACCAAAAATTCTGTACAGTGGACCCTTGACTTAGAACTCCATCAGTTCCTGAGGGCCAGTTGTAACTCAAATTGATTGTAAATCAATATAGCTAAGCATTTGTAACTCAAGTTTGTTGTAAGTCAATATAGCTAAGATCTGGATGTTTACCTGGGTACTGGCTATAGATAACAAGAGGCAGATTAATCTTCCATTATCTTAATTAACTCAAGTTGTTCCTATGTCAGTCCAGTTATGATTTGAGGGTCCAGTGTTGTTAATTTGTCAAAATATGTTGTATTGACACCTGGAATGCTGCAATTATTGATTTACAATGAAGAATTATTATGAAGCAATTCTCTTGTTATTTGCAGTTTTAGCAAGGAAAATTTCACGTGGTCCTATTTGACAGTTATTTTGAATTTAAAACTCCATACATGGTGACTCAAGGTCTTTCTAGAGGAGTGTAAGTGACCAAATTTATCTGGATTTGTAGAAGTCCCCTCTTAGCTCACAGTACAGTAGTTAGTCTAGCGTTACCGCGGCCTTTGGAACTACTGGCTGGATCTGACTTGGGTGCTCTTCTTAGGTGTCTCAGCCAGGGAAGTCATTATACATAACTTGGTTTTACCCACTGCGGGACCCTGTGCCGTGGGTGCCATCAGAGCAAGGCCCAGAGGCTCTGCACCCCTTTGGTTGGTTGTTTATGCGGCCTCCTTGCAGTTGAATCAAATGCTATATTTTGGCTTTTTCCTAAGTTATTTCAGAACTTCCCACAGCTGCACCTGGTTTACTCAGATGCTCGACATCCTGTCCCCCTGCCCGGCTGCAATGGTTTGACACCACCACGGCTCTCTGGGCCTGGCTTCTGCCCTGCCCTACCTCTTCCCATCTGCCACCTCTCTTGCCTTCCTCATTTCTTATGCATGGAGGTAGCAAATTCTCAGAGCAGCTGGTGACTTTCTGGCCTTGGGGTTCACAGTGGCCCCTTTCATCAGGAGTGTTCTCCTGGGTGGGGAACCGGCTCTGTTGTTGACCACTGTGCTCTGCATTGCCAAGGTCGCCCTGGAGCATGCTTTGCTTGGCTAGGTGTTGATTTCTCCCTTGACTTGGAGGCTTCAGGGACACTGAAAGGGGCTTTCACTTCAGGCAGCTGTGGCCTCCCCTCCCACCCAGCCCCATATTTTGAAAACTCAAAGTCTTGTTGGAACCGTGCAGTAGGAGGGTGATTTGTGGTCCAGGTTTCCCTGTTTGTGGACCTCGCTGCTTACCTTGGATAATTCCTCTTCCTAAGGCGGAGGTGGTTCTGGCCTCACCGCCCTCCATATGTGACACATCCACCTGGAGATGTTTTTCCTTGTCACCTCCTTTAGAGCTGATGGGACTTTACCTCCAGCATGCCCCTAGCAGGCTGTTAGAGTAAACATAAAAACAACTGCATTAAACTCAGAATAAAATGCTAAGTTTCTATCTCCTTGCCAACCTCATTAGAAAACAGTGATAAAGTATGTATGAATATAATTATAGTAATTAAGTATTGGAAACCAGCTCAATAGGGGACCTTCTTAATGCTTTTATGAGTTGGTATTTTCATTCCAGACCAGGGATCTGTGTGGCTTCCTTTTCCCCTCATGACCTTCATTTCTATGGGGCTTAGGAGAAAGGTAAAGGAGAGGAGGGGGTTCACACTGACTACCGTGCCAAGCTTCTGCGGGAGGAGCTTTATTGTGCGCACAGGGAGCAGTCCAGCCTTTCCATCATTGTGTTTATTTTTCAGTGTGTATATTCATTTGTTAAATATAAAGACACAAATGGCTTGGCTAGTTAAAAGTGGAAAATAATTGTAAACCATCTGCATGATGTGCTTGTTCCTAGGAGTAAAAAAGCAGGAATATTTTGTCATCTGCACTGCACTGATGGAGTCACATGGCCACTGGATTTGTGTGGGCTGACAGAATATTGAAGGGCTTGTCTGCTTTGTAGCTCTGCCACCCCAGTGAGCTGTTTGAAGTTAGGAAGTGGAAAGATTAAACTTTAGGGCAGTGGAGGGGTAGATCAGGGATTGCATCTGTTTTAATTCACTAGGCAGGTTTTATAGCATGCCTTCCAGGCGAGAGGCAGTGTGTAATTTGGAGACTTTAGCCTTGGCATCAAACAGACCCCAGTGGGAATCCTGGCTCAGCTACTCTTGACTATGGCCCTCAGCACCATTTATAAGTCTGTTTCCACATCTGTAAAACTGGATTATGGTGATCATGCCCACCTGTAGGATTAGAGAACTAAATAAGAGGATGCCCACAGTGTCTTCCTATGAGCTCTTTGGTGTTGGGGTTGTTATGGACTTGGGTACTGAAGAAGTATGTGGGTGACTCCTGCCTTGTAGGAGCTTAGAGTCCAATGGGGCTGCAAGACATATGTTCTGGAGAGAGAGGGGCAACGCCCACCTGTGGGATGTGGGAGAGATTTCCAGAAGAGTGGAACTGGGGACATGGCGTTGGACCCCCACCAGGGAGTATCTTTCCTGTCTCTGTCAATGGGCCCATGCGCCATGGTACATTGCACTGGTTGGGATTTTGAATGGGGCTATGAAGGATGGGAGGTCTTTGGACAGGGGAAGAGGAATGAGGTTGGGCTTGGTAGGAATAGCTCTTCAGAAGATGATGAGACCTCCAGCTGGCAGGAGAGCTTTGGCATTAGGGGCCTGGTGGGCAGGTTCCTTCAGTCACTGAAAGCTGGCAGTGTGGGCCTCCCACACCTGTGTAGGTCCAGGTGGAGGTGCAAGGCCTTGTTCTCTCCACACAGATTTCATTGAGTCTTCTGTGCATAGAACCGGGATTTTTTGTTTTTCTCCTAAAAGGGTACTTTTCGGTAGTCACCTTTCAGTCTGGTTAAGCAAACCAAAAGGTTCACTTGCTTTCTACCATTCTCGTTCTCTAGCATTATCCAGTGTTCATTTTAAGTAACTCATATGGAATAATCAAAATGTTGTATGACTTTATGTCCTAATTCTGTTTTTTTCTTTTTTCTTTTTTTTTTTTGATACCGGGGATTAAACTTGGGTCCTTGTACCTGGCCCCTGGTTTTTTTTTTGTTTTTTTTTTTTGAGACAGGGTCTCGTTCTGCTGTTCAAGCTGTCCTTGAACTCACCATGTAGCCCAGGCTGGTCTTGACCTCACCATAATCCTCCTGCCTCAGCCTCCTGAGTGCTGGGATTGCAGGCAGAATTGCCACTGTGTGCCCAGCCTTGTCCTAGTTATGCTTTTTTTTTTTTCCAGTACCAGAAATGGAACTCAGGACCTTGTGCTTGCTAGGCAGGCACGGTGCCACTGATCTACATCCCTGGCCCCCTAGTTATGTTTTTTTTATAGCCTAAAAATTTGCTGTACATATTTGTTTTCTTACCTCTGTGGAATTTCTTCTACTCTTACAGGATTCTCAAAGGCTTTAAGCGTGCCATGGCATAAATTAGGTGGCAAGAAAGAATTTTTTTTAACCATTGGGATTCTATTTTTTGGGGGGCGGGGAGGATTCTATTTTTTTAATGTCACCTCTTTGGTAGATTTCAGTTGTAAAGTAAAACTGGAACTACCAGAGGGAAACAGTATATTTGATCACTTCAGTAAAATTGTCTGAGTTACTTAAAAACACAATATTTTATTGGCTTTTCAGCAAAAATCAGCAAACCTTTCCTATAAAAGGTCTGGATAGCAAATATTCAGGCTCACCAGCCAGTTCTGTGCTGGGAGGGTTCAGTTCTACTGTTGCAGGTGGAAGCAGCCGCAGGCGATATGCAAATAGATGTCGTTGTGCCCTGAAATTTTATTTACAAGAATAGACTGCACCAGAGTTGGGTCTCTGAAGTAGTGTGCTTGCCCTTTCCCTAAGTAAAAGTGGTTTTGTTAGGTTGACAAGATAAATGGAAATTAAAATTAGATAAATACAGCATTTCCAGATAACTCAACAGACTAAAAGTATTAATATTGTTATTATTTTATTTGCTTCTGCAATAATCTACCCTTTCCAGTTTCACTTTCCAGGGCTTTAGTTACCTAGTGTCAATCATGGTCAAAAAGTAATAAGTGGAAATTTCAGAAATAAGCAATTCACAAATTTAGGATTGCATGCCATGTGCATCACATGATGAAATCTTGCACTGTTACTTTTGCCCTCTCTTGATGAGAATCGTCCTTTGTCCAATATATCCACATTTTAATTTATCACCCACCTGTTAGTCACTTATTAGCTGTCTTGGTCATCAGATTAGCTGTTGTAGTATCACAGGCTTGCATTCCAGTAACTCTGATTTTACTTAATAACAACCCAAAAGCATCAGAGTAGTGATGCTGACAATTATTATTACATTATATTGTTAAAATTGTTCAATTGTATTTTTAGTTATTATTGTTCATCTCTTCTTGTGCTATACATTGAACTTTGTCATAAGTTTGTACAAAATGGCAGAATATATATGTATTTTATGTACATTATATCTATGTATCCATATCTGTATGTCTATGTCTATGTCTATATGGGGGATTTCAAGACATCCACTACAGGTTTTGAATTAAGCTTCATGTTTGACAATGAATTTGTAAAGAAACCCCAAACTCTAGATATTATTAGCTCTAATTATTATTTTTTTAAATCTGAGACCTAAGGTTCAAAACAAGCCTCTCTTTATTAGCAGTTATTTATGAAATGTCTTCTTCCTGGAAGGCACTTTGTAAAGCATTGGAAATTTACGAAGAACTTAAGATACAAGCCTTTCCGGTATGGAGCTGGAGCCTGCACTTTGTACTCATTATTGCCAGATGTGGTTCATGCTTTGGACCAAATCAAACATGTGACCCGAAGCACCAAGAAATCTCGCTTCAAAATGAGTGTTTGGAGGTGCACATATCTTTTTCTCATTCTACTGCAAATGTGTTTGAGACAACTATATTTTTGTTTCTCTTTATTTGTGTACTAGAGAATGTGTGCTGGAAAAGTTTACAAATGATGAAAATATTTTAATAACTTGGTTGTCAGAATCCCCAGTCTTGATTCAAGAGATGGTGTTTTCCTGCCCTTTATAGTTTTTACTTAGTCATGTTAATTCATTTTTTGAGTTTGTATGAGCTCTGCCTATCAACACATAAACAAGCCTTACCATATTGCTGAGGGTTATATTTTCAAAACGTCGAAACTCATGGTATAAATAATCATCGCCTTTTGTCTCACAGCCTTCCAGAGTGTTTTTTTTTTTGTTTTTTTTCCTTGACCTGAGCTGTTCTGGCTATTGCAGACTGGGTGGGCCTGTGATCTGTTTTTGTTAACAACATGTCTGACCCCAGATATCTGGGTTTTTCCACACCAACAATCAGTTCTGTAACTCCTGAGACACCAGATGGGAGGTGGGCATCCAGCATGTAGTTCAGTTCTGATACTACCCACTCGAGTTCGTGGTAAGAGCTTGGGCCTGTAAGACTTCTCCACTGTAGACGCAGTGTGCAAGTCCAGGTCTCCTGTACTTCTGACCGCTGATTATGGAGTTCCATTAATTTGCTATAAAGACTTGCAGAACTCGCAGTCATTTTACTTAAATGACTGGTTTATTATAAAGAATCTGACCAGAAGTTACCTCACTGGGCTGAACTCAGATGTAATTGAACAAAAAAATGGTACTCCTCCTCTCACACCTGATCATCACTCAGGAGATCCCAACGGTTTTAGAAGTTGTGTGCCAGGAACTGGGGCCAAAGACCAAGTCCATACTTCTCTTTATGCCCTGAAATCACTGTGCGGTTGGGGGAGGGGAGGGGGATCAGTTTACCAGGAGGAAGGCCTCCAACTGCAGAGGGTGTAGGATGTGGGACCCTGGGACCTGGGGAAGCAGAGTCCTTTGGTTTCGGTGAAGTCATCCATTGCACAGGTGCCAGTGCTTCTGACAGTGGGGGCCTCAGGAGCCATGATTTCATTTCCATGTGACAGAATGACAGACTGAAAGTTGTTTCCTGAGTAGGGTAGTGAGGTGAGAAAGTGGAGCTGGAGAACTTGGGAGTGGAGGGGGAGGGGAGAGAGAGGAGGGAGCCAAGGAAAAGGCTTTGGTCTCTGTCCACTCTACATAATTATAGCAAGGGTCCAAAAGAACTGCTCTGTAGAGTTTCTTGAGGCAAGGGGAAGTACTTTGGGTTAAGATGAAGCATGACAAAAATGAAAAAGAAAATAAAAAGTTATATTTTTACAAATATAGTTAGCAGAATATGCCAAAGATGAAACCATGATGAGTGAGTGAATACAAAAATACATACATGGTAGCCATTCAACATTCCTATATAAAAAGATAGATCAAAGGCCTGTTTGCTTGGATTAAATTGTGGCCTATCTTGAAACACAGGCCAGATCCACTGTGGGGGCATGAGGCATCAGCTGGAGGAATGAGATGGACTCAGATGGTGATTTTGAGGGTGCTCAGAAAATGTCTATGTAGGATTTTAAATGTACAGAGAAGTAGAAGGAAAGCAGCACACCTGTCTCAAGTGTTTTAGAAATGAGCAATAAAAATAATATATTCCAAAGATATAAATAAATTGCCCTAGACCACAGATACTTAAAGGGAAGGTTATTAGTGCTTCTATCTCTAGTATTTAGCAAAATACTGAGCACACAGTAGGTTTTCACTAAATGTTTACTGGATGCTTGGGTGGATGAAAGAACAGGCAAAATGAAATAGTATTACATTATCTGAGAAATCATGAGCAGCTATCCTTTTGGGGCTAGCAATGACTTGCTAAGAGAAAAGGAAGATAAGTCCACGAGGGTTTCATAACAAATGCTCTCCATTATTAGCAATGATTACAAAATTTATACTCACCACGGAAGCAGTGTCTGCTGGGACCCTCACTTTCTCATGGACCCTCACTGAGGTGTGGACCACCCCAGTTTCACTGAAAATGGGGAGATGGGGTGGTCACTGCCCATTTGTGGATTCTCTGCTCTAGGAGTAATGTTCTGAAAGCTAAGTTCACAGCAGAGATAGCATTCAGATTGTGCCAAGGAAAGCAAACAGGTGTCCAAGCAGCACCATGTAGCCATGCACAGCCCACCAGCATCCAGGGACATATTAGCCAAGGCACTCAGAGCGATCAGAAGCAGGCACCTGCGTTACCTTGGCTGGCATCACAGAAATGACTGCACAGAAAATGATTTTGGTTTTTGACTTAAGTGAAGCTGCCACCGTTGGCCCAGGTGTTGCTGCTTGCCAGGGCCCTCTGAGCATGAATACTCCCAAAAGCGGACAGGAAGGACGGCTGCTGGTCTGGACTGTGCTGTCCCTGTGTGGTGATGGTGTGTCACCATGTCTGGCTCCTTCGCTGGGGACTTTGCTCCTGAATAAAGCATGAGGATGGTCAGCCTTTATTTCTTTTGTTTGTTTGTTTTGTGGGGCTGGGGATGGAACCTAAGGCCTCAAAAAAGCTGGGCACATCTCTACCACTGAGCCACATCTCGTGCCCAGCCTTTATTTCCTGAAAACACAAATTCTGAAATCTTAAGTCCTACAGAGGACCACTTGCTCATCCATGCATTTCACTTACTAATCTTTATTGAGCACCTACTGTGTGCCATGCTTTGTTCTAGGTGCTTGGAATTTCTGTTCACAAAGGTAAACCAAAGAGAGATAATAATAACACTTTTTGTCCTGGTTGATTAATACCAAATAAATTACAATTTGCTGGATTTAATTATGATAAACCTTTGAATATGTGCTTGTGTTCTAGAAGAATGGATGAATTTGTGGATGCTTTATCTTGGGTTTTGGGTCAGTCAAGCACACGTATATGAAAAATGGCCTCATCCATGATGCAAATTAGAAAGATTTTTGCATCTGCTCTAGAGCATTTCTAGGGCTGATTATTGCACTCTGATTATTTTAGGCCTTAGCCTCTCATTCTCTGTTCATTAACACCTCTACCATTGTGTGGGGAACGGGGAGGAGAGACGCTTCAGTCTGACTTGCTCTTTGTTAGTGGACTTGATTAAGAAGGTGATGCAATTAATGTGCAGTTTTCCAAGTTAGGCTGTAGATTGTCTCTGGGCTTGTTCTTGCCTGTAGTTCTTGGTTTTTCTTAAGCACGGATAATTTGATGTTCAGATATGTCTGGTGGGAATGTGTGCCCACACACACTCTGGTGAGATTATCCTTGGAAATTTCATATAGGCAAATGGCCCAAGAGAATTAAAACATATAATTATGCTGCCAATCATATTAGTCATTTGCAGTATCAAAGCATTACCCTCATGTGATTCAAGGACATAAAATTTATTTTGTTATTTATAATCTAATATCTTATTACTTAAACTTTGTTAATATAGCTTAGGAATAGGAACTTTAAAACAAAAGTTCGAATAAAAACTCTCAGGCCTGTAATTCCAGCACTTTGGGTGCCTGAGCTCAGCCTGGGCAACTTAGCGAAACCTTGTCTCAAAATAAAAAAGACACAGAGGATGTAGCTTAGTGCTAAGGCCCTGAGTTTAGTGCCCAGCACTGAAAATAAAATAGAACAAAATTCCCCAGGGCATTGAAGAGGCGATAGTAATCACTTTATATGATTGTATGGGGGTTAAATTCATTAATATAAACAAACCCCAGTGTCAACACATAGTAAATGTTATATAAATACTGGCTGTTATTATTGATTTATATTTGAAAATCCATCAGAATTTGCATGAAATTAACAGGCCTTGGATGAAAATCATGGTAATGCTGGGTGATACAAGACAAAGTGATAGAGAGTATCATATGATCTCAAATTTTACTTCACTAGCAACACAATTAATTTGCAGACTCTACATTTCTCAAATGTCTAGATTTTTTTTTCCTTTTTGGTTTTTTGAGGCAGGATCTCTCTAGTATTATTATTATTATTATTATTTTTGGTACCAGGGATTGAACTTGGGACCTTGCAACTTGCGAGGCAGGTGGCGGAACCACTGAGCTAAATCCCCGGCCCAAGACAGGATCTCTCTATGTAGCCTATCTCATGGTGATCCTCCTGCCTTAGCCTCCTGAGTGCTGAGATTACAGGCATGTGCCACCACACTCAGCCAAATGTCTAGATTTTAATGAGAGTTAAAAGAGCTTGTAGTTGTAGACCTGCATTTGGAAAATAATTGTTAAAAAAGGGATTGGCAAATATAGCATTCAGGCCACACCTTTTCTTCAGCGGACTCCATGATGATAATTCTGAAGAGTAGAGGCAGAGAGAAAAGTTGACAAATAAGTGGATACCTGAACCTGTTCGGCATTATGCTCACAATTCCTGTGTCACAACAAATGAAACATTCATGTAAATTGTTCTGATGTTTCTAAGAATTTGAGCCTTTCTTAAAGGATTTGTAAGACGTAGACTTCAGAATTTGGGGCATTTTATTCAATTCAGTTAGCTGCTCAGGAGATTCAGCTGATGAAGATGTTAGAGATGCTGTTAGGGCCGGGATGGAATGGAAAGTGCTCTGCTTCTTGGTGCCATCACTTCTAGTCTCAATGGGCCAGCTATACTCGGGGATGGCAATGACTTTACAATTACAACAAACATATTTTATGAAAGTATCTTCAGTGCAAGAATGAGGCCTTGGGGGAAAACAGTATAAACATCTCTGCATTCTATGAACTGGAGAATAATCCCAGATGTGATTGTGGGCCCCTTCTCCTAGAGGGTAATGACTGTCTCTGGCTGTGAGTTGGCAAGTGAACTTTGCCATTTTATGTATCTTTTGGAAGAAAAAAAGAGACAGAACAGAGCTGGGAGGGAAGCAGTTCATCTGAAAAAAAGAGAGGAGGCATTTGAGAAAGTAGACCAGTGTGAGAGAGAATTCTCAGACCCTGTCAGAGCCGACCATGATTCACATGTACAGTATTTCTGCAGAAGTTTGGGAAGTTTTGAAACCTTTTTGACATAGAAGCTTCTTTGAGATTTTGCAGTGCCAAGGATGGAACCTATGGCCTTGCACATGTTAGCCAAGCGCTCAACCACTGAGCTGTGTCCCTCAACTAGAAGTATTTTTGACATCCACAAGTTGGTAAAAGCTAAGTTACATTGACTTCCTGTTCTCTCTAGAACTCCAGGAGCACAGGGGCTGGAGAGTCCTGAAGGCCTGTGGTTATTTGAATGATGGCTGTTTGACTTGAAATAGCTGAAATTCTGTGATAGAAGTGAAGGTTTGGTGTTTCACTGACATTGTCTCTGCCTTCATCGATGTTTATACAGATAAGGCTTTTTTCTTTTTTCAGATAAGGGTTTTATGATGCACTTTGGATATAGCTTTCTCCACCCAGGCATGCCAGCCTCAAAGGGAATTCAGCCTCCCTTTCTTACAGCTGGGGACTTCCTCCTCCACTGCTTGGGCAACCCATGTCCCTGTTTGTACACCAGCCCTCATTAGGCATTCCCAGTGCCCCAACTCTGTGACATGCTGTTTCTCTTGTCTCTACATACAGTCACTTTCTGCATCTGCAGGTCCTGCATCTGTGCATTCACTAAGTGCAGACCAGAAGGAGGCTGGCCAGGTGCAGTGGTGTACACCTGTAATCACAGTACTCTGGGAACCTGAGGCAGAAGGACCACAGGTTTGAGTCCAGCCTGAGCAATTTATTGACTTAGTGAGAACTTATCTAAAAAAAATAAATAAATAAAAAGCTGGAGATGTAGATTAGTGTGAAGGCCCTGGGTTCAACCCCCAGTGCCTTCCCCCCAAAAAGTCTAGAAGAAAAGTTGCATCTGTACTTAACCTATATAGATTTTTTTCTTGACATTATTCCTTGAACAATACAGTATAACAACTCTTTACATAACATTTACATTGTATGAGGTATTATAAGTAATCTAGGGATGATTTAATGTTTATAGGTGAATGTACATAGATTATATGCAAATACTATGCCATTTTATAAAAGGAACTTAAACATTGGTGGATTTTGGTAGCTACAGGGTATCTTGGAATCAAGCCTCTGTGGATACTAAGGGATGACTGTATTCTGCCTTCAGGAAATGTGGTGGCTTCAATTCAGAGGGCATGAGGAGGACTTCCATTTATTTGGAGCCTGTAATCTAACTTCAAGGGAATCTGCCCTAATGAGACAGGAGTTTAGGGTGTGGGAAAGCTGGTTGGGGAAGTAGGCATGACTTGTTAATTACAAAATCTCAGGACACATGCTCAGAACAGTTCCCAGAGCACTGCCTATGGACTTCTCTGGAGAACTTGAGCAAGTTTTTGATAGGGTGGGCTAGACCTGACAGTCACCCTGAGGTGTGGATGTTATAGAAAGGACAGTCCACATTGAGTTTTTGCCACTGTCTTCTCTCTTGCATGATGGCCCCACCCTCACACTGTAGGGTGTACTTCTTTTTCTACTTTACTTGGTTTAAACTTGCTCTGCAGAGCCTGTTTCTTTTCCTACTTTTAATAAACCATTGCTACTGTTTGTGCTTGTCTTGACCAATTCTTTGCTCAGGATAAAAAAAACAAAAAACAAACTAAAAAGTCCCTCCAGAAGGAGATTCCAGGACCCCAAAAATCTGATAACACTTTGGCTTCTTACTAAATATTTAAAAGTTATGGAATGGTCCATTATGTTTCTTATAACTTTAAATCATAAGTCAGAATTTCTTTGAAAGTTTTAGCTGCTTATAATTTTAGTCAAATTGGAAATTGTTGATTGTTTCTTTTCTCCAAAGTCTAAACCAGAAAGCTGCTGGAGTCAAGAACCAGTGTTCTTTATTCTCAATGCTGTGGAGCATGAGTAATGGTATTGGTGGCAGTTGAGTCAGCACATGAACAGGGAACAGGCGGCCAATTCAGTGTCTGCTAGATGCTAAGAGCCAAGTCAGCAGGCCAGGCCAGCTGGTGTGGCTGGGGAGGGAGGGAGCGCCTGGGCCCTGCTCTCTACGTGTGGGATTTGTGGTAATTACAACAGGTAGGCAATAACAGTAGGACACAGCTTAGTAATTAATTGCACCAAAAAATAATAAACCAGTGTTTACTTCTTTTTTTTTTTTTTTAAAAGAATCAGTAAGCAGATGCTGAGCTTCTACATAGAGAAATTTCTGGGTGTGCCTTTAGCCAGTGGTGTTGCTTTTAGTGCCAGAAAACATTTTTCTCTCTGCTAAACAGATGACTGCTCCTAATTTGTAAGAGTTTCCTGGTGGCAGTTGCCTAGTTTAGAAAACAACTGTGAAGTGATGCAAAAATACAGTGGTGCAAAAATACAGTGGTACAAAAATAATAATTTCCTAGATATGAACTTCTTCCTAGAATGAGCCATTATGACTAAGCAGTTCCACCTTTCATTGTTTTGAGGTCACAATATTATTAATAACACGTTAGTAGATTTGTCGCCAAACTTTGCTTCAGCTTTTGTCATATGTCTGTTATTGACATTATGTGGCACTTTTTAAATGTGGAGTTTTTAATACTTTGTTTTTCAGTGTTGGGGATTGAACCCAGGGCCTGGCGCTTGCTAGGCAAGTGATCTACCACAGAGCTACACCTCCAGCCGTAGCTTTTAGGGTTGGCTGAATAATTTGATTTGCAAACAAAATAAATCTGATGATATATTTAATAAGAGATAGCTGTTTGTACTCTACAAGAAGCATTATTTTAATTAATAGTAACTAATCACTTTTTCACAAATATTTCACTAATAATTCACTGATGTCTTTACATTAGGGTAGTGGCTAGTGGTACTCCGTGTAGGGCACGGCTCTTTAGGGGGAACATTGCCCATTACATGCCATACTTGAGTATGGGAACCAGCTCAGGACCTTACAAAGATGAAGTGTTCCTGGTGTGTCCCTCCTTGGTAAAGAGGAGTTATGAACTGCACAGACAACAGCTGGCGAGAGCCTGGAGGATCTTCTGTTGTTGGACTGAGATCTCCATCCTTTTCTCTTCTTATACATGTGTCTGTATCGAGATCTTACGATGATGGGCTGAAGTTGGGCTGGAATTGGACTCTCCTTCAACAGCCTTGTGGAAAATCAGTAACGCTTCACTATACGGTACAGAGACCATGGCTAACTGTAGTTAATTACAGTGATATTGGAGTAAGGTTATTGTTAAGCTCCTCAGTTGCACTAGCCCCATTGCCAGGGGTAGGTAAGCTGTGTCTGGAGCTGATGACACCATAGTGAACAGAAGTGTGAGTTCTGTGGCGTACGGAAATTGACACCACACCTAAGGTCACATAGGTAGTCAGTGGGGAATCAGGGGTTTGATGAATTTAGCAAATATTCTTCTCAACCTGGCGCTTTTCAATTTTGAGTTTCATAATGAACTAAAAAGTTTGTCCCTGGCATATCTACATCTTTCTTCTACAAAGGGCTCAATAATAATAGAAACTAGTTCTTACATATTTTTGGCTTTATAAATATTTGTGGTTCATTTTAAGTAGTTGTCTTCATGTGTGTGACATCAGGAGGTATGGTGACAGTTTGCCCCAGGCACCATAGATGGCTAACCCTGCCCTACCTGATGCCTGGCATGTAGGATGCCTGGGATCTAGACTCACAGGTTATTGGGGCTAGATAGGAAGTTTGAAGGTATTGAGCTTAACTTTGTACCCATACATCATATTCCTGCCCAGGCTGTTGGGGTGAGAGCAAGACAATTCCCCTCTTTCCATGGGTTCTAATGATCCTGGGATTTTCTTTATATCAAGCTAAAGTGTTCCTTTCTGTAACTTCTACACGTTGGTCCCAATTGGTTCTCAGGAAAAATTTACTTCCTTGGACACAGGCAGGCCTGCCAATATTTGAATGCTATTTTCCTGGCCTTTGTGTGCCCTTTTCTCCTGTATGCTATGCCGATGTAGTTCTGTTCTTGAGTCTTTTTGTGACATGTTTTTGCAAATGGCCCACCACACTGCCTGCCTCTGCCTGGAGTGACACCAGGGATGGCACGGACCTGTAGGACTGAAAGGTGCACCTTACATCTGAATGTGGCCAGAGGCAGCTGGAAAATCTCAATAAGTCTTCCTTACAGAAACAAAGTGGCTACTCACATTCCTATGTGGAAAATACATTAATTTAATTTCCACTGGTCAAAAGTAATATAGTTGTCTGTAAGGCTATGTGTTACTTTTATAATCAGAAAATATTACCCAATTTCACTAAAAATAATGCTTCTTGGGCCGGGGATTTAGCTCAGTGGCACTACGCCTGCCTCGAAAGCACAAGGTCCTGAGTTTGATCCTCTGTACAAAAAAAAAAAAAAGTAATGCTTCTTCTTACAGTTGCTGTATTGGGTAGAATTTGGATCCAGTGAGTAGAAAACAAATAATATTCCAGGTCCCCCTCCTTCTTCCTTCCATCCATCCACCCAGCAATCCCTGTGTGCCTAGTATGTGTCATAACTGTGTCCCTGAGGACATCGTGATGAACAAGAGAGTTGGCTTTTTCTTTGGAGAGAGGCTCTAAACAAGTGACTGAACGATTGTGATGGAAGGATGCAGGAGAAGTCTGTTCAGTTCCTATGAGAACTTGTCTGTTGTGTGTGTCTTGGCTGGTCTTTCATTCTGTTCTTGTTTTTTTTTTTGGTATCAGAGTTCGAACTCGGGTCCTTGCGCTTGCACAGCAGGTGGTGAAACCACTGAGCTAAATCCCTGGCCCTTTTCTTGTTTTTGAATCTCTAAAATGGGAATGATATGTGCAGTAACTTCCTGAAAGGAACGTTGTAAGACTCAAACCC
Organism: Heterocephalus glaber; assembly: GCF_000247695.1. Next base: position 1,654,109 of record NW_004624756.1, on the reverse strand, counting down.
ACAGTAGGTGAAGTTTCTATAAAGATCACTGTTAATGTTGCCCTTCTTACGGATGACTAACACTTTTTTTTGAGACTGCAGCATGGCTGATCTTCCATGCTAATTTCCCTTTCTTTTTCATTTCTTTACTATATTCATTCTTTTGCCCTTTTATTATGCATTTTCCAAACATACCGAAGAGTTGAAAGAACGTTACTTTCTACTACTTGTATTTTACTTGCTTTATCTCATATCTGTCAGTCTCTCTGTCATTATCCAGTGTTTACAAACTTGTGTTTACAGAGAAAGTTGCATGGTAGCCATTTTCCCTGGGAAATGGAGCCCTTCCCCTGTGGTTTTGCTTATCTTCCCAGCAGCGATAATGATGGGTATGATAATGACAAAGTAGCCAGCGCTCACTTCTGTAGTGTTAACTCATTTAACCTTCACAAAAACACTAGGGGACAAGTGCTATAATTAATATCTATTTTACAGAAGGGGAAACTGAGGCACAAAGAAGTAAAGTGATCCACTCAATATCATGCAACTAGTGAGGGTTGAAATCAGGTAGTCACTGGGGCATGCACCCTGTTTTTGTTTTTCATTTTTCTTTTTAATCTGTAGAATTAGTGGGAAGAAGGAGTGAGACATCAGCCAGGCATATGAAGTATAACCTCTGCAGTTGTGGCTCCTGACGGTTTTAATGGCTACTTTGTGGTACCATTAGGGCAAATGGTGGGTTCATGTGTGTGACTGAGCCGTGGTCTCCCCTCAAGCTTCTCCAGGAGCTTTGAAGGGATTGCTGGTTTAATATAAACAATTTTACTGGAATAACTACAAATAAAGGCTTCTGGAAAGGAGAGTTTTACCTAAAAGAAACTTATGCATGAACAATTGTGTGTGTGTGTGTGTGTGTGTGTGTGTGTTTCCTAAGTGTGAGAAGATAAATTATTTCAACAAATGAATGCTACCTGTTGGGAAGTGTCTTACTGCTTACAGATTTATTTTCTTTTGCCTTAGAAGAGGAAAATCTTTGGAGAAATGGATCCAAGAATGTTTACTTTTACTATAAAATACATTCTGATAGCTTTTAAACTATTTATGGTAAGATGTATCTAGTTACATTTCACAGGGCATCTTATCACTTTGAAAATATTGCCCATTTGATATTTTTTTCATCTTTATCTCTTTTTAATTATTTTGTCTAAATTTACCAGCACATCACAAAAAATGAAAATCCCCACCTCACTGGAAGTTAGGAGCTCCTGCAGGGTGCTCACACAGTGTGAATGTGTATGTGGCTCTGTGCACACCTGGGCCAAGCCCACTTAAGAAGATGCGTTGGTGGGAATGGACTGGGGGTGAGGTGAGGAACTCGCAGAGATTGCAGGATGCAGAAACAGCAGTGGCTATGGTATCACTTGGCTGAATGACAAGAGTAAAGGGTTTACTTACTTACAGAATACCTTCTGTAAGAACAAAGGTATTCACTAATGGATCATCGGAGCCACTGAAAATTTAGCAATTTCTTGGTTCTAGAGCCAGGACACTGGCTTCTTTGGGCTGGGTAAGGCTTTTATTTTTTAAATTTAAAAAAAAAGGAAAAAATAAACTATTTTTAGTTGACCCTCTCTGTTGCCATTTCTTGCTCAATATCTATTTATATAGGATTATCTGAAGAATACATCTTCTGACAGTAAAGGAGATAATATCAGGGAGTTGGCATTTTATTTTTCTTGTTATGAAACTTAAAATAGCATTAATTTTAATCTGTTTATACATAAGAGTAATTTATTTTGGGACCCCCCCCCAATGATCATTCATATATTGTTATTTATTTTTTAACTCAATGATCTGCCTAAGCATTATAGGTCACCCTCATTAGCATTGTTGTAAAATTGCCAATTGTGCAGAGCCAATAGAGGAAACAGGAAAGTTGCCTTTGACTTCCTATTGAGGTCAGTCAGACTTGAGCAAGAAGGGGTCCAGGGATTTAGCTCAGTGGTTCCTCCATCTGCCTCTCAAGTGCAAGGTCCTGAGTTCAATCCCCGGTACCAAAAAAAAAAGAAGGAAAGTGCTTTGCAGCTGAGTAGCAGGGTCTGTGCTCCACGCTGGTATGTGGACTTATCCTCTGGATAGCCACTGTGACCAAGAGGTCCTTGTGACTCCATATATCACACATTTTACGTAAGACTTCTGTGCCTCGCCCTCCTCCCAGTCCTCCCTGCACTTGGTTATTTCTTGACTAAGGGGTAACATAGCATTTACTTGTTTGACATTCTTACCTTCAGGGTGCTGAACTACTTGTGAAGAAGTTGAGCAGATTTATTTTGACAGTGTTGCCTGGAGGGCTTACCCATTCTTTGCATGAAAATTTAAAATTATTCTGCTTTTTTTTTTTTTTTTTTTAAAAATGACTGTCTATAACTTTATAAACCACAGTATTATGAACAACACACCTAAATTGAATAGTGGAATTATAATGCTGCTTGAAAAAGCTCTTACTGAGTCAGAGAATTATGGAGCTCAAAGAGGTCCTTACCGGAGGTGAAATCTCATTTTGAGAAAGTAAGTAAATACCATATTTTAGTCTTAAAATGGTTTCACTGATTCATGGTAACTTAGGTTTTTTTTCTTTCTTTTCCTTTTTTGGGGTGTGTGTGTGTGTGTGGGTGTGGGTGTGTGTTACTGGGGATTGAACTGAGGACTAATATCCTCAGCTTTTTTTTTTTTTTTTAACTTATTTTGAGATAGGGTCTTGCTGAGTTGCTCAGGCTACGCTTAAACTCACAATTCACCTGCCTCACCCTCCCAGAGTGCTGGAACTGCAGGTGTATACAGCACATCTGGCTTTGTCTGTTTTTTGTGTGAACAGTCTTTCCCATCTGGAAGTCCTTTCTTACCCTGAAAGTATAGGATGAGGGAGCACAGGGGCCCATAGAGTGCATGTTGTTCACCATGTGTGGAGATGAGGAACTGCACTTCACAAAGACAGGCAGCCTTCCTGACATGGCCTGGCTGGGTAATGTCAGAGTTGGGACAAAAACTGACCTCTTCCAATTGCCAGCCTGGGGTCTTATCCACCTCAGAGCCATTTAGTTTAAGTCATTTGTCCCCAGCTGATTAACAGTGTTCTTGTGCAACCTGATTGAGGAAATAGGCTGCAGAGAGGCCCCACTGGGAGGCTGTCACTCAGCAAACATATTGGGGGGCTAGGGAGGCAGAGTGAAGGTGACTAAAATGCTGTTGCCTTCAGGGAGCAAAACATGCAGCAAGAGCTTTGCAGAATGTGCATGGCAAGTGTTACAAAGCAGGGCACACTCTCAAAGTTCCTTCTAACTCAGTGATTCAAACTTTTCCAAAAGAAGGTAGGAGAAGTGGAGAGCTACTGATGTGTGCTGTGCCCTGGCTGATCACAGTCCAAGTCCTGATTCAAGAGGGCATCCGTAAGCAGGTCAGAATAAAAATCTTGATGGTTTTGGTCAATGGCAGCAAGTAGACCATGGGGTATAGGCAGCCAGTAGGAATTGAGTCCCTGGGATGTGAGCTGGGGAAGAGGATGAGTCTACAAAGCATTGAGTGAATGATGAAAGTTACAGCTGCAGCTGGATAGAACGAAGGGTGGTTTTAAGTGCACTTGTGCCATGAAGACAGCTGTCCCCATGTGCTGGGTGAAGAGGCTGTCTTTTGCAAACAGGGGTCTTTGGTCACAAAAACAGCACAGCTGCTTAGAGAAGTGCTGCTTATGTGGATGAAGGATGGCACCATCCAGATTGACTCCAGGGGAGTTTCTTCACTGGGTGGTGCCTCTTTTCCCACCATGGTGGTCCTACCAGTGTGGGTGAACCTATGGCATGCATGCTGCAGCAGGCCATTTGTTATCATTGAAAGCTCTAAAAGGTTTGCCATCACTGTATTCCCTTACTCAGCTTATTATTCCTGGAGCATTCATGAAATGTGCAATCTTAATCACAGGCACTGAAAATTAGGTCAATAAACTTGTTTGGACTACATCTATAACTTTGAAATATATTTAAGTTTATCTCTTTTCAAATGGCCGTGTGTGTGTGTGTGTGTGTGTGTGTGTGTGTGTGTGTGTGTGTAAGATGGAGAGAGATGCTTACAGGCTTTCCTTGGATTATTTGATTTTGATTCTGTCATTTAATGCAAATTTGTGTGAGTTCATAGTATTAGAAGTGGAAAAAGTTTGCATATTTTCTAAGTAATCAATAAAGATGCTGTGTGTCTGAATATTGGGCTACACAAGAGAGCAAAAACTGGGTAAAGAACTAGATGAAAATTAATAAGTTAATTATAATTTTTTTTGGATGTGGCTGGAACTTTTGTGCTCCCTGTGGCAAGACTCAGTGATGTTCAGAGCTTGGACTTCTTACCTCAAGAGCTCTGAGTGATCAATTTACTTGTTTGGAATTCACAATATTTTGTACTATGCCTTTTTTTTTGGTACCGGTGATCGAACTCGGGACCTTGCGCTTGCGAGGCAGGCGGCAGCACCCCTGAGCTAAATTCCCGGTCCTGTGCTATGTATGCTTCTTGATGGCCAGTGACAAAGGCATACCTTCCCTCATGAGAACTTGCACAAGGAGAAGTTGGCCAATGCAGCCAGCTAAAGCATATTCCTCTCCTCCCCACACAGAAGAGCCAGTAAATTGTTGATTCGGGTTAACTCTTCTTCACATGAAGTGGTTCAAATGATAAACCTATGCAGGTTTTCATTACCAGCCAGCCTGCGAGTGAGTGGAAGAGGTTTGGTTTTGAAAACTGGGAGCGAGTGAGTGCTGATTATATGAAAATCATATGCAGAGGACACCGGTGGGCTGTGGCCAGGGGACCATAAGAGATGATGGAGACCAGGCGATTGTCTACTTTATGCCAGCACTGCGCTGGGTGATGTGTGTGTCAAAGACAAGCCCATCAGCACACATATAAATCATTGCTGCGCGAGAGAGGGGTTGAGACATGGCACACATACCTGGATTGGGGTAGAGATGGAAGGTGGAGTGAGGAGAGGCTCTCCTCATGGGGTGTACAGGGAGAAGAGCTTAGAAAGGACAGCTGAAGATTCAGATCCGAACTGTCAGTGTCACTGGGGCAAGTTAAGTTGAAGGTCTTTGAGTCTCAGTTTTGTCACTTATAAAATGGGGCCGTGGTTGCTTCTTTACAGGGCTCATTGGATAAGGCAGTGCCTTGCCCCTCCTGGCATGGAGCTGTTTTCAAACATTCCCCCTTTCTGTCCTCCTGCCCACAGGCAGTTCAGAATGGGAACAGCCAATAGAAGCTGGAAGGTAAAGAGGTGGCGTCCTGAAAGTGCCCTTTGAGGTTTACGAGTATCTTGAATGCAGGGCCAGTGTGCATGGCTGGAAGAAGCCCTGAACCCTTGGTTCTGCTGGTGTAATGTGGATGGCTGGGCCTGCATAGCTACTGTTACACTTATTGAAAGTATGTCAGTAACTGGGGACTTCAGCCTCTGCAGCCAGGGCCCTTGGACTGCAGAGTGACAGGAGACCAAAGGGCTGGCTTCTGCTGCCTATGCTATGTGTCTGTGACCATGAGTGACAAGGCTTCTGGCAATGGTTGTAGATTGGTAGGTTTTATTAAAACTACATATCAAAGTAGCCCTTGGTCACTCGGAAAGTATAACATGCTGACAGGTAAGGACTAGAAAATGAGAGTTCTCTTTAGCTGATTAGTTTCAAAAGTCCCACTAATGACTGTGGAGGGAGGTTTGGATGGAACCTGTTCTGTGGGTCTGTCATGTGATCGTTAGGGAACTAGTAAACCAAATTACGCCTGGAAGACATTGTATTTCTAAACTTCAGTTGATTAATTGGTACTTTAGGGGATTAAAAAATATTCGGCTCAGCCTTTCAGGCAAGTGTTATTACTGCTTGACTATTGTAATCATCATTAGACAGCTGATATTTATTGAGTCATTATTGTAGACTCTGCTCTGTGCCGAAAAGCTTTCACATACACCCTCTCACTTAAGTCTTCACAACACTCATGTGAGATAGAGGCTGTGTTGTGTGTGTTTACAGCTGCGGTGTGAGGTACAGGGAGCTCAGATAATTTGCTCGCCTTCTGCAGCTGGTAAGCAGTGGGGCTGGCCGTGGCCTGTAGGCGTTGAGAACACTGCACCAGGCACCGTCAATTACATCCAGTGGAATTATCTGACTTGCAGAATTCATGTGGTCCATCTGGGCAGCCTCCATTTCGATTTCTCTGTCTTTACCTTAAAGTCTCCATGTAAGTCAAGGAAATTCAGCACAGCCTATGCTGCACTTACCTGGCATCTTCAAGGCTAGTCAAAGAAGGCCCCTGAGGCAAGGTCTCTGCCCTGTCCCTGGCTGTTCTTCTACTCTTCTGATGGCTTTTTGTGTTCCCTGCTTTGTACCAACAGACATCTGCCTGCTTTTCCTTTCTGCATGTCTTTCAAGAATTAAAAGGAGTTTTGCCACTGTGAAGGTTTCCCAGGGAATGAGAAAGATACTTTCAGTAAAATGGCAGAATTTGGAGTCATCCCTGTTTATTCTAAAGAGTCTTACATAGGTTAAAATTCTGCCTTCCCATCCTATCGTGCTGTGCTTAATGGTAAGGGCCAAATCAAGTTCAAGATTAGGCCTTGGAATTAGTTTGGATTTATATCTTGAAGTTTCTTTTTAAAATGAATGATTTGGAGAATTTTTAATAAATGACTTATGAAGAAACATGAATTTCTCTAATAGAGGCCATCAAAAGAGTCAGCCAGGGCTGGGGTTTTAAGCTCAGCGGCATTGCACCTGCCATGCAAGCCCAAGGTCCTGAGTTCGATCCCTGGTACCAAAAAAAAAAAAAATAGCCAAGTGACAGAACACAGGCACTTCTTTTCTGGGGCAGGTTATGGGTAGCAGAGTATGGTCCACCTTGCTGTACTTTAGCTTTTTCATTGTGATCCTGAAACAAGTGTAAAGTCCTTTATACTTTTATCTAGCATTCTGAGTTATCGCTAAGGTGGTAAAGGTTTGAATATCTCTGCTTGCCAGAACTGCTAACCAGGTCATCCCTAGGAACCCTTTCTCAGTTTTAAGAAGCAAAAGAAATTATTGAACAGCTACTGTAATATATTCATAGTGGTTTAGATTTATGCTATAGTTTTAGTTTATGCTTTTCCTACATTTTATATAATGTTTATTCTCGTATATAATGTATTCAGTGTAGTTATGGTTATTTCAAAGGAACTGACAGTAGAAATATTTTAAATTATTTTAATGGCTTGCATTTATTTTGTCTTTGCATATCTATCTGTCTGTCTCTTTCTGATACAAGGGCTAAGTTGCTCTTTGCTTTTATAACATTGTATCTCAGCTCTAATTTAATAATGTTGTTTAGGGATACAGTTGCAAATTTTAGGGGATATTATATACATACATGTACACAAATATATGCCATTGATGGTTTTATAATTGTATAGCTTTTATCAATACACTGGATTAAAAATTAAGATAGTAAGTTTCTTTTAAGTGCTTTTTCAAGACATGACTGTACATCAGTGATATGTTACATGGACTCAGATTTGCTTGCTTAAAGAATGAGTAAAATTGTGCTCTTGTGAATGTATCCGTTTCTTGAACTCAGTTTCCTCCTCAAGATAAAAAGGAATTGAATTGGTGACTTCTAAGATCAGCTCTTGAATCACTGAATTGCCCTATTAATCTGTTGGGTCATGCACTTCAGTGATATAACTGGGGTTAGCCACAGTTTCGAAGGTAAGATTAGTGAGAGCTCATTCTCCAGCTGTAAGGTTAGGAGATTATTGGAGAATGTGCCCTGTCATTAGAATCTGGTAGGATTTGCTGATGAATACATGGAGCCTGTTTTACCAACAGCCATCTCACTAAGGGTGAGCCTTACACCTCATTCTCTTCCTTTTCTTCTTCTTGTCCTCCTAGTGACCTCAGGGCACTGTTGGGACAGTTGAAGGTCTGAGACACAGGATCCAAACCTCTACCAGTACCAGCAACTCTGTTTATTCATCAGCCAGTGTTTCTGAGACCTGGCTCCCAGCTCACTTTGATTGGGCAATTAAGGATTTCCATATGGCTTTCTTGTTTTTCATTTTCAAGTCATTTTCCTCTTCATAGCTTCCTAAGTTCTCCTCTTCTTTTCTGATGAAGTTGTAGACTTACACTGTGAAATGGACTGTCATTAATTTTTCTCTGCCTTGATTTTTTTTTCAATTGAAAAGTAGTGACACTAACACCATTCTTTTTATTCATTATGGTCTTGGGAGGAATGAGGAGATAACCAAAGCCATAAAGTCCACTGAATTTAGAACTGGAGGGTAGTCGAATTCGAGGACTCTTCGGTCTTTACTTTAACATAACATTTAAAATGTCAGCATTGGATACATATCAGGGAAGGAAATCTCATTCTGAATGACATTGCTACAATGATAAATATTATCCTTTAAATAAAATATTAGTGTTGCATGCAGAAACTGAGAAAATGTGCTTAAAAACTGTTAAGACCAAGTCAGTTCCTGTTTCTTTCTAAAGAATATATTCAGAAAGAGGAGTTTGATGGTAATTCTAGGGCATAATAAAAAATAACATACGCTTTCAGATTTTATGAATATTTTGTACTTAGCCTTGTTTTATAGTTCAATTTCAAGAGAACTAAATGTAATGTGTAATTCATGAATGTTTTGCTCTGTGGCCTTTTTTTATTTCTTCTAGTTTGTATAGTTCAATGTAATCGCCACTAGCTATAAAAGCTATATTAATTTAAATGAAAGTAAATAAAAAGTTCACTTACTAAGGCACACTGGTCTCGTTTCAAGGGCCTGTTAGTAATTAAATGTGACCTATGGCTTCCATATCAGAATATGAGATACAGAACATTCCAGAAAAAGCTCTGTGAGTGGGCACAGTTCCAGAGGAGCTGAGGAAAGGCAGAAGAAAATCCTCATGCATCACGTTCCTAGACTTACTCTAGAATTTAAATAGAATCTCTGATTTTATATCATCACATTTTCATTGTAGTTTTAAATGATTAAAACACAGAAAGGTGGCTGGGCAGGAAAGTATTCCTCACTCTTAATTTGATTATCTTCCAAACAGCACTTGGAAATTACAGTATTGGACCGAATTCTTTGCTTTCAAGCTGTACTTTTCCCATAAAGATTTCCTGACTAAACTAGGTAATGAATTACCTGTCCCAACCTAGGAGTCACATAATCATGTTTCATCTTGAATTGTTATGTCATTACTTCATAGGTACAAACCAGACTATTACCTTTAGCAAAATACCCTCACTTATACAGTATTCTAAATTTACTCCATTAACAGACCCATTTGGGCTCCTTCACCAGGGCACCTCCAGACTCTGGCCCTTCTGCCCCATACCCAGTGCCCCCCACCCCTAGTACTCCCTGTCCCGAAAGTTACCACAGCTGCCTTCTGACAGCCCCCATCTTCCTACCCTTCACCTCTCAGGCACCTTTCAGCCCGCTCTCAACACAGCAGTCACCACCATTCCCTGTCAGAGCAGAATGTGGAATGGTGGCCTGGAAGGCCTCACCAACCACAGGGGTCCCTTTACCCCTCCTGACACTTGTCTGACCTCGGCTATGCTTACTCTATTCAGACCGTCGTGGGACTTTGCCTCCGCTGTTTCTTCCTGGGCCACTCATATCTGACATGTCCATATGAGGTCTTACCAGACTATTTAAGGGTGCCACTCACCCGCCAACACCCAAGCAGCAAGCAACCCCCATTTCCTTCTCAGGCTGTATTTTCTCCACAGCACCATCACTGTAAGCATACCAGCACCTTATTTGCATATAATTTCTCCTCCCAATAGAAGATAAGCTGCTTGAGAGGAGGGCTGTGGTCTTTTCATCCTTAGTGTCTAGTACCAGGCAAGCCCTTAATAATTATTTGTTGAATAAATGAAATAATTACTCAAATATTTAATGACAGTTGTGATAACTATTATCACAGAGGAGAATAGGGACAGGGAGAGAGAGGGAGAGAACATGATTTAGATTTCCAGGCCTGGCTGCCTCCTCACTGGCCTCAGGGTTTGCCACCCTCAGAAGAGGCGGAGGAAGGAATCCTTCCTGTTTTGGGTGGGTACATGTTTGTCTGGAGGGAGCAGGGGCCCTGGGTGAAGGACCCACCCAGCTTGCTGCCTTGGGAGAAGTGGTGAGTTTTGGAAATGGAGAGTCAGTGTGTCTCCTGCCCCATGCTAGGAAATGGTTGATGCCACACAGGGGCACTGGCCTCTTTCTGAGCTGGAGAGGAAAGCTTGGGAAGGGTTGGTAGGGATAAAGATGGAGGGGTCACTTACAGTCTGCTGCTCTCGTGGAGTCTCAAAGAGGCCATGCATTTCGGAGCCTGCGCCCAAAGCCTCCACCTCCTGCCTTCCTCCCTTTTTATGCAGACTGAGTTTGGCTTTAAAAGGCTCTGCCTGAGCTCTCAGTTTATCTAGAAACTTTCAGCCACTTGACGTGGCCTTTTAGTTCCTTTAACAGATGAATGATAGTTCGATATTCTCTGAGCAAAATATTTTCCCATTAGCAGGTCGCATTCACTTGAAACTTTGAGAAAGACATACCCTATTAAAAAAACGCACACACACAGAAACTAAAAAACAAAACAAAACAAAAAAACCCAGTATTCTTCTCCTTAGCATGGCTTTTCCGTGGCCCTAGTTTTAAACAATAAGTTGCCTTAGGTTTAAATCATTTATTTATTTATTTTTTGGTACCAGGGATTGAACTCGGGTCCTTGCGCTTGTGAGGCAGGCACTGGAACCACTGAGCTAAATCCCTGGCCCCTTAAATCATTTATTGATTGTCATAAAAATAATATATAATTATTCCTGTTTTGCGTAAAGTTGGCCTCACTAGCACTGCGATCTACCCTTTCTGAATTGTTCACTTTTCTCAATTTAATTCTCTTATTCTGTTGGCACAATCAAGGGCAAAGATCAAGATGTAGCAACCCATCAGGTATCAGAAAGCCTTTATTTCAGCAGATTTTGCTTTCCTATGTCCATTGCTGGAAATGACATTCCTGGCCCCTGGGAGCTGTAGAGGACCAGAGCTGGGACTCTGTCTTTCTATATCAGGCAAAAGGCCAGGATGTCAGTACCTGGCACTTCACTTTTCCTCTACTAGTTAGCCTTTTCTTGTTCTGTGTCTCTTGGTTTTGGCAGGTAGATTGGGACTAAGCTAGTAGATCTGTTTGAAGTGAGTCTAGGAAAGCTGTAAACAACAGGTTTTCAGGTACTTTCCTTGTAGGATATGACTATTATGTAGGAGGATGTGTTAGTTCTATAGTAGGCGGCAATCAAATGCAGGCTGAACCCTGCATTTATAATGAGATTCACTAATGTTAGCAACTTTTTACCTTCTAAAATCTTGAATTTTCACAAGTGGAAAAGGAGTGAGGAAGAGCTGTAAAGCTTTTCATTCATTCATTCATTCATTCATTCATCAGATACTTGAGCACCTTGTTTGTGCCTGGCACTGTATGAGCACTGAGAAATACAGCTTTGAATAAAACAGAGATGGTCCCTGTCCCTGAAAGACATATTAATATACAATGCCACAAGTAATTACAATTGTGATGAGAATTTATAAGGAAATGTGCAAGGACTTGGAGAGCATTTGGTGTCTGGACAGAATGTAGGAGATGGAGGAGGAGTGACGGAAGGCATAGTCTGGAAGAGCGATGGAAGGCAAAGCAAATGAAGGAAGCTGCTGGGCTAGCTGGCTTCTGTGGTTCTTGCCAGCCACTGTCATCAGTGGGCAGCGAGGCTGAGCTTGTCCTTTGTGGGTGTAGTGAGAGGACTAAGGGCATGCAGGCTGGTGGAGGCAGAGCTGTGGAGGCAGGGTTTCAGTCCCATGTCAGTGGGATGAGGCTGGGCCAGGGGGCATAGAGAAGGCCCTGCAGTGTTGGGCAGGAGATAGGTGGTGGGAGGTAGCAATGAGTGCTTTTCTAACTACCCTCTGGGATCCACCAGGCCTGGGGTGGGGTCTCAGATTCTGCATTTCTAAACAGCTTCCTAAGTGATACCAGCCCCTGTAGCCTATGGATCACACCTGGCTGGGAAATGAGAAGGTTATGAGTAGAGAGCAAGATGTCAATTAGAAATCCTAGAGGGGGCTGGAGATGTAGCTCAGTGGCAGAGGGCTTGCCTGGTGTGCCTGAGGCCCTGGATTCTATCACTAGCACCAGAAAAAACAAACATAAAGGAAATCCTAGAGGTAGTGCATTTGAAGCTATAACTAACAGAGCCCAGGGTAAGACAGAGTAGACAAGAGGGCCCTCCTGATCACCAAGTCTCCGGGGCTGCATGATACAGCCAGCGCTGTTTGGAGCATGTTGCATGTATTGTCTTCTCCTTAGGAGAGGCTCATTGAGGCCTGCATTATGATTCCTACTTTACAGATCAGGAAACTGAGGCATACTGAGGCCTTTCCCCTAATCACCCATGCTCCTGAGTGGCAGAGCTAGAGTATAAACTGGGGCAGTGCCCTATGTGAGTGGATGCTCCATTGTCCCTAGGTAACAAGAGGGGGTGGATACATGGGGAGACTTTGGCATCATCTGTGCATGAAGTTCAGCAAATCTACTTGTGTGCCAGGCATTTTACGTACCACTCTAATCCTTGAAACTGTACTAAAGTCGGTATCATGTGCATTTTAGAGGTAACAAAAATAAGAATCAGAGAAGTTAGGTGCTTGATAAGTGAGGCTGTTGCCAAGTGATTTCAGATTTCTCCGGAGCCCAAAGCCTGTTGTTTCTTTGTAGAAGCTTTTGCTGCATCACAGTGTAGAAATGAGAATTCTCTCTTAGTTCTGAGGTTGGCTGTAGTTCTCAAGGGAGTCATCTTCCCTACCCTAACTCGGGCTACATCCTGGAGATGCTGTTCTGGGATTGGAGCTGCAGGCAGGAGCCTAGGCTTCAGGCTTGACTCTGTTCCTTCTGAGCATATTTGCAAACATCTCTTATGACTTGGTTCTCTTTCCTTATAGGTCTCCTCAAAGCTCTATTCTGCCTGTATAAGGACAGTCATAAGGGCTGCTTTGTGTTAGTGTCTGCTGTAGGTTGGCCACTTGCTAGGTTATGTCTATTTTGTACTCTAGGAAACCCATGTCTCCAACTTAGAAGCGAGGAAAGCAGGGTATGCTGCTGCCCAGCTCACACTGGGCAAGGCTGAAATTGCTGTAGGTCTCTCATACTGCCTGGAAATCATCCCCGTTGCCTGGTGGTCAGGCTCACTGTGTGGTGTTGTATGCTAGTGATTGTTATGCTTACAACCTGCATCCATGGCAGAAATGCATTTTATATTGACTTTGAGCTGTGCACACACCATGAGTGTGTGTGCACATGTGCATGCAAATACCATGTGCATACTGATCTCCCACAAACATGTTTCATGAAACAGTGCTCATGTTTTCTACTTTCTCTCTGCCCCCAACTGTTATTAGTGCACATTGGTTATACAGATTAATGAGTTTCACGTTGGCAGATTTCTATATGCACATTACTCATTCCCCTGTTACCTGCCTGTCCTCATCCTCCTAGTTTGACGTGTTCCAGGGTGGGAGTTCAATGTGTATGATGTATTTTCATCATATTCTTGATTTTCTTTTCTTTTCCACTTCAGTTTAGTCTATTTTGTTTATATGCTCATTAAACTCTACTGAATTGCCATAACCACTCACTAATGAGGTACAGCCCTCAGTGTGGAAAATGTTGCCATCAATTATGTATATATCTCATATCATCACTCCTAAATCATCTTTTCTCCTCCTTTCCTTCTTATAGCTCTCTGAATTCAGTGAGGATGCTCTATCTGATTATATATGTAATGACATTAAGTCAAGATGCCCTGCTATATACCAACCACACTTCATAACTATGCTCCAGAGGTGGAGAAAAAATGTGTGTGTTTCCATTTGATGGAAATGCTAATGTGACAGAGGGAAGGAAGGAGGTGACCCGGGCTCCTGTGGCTTGGGCAGATGCTGGGAGTCTGAATAGAAAACTGACTTCGATGTCCTCTTATTCCTGTTGCTGAAGCAACAGTTCCAGGGAGCAGGTACTCAAGGGGAAGCTAAATCCTCCCACTAAACATTTGCCTGAGACTAGGCATTCTTAGAAGTCCACACAAACCAAAGACTACCAGCTTCTCAGAACTGGGAGAGCCCTGGAGAGGGCCTAAGTCAAAGACCCAGGATGTAGGAAGGTAACTTAGAGACCTCTTCCAACCCCCATACTTTAAATTTGGGTAAGGCCAGGTACTCAGATTATAGCTTGTTCACAGTAGGGTCATAGGGCTAAGTCAGTTTAATGCTATTACAGTCACATTATAATTTATTACAACATTGAAATATAAACAATGATAGTCTGTCTATACATATGTTGAAGTCCTCTAAGCACTTTACATATATTAACTCATTTAACCACCACCGCTCCTTGTACTGTTATTTCTGTCATTTTACACAGGAAGAAACTGAGGCACAAAGAATATTCAGGAATTAGCCCAAGTTCACATCAATGGTGATATTAAAGCTTAGGTTCAAACCAGGGCAGTCTAAGCTCAAAGTTTGCCCTCTATAGCACCAAATCAGGATTTGGTGACCTTTTTCTCTCCAAAGGCTTTGTGAGCCATAAATTTCTGTTGCATCTACTGGACTTTGTTGGTTTGGTGTGACAGAAGCCAGAGCTAGACATTGACCAAATGAGCATGACTGTGTTCTAATAAAAGTTCTCTTGTAAAAATGGCGGGGGGGGGCTGGATTGGTCCATGGGCTGTGGGGTGCAGACCCGGGACTAGGCTATTCCTCCATCGCCAGGGTGCACTGCTTATCTATCCCATAGCTTCCGGTCAAGCAGAGTACTGTACTTCAGTTTTAAAAGGGATTTTGGGCCAGTGACCAGCACAAATGATGCATTTTGGGTGTTCTCTTAGGTAGAATAGCTAGGCAGGTTGGTGGCCATGATAGCTGTGTGTGGAGTCACGAGGCTCAGAGCCAGAAGAGAGTTAATTCTCCTTCCACATCCTGTGTGACCTTGCATAAATCGCTTAACATCTGTCACTCATAATTCCCCACAGTGGTGATAATAAGCCTTGCCCCGGGCCTTTCTCCCTCACCTAGGTGTGTGCGCGAATGCTTGCATGTGTGCGTGCCTGCGTGCGTAAACATGCGTGCATGTGTCTGTGCCGGTGGGATTTACGAGGTCTCATCTGTGGTATACTTGGAGCTGGGAGTTTGGGAGAGAGGGTAAGTATTAAATGGCATTTATCATTTATGTCTCTTGTAAATTAGAGAACCCTTCGTGGGTGTAAGACCCTTTGTTGAATGTCTGGGAAGTAGAGCCCAATTTTCAAACAGGGCTCTCCTGCTATTCCTTAGGAGAGGATGTGGCTTTATAAGGCGTGGATTTATGGATGGCCTGCAGAGCAGCAGGCTTTGTGCAGTGGAGTTAAGATGTGAGGCCGTATTTATTTTAGCTTTTAATAAGTGTGCAATGAAAGGCTTCTATAGCCAGCCTCATTATATATCATCTCGATAAGAAAATTAAGGCTTCTTTACTAAGCTGTAAATTTTAACAGTATGAACAATTTTTATAAATGTTTCAAAGTGAAATTTTGAATTTAGAAGTTGAGAGAAGCTGGTTGCATTTCAATTTAAGGGGGAGGAAACTCAGGACAGAAGTTGGAAGTGTGGTTTGCATGCTAAGGCTGTGGTGGAAGAATGGGCCTTCTTGGGAGCTGGCAGGGAAACCATGGCTTGGCTTTTGTGGGTGAGGTTCCTTGGCTAAGCCCATACACTCGCTGATGCCCCCCGTTTGTTTGTTTGTTTATTTATTTTTAAAATTTTGCAAGAAAATCCTTTTCCTTCAATGTCAAAAAAATGTGTACTGAATAGAAAAATCTCCTCCTAGGAGATATCTCATTGTCTTTGTGGTTTTTGTTATTTGCTTTGTTTTGTTGACAAAAACTGGTATTTGAAAATCCAATAGGTATGATTGCTTAGTTTTACTTCAGGACTCTAAATCAAAGATGTTATTCTTCAAGTTATGTTAAGAGCTTGTATCTAGCAAAGAAATGCTAGGTGCTGGGCTAGGGTTTCATCTGTGTTTGCCTTTTCCTTAACTCCTCACCACGTAAGAGTCCTAGGGAAGGGATGTTCTTGTTTGGGGCCCTCTTGTTGGAGGCCACAGGTTGTTCCTCTGTAGTGCCCTGCAATCTGTAACTTGCTGGAAGTTAACTAACTTGCTCAAGTATGTACAGTTAGATAGTAGCAGAAAAGAATTTAAATCCACCTTCCTGATATCCAAATCCCAGCAAGAAGAAGGACCAGTAGTCCCGGTTTCCTGGAATGCAGGATTCTCTGTGCCCAAACTGGCAGGGTCCGGGGCAAATGGAAGAGTTGGTTATCCCACAAGCAGCATGCATACTACCCTGGTGCTCATCCATTGGGAATCTGAGTGGAGTTTCTGGTGTGGTTTCCTCCCATTCTGCTAGAATCTGTACTATGGTGCTCGCTTTGGCAACACATATACTAGAATCAGTACTATTCACTGCACATCCTGTGGGGCCCCAAATCCTAGGGCAGTTTAGAGCCAGCCAGGGAACTTGAGTGGCTGAGTTGATTAGGGTTCCTGGTATAATCGAAATTTATCAGCTTAGTTTGCATAGATAGAACAAGATGCACAATTCTGCTTGGACTAGTAGCGTTTGTAGTTTTCATTCCCACTTAAAAATATCACTATACTATTATGCATCCAAGTGTGCAGACCTGGAATATGGTGGGGTGACTTTGGATGATTTCCCCTATTTTACTAAACCCTGTTACAGATATTCTAAGATCCCTCCATCCATGCGTTTGGACTTTGGACTCTAGCTGGCCACTAGAAATGGGACCAGCCACCGCAACACTTTTGTGGCTTATCTGTCTTTTAAAGTCTGGGCTCCCTCATAGATCTATCTCTTTTTAAACAAATCATTTTAGCCTGTGTCCAGTTTGCAGAGGACAGATGTACTTACCCTGCCTTTGAAATGCTTTTGAAGACAAGGAGTTGACATAGAGGGTCACAGATTGGGAGCTTTGTTGCTACTGGGGTAAGGGCAGAGATGATCACCTAGAGAACTTGATGCACTTGCATGTGGCCAACATGTTGGTCTCTACCCAGAGGGGAATCCATACAAACATTTGGAGATTTTTTTTCCTTTGTTTTGTTTATATTGACCTCAGTAATCCCCCATCAGTGACCTCGGGAACACCCCTCTGGTGGTGGCCGGAGAGGAAGGGCAGGAGAAGAACGCAGGTCCCTGGCTGGTTGAGAGGGGTGTTATTGGGGTGGAAAGGCCAGCCTGGCTTATCCTGCTGACTGCTGCACTATTTCAGGTGTTTGGGTGCACGAGTGGAGGTTAAAGACTTATCAGTTAAATTCACACAGGGGACCTGGTAATCACATAATTACCCATGTGCTTGTGCTACAACAGTGTCAAAGTGTTTTGTGATTTTTTTTTTTTAGTTTGTGTTTTATTCACTTTTCTCTGTGATTGTGTTACAGATGAAATACTCTTCCAGAATGTAGGATTTCTTCTGTAATTGGTGTCTATTGTTTTTCAAAAGTTAGAAATATGACATGATACTCTATATAGAAGACCCCAAGAACTCCACCAAAAGTCTTCTAGACTTAATAACCAAATTCAGTCAAGTAGCTGGTTACAAGGTCAA
>NW_004624756.1:1618879-1634303 GCF_000247695.1 Heterocephalus glaber | reverse complement strand
CAAGATGCATTATGTAAAGGTACAATTCCCAATGAGAAATGTAATTGTGTTGTATGCCTACAATGTACCAATAAAAGAATTTAATACGAAAAAAAAAAGGTAGAAATAAAATCCAGGCTCTGCAGTGATTTGTACAGAGTAGAGGCCAGGAGCAGAGGTCAGAGTTAAGGCAGGGTGAGGCACCAGAGGGAGGAAGAGAGATGGGGCCAGTCAGGGAAGGTTGGGGCAGCCACAGCAGAGAGGGGCCTGAGGAAGAGTGGAGGAACTGTGAGGGGAGACACAGGGGAGAGAGGTACTGAAGACTCAGGTAGGCAGAAACAAAGACACAGAGACCACAGGCAGTGACAGAGGCCAGTAGGAGATCCGACAGACACACAGGCAGGCAGACAACCTACCAGTGAGAAGAGATTCTTTTCCTTATGATGCTCCAACATCCCTCCTCCTACTGGTGATCCTTGCATCTGTTCACTTCTCCCTGTGGCTTTACAGTTCTCTGACTGGTCTGTGTTCCCATGCTGCAGATTATTGTGGGCTCTGGCTCCTGGAAAGGTGAGATTTGAGAGCCAGTGTCATTGGGAGCCCCATCTCAGGAGCGGGATCTGTATGTTCGAGCCCCTGGTCTTTCACGTGCTTTCTGTTTGACCTGTGCAAGTCATCTTATCTCTGTGTGCCCCCGCGTCCTCATCTTAAAATGGGGTGCAGTGAGGATTAATCCAAGTGATTTATGCAGACCTGTTAAGATGGTGCATGAAGCAAGAATTGGGTGGATATTTCAGGAACAGTTCTCAGAGCTAAATGTACTTTTCTGAACACTGGAGAGCCGACCAGTTCCTGCATGGGGCTTTGGCTCTGAGCCTCCCTGAAGCTCTGAGGAGAGGAGGAGGAGACTGTACTGGAGTGGGGCAGGGGCAGGCTCAGTCCTGCTCTGTGGGAGCTGGCAGCTGGCTGAGGGTTGAGTTTCTCTGGACCTGCTCTCAGCTGGGGTTTTAGGTCTTAACCAGGTGATCTTCGGACCGTCGGCATGTAAGTTTCCTGATTTGGCTATGACTTCATTTCTATACAGAGATTCCGTGGACTTGAGATTCTTAGATCAGGGATTGATGAGGGAGAGAGAGGGGACGGGGAGATCATGTGGGAGATCATGTGCTGGTTTGTAAGTAATGAGGGAGAGAGGGTGAGGAAAGGAGTCTGGCTTCCTGTAGCCATGCTGGTGATCAAGTCTGTCAGTATTACTTTCTTATTTTATTTTTTTCTGTTTCCGTAAGGCAGCAACAGTATTTGAAAGACAGGTCATATCCTGGGGCTGAGCTCAAACAGAGGACTCTAGTGTTTGGTGGAGCACAGGCTGTGTTCTTTACCCTGTAAGATGTGTCTGGAGCTTGAAACTCAGTCATTGGTAGCCTGCTTCCCCAGCACAAGCAGATGGCAAAGTGACCACACCTGCTCTGGTGCCCTTTATCTCCCTTCTAAATTCCACTGTATTACTATCTGGCCTCTTGCATCTGGTGGAACAAGATTCCTCATTCCCTTTCCCAAAAGGCCTCCGGGCTCTCAGTTTTCTGAGTGCTACTGTTTTACCCAGTGGTTGATTAGCAACAAGAGGAGAGTTTAGCACTCCAGGACATACTTGGGTTTGAAGAGAGAATGTTAAAAATTGGCTGTAGGAATATTAAGGAAGGTGCTCATTACAGGTCACTCCCAGTCACAGACTGTATTGGAGTGTCCTTTCCCACCGGCTCCTACCCGTAAACCTAGCTTAGTAGTTAAGAACAAAGGCTTTCCTTGGGTGTGGTGGCACATGCCTGTAATCCCAGCACTCTGGGAGGCTAAGGAAGGAGGATCACAAGTTCAAGCCCAGCCTGAACCGTTTATCGAGGTCTTGTCTCAAAATAAAAAACAGGCAGAGGATGTAGCTTAGTGTGAAGGCCCTGCATTCAGTCCTCAGTACTGCAAAAACAGAAAAACAGCAGCAGTAACAAAAACATCAGCTTTGGAGTTAATAGATGAAGTGGTTCTTCTTTTAGCCCTAATGTATGACATTGAGGGAGTGTCACCACTGTGGCTCAGTTTACTGATCTGTGCCATGGGGAGAGTAATGATATTGAATACAGTGGCCTTGAGGATTCAGTGTCTGTGCATTCACAGGTGCTTGTCCATTCATGGCATGCAGGGTTCTCCACAGGCGGCCCCTGCTCAGAGACAGCATCATGACCTGCAGTCTACACAGGGCACAGGTTACCAACTCAGGAGTGACCTGATCCTCCCTTATGCTTTGTTCTCATCATCTTTAATTTCTTAATAATTTCTGAACCTGGCATAATGGTGGAAGCTTATAATCCCAACACTCAGGCTGAGGCAGGAGGATTGCCATGAGTTCTAGGCCTGCCTGCGCTATGTTGTAAGTTCAAGGGCAGCCTGAACTACATACTGAGACCTTGTTTCACCCCCGCCCCCCATTATTTTTTTTGAACAACAATCTTGTGAATTATGTCACTGATTGTCTCACTATTCCAGCTGTACTTCCCACACTTCCTGCCTTTCTGATGCTTGTTGCTGGAAAGTCCCGTCCCCAAGCCCTTGATGGGAGAAAGGACCCTTCTGTAGAGAGAAGAGCTGCAATTTGGTTCCCTGTGTATGGCATATTTCAATACAGACACCTACAGGTGACTCCGCTTTCAGAAGTCATTTGTTACCGGGCTTTCTGAGCATGTCACCTCCATGGTCAAGCAGTGAAAGTGAGGCCAGGTCAGTGCCCCTCCTCAATGACTGCTTAGCTGTGACTGAGGCCTTTGAGCACAGGGTCTGGAACTGGCTGGGTCCTTTTGGAGTTTTCCCTCCGCCCTTCCCGCCTGCTCAGTATCACACTCCCCAGCCACAGTGGGGAGCTGCCCTGTGTCTGCTGTCTCATGATAATGACTTGAGTTGTCCCCCACAGTGGTGACCTGTGATTATTCACTGAGGTGTTTCATAGGAAAACCCAACTTTTTTGCTTGGGGTTTGGGAGATGGTGGAGAGCATAAAGCCAGTCACTGAGGTGCCCTCACTGATTCACCTTCTGTGCTTGGATTAGCAGTTATGCTCTTGGATTGGGTCTGGGTAAAGCTTTGCCATCTTGGATAAGTCCTCTAACTCCTGGGAGCCTTGACTTACAGTGTCTGAGGTTTGGTTCAAATCTAGCTTCTTGGACTAGCATGTGAGTCTCTTTTGCTACATAAGGATTTAGTGACACAGAAGTTCTTTGGAAAACAAAGAAGTAGTGCACCTCTGAGGAATTGCAAAGAATTGGAGTCTCCTTTCTTTGTTTCAAAAGCTCAGAGAACCAGGACCCCAAGTTGCAGAATGGCAAGCTGAACAGTGAGGGCTGGGTGCAAGTACCCTACTCAATTCCAAACATCCAGTTCAGCCCCTGTGTATTTACAGGGACCTCGGCTGGACCAGAGGGCACTGTAGCCTCGTGGGGCACCAAGGCCACGTGCATTTTATTAGCTGAGTGTCAGAAAGGGAATTTCCATGAATATTATCTATGACTCAGAGAGACGCAGCTGAGAAGGACAGTAGGGAAGATTTTCAGAAACATGGCCTGCTTCTGCTGCCTGTGAATTACAGAAACATTCCCAGCTGAATTTCTGAGAGTGGAATACATACAGGAGGGCAGAGGTGGGTGGCAGTTGTCATTGGAGGAGTGTGAATGAATGCTTGGCTTTTTCCTTAAGTTTGCTGTGATGTAGTAGGGGCTGGATGAATATGTAAGATACCTGTATTTTAATCCCATAGAGACCTGTCTCGCTCACTCAGCTGAAATTATCTGTTGGTCCTTGGGGGTCACTGACTTCCTTGAGATTTCAGGACTGCTGTGGTCAGTGCAGACCTGGATGCAGGGCCTCCTAAGGGAAACTAATTCTATGAGGCCGGCAAGCCATCCCTTGAAGTCCTGTGGGTCACCCCAGAGCCACCAGGCCCATTGTTGGCACCTCAGGTGACGCTGTTGCTTCTTTTTGCAGGTGCTCACGTCATGCCGGGCTTTCCTGGTGACAGCACGCATCCCCACCAAGGTAAGTGGCCAAGCATCCTTCTCTCTCTCCGTCTTTCACACGCTCATTCACACACATTCTCCTCATGTACACTCACACATACACATGCTCACACATGTACACATTCACACACTCAAAAGCACTCCAGCACAACACACATTCTCATCTCAGCTGTGTAGACCTGTGACCTGGGCTAAGGAGTCGAGTTCTCTTCCCACCCCTACACTTTCCTTTCTCCCCAGGAGCCCCTAAAAGTTGTGAATATGCCTATTTTTCACCCCTGTGCAAGGGCGGCCCAAGAAAAGCAGAGAAGCATTTTGTATTTTCTGTCCCCAAAACGCCATATCCGTGTCATTTTTCTTCTCAGCCAGGGCGTGGTTCCCACTATTTCAACTCCGTTTTGGATTTCCTCTGGTCTAGTAATGGCAGGTTTTACTCAGGCTGTGCTATGTGGGAAATAACCTTCATAACTCTTGAGAGGGTTACTGCCTCGTGGCCCTGCAGCCCTCCCCGGTGCCCTGTGTTGCCTGTGAAAAGGAACGCGGTCAGCGTTGCTCAGTCTCTTTAGAGGTCCATTCAGCAGTTTTCACAAGAGGCCCCTCATTCCAAGGTGCCTGTTAAAATCAAAACTGAGGGTACATAGTAATGGCATAGTAGTGGCTTATTTTGTTATGGCAACCAAAAGGGTCAATCATTTCTATAGGATGTGGACTGAATGGTAGTATCTAAAAAGCTATTGTATAAGTAACATTTATTGAGACCTCTTTTAGTAAATAATCCTTAAAATCTTATGAGAACCATGAAGTGGGTCCTATCATTTTTCCCCATTTTACAGATGAGGAAACTGAGGCATGGGAAGGTTCACTAACTTGCCCAAGATCACACTTTCCTAGAAGGTGACAGATGTATAACTAGTCAAGGAAGCCTGACTGCAAAGCCCCTGCTTAGCCACACTGTTCTTACCAGAACTCAGCAAGTTGTCAGCTAGGTGTATATAGATGTTGTCCTGTGTGATTCTCATGGTAACCTTGATGGACAGTTGCTGTGCAGAAAGACTCACAAGTCATGAGTAGGAGGGAAGAAGTTGGTTCCCCACATTCTACTTTTCCTGCTTTTCCTGAGGTAAGCTGCCTGGCCTACCAAGTGCTTAGGGAATGGGTATGGTTTGGTAGCTGCTTTTGCAGTTACTGAGCTCAGATGCTTGGGCTACAGTGTTATTTGCTCATTTTCTTAGTCCTTTCTTGTTCTTAAAATTTAGCTTTTAGTCACCCACCCACTGTTTTCTTTTTAACCCCCTCTTGTACTGGGGATTGAACCCAGGGCCTTTGCAGGTGAGGTACATCTCCAGGCCTGTTGAGACAGGATCTCACTAAATTGCCTACCCTGGCCTCATGTCTATAATCCTGTTGCCTCAGCCTCCCAGGGTGCTAGGATTACAGATGTGCCCTACAGCTTCTGTTTTGTGAATGTGTACTTATGTGTTAAATAGGGATCTTTCAAAATTTGGAATCTGTTGATTTGCTCCCTCGGTTTGTAGTTACAGAATTAAGGTACCTGCTGCCTTTTTTCTTTCAGAACACACACATTTTTAACTCTAATGAAATTTCTCCGAGGAAAAAGACATTTGGACGCAGGTTTTTTTGATGATATAAAATGAATCTGTTTATGATGTCTTACAAGTGAAATCAATCATCCTGGCAGTGAAGTTGGCCTGAACTGCCCATAATTAAAATAGCCAAAGGCAGGATGGAAGGAATGAATTAAGCATCATCCCACTGGTGAAACACTGATTGCAGAAGGAAATTCTGTGGGGTGGAGAAAATAGCCAAGGCTTCTGCCTTAGCTTAAAATATTCTGACTCGAGAAGGTGCACTGCCTTCCTGGAAGGTCGTTGCTATCCTGCCAGGTGGCCCTATTCTGTCCCCTTCTTGCTCTGGTACTGAACAAAGGCCTAGCTCCACCGTGGTGTTTATAACAATTCTCACCACCCTGGCCAGGGAAATTCGAACATTGTTTCTGGTATTGTCGGCATCCCAAGACAGAAAGGAGATTTTCTTCTGTTGTGGTCTGCTGGAAGCTTCCTGACTTAGAGAAGCTGGATTCTATGTGTTTGCCTGAGTCTTGGCTGAGAAGTAAGACCAGTGCCAGTATGTAGACTTTCTGGTGAAAGAATTATATTCAGAACATGAATAGAAAACGGGCACTGGTATGACTTAGGTGTCCTCTCTCTCTCTTTTTTTTGGGAGGGGGGTGCTTAACATGTCTTTATTTTGTATAAAGCCATATAAAATTAAGCATGTTCTCTTTCTTATCAGTATGTATGTGAGATGGGGCCCATATGTAGTCAGATTCACAAGACAGACTTGCACATCTTGGTAATTAATCTCAAGCAGACACCCTGGATGGAGAAATAGAGATTTACCATCACCTCCTCCTCCCAAAGCCCCAGTTTTGCTTTCAGTGCTTGGATAAGTATCAGATCAGGGAAGGGTTTGTAGACAAGATGGGCTGAAGGATCCCCTGATGTCTGCTAGGCAAAGGGTTGGCAGTCTGGGAGGAGCATGGGGTGTCAGGGAGAGGGAGTATGGGCGGGGAGGGGCGTGCTGGAGGAAACTGTGGGGGCAGGGACTCAGGCCCAAAAGATGACAGGGCCTCTATGTCTGGCTGCAGGCCTGAGGCTTGGGCTGTAGAGTAGTGGGGGTTGCATTGAGATGTGCTCTGCTGCCTGTGCGGTGGGCACTGTCTTGCTAAGTAAGGTTCAGGGTCTGGTGAGCAAGAGCCTGGTGGAGAGCTATTGGTAGACCTGGTTAATTCTTTCCAGATATCTAATCAGTCAGTAATATCTGCTGATCAAACTTAAAACTATTGTCAGTTCTTCACACAGCTTCTATCTGTCTCCGCTTCCTTAGTAGTCTCCCTGCTACCTCTTACCTGTAAATTTTTTTTTTCTTTTGCGGTACAGGGGATAGAACTCAGGCCCTTGAGCTTGTAAGGCAGGTGCGCGGTACCACTGAGCTAAATCCCTGGCCCCCTGTAAACTTGATCTAGTGGCATTCTTTGAACTGTCTTCAGGGAAGGGCTAGAGTTGAGGAGTATGAGTTATGGGGACTGGGAGCAAAGGCCTGATAAAAACTAGCCATGGGTGAGATCAGAGAACATTATTTGAGCCTTACAGAGATGCCTTTTAAGCTGCCTTAGAGACTACCTTCTACACTACTAATATTAACTTGGGACTGGACTGATCACAGAGTCAGTCATTCATTGCTTATTGATCACCAGTACTGTGGGATCTACTCCTTTCAGTTTGTATCTCATCTGAGTTCTTTTAATGCCTCTACACCTTTACAAATTCTTCTTCTTCTGCCCAAATTTCCCTGTCAACCCTTTTTGCTTAACAAACGAAGTACTCCAGGGCCTAGTGGAAGTGTCACCAGTCTTACCTGGCTGCCCAGTGCTTTGCCATCTCAGTGAAAGCCCTCAGGTGCAGTAGAAGCATCTTAGTTGACCTCTGGATAACCTCCCTGAGCCTAATCGATTAAGGTATCAGCTCCCATCCCTGGCACTGCCCACTGATGCCAGCTGTGTGGTCACAGAGGTTAGGCTGTGAGCTCGAACATCTGTGTGCACCCGTGCCCACCTGTTGGATCAGTGCCCATGGGGCTTGTGGTTCTTTCCCAGACCTGTTGATAGCAGTTAGAATTACAGTATCAGATGTTTCTAATCAAAGACATTTCACATAGCAATGAAATCTGAGTGCACAAGAGAGAGTATGTATGAAATATTAAATGTTGATAAAAGCAAATTACTTAGAATAATTCCTCTAAAATCTTTAAGGTTCAGACAGTTGTCTGGGGGCAGGGATGAGAAACATAATAATCTGGAAGACTTCTGCCCTCTGGTTGCTTTGCTTTGTCTCATAGTAGTTGTCCCAGAGGCTTACACTGGGGACTGGAGGTCCTGTACTGGCCCCTAGAGGGCCAGCCTGTGGGCTCACCATGTTCGTGATAGGGCCAAAATTTATATGTCTCCCTGCTGCGCAGCTCTGAACCATCAGTGCAGCATGCGTGACTGCCCTGTTGAGCAGCATGGGACAGTCCCATTGGGTGATACAAACTGCCTGATGGGTCAGTCATGCATGTATCACCAGTGGTTCAAGCCAGCAGGAATGTGTTAACTCAAAAAGTTTGACACTGCATCAAAGAGTGCTTAATGAAATCATGTTTATAAGTTTAAAATGCTTCCAAGTATCTCACTTGAAGGCTGCACATAATGGTTGGAGGATGAGCTGCACATCTATTCCTCTTGGATTCTAACGCACACCCAGTAGCTCTTCAGGGAGGTCTGTGAACTGACCGAGGGAGTCATGAGGAGGAGTTCTCTTTCTATTTCCACTTCCTGAAAATAGGAAGATTTGGGGATTTTCTGCTCTAGGATGTGTCCTGCCAGTGTTCCTGGTGCACCATGCTGCC
This sequence comes from Heterocephalus glaber, assembly GCF_000247695.1. Next base: position 1,625,803 of record NW_004624756.1, on the reverse strand, counting down.
AGGGAGCACAGCCAAGGCCCTTCTGAGTTTGGTTCTAGAGGTGTTCTTGGGCCATTGCTGACAGAATCCCAATTTGTGTTTCCTCATCTCTCTGCAGATGCAGGGAATGTGGAATGAAAATACTTGAAAAATTATATCTATCCATTTTCTTGTCATCATCTCCTAAACAATTCAGTTCAACAACTTTTTTTCCATTGCATTTATAGAGTACTAGGTATCATCAGCAATAAAGTACATGGCTGTTTTTAATTACAGCATTTTTTTTTTTTACCTTGAATTGTGTGTTTTTAAATCCTCTTTAAAAGCCTCTGTTTTCTCTTCTCCCCTCATTACAGCTCGAGTTGACCTTCAGCTACTTGGAGATTCATGGCGTTGTGTGCACCAAGCCAGCACAGGTGAGTATGAGCGAGTGCTACCTGCCAGAGCCGCTTGCTCTGTCCTAAGTTGTTCTGGTTTCACCATTTCCCCTCAGTATTGGGGATTGAACCCACGCCCTTCTCACTGAGCTATATCCTCTGTCTTTTTCAGATATTTTGAGACAGTGTTTTAATAAATTGCTCTGATTGGGCTCAAACTTGCACTCCTCCTACATCAGCCTCCCAGAGGGCTGGGATTATAGGCATGTGCCACCATACCCAGCTCTGGTTTAGGTATTAAATGTTTCTTGAGACACAGTTGAAAAACAAGATGAGGGGAGATAAGAGTTTTCAGAATGAGAGGCATAAGGAGAACACATAACTGAGAAGAACAAATTAGCTGTTATGTTAGCTGGCCATTGGAATATGATTACTATTCCTTAGAGGTTTTGTGCAACAAATGTGTGTTTTTGTTTTTGTTTTCTGCAGTGCTGAGATGACCTTCCAGGGCTTTCTGCATGCTAGGCTAGTGCTCTACCACTGAGCTACACTCCAGCCCTATACAATAAATTGTAACACTAAAACTTAAAGTTAATATACAGCACTCCATAAGTTCTTCTTCCTCCTCCTCCTCCTCCTCCCCTGCCCCTCCCGCTCCCCCTCCCAGGGATTGAACTTGGGACCTTGTGCTTGCCAGGCAGGTGCAGCGCCACTGACCTATGCCCCCAGCCCACCATAAGTTCTTTCTTAGTGTAATAATCTTCATATATTGGTGCTGAAAATGTAGATTTTTAAAATATCAGCTTTTTTTGAGCTATAAGTAACTAGTATAAAATTTGATAACTTTTGGCTATGTCTACTGAATACACTCAGTTGCACCAAAGTTACCTTGTACACCTTAGTAAACACCCTTCTCCCCTCAGGCTTCTGCTCTTTGTTGCTACAGAATAGTTTGTGTTTTCTAAAATTTTATGTGGATGAAGCATGCACTCTTTCCTGTCTGCCTTTTTTCATTCAGTTTAGTTATTTTATGAGTGATTTGTTTTGTTGCTTCTTAGTAGTACATTCCTCCATAGTGCTGAGTGGTGTTCCATTGTATCACACTGTCACAGCTTGTTTATCCATTCATCTGATGATGGACATTTGGATTGCTTCCATTTTTGTCTATGGCAAATAAAACTGCTATGAATATACAAATCTTTAATTGGAAATATGCTTTCATTTCTCATGGGTAAATGCCAAAGAGTGGAATGGTAGTGCCTTAGTTATTTTCTTGTTGCTTGGACAAAGTGCCCACCACCCACAAGTTAAAGGAGCAAAGGCTTATTTTGGCTTACAGTTTGTAAAGGTTTCAGTTTATAGTCAGCTGGTTGCAAGACATGGTGGCATGGCAGAGGAGCATGGCCAAAGAGAAACAGTCCATGCCAGGGTAGGAGGAAAAAAGCAGCAGCAGCAGTGAGCCTCTCTTTCCCTTTTTATTCCCTCCAGGCTACAAGTTTATTGGTTGATGCCACCCACACCCATGGTAGTTCTTGTATCTTCAGTAAATTCAGTCAGCCCTCACCCAGAACCATGCTACTCCAGTCAGTAGGTACATGTTTAACTTTTGGAGGAACTACTAATCTATTTCCCAAAGCAGGTTGAACCCTTTTACGTTGTGACCTGCAACATACAAGGGTTCTAGTTCCACTATCTCATTCCGAGCAGTGTTATGATCCGTCTTTTTAATTTTAGCCACTTACCCATTGCTAGGATTGGGTGTGTAGCTTAAAGGTTGAGCACTTGCCTCATATGTGAAGCCCTGCACCAAAAAGAAAAAGGAAAACAAAAACATGAAAAATACTCTAATAGGTTCATAGTAGGTACATGGCGCTTTTTCATTGTGGCTTATTTTGCATTTCCCTCATGACTGAGTATATTGGATCTTTTTATCTGTGCACTCCTCAACATCTTTTTTGTGTAATACCATTCAAATCTTTCTTCATTTTAAAAATTGGGTTGTTTGTTGTCTTACTGAGATTTGAGAGGTTTTTAAAATAAGATTCTAGATAGAAACCATTTTTGAGCTGTGTGATTCCTACGTATTTTCTACCTATCTGTGCTCAACTATGCATTCTCCTAACAGTGTTTTTCAAAGCACAGAAGTCTTAAATTTTAATGAAGCCCTGTTTGTGAGTATTTTATTTTATGGACCATGGCTGTGCTATCATATTGCTTGATCTTTGTTCAACCCCAAGTCACAGAATGTTCTGTATCTTTAAAGAGTTAAGTTATATATCTTCATACATGGTCCATTTTTTTTCCCTTAAATATTTTATTTGAATGCCATTTATGATACAAAAGTATTCAAGTAATTCAAAGCATCAACTTTTTAAAATAGTGGTATTGGCCGGGAATTTAATTCAGTGGCTTTGCCACCTGCTGCGCAAGTGCAAGGACCCGAGTTCAATTCCCAGTACCAAAAAAATAAAATAGTGGTATTTAAATAGTTGTAAAATATGTGTCTTGTATTCTCATATTGTATTGGCTTTGGAGAGTACTCAAAAAACAATCTATATTCACTAACTTGGCAAAAGCATTGTCTTTTTCAATGGACAGTTCATATTTTCTACACTTGATCTTAGCCAAAAGGCCAAGGAGCAATGACAGTTCATATTTTCCAAAGTGATAAACATCTTTAAGATCTGTGATCTCCAGTTTTTAGACATACAAATGTGATTTCATAAATTAATTTAAAAATATGCACGTTGAAAAGACTGAATTTTTTCCTTTAATGAAAAAGACAGAGAAATGAGTGAAGAAAATTCTAGCTTTTCAAAAATGAAGCATCATACATCAGATTTTTTTGGAAGACTGTTTACCTGCCAGGAAATGAATGCTGTCCAACTATATCTCCATTCTGAAGGTGATAGTCATTGAAATCTGGACTCATGGCTCCTTCAGTGGCAATTAATCCATCTGGGCTGTAGAAAAGGTCAGATCTTTCTAGAATATCTCCTTCATGGATATATGGCTCAGTTCGATCATCACTGTACAAGTACTGCTCACTCTCATCCATTTGACGACTCTCTACCATCTCCAGCTACTGAGAGTTATGCCAGCAAAACTTTTCCCTCTGAATTTTCTTTGCCCATTCATCATCATATTCTGCAATAATATCCAGTGTATTATCACAGACCTTTCGGATTTCATTATTTTTATCATGCATCAGATCTATGAGATATGCTGGAGCTTGTGTTTCCTTGATTATGACATCTCTCGTGGCTTGGTGGAAAACCATCTGGTAGAAGACATAAATTATCTGACACACAAATTCATCATCTTCTTGTTGAGCGTTTAGCAATTCAATAAGGGCAGGCATTATTCCAGATTTAGCTAACAATGCTGCACAAGAGTCATCCATAGATACAGTTCCAGTCATTATAACCACTTCTAAAACAAGGTCATCTTCAGCAGCACCTGGTTTCAGTTTATCCTTGAGGTGTGGAACCATCTTGTACTCTTTAAGAACCAGTTCCCAGTCCAAGTCTGGAATGGTCAAATTTGCCAGAGTTCCCAAACACTTGATTACAAACTCCTCCTCTTCATCATTAGAGATCTGGGCTGCAAGATCCCCAACATAATCAATAAACAGATTTTTAGTTGGTCCATCATGCTGGGAAATGTTTCTAATCATTTTCATCAGCAATGGATCCTTGAACTTCAGAGCTCTTTTCATGAGCATCTTTAGCCCATTTCCTTCACAGATCAGCTGTACATTCCTCTTGTTAGCAGCAAGATTAATGCAGAGAGAAATGAGTTCCAAGTCAATTCGTTCATCTGAACATTCAAAGAGCATCTTCATTAGCTGTGGTGTACAGTCAGTGTATGCAAACATTGATTTAAAGTGATCATCCATGCTTATGTGGTAAAGCACACAAATTGCTATTTGTAGTTTTCATTGCCTAGGAGTGCAGTGAGTTTTGGAAGAAATCCAGCTTGTACCATCTTTTTCCTCAGTCCTGTGTCAAAGGACAGTTTTAGTAAAAGCTAGAGAGTGATATTCAGTAAATCTTCATGCTCACATGGTATCAGTTTCACCAGTTTTTCAACAATATCCATTTCCACCATATCATTTTTATTCTCCATAAAAATGCTGAGTTTCTTTAAGAATGTTACAACTAGAATAAGCAGCTCAAAATTGTCCCGATCAAGAGCCTTCACCAACATGTGAACTATGTTCTTATTCCTCATCTTCAGTTCTGTACGAGTATCCTCAGCTAGATTCAGAAGCAAATAAAGAGCAACTCTCAATAGCTGTTCTTGTTTTACCACAAGCCCCTGGTACTTTTTAAAGGTTTTTTCATAATCTTTCTTCAGGGTTTGGTTTTCAAGGTCTTCATCAATAGCCTTCTTCTTCTTAGAAAGTTCTTCTTGCCAAAGCTCATGTCTTTTTAACTCATGATCAATGATATTCATACACAGAGCTCCAATTTTATAGTGAGTGATTACTCCATGAAATTGAGAGAAGCTCTTTTAACTTTCCTTTTGAGGTGTCTGGCATCCTCCCCTTGCATGGCAGCAGCTACTTCCGGCCGTCAAGCACCCTCACCCAAAGGCAACCACACTCCCGAGGCCAGCGAGGCAGGGCAGCGGCAGCGCTCCATGATCCATTTTTAACTAATTTTTGTATAGAAAGCAATGTTTAGATCTAAATGTTATTTTATTTTTTATTTATTTGCAATACTAGGAGTTGAACTTTCACAATGAACTATATCCCTCGCCCTTTAAAAATTTTTTATTTTGAGATAGTGTCTCACTAAATTGCTAAATTGCCCAGGCTGGATTTAAACTTGTGATCTTTCTGCCTGATCAGTGTCAAAGTGCTGGGATTATAGGTGTGAGCCAACACATCTGGCTAAATGTTTTTTAGATGTGAATGGTACATCCACGTGTCCCTGTGCCATTTGTTTACTGTCGTTGTGTCCCTGAACTGGTTCTTTCCCTTGTGGAGAATCACATGTCCGTATTTCTGTCTAATCAGGAATTAGTGTCTTAGTCCTATCCCTTTGGTCTAATTGCCCATCTCTGTGCTGCTTCCTCCCCTTGTCAATGACTGGCTTTAAGAGTTAAAATAAGATGGTGTGGAGCCTTCAACTTTGTTCTTCCTTTTTCAGAATTGTTTCAGTGATTCTAGGTGCTTTGCAATTACATATGAATTTTGGCATCACCTTGGTTTCTATATAAAGCCTGTTGAAATTTTGACGGGGATTATATTGGATCAATTTTTAGGGGGAATTAACATCTTAATATTGAGTCCTCTGACTTAAGAAAATGGTATATCCATTTATTTAGGTCTTAGTGATCTCTCAGCACTATTTTGTTGCAAGTTTTTAGTGGGTCTTCTGTCAGAGTTATTCATAAGTAGCTCATATTTTTGATGCCCTTATAAATGGTATTGTTAAGTTGCAACTCTGAATTGTTTCTTGCTGATATTAGAAATACAGTTGAGTTTTAAATAGCGATTCTGTGCCCTGCCATGTTGCTATTCTCACTTAGTATTTCTGTTAGTATTTTAATAAATAAGTCCCATCTCTTTCTACAGAGATAGCATCATTTTTGAATATGGATGCCTTTTGTTTACAACATGGATATCTTTTATCCCTGTTTCTTGCTTTTCTGGTGTTGGGAAATGCTCTGCTGTGGTCTCTCCTGCCCCTGAGTGTCTTGCTCGACATGCCAAGAACTTATTCAGGGTTGTGGCTGCTCTTTACCTAGGGTCTGTCTCAGGATTATTTTGTAATGGGTGTACTGTAGGATGATGGAATGTTTCCCTTTTGCAGAAGACCAGTCTTGCTTACTGTTTGCTGTGAAACCAGCCAAGCCTCAGGTTCCAGAGCTCCCCTCCTGCAAGCACCCACTGTGTGTGTAGGTATTCACCTGAGTCCCTCTGTGTCACCTTCTGGACTTTGAAGTGGGTGAGGTGTGAGGGGGGTCTGTGCACACAGGCACGGTTGCATGCCCATTGGTGTGCCCTTAATGATGAAATCCTGGTTGGTTTCTGTTGGCGTCTCCTGTTTTCTGCAATTGTTCATGAAAATGTAAAAGGCTAATTAACTGGCTCATAAGTAGGGGAAGATCAAATCTTCGTAACTGCACTACACCTGCAGGATAATGCTAAAGAGAAGTAGCAAGAGCAGACATTCCTGTCTTATTTCCAGCCTTTGAGGGAAAGCCTTCACCCTTATACTGTCAAATATGATATTAGCTGTAGGCTTTTTATTTAAAAAAAAATTTTTTTTTTTGTGGTACCAGGGATTGAACTTGGGACCTTGCGCTTGTGAGACAGCATGGCACCACTGAGCTAAATCCTGGGCCCCCCCAATTTTTTTTAACCAATGCCTGTTTTCTAATTGAGGAAGTTCCCTTCTATTCCTAGATCAGTGAGAGTTTATTGGAAATTATTGTTGGAGTTTTGTCAAAAATTTTTTTCTACTGAGATGGTTTTATGATCTACTATTACCTTCCTTGTTTGCCTGCCTGCCTGCCTGCCTGCCTGCCTGCCTCTCTGCCTGCCCCTCTGCCTGCC
>NW_004624756.1:1572595-1618707 GCF_000247695.1 Heterocephalus glaber | reverse complement strand
TCCCCCCTCCCTCCCTCTCTGTCTTCCTCCCTCTCTCCCTCTTCTCTCCTTCCTTCCTGTTTTAAAAATTGAATTATATTTATTGGTTTTTGAATATTAAATCAATCTTTCATTCCTAGAGTATACCCTACTTGGTTTATACATTATTGGATTCCATGTGTTAAAGCCCCGTGACAGATCTTTTGTACTAATATTTGTGAGGGTTGTTGGCTTGTTGTTTCCTTTTTTCTTTTCAATATTTTTGTCTGGCACTTTTGTGTTAGAGTAATGATGGTCTTACAGCATGAATTGAAAGTTGTCCAACTTCAGTTTTTTTCATGTGGACATGGTATTAATCCTTCCTTAAATGTTTGATTGAATTTACCAGTGAAGTTGTCTGGGCTGTGAGAAAAACTCACTGTTCTCCATGTCAGCCTGTGACATTGGAAGGTTTTAACTACAAATAGCAATTCTCTAATAGATACCTAATAGACTTATTTATGGGTTTCTTATTGTGTGAGCTTTGGTGGGTTTTTTTTTTTAAAGAAAGTTGTCTATTTCATATTAGTTTGGAATTTATTAATATGAAAGTTGCTCCTAATATTCACTTATTATCCTTTTAATATTTTTATAACATCATTCTTGATATTGATGATTTGGTCACCCACTTCTTATCACTCTTTAGTATCTTAGTTACTTTCTCATTGCTGGGACAAAATACCTGACACCTACAAATTAAAGGAGGAAAGGTTCATTTTGGCTCACAGTTTGTAGAGGTTTCAGTCCATAGTCAGCTGGTTCCAAGGCAGAGTAGCATGACAGAGGTGCATAGCAGAGGAGAAACAGCTCATGGTATGGCGAACAGGAAGTAGTGCAGCTTCCTTCTGCTTGCCCTTTTCATTCCATCCACGCTACAAGCCTGTTGGTTGGTTCTACTGATCCCCAGGGTGGGGGCTTCCTTCTTCAGTAAATCCATCACCCACATGGAGAACTGTGCTAAACCAGTCAGTGGACTAATCTAGTGTCACCTGTGATCCAGCATCACAAGCTCACGATCCAGCATCACACCCCCATGATCCAATATCACACATTCATGATCCAGTATCATACACCCACAATCCAGTATTACACATCTATGATCAGGTATCACATAGCCATGATCTAGGCATTCCAAAAAGTCCCACTTGTGAGCACATGAGGATTTGGGAGGACATCTAGATATGAACCATAACAGAAAGGTATCAATTTTATCAAAGACTTGGTTTTCAGGTTCATTGATTACTTTGATGTCATTGATTTTTCCATTTTCTAGCCTGTTGATTTCTTGCTTTCATCTTTATTATTTTGTTTTATTTTAGTTCTGAAGACTATAAAGTGCGTGTGTGTGGTTTGTTGGTAATGTTCCTAAATGAAACTGTCAACACTGTCACTTTATGTTAATAGAGACTACTATAAATCCTTGGAACTTTTCCACTGTTCATCTTAGAACTGTGGTTTCATGCTGTACATTCATCATTTTCCAGAAACTGGAGTTTGGAAAAAAAAAAAATCACAGCAACATATGCTTGCCCAAATGGTCAAACGAATTGATGCCGGAGTGTATGATCGCTTGCAAATGGCTACATTGCAACTTAACTCGGGACCTTCTAGCTGGCCTAAATTTGGGGGTGTTTCTGACCATGATTTGGGCTCAGAGTGGGAGCAGAGTGCTGTATTCAAGATAGGGTTTGACTGTGATAATTAATGATGTGAAAGACATGGTAGAGCAAGACTGACTTTCCCACGTGGCTGCCGGATCACTTTGATCACACGGTGTAGTCCTGTCCTTTGTGTGTTCCCTCTGTTCAGAGGAGCTACGTGTGCAGGAGCCTGCCTCAGCCCCAGTTTGGTGGATTTTACTGTTGCCTGAGAGAATCACACACACACACACACACACACACACACACACACACACACACACATCAGGACTCTGTACACTCAGGGTGAACATTTGTATTTTATCAAGTGCACCTTTGGATTCTAACCTCCGTAACCTCAGGTCTCTTGACATCTCTCCCTTTGATTTTATTTTATGTACAGTCGTAAGGATGACAGTGCCTGTGTCCAGCACTCACAGTTTGACCTGATTATGAATTATTTCCCAGCATCCTCTGGTATTTATTGTTTGTATCGTTGCTATTTTAATGATTGCTGTAGTTTGTAAATGCAGACAGTGCCTGGACACACTGCCGTGCGCTGTGTGTGAATGAAGGGAAAGGTGTGTTACTGAGTTAGTGAAATGTGACTTGCGTTACTGTTCTTTTCCTTCTCCTTGCCGAAACCTGGGAGACTCTGCCTTGTTTTACAGGTGTCACTGTCACAGCATTTTCTGAGTCCCATCTTTTTTTTTTTCTTTTCTTTCATACCGGGGATCAAAGTCATAACCTTGCACTTGCAAGGCAGGTGAGGAGCCACTGAGCTAAATCCCAAGCCCCTGAGTCCCATCTTCTGTTGCTGTCACAGTCAGTCAGAGACCCGCAGCAGCCAGTCTACAGTTACAGAACTGTTGAGCTGTTTCCGGTGCAGCTAGGCACCTGTGTGACTTTTGCTTCCAAATCCTAAGGGTAATTGTTCTGTCGTAGAGTGATGTTGGCAAGCCATCCCTGGCTAATTCTGTGGAGGAAAGAAGACCACCTCACAGATCTCCTCACTGAGATTTAATTTAAAAAATGTTGCTCAGAAAGTTTTAATCCCATTGTTCTATTTTAAGATGATATCGTATGGTAAATTGGAATCATAAATAAGACACTAGGGTTGATAATTCCGATTGTCATTTTAAATGTGTAGCAGGCATGGGTTATATCCTGCTGGGTCTCAGAGGCAAGAGTGTTTCCAGTGTTTGGTTTCCCAGCTGAAAGAGGAGGAAGGGCAGCTTGACAGGAGTCCTTGACCCAGGCGAGACTGTTCAGTGTTGGTCCCATCTCCACGGCTTTGTGCACCCTTTAGATTATGCAAGGGTGCTGACATTTTAGGCAGGGCTTTGTGAGCACTTTCATGTTAGGTTGAGCTTGAGGGCCTCATTTCTTTGCCCACCTGTCACCTTTTTTTCTCCCTGTCATTCTATTCAATCCTGTGCAATTAAGGATGATTAGGTGTTAAGATTAAGTGGAATTAGAATAAGCTAATTACTAATTACTCACACCCAAACTGTGAACTGACTAGATGCACTAGATGGGCAGAATGTAAAAGTACACTGTAGTGAAAAATATAATTATCCAGGATGGGAAGGTTGGGGGTGGGTGTTAAGCACAGACCCAACGGTGCCTCGTAAATGATCTGGCTTTGGAAAACATGCAGCAGATGCACAGATATGAGAGGGTGACAGCACACAGGCTGACTCAAGACCCCTCATGGGAGCAGCGGGTGGGTTAGTAAACACCTTCTACTGTAACACTGCCATGCACCAAAATGCTTGCTGCTTTTCTTGGGTTGCAGGTGAATATTGCTTGGATCACATTTGGACTAGAAGATAGAGGCAAACTTTACCTGAATGAATTCTAAAGGCTTTTCTATTTACTTGAAGAATACTCTGAAAATTAGGACTAAAAACACATCTTTTGTCCACACAGCTAATTGAGCACAGAGGTGATACTTATGAAATACTTGTTGGCAAATTCCTTCAGGGCTTGGTATGAGAAAAGACATTTTAAGGACTCTTATCACTGATGCCTTTTTATTCCATTTGGGTGTTTTGACAAATGTCTTGCATTAGTTTTTCTTTTTTATTTCGGTACCGGGGATCAAACTCGGGACCTTGCGCTTGCGAGGCAGGCGCTGGAACCACTGAGCTAAATCCCCAGCCCAACATTAGTTTTTCTCTTAACATTAAAATGTTGAAAGACTTAGATTATTCTTGTTTTGAGTTTGTTTGTAGGGAAATCTAAAGCAAAATGTACAAATTGCTTTATTAATTCAGTTGGTTAGTTGCACATATAATGTATAATTCCCTCATCCTATTTTTGTATCTATTAAATAACAAAAGCAGTAAGTGGGGGAGGATATTTTGATGCCACAAAAATGCAAAAGGACTGCATGTAGAGACAAAATAATAGCACAGTTTTTTAAAAAAGTGATAGAACTTAATTCTTTTTTATGTGAAATATGTCTTGTGTCAACCTGCTGTCCCTTTTGTGACCTACCCTCTCTTTTCAGGTTGATTTTTGCTTATAGGACCAGTGTGCGACCTCAGTCTAAACATTTCTATGTGTGTAAGTTTTGTACATCCAGTCTAGCATTAAGCCTAACACAAAAGCTTTTTCTTTTTTTAACCCTGCTGCTTTAATATAATCCTTTACAAATATTTCCTCTTCTTAGAAAGTCTGAAATTTTTTTGTATGTACTTGATTTTTAAAATTTTGCTCTTAGGGAAAAGGTTTTAATATTTCATTTAAACCTCTCGTGAGATTTCTTTAAAACACTTTTTTTGTAGTTGTTCGGGTACTCATGAAAGGACTTAGTCATATACTGGAGAGCAAGGATGCGACAAACTGTAAGACTAAGTCTTGGCGGAAGTCATGTCTGAATGTGGATGAGAAGCAGATCACAAAGGACATCTCTTGAATCTACCAGTTTGGCCTGTAGAAACCTGTGCTTCAGTTACCAGATGTTTCTGACATCCTCCACTCTCTGCCCTAACAGTTCTTTAGGTTTGAATTAGGAAGACATTTAAATGAGGACTTTAAGGAAATGCTTCTTTGAAAGCTGTTGTTACATTGGTGCATTTCTTTGTGACAATATTTAAAATTGAGAATGGATGAAATTGGACTGTATACTCAGAAGTGTCTGACTCTATTCTTGCAGATGGTTGTGGAGACAGAGAAGTGCAACATTTCCATGAAGATGGCATCGCCTGAGGACGTGAGCGATGTCTTGGGACACATTGGCACCTGCCTGCGGAAGATCTTCCCTGGCCTCTCACCTGTGTGAGTCCCAGAATGGGGTGCAGAGGGCCAGGATCTTGTTCTTCCTCAGAATGGCAAATGCAGGCATGCTTCCTCTTGCCCCTTTACCAACTTCCTCTTTCAGACAAGCTTCTTTTCTTAACCAGTAAATATGAAGTCCTAGCTCAAAATCTTGTGTTTACACCTGGGGTTTTCTGAAGGGCTGTGCCTTAATTAAAAACTTGAGAGATAATGAGCCTTGACAGTCCTTTAACTTCTACTTCTGAGACTAAAACAGGAACCTTTTTAATATAACTACCATAGTGTGAATTTTACTCATGGCTATTAGCAAAATTCCAGGAGTTGAATGGTTCTTATTAAAGCATTAAGTATAATATTATCCAGCTCTTCCTTTCCCTTGTTGATTTTTCACTAAGAGGAAACTTAAAAAAAAATGAACAAAAAATTAGTTGCTATGATATTCCTTTAGTTTTCTGAAATACACATTATGGGTATTAGTAACTTTTATCCATATGTGTCTTCATATTTCTTGTTAAGCATTTTAAATGAAGATTTTGTGCAGGGATAACACTGTAGCTGGGATTGGAATTGCAGGGGGTAATGGCTGACAGTTGAAAGGTAAAGAGGTGCTAATGGTGGAAGCTCCTAAACAGTAGCCCAGAGTCAGAACACTTTCCTGTGGCTGGTGTGGTGACAGACAGTAAATCCCCTCCCACCATGCACTCAGTGTGTGGAGGTGTGTGCTGGCAAGGGGAGGGCTATGGATGTGTGCACGAAGGCCAGCGGGTGCTGACTCAGGGTGGTGGGAGGCGAGTTCTGGAACTCTTGTCCTTCCTGGAACTTGGGCTTGCAATGGCAATTGAGGAGCAGAGTAGGAAAACATAGACTTCATTTCTTCCAGACCCTTTAGGTGATGGAAGGCAGCTTAGTCTCTCTGCCCTTAGGGATGGTTCTTTCTACTGTTCCTCAGTGGGCTCTCTCTTTTCTTACCAGCAGGGTGGGGCTGGTCCTGCTCCTTCTCGTGGCTCCTGCCTTCTGAAGCTCAGTCCCAGCGTCACAATAGCAGGTTGCTGAGAGGGCTCAGGAACTCCTGTCAGAGGAGGGACAAGCTGGCTTATTCCCTGACTCCTGCCTGCCAAAGCTTCAGGTCTTGGGTATCTCACAGGCCAGCTCTTGCTGATCTACACACCCAGCCCCCCACCGCCTCGCCACAGGCATGTCAGGTGCTGTCAGGACTGAATAGTAGTGGTGCCACTAGTGGCACTAGGGAAACACTCAGGTAAACTTCCTTAGGAATGATTTCCACACCATCCTCAGCTCCATAGGGGAACCATCTGGGGTGATCACACGCTCACAGTAGCTGCCGCCCATTCCCTACACTGTATTAACAGCCATGGGACTGTGCATACATGTTTCCACGAGGCAGCCTCTCTGTCTTTCCACATTAACACTGGTGGAGTATGAGAATTATTAAACATGCGCTTACTGTTCAATGGCTTGTAATACCCTGTGTGATACAGTCTTCAAAGCAATATTTAGAATCTCTATTCTCTTTAAAGTGTAGCTTTACTTAACATTGTAGGAATCGGGAGGAAATCAGCAGTTTCATTTTTGGTTTTATTCCCACTGCTCTGGTTCAGAGGGCCTCATATTTAGCATGTCACAATAAACCTGTAACAGCTTATGACTGCTGTGGTATGTCTTTAATCGTGATGTTCCCTAGATTGTATTACATGATTTTTACATGGGAAATGTACACATACAGCGGCAATGGTGTTGGTTATTGTGACTAGAGAGGGTGGAAACGCCATTAATTGTATCGTTTCTTCTACATTCCTAGCGTGCCTTAAATCAACACTGATAGTAAAGGAAATACTTCTTGTATATAAGTGACATAGAACACGCGAAACAAAATATGTCCTTGGTAATGTCCTATGTCTCACTTGTAATAAACTGGAAAATATGAGTCTATATTTGGAATTCTCAAGGCTTGGAGTAATTTATCCCGTGAATATAATACCAAACCCATCATGAGGTCTTTCAGTCTTGTCTTCTTTCACCCTATCCTGGTTTAAGGCCCTTCTGCTGGGGACAGAGAAACCAGCAAGTGTCTCACAAGCTGGTGTCAGCAGACAGGAGAATCAAGAAAAGGCAGAGCTGGAGCAACCCTCAATTTGGATAATTAGTTCTCCAGTAATCTAAGTTTGGCTGTATATAAAGGAGACTACATCTCGAATGCTCTAGATTTTTGCTTTTACCCAAATATAATCCTGAAAATAACATCCAGGATCAAAATATGTACACGTATGTAAATATCTGCAACATATAACCAGTCCTCTTATAATCAAGAGAGTGCTAGTATGAAAAAATGAATTTTCATTAAAAATTAATATTCACACAATATTTTCTTCTCCCCTCCCTTCTGCAGATATGCATTATTTATCTTTCCCTCTTTCCTCCTATAAAAATGACATTTTCTCTTATCAGATGAGAAAAGCTTATTTCAGAATATAGAGAAAATAAAATTATAAAGAATAAAAACTATTAATTTTTAAGCTCATCTCACGTCAAGACATCGTTAACATGTTTTTTAGTTACTGTTCGTATTATTACAACTATTAACTTTCATCATCAGTCTTACCTTCAAGACTGGAGGGAAACAAGGGAAACATTAATAGCCTAAGTGTTGTTTAATCTGTTTTCACAAAGTTGTCTATAACGACAGTTCTCTTCCTAAAGTCATTTTTTTTTTATAACCTTCACCTTTTCTAATACCAAAAACCAAGGCTGTTTTTCAAAATTAAGGCTCAACTTTTGTTTTGACACATTGATTGAAGTCATTAGTACATGTTGGAACCAGTTTAGAAAATGTTATTTCCAGAAACTCATTAGGCATAAACAGAGGAGTAAAGTCTTTTTTTGCACTGTAAGATTATACAGTTGAAAATTAATGTAAAGTTCCATACATCACATGGCAGAGAGTGTGGAGCTCTCAGATTTCAGAGAAGAGAAAGTCACGTTGAGATGGGAAGTCAAGGGCAGAGCATTTGATTTTGATTTGTTTCTTTAAGAGCAGTCTTCTTGCTGCAGGAGATGGGCCTAGGAGTTCTGGGGCCCTGTGACAGCACTGTGGTTGGTCCTGAGGTGGACACCTTAAGGGATGGCAGCCAGGGCAGCCTGTGGGCACCACACTGAGAAGGAGGTGAGTGCTAGCTGTGGGGAGCTTTGCACCCAAGCCTCAGGACAGACACCAGACACTTTGGAGGAAAGTGACGGATCAGTCCCACAGGTGTGTTGTGAGCCTATATGGATGCAGGGTGGTGTGGGACTGGATGAGGCAGCTTGGCTGGATCGTAAGCTTGGGGATGTGATCCCAGGCTCAGTGTCCTCATCTGTGAAATGGGGTAGCTGATGTTAATGCAGTGTCGTGAGGATGACTTTACCCTGTGGAAACTCCCTGTGCAGTGCTCTGGGAATCTTAGCCCTTTGAGCTCATGCATCCCCCAGGATGAGTGCCTGCTCCATGGGAAATGAGATTGGTGATGTGTGTACAGAATTTCTCTGATGGTTATGATTTTTAAAAAATCACATACAAGTTGATTGCATTTGTGGGATTTTATTTTAGGTTCAGTATGGTCAGTAGCCTCTTTCGTTGTTAGAATAGTAATCATCTAACTGTGTTTGGCATCTTTGATTATTATTATTATTTTTTGTATGTTGTAATACCTTTGAATATTGGCTAGGATTAGCATCAGTATGTTGCAACAATGTTTCTTTCCTATGGTAATAAAGATGGTATTGTAAATCCCTTTATGAAGCCAAATGTTGATCAATGTATGAAAATAAGGCTATTGCAAAGAAAAATGGCAAAGAAGAGTTTGTGCTTAAATGAACAAAAAGGACTTTGCTTGCTGTGGTCCCTCTTACCACGGCAGAGGGCGGCATTGACTACGGTGGGGTTGGCACCATTAAAACATGTCCCATGGCAGTAGTGGTTGCCGTCTTGCTTAGGCTGCTACTTTATATGGATTAAAATACTTTAGTATATGTGCTGTCGAAACAAGCACTGAATTAAAATAATTTAGACATTTTTTTCACATCAACAGTTTATCATGAGATTTGCATAAAGAGCTGGTGTGCTTGTCACCCAGTTCACCATGTTTTGCCACATATAACTACTTTTTTTAATCTTGTGTGAATTAAATCCATATAATGCAAATGTCATTGATTCAGCTCTAACTCGGCCCCTCAAGCGAGTGACAGGCCTTGTCTGTCTGTTTTCTAGGGTTTGGGCTTTCTTTCTACAGCTCCTGTTCTCATAGCAAATGCTCTCTCTGTCTGCCACTTTGCTTGTGTGTGTGTGTGTGTGTGTGTGTGTGTGTGTGTGTGTGTGTGTGAGAGAGAGAGAGAGAGAGAGAGAGTCAGAGTCACAGTTCCGCTGATCTGCTCTTTGATGTCATTCACCTGCAGCCAGAAAACAACATGGGGGGGGTGGATTTTCTTCTTCCTCCTTGTTTCTGTGAGAAGTGTTAGAATACAGAAGAAACAGTTCCCACCTTCTGGAAGTTTTAATTCTTTATCTCTTATGGAAAGAAGCACACTTGCTTCACAAGACTCCTTTTGCTCCTGATGTCTCACTAGGAAAAAAAGTGGATAAGAACTCCTCCAAAGTGGAGCTACACGGGGCAGCCCAGACGGACACCTCTGCACAGTGGTTCCATGGATGCCCATACAAGCTTCCTTGGGCCTTGTTCTCTGGCTGATTTCCTTGCACTCTGAGTGTGAATTTCCATTGTTGCTTTTGAAGTAAAATTGAGTCTCTGGTTTGCAAAACTATATATTAGTTTCTTTCCTCAGCATGCTTAACTGCCACATTCTTGCCTATTTTCTCTTGCTATAACAAAATACCATATGCTGGGTACGTTATAAAGAAAAGAATCTCATGTTGTTATCTCATGTTGATGGAGGCTGAAAACTCATATTGAGTGTTGTCATCTTTTTGGCCTCCGGTGAGGGCCCACCTTGCCTCATCACAACATGATAGAGAAGCAGGAAGTGGCCTCGTGCAAGGGTAAAGCCCAAGGATATGGGATGGCCTTGATTTATAACAACCTGCTTTCATGGGAACTAATAATACACTCAGTGAAATGAGCATCAATTCCTTCTCAAGGGATCTTCCCAATACCTGATCACCCCCTATCAGGCCCCCTTCCCACCCCTTTTTTGAGACAGGTCTCATTTTGTAGTCCAGGCTGGCTGAGAGTTTGGAAAGTTTGGCAGGCTAGCCTTGAACTTGGCAGTCTTCCTACATTAGCCTTCCAAATCCTGAGATTGCAGGTGTGCACCACCATGCCTAGTTCTAGGCCTCCTCTTAAAACTTTATACCGCCTCAACACTGCCATGCGGGATACCACGCTTGCAGCACAATAAACTCTGGGGGACACACTGAGGCCATTTCCAGTCCAGCACAGTCAACTTCCTCTTCTTAATTCCACCCATCCAAGATTTTTTTGCCTGAGTTTTTTCTTCTTTTGTGTAGCTAATCCCTAACCTATTTGTCATTGAAATAGCAGGGTCTGAAGTTCTGCTGAAGTTAAGCAAGAATTTAACAAAGAAATATTATCCCAGATAAAGTCAGACAAAAGTCCCGCTTGGAATGTCCAAAGTTTACTAAATGCAGCTGTGCGAATGCCTGTGCCTGCTCTGACAGCTCTGCTATTTCTTTGCATAATATTTGGCTTCTTGTCTTGATATAGCTGGAAAATAATTCCAGTAAACCAAAACAAAGCACCCCAAATCGCCAGGTTCTGTAACATCACTTTCATTGTGAATGTCTTCCTTAACCCAATCACTCCCAAATTAAAGACTTTTAGAATATAATTCTTTGCTGCAAGTGTTTTCAGGTAAAATAGAGAAAGATTATGCTGTGCTTGGAGTCTAATGAGCTTGCACGGGACTCGCAGGAACACGTTTGACATCAGAGCTCACCGGATTGTGCCTTCATCATAAAAATGGGGTAGAAGTCTTTTCAATGCCAACAGAACGTTTGCATTCAGATGTTTGTATTTCAGATGTTTTGGCATGGATTTGAGGTTTGCTGATGGAGCAGAATGAGTCCACCTGGTAACTTCTCAGGCTCTAGCACATTTTATTTGGAATCTTATCTACTCAGAAATTGGAAATAACTGGGATCATTTTCTTCCAGTCTCTGTAAGGTGATTGAAGTTCATTATGGATGCCTGGAAACATTATATGGCTTCATGGGCTGTCCGTTCGTCCCCAGCCAGCCTACAGCATGGTTCCAGCACACCCACCTGGAGAGCCTGCAGCCACCAGCTGCCCCTGTCCTCATACCTGTGGATGCTGAGGGCTCAGGAGCAAATCCCCAGTTCATCAGCCCAGCAGCGCCTCCACACATGCATGCCCCTCACTGCAGCAGGGCTCTGTACAGTCCCGTTCTACTCAGGTTACTTCTCTGTTTCCTAGTTTCGATCCCACCCACACAGGAATTTGTTTCCAGTGCACCCCCCACTCCCATTCCTTTGCAGCCCCCTCACTGACCTGACAGTGAACTTCAGCCCCTGCATTTGCCCTGCCAGGGTAACCAGGGTAGTCCTAATCCTGCTTCCTGGCCTTCTGGTGCCCCTCTGCCCAGAATACACTTTGCCCACTGTTTTGAGCTCTGCTGAGATCTGGTCTACACCAGCTTTCTCCTCTCCACGGACTTGTGAAACACTTTCTGGCCCAGCCCAGACCTCCTCTCCCTGTGCTTTACCTGACCATCTCCTCCTTTCCTTCAGGCCTTAGAGATAGCCAGGTTGAGCATCCTGAATTGGAAATGCTTTGAAATTTGTAATATTTTGAGTGCTGCTTGAACACATCTGGTCCCAAATATGAGCAAGGGTTACCGAACCTGTGTTGTGTACTAAAGAGGGTCTCTAAGCCTTAGCCCTTCCTCCTGAGGAGAATGCTAAGTGCCCTGTTTTCACCCACCCATTTGACACTTGAAATTCCCTGTTCATAATCCTCTTCCATCATTGCCCATTTATTTGACCCTTCTCTTCAGAGGCTCTAACTTTGTGAACAGTAGTGTCTGTTTTGTCCATGATTGTGTGCCATGTACCTGGACGTGGGTCTTGGCACTCTGCAGAGTGTTGTGAGTGAATTAATGATTTCACAGATGGCTCATTAAATGATTAGTATGTGGTAACTATGACAGCATCAGCTAACATTTATTGAGATTGTTCTAATAACTTTAGGGGACTTCCTTCTCTTCCCCTCACTCCATCCCTCCCTCCTTCCCTTTCAGTATCTCTATGGGCTGAGTCCTAATTCTGTTGGTTCTGGGAATAATGACACTATAGAGTGTCATGCTGCGTTTTCAACCACCTCTCTGTCCTGCCTCTGCTTTTGGGGTCTGAGGAGGGGATGGACATGCCTTAGCCCCAGTAGAATCATAGTCCAGGTAAAGAAAGGGTAAAAGGAATAGCCATTAGAAGATGGAATGCTTAGTTTCTTGGTGAATTTTTGTACAAAACACTGAGGAATGACTTAGGAGGTTTGTATTAAGTTCTTTGAAAATTAGTAATACATTTTTGGTATAAGCAAAACAAATTCATTAAGTAGAACACACTGTCTTCTGACTATTCTAACAAAATGTTATAAAACAGGTAAACAACACAGATACTCTTGGCATTTTTAAGTACCTTTAGTTTACAAAGGGAAGCAAAGGATTTAATTCCTGTGGATTTCTATTTCCCTAGTGCTCAAATAATGGAAATATATTTGCCAAAATTTGAATAAGGCTCATCTTTGTTTAAAAAAGGGTACATTGCAGGGCTGGGGATTTTAGCTCAGTGGTTTCGCCGCCTGCCGTGCAAGCGCAAGGACCAGAGTTCGATCCCCAATACCAAAAAAAAAAAAAAAGGTTACATTGCAGAATAAACTTCTCATACTATTCCAGAAGGTTGATTTCCGAATTCTGTTGCTGCTGATCTTACAGGAGAATTATGAAAAAGGTCTCCATGGAGCCGTCCGAGCGCCTGGCCAGTCTCCAGGCTCTGTGGGACAGCCAGACCGTGGCCGAGCAGGGACCCTGTGGTGAGCATGCCTTTTAAACCTCAGAATGTTAACAGCCTTGCCATGATGGCCCTTGCCTGGAAGTTAGTTCTGTTCCTGATATGCTACTGTAAAGATACAATTAGTTTCAAGGTGTTATTAACATCACACAGACTTGAGATTGGTGGGCAAAAATCCTGTGTTTAAGCTGAATTGCATCCTACTGTTTGCTCACTACACGATGGGGGAAGAATCTTCACTCTTTACCCCAACATAAAGGATAATCAGCATTGTCCACAGCAGCCATTTTTAAGCTTTTACGTTTTTATTTAAAACTCATTTTGCTGAAGACTTTGTTAAGATTGCAACATTTTTGTCTTATGTGTTAGGTGGATTTTCTCACATGTATGCCTGTGTCTGTGACTGGCTTGGATTTTCATACCGGGAGGAAGTACAGTGGGTAAGGATATTTGTGTACATGTGCATGCCCACAGACACTCCTGGGGAATGGTCTGGTGTTTGTCTGTCTGTCTCTGTCTCTCTGTCTCTCTGTCTCCATCTCTATCTCTGCCTGCCTGCCTGCTTCCCTCCTTCCCTCTCTCCCTCCCTCCCTTCCTCCCCTCAGTCTCCCACATTCATGTTTTGCTTAAGATCTTCCTCAAATTACATAAAAATCTGAGTATATTATTGTTTAATTCTCTGCATTTGTCTTCCTTGATCATCCACATAGATTAATTTTATGACTGAATTATATTTCAAATAGGATGTGGATACAATTTATCTAACACAAGACACCAGGGAATTGAATTTGCAAGACTTCAGTCACCTTGACCACAGGTAAGCCCATTCTGGCTTTCTTTTCTTCTTTTGCTAAATTCATTCTCAGAGCTGCAGCACTTGACTACTCCAGAAAATCCTTTTTATAAGGGCAATCAGGAGAACATAAGAACCTCTGAATTTTACTGTTCAAGTAATAGTTGCGAAAATGTTCATCACCACCGGTGGCTTTTGGAGGTACATGTGTTCATATTTAGAAAATATGCTGAATTTTTCTGTGGCAATAATATAATTCTTAGCTTCTTATACTAGCCCGCAAAGTCTTTAATCTACTCTGTATAGAAAATGTAGTTCTGTTTTTTCTAATTACTATTTTATAGCATTATCTCTAGGATTACATTTGAGGAGGCAATCCTAACAAATAACATTTAATTCACAATTTATGAATTGGGGACTGGCTCGGTATTTATGCAGATACAGTATTGTTGAAAATTAGCTTTGCCAATATCTGCCTTGTGATATTGATAATAAAACCTTGAAACGAGTTACAAGTTATTTGAGGGACTTTTTCAGGTTTTCTGATCTTGACTGGAGTATCTGTAGGCATGTAATGCAGGCCCCAGAGAAGGTCTCCATTCAGTTCCTTCAGTTCCCTTTTTTCTGGGCAAGAGTAGACCTGTCTGATTTACTTTGCTGCCTAACAAACGAGCTTTGGGCCTGCTCCAGAGCATCTGGTCTGGTCATTTGTCCTGGTCTACCTCCATCCCTTCACCTTCTACCCTTCCCATAAGGTGGGCACATGGCGGCCACTGTGATAGACCCCAGCACAATAAATCTTTTGTCTCTGTTTGGATTTTAAAGAAATTTGAGCTTCTTCTGGATCTTTTATGGCATTTAGGTACCTGGAATGTCCCAGAGAATTGTTGCTGGTGCTGCTCCTTAGCACCAGTATCTTGTCCCCCCAAATACCATTTCAAATGGTGTTTCTGCCTACCCGGCAGGAGATGCAGAATTGCAGCGGCTCCCTGGAGCATTCTAGCCAGCTGACCAGGGAGGGGAGGCTGCAGGCTCGGGAGGTTCCAACTCCTCTTTGCACAGTCAGGGTCCTCTGACACTGGAGAGGCAGGCTTAGTGGCGTTGAAAGCTGTGGCCCCGAGATGATTCTCTGAATTGGATTTGCTTCCTTTTTGCAGGGCAGGCAATTTTCTCTTGCACTGAGATGTGCTTTCTATATATGAAGAAACTTCCTGTTCTCAAATTTAGGTGAGGTGTTTTCTGTGTGGTTCATAAAAAAGTGAACCAGGAAAGAAAAAGGGAAAAAATTTCACTTTGTAAGTATTTCCAATTAAAAAAAAAAAAAGAAACTTCTTGTAGAATAAGATAGATATATTTAGAACCACAGTTTCAGATTTTGGTTTTTTTGGTTCCAGGTCCTCTTTGCATTCTTATAAATGATTGGTCTTTTGTTATGTGGGCCATATCTGTTGGGAGTTACCATATCAGACTGAAGCTAAAATTGGAAATATTTATTAACTCCTTTAAAGATAACATTAATAAACCACTACATGCTAACAGTCACCATTTTCTACAAAGAATAAGTAATTTTCCAAAACAAATGTAAATAAGCAAGAAGTGTGGCATTGGTTTGCCTTTCTGCTGATCTCTTAATGTTTGACTTACTGGAAGATAGCTGGATTCTTACATTTGCCTTGCTTCCAATCTCATGTGATATGCTGTTTTGACTGGAGTATATGAAGAAAACTCTGTCTTATATAGGCATCTAGTTAGGAAAGAGAGTATCTTTGACAGCCTTTTCACATACTTGTGGATATTCTTTGATAATTCATCACAACTCAATGGTTTCTCAATGATGAGTAGCAAAGTAAAATCTGAAACCCTGTGAATGAATATTTTTTATTATGCTATGTTAAAATCCACCTGGTCTCTATTGTACTTTGAATGGATCTTAGCCATATATAGTTTTTTATCATGCATTGATCATTAATAAAATATTGGTTCATAGAGTTGTACATAGCTTCCAAATATTTTCCCAGTGTACAATAGCAAAAGAAAAGGCATTTAATAATCACCATTAATCTTTTCAAAAAGCCTTAAGTACAACTGACAAAGTCATAGTGTTGAATAAAAGTTTACCAATATTCAAACTGTTGCTTGATTGGTATAATTTTACTAATTGGTTAGGTGATTTCTTTGACGTGACTAACATAACACTTACATTTTAGAGCAATGCCTGGCAAATCTGTACTCTGATTGGCCATGTGTTGTCATGTTTTCATGGTACCTCATGAAAAAAGGGACCTGTTTCTTTGTACAACTTCAGCTGTCATACACATAGATACTTCATGTTAGACCATTACCATTTTAGCAGGCGAAGGAAGCATTTTGTATATATTTCCCATTTTGTTACACAGGGTTTTCAAAAGCGTGAACTCAAGTGTCTCGATTTCATAAAGTGAGTAGTTTTTCCTGTTCACCAAAGGTGTTCCAAAATGAAATTGACATTTGACTAAAAACAAACTGAGAGTGTGGTGTGGAGAAAAAAGTGACTGATAGATCAGCTTGGTGCTCCTGCCTGGTTCCTACTTATACTCTCTCAGTTTCCCCACTGCTGCTTTTGCATGTTCATTTACTTATATCTAAGTTATGTTCCAATGGTGCTATCATGGGAAACACCTGTCACAGTGGAGAAATTCACACACACATACATACAACACAAAGCCTATCTAATGTCCCATCTCCTCTTACATTTCCAGTTTATCTGATTCTTTCTTTCTCTCCTTCAGCACTCACAGCCAAAGTGGAAAAATATCAGTGTGAATTTTCATAAAACCTCGCAACCTCACAGAGAAGGATCTGCACCACACATAAATTATATGCCAACGAATCCTTCCGTATTTCTATACCACTTGAATTCGGAATGATTCCTCCACAGAGAACTATGCTCAAGCTTGTAGTGTACAAAAATGTCCATGCAAGCTGAACATTGAGGTGGACACCTGTAATTCCAGTACTCTAGGAGACTAAGGAGGATCGCAAGTCAGCCCGGCCTGGGTGACTTAGCAAGGCCCTGTCTCAAAATTTTAAAAATAAAAACAACTTTTTTTTTTAAAGGCCTGGGGATGTGGTTCAATGTGAAGGTCCTGAGTTCAATCCCCCGTACTGAAATGAAAGAAAAAAGAAAAAGGAGAGAAAGAGATATTCACCCAACATAATTTTAAAAACTGATATATAATTGTCCTTGGCCTTCCACATCTGTGAATTCCCCATCCATGGATTCGACTAACAAAGGATCAAAAGTAATTGGGGAAAAGAATTACATCTGTTAGGAACATGTACAGACTTTTCTTGTCATTATTCCCTAAAAACCACAATATAACACCTACTTGCATTAGCATTTATATTATATTAGGTATCGTATGTAAGCCAGGAATGACATAAAGTACATGGGAGAATACACATGGGTTAAAAGCAAATACGATGCCATTTTATGGAACTGATTTGAACAGCCATAGATTTATTTCAGTGCCCATGGGGTTCTAGCACTAATGCGCAGGGATGCCAAGAAATGACTGCATTCATCCCACATTGGGGGCCCCTGACCTAGAGCAGAGGTCTGCCCAGCACCACACTAATGTGACATTGTAGGCAGCCAGAGTGCTGGTCTTGCTCCCTAGTTCTGTGCCTTCCAATGCCTCAGTAAAACCTTGATGGCCTCTCTAGGTGCTTCAGGGTAGATTTATAAGCAACTTGAATGCTGTAATTGTTTTAATCCCTCCCCTCCTCTCCCTTCTCTTCTCTCCCTATCCTCTTTCTTTCATCCTTCTTACTGTCCATCCATCCATCCATCCATCTTGAATGTCAGGCCAGGTACCTGTTGCTGCTGACTGGGGATCCAGGTGTGAGGTTGACAGTTCATGCCAGATCCATCCTCATAGTTTCTGGAGAAGAATAGTAATTAGGATCTGCTTGGCAAAGGGCTCGCTCATTTATGGGTTCCAACATTTTATTTAAGTCTGTTCTTGCAGTTTGTTCTGCCATAGGTATCACTGGGCCAACAAGAGACATAAAGTGACAAAGGCTTTGTTACACATTTCTCATGGGCGCTTTCAAAGGCTTGGGAGCCGGTGTGGTAGAAATGTAATTGCTCTGTAATGTAGAATGACAAGGAGCAGTGAGGGAGAGGTAGCGGTGCTGAGGAAAAGAGAATATATAGCTTTAAATGCATCAATTTCTTTTGTTCCTGGATGATTTTTAAGAGGAACTAATCTCATCAGTCCTCTGGAGACTCAAGGACATGCATCACTGAGTTTGAATTTGGCTCAAGAGAGAGCCCTGCCAGCCGATTCTGCTTTTGTGTTGTCATAGGCCTTACTCATCAAGGATACATTCCTGAGCATGACAAGATCAAGAGGGAATTCTGATCAGGAAGTAATTATGATTGGGAATTACATTTGGCAGTGTTGTCCTAAGGGCACTGGTGTCATTCTGGCCTAATCTAAGCCCCATTTCTTTATTCTCACTTGCATTTGAATGCTGCTTTTAGTGTGGAATTCCCTATGACGGTGTGGGCTTCTGTTTTCATTTCCAAATTTCTTTAAATGCTTCAATAGAACAGTGGTCTATAGCCTAGGCAAAGAAGCTGATATCTGTTGGGAAATGGGAGCTAATAGTAGAAATTGTTTTTCACTTTTTTTTTCTCATTCAATTTATTTGTGTTTTAAATTGAGCTTAGTACATTAATATAATTTTATAGGCAAACATATATTTGGGAGGGACTCAAAATATTTTGCTGGTAGGAGGGAATGATCAGAAAATTCAAAGACTGCTCTTTTAGACTCTGGAGAACCTCTGTGAACTGTTTCAGGAAGTCACAGCCTTTAGAGAGTTTCCAAGTTGCCCCACTAGTAAGTTAATAATATGTAGGACATGTCTCTGTGTAAACTAGCATGCCAGGAAGCAATAGCTAATTCATGACATTTTTTATTTTTAAAGCTCTCCATCTCCCATTTTCAAACTAGATAAATGGGAGGAATCTAAATTATGCCCAGAAAGGTTATGAAGGGAATATACCAGGACAGTGACCATGCCCTGGCTGGAGTGCACCAGCTTTACCAGGAGACTGTGTGTATCCCAGTGTGTGCACATGGGGCAGAAAGAGTGGCAAGATATTTTGTTCTGGCCTGACCCACCTCCTTGAGCCTTTAAATGTTTGTAAGATTAGGGGGAGATCCACCCTGCTGTGGTATGTGGGCACTTGGAAAAACAGTCATGATATTGTTCATTGAATCATTGCTCTCTGTATTTGTGCTTTTTCTACACTGTTGGTTGTAGAGCTTTTGAGGCATCCTTCAAATCTGTCATTTATTTTTGTTCTTTAACACTTTCCTGGCAAGTTTCACACTGTCTATTTAAAAGTCACAGTGTTTTTAAAATTTCACAGTGATGACAGGCATCAGAAAGGGAGGAAGGAGGGAAATCTGGCCTGAAAGTAATAACTGGAAAAAGGAAATTCCTCTAAGTCTATTCAGATCAGAAAGATATTGTTAGAACTGCTAGTTCAATAGATTATCTGGAATCTGCAGAATGTAAAGAATTTGGCAAAAGATGCAGACTAAATCTCTTGCTAAATTTGTTTTTTTGCATTTTAACTTTTTCAAACAGGCCCTAAATATGAATCATTTATTTTAAAATTTTTTTTTTTTGTCTTTTTTTTTTTTTGGTACTTGGGATTGAACTCGGGTCCTTGCGCTTGCGCAGCAGGCTGCGAAACCACTGAGCTAAATCCCCAGCCCTATTTTTAAATTTAAAAAAAATTAAGAGATGGATCTCAGTGTATTTTCTAGGCTGATCTCAGACTCCTGGGCTCAAGCATTCCTCCTGCCTCAAGCTCCTGAGCCACTGAGACTACAGGCATGTACCACTGCACCTGGTTTAGCAGTGTGCTTTTTGATGCTCAAAATAGTAAGAGTACGATGTCACTTGAGAAATCACTTCAAAATACATCTTAGTATTGCCTTTAAAATCAGAAATCAAGTGATTGGCTAACTCCGATGGAAGAGGATTGATTCTTTGATTTGTAAACCTTCAGAGGGCCCTGAGATGCTCTGTAGAGGAGGATGAAGACACTTAGCAATATGGAAAGCAGCATAGCCATGTGAGACGACAGCACAGAGGTTAAGACAACAGACTATGGGCCTTGGGATCTTCATTCGTCAGATGGAGTTAGCACCCCCTGGGCTTACTGTGAAGACCATATGGATTAATGAATTTACAGCATGTCATGGTAGTACAAAAAAGTGTTCATGCAGACAGGGCTTGCCCTCTCTTTAAAAGAGCAGCTATATAAAGTGAGTGGTTCTCTTCAGTGAAAGAAAAAGAATGAAAGCTGCAAGAAACCTACATTAAAGAAAATTTTGGGTTTCCAGAGACTAGTTCACAATCTTTTCTGTGATGCTCTAATCTTAGCAATTATATGATGGCCTTTTCTTTGGAAAGGTGTAAGGGAAAAACTTGATTCTTTTGAATTTTAAGGGAAGGTTGAGCCTATATGAATGTGTCAACTGAGATGAGAAATGCGGACTTCTCTTTTTGTTACAGCCCCCAACCAACAACTAGGTTAAATGAAGCACAAACTCTGTGTGTAATACGTTTACATCCAAAACAATGTTTGTGACTATTAAGTGTTTCAGCTCTCTTCAGTCTTATGGTTTTCTCAGAGTTCAATCTTGAAATGTCCCTTTGAAGAAAGTGGTAGAAGGGACTTGTGGAAGTATACAGGAGGATGCTCTGTTGCTAAGACTCAAGAGAGGATCTCCGAAACTGTAGTAACTCCTTAGGCTAACTTTATTCTTTAGACCCAAGATTACATCATATTTAAGAGTCTCTTAGGTGGTCAAAGTGAAACATGGTGGGATGTCAGGAACTTAAGAAGCCATTACCGCTTTCCACCATGAGGACAATCAATTCATATGACAGCAACACTTAGTGAAAACATGAGTGAGGAAGGTTCAGAGGGATGTAAGTCAACACAGCAGTAGGTAGGGAGGCCCATATGAATGCCTGATTGAGTAATTATCCAGAATTTTCTTATATGCCCACTTATCACTATGTCCCAGGAAAGCCATCCAGCATACCCAACTCTCAGAAGTGAAATTAGTTAGGAGTGATTTTATGTATTTTCCATTTACGTGGGAACTCTTCAGAGTTTTGATCCTTCCTGGCTCTGGGATGCTGTCCATGGTAGACAGGATGGAATCTTCCTGATCCACGGTCCTGTGTTTGTTTTGGCTGTCATTCTGGCTGATGTTCACAAAATCCAAATTTCCTCAGTTCAGATCTTGACTTTCACATGTCTGTTTGCTAATGTGTTTCCTGGGCACTTGGTTTGCTCTGACTAGAAGCTCCTCATTCACTGCATATTCTAGCCAGGTTGCGAGGTGGTAAGTTGCAGAGACAGTGAGGCTTTACATGGTGTTATATGTAGCTATAGTTCATTCACTTGTGTTTCTGTTCAGAATTCTAATGTGAGAACAGTCCGCAGTCTGTCCATTAAACCATTGATTAAACATTTTGATTAGCTTATTGTCTACTGTAAACAATTCTGCTAAAGTTGCTCTTGTACTTGACTCCTTAGAGAAGAGTGCGCAAATGTGTGCCAGGATATGAAGAATTGTACATTGACCATTGTGTCCACCACTTAGGTCAAGAAATATGCTATTGCCTCTCCTTAGAAGACTTGCACATACTGATTTTCCATCACAGTTCTTTCGTTTTCCTCTATCCCTCCTGATTTTCCAACAGTCCTTGTGTTGCTTTATAGTTTTATAAGAAAAGTAAGTATATTTTTATTAGCTCTGTAGTCAATCTGGGAAGCATTCTATACTTGCCTTGTAGCTACCTCCTCACCCAGGCCTCTCCCAGAAGAGGGCACATCTTGCCTGCATCCCTCAGGCTCCGCCGTTTCTCTGATCCACCCTACCAATATTATAGAAATTAGCATTCTGAAATATTTCTCTGCTGATTAGCTTTTTATGGCTACCTTCCCTACATTGGTGCATCCTTAGTGCAGCTGTCAAGCCTTATTCCCAGATAGTAAATATCCTGGTTATCTATTGCTGTGTAATAAACCCTGTAAGCTTAATGGCCCACAGCAAGAACAATCATGACTCACCACTCAGCCTTCCCCACTCCCACGTCTGTGGCTGGTTCCGGCTGTCTGCTGGGAAGGCTAAACGTGCCTTTTCCATGTGGCCCAGACGTCCTCATGGCAGGGCAGCTGGCTTTCATGGTGAGGTTCCATGCCTTGATGTGAAGCGGAAGCTGAGGTTGACCATTGCTAACTCAGCTCCGACAGTCATGTGCTATCACTGAGGGATACCTGTGTTGTTTCCCATTTCTGGCAATTATGAATATAGCTTTTATAAATTTGAACATTTAAATTTTTATCAAAACAAATTTTATTTCTCTTGGGTGACTCTCTAGGAATGGAATGACTGGGTTACATGGCACATGCATGGTAAACTTAGTGGCGGGGCCGGGGGATTTAGCTCAGTGATTTCGCTGCCTGCTGCGCAAGCGCAAGGACCAGAGTTCAATCCCCGGTACCAAAAATAAATAAATAAACAAACAAACAAACTTAGTGGCAAACTCAAACTGTTTTCTGTGATGCAGTGAGGGTTCCATTTGGTCTTTTCATCAGCAACATTGAATATTCCAGCTGCCCTCTGTCTTTGTTAGCAATTGCCGGATTGGTGTTTTTTGCCTGGTTTTTAATTGTATCCACTTATTAGGTGTATGGTGGCATTTTATTTTGCCTTTAAATAAACTTTTTCCAGTGGCTAATTAAGTACCTTTTCATGTGTTCATTTGCTATGTAACACCTTCCATGTTTCCCAGAAATAAAACCTGAGTGGAAAATAATCAGCTTTGAAAACTAGAGATCAAAAACACCAGCCCCAGTCAGCCTGTCCTTGCCTTACCTGCCTTACAGAGTAGCCAGTGACCAAGAGAATAATGATGGCAGGTAAGGCAAGGATAAGCTGCTTGGGGCTGGCATTTTTGATCTCTAGTTTTCATGGCTGATTATTTTCCCATGAGGTCTTATTTTCAGGGGACAGGGTTTTGGTGAAGTGCCTGTTAGATATTTTCCCCATTTAAAAACACTAGGGTCCACCCCTGGTACCAAAAACAAAACAAAAAGAGTACTAGGGTGATATTTTTCTTAGTGTTGAGTTTTGAGGGCTGCTTGTACATTCTGGATACAAATCCTTTGTCAAAAATATTATAAATATTTTCTACCAGCATTTGTCTTTTTTTTTTTTTCCTCAGTACTTGGGATCAAACTGCTTGTGAGGCAGGTGAAGTGCCGCTGAGCTAAATCCCTGGCCCACCCAGCATTTGTCTTATCTTCTTCTATTAACTGTCACTTTTGCTCTGCAAAAGTGTTTTATTTTGATACAGTCTGATATTATCTTTTTTAAACGTATGGATATGTTTTTGATGTCAGATCGAAACTGTTAGACTAAGTCATACCTCTCTGTACTACCAATTTCTTGTGCGTAGACTGTGTCTCCTGTCCCTTCTTCCCTTCTAGGGGCTCAGGGCCTTCCTGTATGAGGCCTTCCTTTGCTGCTCATTTTGTACAATGTAGCATTTGTTCTCTGCACCTGCAGCATCTTATATTCCACCTGCACCACAGGGCTTGTTTCATTCTGTTGTGGTTGCTTTTCCCTCCTGAGTCTCCTACTAGGCTGTGCCTGGCCATCAGTGTCACAGGCAGGGACATGTCCTGTGTCCATTATTGCATCAGGCCCAGTGATTCATGCATATCACCCACTTATTGAATGTACGGACAGAAGGACCTGCTGGGCACATTCAGGCTCCTGTGCCTTCCTACGTGCTGTCCCTAATCACTTGGAATGGTCCCCCATCTTCCTGCGTGGTTGGCTCTTGCCTCTCTTACCAGCCCTGTGATCCCTTCCCTATCTGCTCTAGGCTAGGTCCTGAGAGCATCTTCAACCTATCTGTGCTCACTCACCAGCTCTCCTGGGGCATCTCTCCACCACGTGGAGTGGAGGAAATAGAACTACTTTTAGCACTTTTATCATCAGATCATAATCCCCCTGCCTAGTGCTCACTCAACACTATTTACACGGTGACTGAATGAATTAAGCTATGTGACCATTTCCTCCTTTTTGGTGTTTTTAACACCAAAAAGCCTAGGCACCAACATGATTTATAGAAACACAGTAGACAAACCATGCCAATGTGCTTAAGTCTCCACCATTTCCATGGACAGTTTTTTTTAGACCAAAATTTTATTTACACCATGAATAGAACATTTAATTGTTCTGTCACATGACTAGGAATCATAGAAAAACTTTAAAAAAACACACAAGAATTTTATTAGAAAAAAAATGTAACATTACCACTAACCTTTAACACTTAGGCAAACTGTCCTTATAACATTTCCTTCTCCTCTTCTAAATGACACAGTCTGTATTTGTGAGCATTTATATCATTTTATATGTAGCTTTTATTACAGTCACTAACCATATCACACAAATGTACATTTAGAATATTGTGTATTTTTAAAATTTAATTTAAAATTCTGTCATAAGGTTTTCAGGTGTCAGTAAGGAAATGTTTTGCCTTTTATTAGACCAAGATATTTTTTGTAAGGGTTTGGCAAGTGGTCTGTAGAGGTGATATTCTTACCTGATGCATTCATTCAAGCTTGATTGTGTTAATGTGCATGATTTCATCTGTGACAAAAAGCAGTAGCACTTCAACTTAGGCCAACTGACAGAGCAGCTTGCATCCTGATGAAGTACTGAAGTTCGGTCGTTCCCTGACTCCGAATCTACAAGGAGATGAGGAACGATTGCTTTGCTGTCAATCTGCATGTTCAGGGGACTTGTGGCTGCGGCCCCTGTCATAAAGTAGAATTCACCCTCGTGAAGCTGTGCCTGTCATTGGGCCACAGGGAGAGATGCACAGACTTGTTCTGGGCACAGAGCCTTGCCAGTGGAAGGGCACAGAGTGAGGGAAGATTATAAAACAGCTCTGCAAAGAGTTATGTTCTCCTTTTAAATAGAAAGCTTTTTAAAAATCGTAAGTGGTGGTAATAAAAAGACGCGTGGGTAGATGCTTTGGCATGTGGAAACATGTGCCTCTAACTACCCATTTCTTCTGCTGTAGGCTCTTGTTTCCCCTTTCCAAAGGGTGTCTGAGGAAAGCACACTGGTCATCAGTGTCTGGCCAGGACCTTCCTGCTAACCCTCGGCCCGGTCTCACTTCATCTGTGAAGAGTAAATAGTAATGCTTCTGGGGGCTATTTTGAGATTTAAATCTGATTATCTACGAGCAAAAGTACAGGGTTCTAGTAACTTAAAGATGTCAGATAACAGTGGTGTTCAGCTCCCTTTCCACCTCCTGCTTCTCTTTTCTATTTCAGTAACAATTTGAGTATTTGCTGTATACCAGGCACAGAGGGTAAATGTGATACAGACTCACTGAAGCCACAGATCTGAACAGAGCCTTGGTTTGCAGATGATTTGCTGTCAGAGGTGGTGGAAGATGAGTGGTTAAGCAGCAAACCATAGTGTGAGATAGAGGGAAGTAAATGCGTTGTAGAGATGCCAGCATGTGCTGGGGTGGCCAAGGAGGAGTTAGAGCAGAGAACATGCGACAAAGGCATTAAAGGACACATTGATTTTCATAACTGAGCAGAGCAATTAAGATTAATTCTGATGGTAAAATTGCACAGCCTGTTGGATGAGTCAGGAGTTGTCTGCTTTCTGGCTTGAGCCCCTGGGGGATATATTGTGGGGGATCTGGCTGGAAGGTGGAGTGGAGACCTAATTCTCAGGCATACAGCTTTGCTCTGTGGCTTAGGAACTCATAGGAAACATCACACAAGCATCACACAAAATGGGCCATCTCTTTGGTGTGACTTCTGCTAAGAACTGTACAAACTTACCAAATGGTCTCAGGATGCTTCCTGAGCATTGCCAGTCCATCTGGTGCCACTTCCTGTCATGACAGGCACTGTTCTTGCCTGCAGTATGAATTGTTCCTCCCATAGAATAGATGAGGTTCTTGATGGTTAAAGAATTTATGAAGGAGAGGTCTAAAGAAATAACTCAGAATTAGACATATGATTGATCTCAGAATAAGGAAGTTCTCAGAATTAATGATGCTACCAATCCCCTTTCCTTTGGAAGTAGGAATCAGAGTCCCTAGAGGTAATTTACTTCAATTTTGAGTAATTCTGCTTTTGTCATATTGAAAATTTGTTGCAGCATTTAATTGTTGTCTGGTGGTCAAAATAATTTGGATATTGTGTTTGTGAATAATACGAATTTTCAGCTAAAGCGGGTTGTTGTGGGTTAAAAATACAATGGTAGTATGACTGTTGTGTAAGAGCATGTTGACGTACTTTGTTAATTTTGCTTCTAGGGACCTAATACCTATCATTGCTGCACTGGAATATAATCAGTGGTTCACAAAGTTGTCCTCTAAGGATCTGAAACTGGTAAGTAATTGAAGATGCAGTGAATGGTGCTTAGCTTTGCGGAATTAAAAACCTCAATTTTTTTTCCCATGAAGTTTATTGGTACCTTTTAGGTATAAAATACAGTTACATTCATCATTGGGATCTTGTGCCTTTACATGATGTATCTTGGTTCTTATTTTTTTCCCCTTCCCCAGCCCTCCCTTCACCCCCTCCACCCTTCCCTATTTGCAAGACTTTGTTTCCATTGTTTTCCTTTTTTCATGTTTTCTTTTCCCTTCTATCCTTTCCCCTACCCCTCCCACTTCCCCTGCTCCTTTAGACCTTTTCTTCCTATCACACAATATCAATTATACATTGTTCTAATTACAATATCAAAATTTAGAGGACATTACCACAGATTTTACAGAATTTAAAAGGATATAGAAAGTATATTACAAAATCTTTTTTGAAATAAATTTGATAACTTCTAAGAAGTACCTTGGAAGACAAATTAATGAAACTGACTCTGGAGGAAATTGAATAGCACCTATTAAAGAAAGTATATTCCTAGCTTGAAAACCTACCTATATGACAATAACAGGCAGATATACATTTTAACTGATGAATAATATCAAATATTTAAAGCAGAAAAAAGGAACACTTCTCCCCTCATTTTAGGAAATCAAAATTGTACTAATACTAAAACTGGATAAAGATAATAGAAGAAAAAAGTTTGAACATAGATAAAAATTTGTTTAACAAAACAAACTATTAGAAGTCAGATCTGGCAGTATGTAGAGAGTGGTTTTATCATATGGATGGCAGTGTTGGTTCAGCATTGGAAGATCCACCCCAAAAGTCATCATTTTAACAGAGGAAAGCAAAAAGCCATATGATCCTGTCACTAGTTGGAGAAAAAGTATTGGACTAAATTCTACGGCTGTTCATGGTAAAAGCTATCAGGAGACTAGAAGTAGCACAGAACCTTCTCAACAGATAAGATGTGTACTCCATACTTCCAACAAAAACGCCTTATATGAATGGAGAAGATATAATGCTTTCTCCCTAAGGTGGGGAACAAGGACAGATATGCCTACTCCTCATTTGTCCATTCAACTTTGAAACCTAGGCCCAAACCAAAATAGTCTAGCAATAAAAAGAAACAATTAGCATAGGATTGGCAAGGTAGAAATAAAATCTTTATATGTAGATGAAATGATCACCGACAGAAAAAATACTAAGAAATCTCTAGGAGCCCCTAGAACTTGTACTTGAATTTACCAGGATTAGAAAACACAAGGTATATATAAAAATTCAGGTCTGTGTATACTTTGCTATAAATGAAGAATTGGATATTGAAATTGAAAAGTTATGTAGGAGTACAAGGGACCTCGAAGAGTAGAAAGAAAAAAAACCCAGTGTTTGAAGACATTACCTAATTTTAAGACTTCTTCTAAAGCTACAGTAATCAAGGCAGTGTTGGCGTAAGGAAAGATATATAGATCATTGGAATAAAACGGAGAATCTAGAAATAGAACCACACATATATGGTCCATTGAGTTTTGAAAGATTATTTAACATTAACATTTTATAGAACATAAACTCAATTCAAGAGCAGAGGACAAGATAGTGTTTTCAGCAAATGGTACTAGAAAACCTGTTATATGTAACCTCAACCCTTTATTTCCATATATCAGAGTAACTTGAAAGGATCTATGAACCTAAATATGAAAGAGTAAAACTGTAAAACTTTAAGAAGAAATTATAAGGGAAAATGTTCATGAATTTAGGGTAGGCAAGAATTTCCTAGGGTACAAAAAAACATGTTGTATAAAAGAAAAAAATTGATAAATGAGATTCCATCAAAATTTAGAACTTTAAATAACATCATTAAGAAAATGACAAGTAGTCCTTAGACCATATTTATAATACATATAACCTATGACCAGAATATATAAAGAACTCTTACAGCTCCTTAATAGACAACCCAATTAAGAAGTAGACACAAGAAAATGATAAATAGCCAGTACAGCACAAGGAAAATGTGTGCAACCCTAGAATCAGGAAAATACTAATTAGTACAATAACAAGATCATATTTTGCACTCACTCGGGAGATGAAGTTAAAAGTTTTAAAGCAACAAATGTCAGCTTAGGTGTGAACCAGTTAGAACTTTCTAATACTGCTAATGTGAATGTAAAATGACAAAATCATTTTGGAAAACAATATAGAAATTTCTTGTATTACTGTTAAGAGCCAACAGTTCTGTTCTTAAGTTTTTACTTAAGAGGAATGAAAACACATGTTCACAATAGATTTGTACATACAAGTTGACTATCTCTATCTGAAATTCTTGGGACCAGAAGTGTTTCAGATTTTGGTTTGAAATCCAGTTGATCTGCAAAGAGGATGGCTACTCCTGCTTTTTTTTCGGGTTCCTGTCACATGGAGTATTGTTTTCCACCCTTGAACTTTCAGTCTGTGAGTTTCTTTTTGAATCAAGTGTGTTTCTTGTATGCAGCATATTGTTGAATCTTGCTTCTTAACCCATTCTGCCAGTCTGTTTCTTTTGATTGGTGAATTGAGACCATTAACATTGATGGTTATAACTGATATGTGTTGACTTATCATTGTCATGACTTTTTCTTTTTGTTGGATTCTCCCTCTTTGTGTTTAATTTCTTATCACACCCAACGGATTCATTCTGCTGAGTTTCCTGGGGTTGTGATCCTCATTGTCTTTTCCTAGGATATTGTCTAAAATTTTTTGGAGTGCTGGTTTGGTATTCATGAAGTTCCTAAGGTGCTCTTTGTCATGAAAGTATCTTATTTCTCCATCAATTTTTAAAGATAGTTTTGCAGGCTACATCAATCTGGGTTGGAGGCTGTTTTGCTTTAGGGCTTGTAATACATCACTCCAACATCTTCTTGCCTTGAGGTTTTGTGTTGAGAAGTCTGCTGTGATTCTGGTGGTCTTTTCTTTGTATGTGATTTCTTTTTTTTTCTCTCATTGCTTGTAGAATTTTATTCTTCTGTTGGGTTTTTGGAATCTTAACTATTATATGCCTATGTGTAGATTTTTTTTGATCAAGGCTATTTGGAGTCCTATATGTCTCACTTATCTGTACGTCAAGTTCTTTCCCCCTGCTTGGGAAGTTTTCTGCCATCACTTCTGTGAACAGTTTTTTTTATGTCATCTGCACTCTCTCCTGTTTCTTCACTGACTCTGATTAGTCTTATGTTATTTTTCCTTGCATCGTCTAGCAGCTGCTGCTGGATTGATTTCTTGTGTTCCCTTACAATTTTAAAGAAATTTTTCTTTTCCTGGTCGCTAATTGCAATCTTATCTTCTATATCTGAGATTCTGTTCTCACATTGGTTCATTCTGCTGCAGAGACTTTCAATGGAGTTTTTAATCTCCTGGAAATCTGTTTGTATCTGCTTTATGGATTCCATTTGTTTCTTATGTTGGGATTCCATCATGTTCCTCAGTTCCTCTATTTTTTTATCTGTCTCCTCTAGATTTATTAATTATGTCTTGCACTATGGATACAATCTCTGCTGTTATCTGAGAGATTATTTCTGCTTTCGTTTTATCCAGATCCTCTCTTGTTGCCAGTTCAGGGAGTCCAGGTGGTTGAGTATCAGATTGTTCCATCTCCTTTCCCTTTGGGGTTACTTTAGGTGATCTGGTAGTCTGGTTTTGAGAATTGTTTACATGTCTTCTCATTTTGAGGGTGTGGGTGCTGCTGGCGCCCATGTGGCTCACCTCCTCTGTGCTGCAGGGGGTGGTAGTGCGGCCTGGAAGCCTCTTCCTGGCTGCTGAGAGTGTCTTACCTCCTCTGCACTGGGGGTGGTATGGCAGCCCGGAAGCCTCCTGGGTGCTTGGAGTGGCTCACCTCCTCTGCGCTGGGGGTGGGTGGGTGGAGTGGTATGGTGGCCCAGAAGCCTCCTCCTGGGTGCTGGGAGTAGCTCACCTCCTCTCCCTGGGGGGTGGGGGTGGAGTGGGCTGATAATTGTTTTTTAAAATTTTTTCTTTCATACTTTTGAGCTGCATACATTTTATTTCATGTGGAGATGTTTTCCTATAGGTGATTCGCATAACATTTTGTAAAGTTTGTAATGTGAGATGCTTCAGAGAAGTACTGTATATTTTAAGCTGCTATAGACAAAGTTTGGGAGATAAATAGAATGACACATTTAACCTTCATCACACACCCATTCAGTTGGAAAAAGTTATTAATGTTGAATTAGCAGAGCTGCAAATAACAAATTTTATGTTCCTTTTGTGCATTTCATTCTTACAAAGTTTTCCTTCCTAAGAATTTCAGGAAATCTTAATGGGTAGAGCTGGGGTAGCAGAATTATGATAGTTAATGTTAATTTTGTAAATGTGTCTTCACAGATTTGTACATAAGAAAAATGAAATTGAAGTGAAATCTGTTAGTTTTCATAAATGATAGGGCAACCAAATATTTGGTAATTTGCTAGTAAAATAGGTGTTTTATTGGGGATTTTGCAAGTTCCAAAGCAGCCATGTGGACAGGTGTTTATTTATAAGTTAGCTTTTTGATGTTTCATTTTAGGACAAGGGATAATTTAGATATTGGTTTATTAGAGACTATTCCTTTGAACCTTCAAGCTTTCAAAGGCCTTAGAATTTGGGTGTGTTAAGATTTTCATAATAAGAGATGGCATTTGGTTTGAGACTTGAAACTGGAGGAAGAGCAGAGTGGAGACTGTTTAGTGAGCAGACTACTGGGTTCTTTGAATTTGTCTGGGGTGTGGGTGGCTGAACACATTGTAGGTATGAAAATAAGTGGCTGACCTCATTGGGGACCTCTTAGGGGCCAGTATAATACAGGAAAAACACATGTGCTTGGTATTAGAAACCCAAGTTTTAGATTTTATCTCTAATTACCACCAGGCTATGTGATCTTCAATAAATTCCCTGACCTCGGGCCTCAGCTTCCTCCGTACCTGTTATTGGGGGATGGTTACGGCTCCTGTCTTACTCATTTCTGTCCTGTGCTTTTTTTGAAAGCAGCTTATAGTAGCTTCATAAAAGTTGCTCCTTGATAAAAATTAGTTTTATAAATAGATATCACATAACTTTGTGGAATTAGTGGATGAGTGAACATTGAAATATAATTTGTAGGTTGTTGGGATGAGTAAATGGTGTGTGTAGAAATTCTACCATTGTCCCTGATGTGTTGCAGACATTTCATAACTATTGTTATCTTCATCATCACAGTCAGACTAGCAAGGAGCCTAGAAACAAACAAGTATGGGAGTGGGAAGCTGGGAATTTCATCAGCCAAACAGTAGTACTTTTGGAACAGAGCTGATGGAGCTTGGGGTGGAGGAGCCTCTGGGATTAAGCAGGTAGCTAGGAAGGGGAAGCTGGAATGGAATCTGGAATGTTTGCTTGCTGGAATGGGACCCTTTTGAGGACTGAACCAGCAGAGGTTGCCAGAGAAGGGGGAAGACTGGAGAAGTGAGAAGATTAGCTCAGATTGTGGGATCAGAAAGAAAATAGATCTCTATCAGATCAGTTTTTCTGGCACATTCTGACATTCACTTGAGCTTGTGATTTATAAAATGGGGCCCTCTAAGAGTTCCTATGAGGGTATAGATACCCTGGTTTTGGAAATTTTCCCCAATTCTAGTACAGAGAGGGGTCCAGAGAGTTGGTGTTGGCATTCTGTCGTTATTCCATGTATATCTTCAGCTGCCTTCATGTTTTGACAAAAAAATGTGTCTGATCATTTTG
Source organism: Heterocephalus glaber (assembly GCF_000247695.1). Next base: position 1,586,664 of record NW_004624756.1, on the reverse strand, counting down.
TTGCTGGAAAACAAAGCCTTGAAGTACACATGTGCCTGCTTGGGTGTCCTGGGACAGCCGGAAGCAGAGGGACAGGATTTGAGTACTGCCCTTACTGCTTCACTTAACTGAGATTTAAACAAAAAAAATACATGTATTGATTTATTTTTAACGTGATATTTTAGAATACAAAATGGTCTTTTTGCCTGTTATTCCATAAATCTTCAAAATGAGTTTTATGTTTTTCACCTGAAGTTAGGAAGTGATGAGCCTTCCTCCTCTGATGGTCCTGCAGTGGGCAGTCTGGGAGCACTTTCTAACCTTGAGTTTATTTGAAGGAAAGGAGGACATACAAGAGCACATTGTTTTGGGGGTTTTAAAAGCATCAATTGCATGATGTAAATAATTGGTCTCTTCTCATGTTATATGATTGTTAAGACCGTTCTTAGCCCAACAAAAGCCTCTTATGCGAAGGTACCACAAGAAAAATTTGACTTTTATGATTTATGCTGATCTTATGAAACAATTAGTGGTCACTCATGCTAGCCTGAATAGAAGATTTTAAAAATTCCAAGTAAGCAATGAAGACCACGTCTCTGTCCAACATTCTTTTTTGGTGGTTTATTTTGCTGGTGCCGAGACTTGAACCTCAGGCACATAGTAGGCAAGTGCTGTACCACTAAGTGACATCCTTAGCTCTTCTTATTGTGTTTTCAGGCAGGATCTTGCTAAGTTGCCAGGCTGACCTCAAATTTGCCGTCTTTCTGCCTCCAGTTATGAGTAGGTGGGATTACAAGTGTGTGCCACCATGCCTGCCTGTCCACCAATCTTAATTCATTAAAATATTGTAGCAGTAGAATTGGGATCTTGCTCAACTTTTTCAGTTTTGTAACTCAGCCAAGTCAGTCAGTATCATTGTATGTTTTAAAAAATGATATGGTTATACCAGGGATTGTATGTAGCTCCTTTTTAGTTCCAAAGTTCCATATTTTATTTAATGCTATGTTATGCTGTACTTATGTTCATATGTTAGTTTATATTGATTCCAGTTTTTGTTGTATGCATTTGCTTTCTTTCCTTTTTCTCTCTTTGATTCTTTTTGTAGGGGGGAGGGGATACTGGGGAGTGAGACTAGGGCCTTTGTCCTGACCTACATCTGCAGTTCTTTTTATTTATTTATTTTTGATTCTGAGGGTTTTTGCTAAGTTGCTAAATTACCCAGGCTGAGCTTGAACTTGGGAATGTCCTGCCTCAGCCTCCCAGACTGCTGGAATTGCAGGTGTGTGCCACCAGGCCCAGCTTGCATTTGATTTTTAACTAAATGCTAGTTCTTAGGGAGCCAAGGCATTCAGTTTTTTAAAATAAAAATTTCTAAATCACTGATGATCATGCTGTAGACAGTTGGAAAGAGCTGTTATAATTATCTCATTAGGGCTCTAGGTTTGTATGTATAGCTTTTTAAGTCTCATCTCTACTCTTTAATGTGGAAAATAATACTTTTCATATAGTTGACACTTAATAAAGTTTGCTGGATAAATGTGATTTTTTTTTTTTTTTGGTACTGGAGATCGAACTTGGGACCTTGCACTTGCGTGGCAGGTGCCAGAACCACTGAGCTAAATCCCCAGCCCCCCTACTGGTTTCTTAAAGAAAACTTGAACACACTTTAATATACTTTCTTTAATAAATATTTATTGCAATATTTACACCCAGTGTGTACATTAAATCTTCAAAGTGCTGCTTTGGTAAATTACTTTTCTTGTTAGAAAAGGTAATGACCCCATGGACTGCTTCTGAAATTAGGATAATCCCTCCAAAAAGATTATCTAAGGAATCACTTTTTACCATGACAACACAGATTCAGATTGGTCCCCTTGGATATAATTGTGAGGCAAAGAATTATACTGATCAGGGATTACCATTGTGAAAATCACCACTGTCAGCATAATGCAAATTGCAGGCATCAGGTCAGTTGGAATTAACTTTTCTTTCCCCCGCCAGTCTATTGGGATACATTAGAAGCCCAGGAGTAGTTCAATAGTTACATCACAGACTGAACAGAATCAATCATAGAATTATAAGAGCCATAGATGCTCTTGGACTCAGGGAATTTCTAGGTTAAGTGTTTAAAGTGTGCTTGACTACAGAACCTGTACATTTCACTTCAGATCCTGTTCCCATTATGGTTAGTCCTGAAGGGTATTTGTGATCTGATGTGTCAAAGACCTGTCATATTTTTATGTGATATTTTAAGAAAAAAAGTATGCCATGACACAACATACTTTCTTTTATTTTTATCATAAAGGATTTAAGTAGATCCTTAGTTTTAATGAGATTTTATACTACTACTTTGCAATATTTAAACAATATAAGGTCAAGAGCTAACTTAAATTAGTGGTAGAGTAAAACAGAATATAAATATAAAAACATTGACATATAAAAATTTTAAAGAAAATATCAGGTACAATTCTACCACCATGGAGCAATTCTTTAGTTTTCATAGTTCCCTCAAGATTTTGTTACATCCAGGCCCGGTTTAGCTCAGTGGTGTCGTGCCTGCCTCATAAGCACAAGATCCTGAGTTCAATCTCCAGTACCGAAAAAAAAAAAAAAAAAGGATTTTGTTACTTATGTTACTCATTTTAATTGTTATTTCATTCTGATTATGTATGTATTTAACATTATATCCTAATAATTTAAAATACTTTCAGAGTTACTTAACTACATAATGTTTTTTAAAATGGATGTATTAACATAGTAGACATTTAACTCTTTTCCATCATTAACATGCCTCCCCCTTTGCTCTGTTTTAGCAAATACTAGACAGAACATCATGATACTAGTTCCCATTTATCAAGTTCTTTTTTAGTTTCTTTGTAGAAGTATCTGACATCATTACACCTTGCCTTTGTTATCTATAAGAAGAGATTAATCATAACCCTCAACTAGTGGTTTTGCAGTGAAATGCATATGGAGGTTCTAGCTCAGTGTCTGGCCCATGGTGAGACTCTGAAAACACCACCATCACCACCATCATTTAATCCTCAGCTCTCTATTGTGGACAGCACCTTCTTTGCAACAATCTTTGGTTTTCCCAAGATGAGCGAGACGGGCCTGTGTGTTCTCATAGCACTAATGAAATGGCCTTTTTTTATTTTGTCATTATTATGTATTTACTTTGTCAGTGCATTTGGGCTTCTATCAAAATACTATAAGTTGGGTAGCTTATAAATAGCAGACATTTCTTTCTTATAGTTGTGGAATCTGGGAAGCCCATAATTAAGGGATTGGCAGATTCGGTGTTGGTGGACTCACTTTCCTGTTTGCAGGTGGTGGCTTCAGGCCATGTCTTTATGTGGTTGAAGAGCAAGGGAGCTCTGGGAGGCCTCTTTTTATCAGAGCAGTAACCCCATTCATGGGAACTCTGCCTTTATGGCACAGTCACCTCCCAAAGACCCATCACATTGCTTATTAGGCTTTTAGCATATGAATTTTGGGGAGTGGTTGTCTTTCCCCTGCTGGATGGTACACTTTGAAAACCCAGGACTTTGTCCTCTGTGTCATTATAGACCAGAGTCTTCTTGGTGATGGTGCAGAGTAGTAGATACTCAATAAGTATTGAATGAATGGATGTATGGATGAATGTTTTATTTAACAGAAACTTTGCATCACATAGATTTATAACAATGAAGTATTAGACTTACGGAATAGTCAAAGAATGTTTTCTGCTACAGTCCGCAGATGTCTGTGAGCAGATCTTGAGGGTGGTGAGTAGGTCCAATCGATTGGAAGAACTGGTATTGGAAAATGCTGGACTTAGAACGTGAGTATTTTCTTAAATATATGACTATGTTGCTTTAAAACTTTATGTCCTCTGCTCTTCTAGTTAATGCATAGTTTTGAAAAAAAATTGGGATTCTCATGTATAGAATCTAGTGTTTTCCCCTCTGGAAAAAAAATATCCCTGTGTACCATCATTGTCATGAAGGTCAAGAATTTGATGACACTTTCAGTTACTGGGTAGCATGGTACTTTTGAGTGTATATAGAATAGTACTGAAGAACTCCTGGCCTTGGGTTTTTTAGGTTCATCATGCCTTGGGTCCCTGTCTTTAAAATGGGGATAATGATACTGTTTATGGAATTAAAATTTGTAAGGCTGAATGAATTAATATCTGCAGAGTACTTAGAATAGTGCTTTTCCAGGTATGGGAGCAGTGTGAACATTTTATTATCATTACTGTAGTTGTAGTAATAACATTTCATATGATTTTACTACTTTGGTTTGATCAGTTTTGAGATTTTTTTCCCTTCTCAAGTTAACACTTACATAGTCTTTGTCTCGTAGTTTATTTACTAGATTAACCATTCACTACCCAGCCTTTGCTTTTAAGAGCATGAGTTAGAATCTATTAGAACAAAGGCTTACAACTGCGAAGTGTTGAGGGTTGACATTTTGTAATCATAGCTATTACCCATTATTTCAGGTTAAATATAACTAAAATAGTGATTTTGTTTTTTTAATAAAACATACTAGCAATTGTAGCCCTTAACTCAATATTTAGAGTAATCAGTTTTACATTCATGAGTGTTACATTCATGAGAACAAAGGTACAGAGTAGCCTACTAGAAATTTTCATGAAAAGCAGGCGATCCAGGTTTTTTTTTTTTTTTTTGGTAAATTATAGAGAGGTCAAGTAGTATTATTAATAGCATTCAGCAATGTGTCTTTAAAGAGGAAATTATATATTTTCTATTTGCATTTGAATGAGGCTTTGGGAAATTGAAATGAACATTTTTGGCTATGGCTTTGTTAATTCTCCGATGAAGTATTAATGGATGTTAACATAAAGCATAATACATAGATTAATATCCCCAAGGATGGTTCTGGTGTTTTAGATTTCACTCTATTTTAATCTTTAAACATTTTATTTTAACAGTTTTACATCTTGTATACTTGCTGTTATTACTCTGTTTACTTGCAGAGATTTTACACAAAAACTGGCCTTCGCTCTAGCACATAATCCCAACTCAGGACTCCACACGATCAACCTTGCTAGCAACCCGCTGGAGGACAGAGGTACCACCACCTACCATCAATGCTCGAGCCCTAAAAGGACTAGAGAGGTTTAATTTAGCCATGGTGGAGGGTAATATTGAGCTTGGCTTAATTATGTTGTACATGCTGTTGGTGCCCTTTTGGGTTCTAGTTCTTTCTGCCCTTTCAGGAAAATACTCATGCTAAAATTTTTATTATCTGATTAACTTTTGGGGGGAATGATACAAAAAGAAAGGAGGATATTCACTCTATGCATCCATAGAGGGATGAGTTGTTGGATTTCAGAAGGGGAACTTGAGACTGAATTCTGAGTAGTAGAACATTGATGGATGGGGTTAAAGTTAGAATCTATATCTCTGAAGGGAATGTTTTGTTTTCATTTTCTGTTTTGAGTGTTTGCAGCTTTGTTGAAGAAGGGCCTTTCATCTTTCAGTGTTGTATATTTGATGAAGATTAATTATTCAGTTGAGCAGAGGATACTGATATAGACGGTCTTGCTTTTTGTTATTGATACAATACACTGTTCTGTGTTAAAAAGATACCCATGTAGTATTTAAGCCAAAACCTCAAGGGTGACTTCTGTCATCTACAGTAGTGACTGAGGATGGAATTAGGGAAATCATATGAAAAGTACCTTCAGAGAGAAGGGTGCTGCTCAAAATAATGAGTGCATAATACCAGGATAGGAGCTTCTGTGGATATAATTCCTTTAGGAGAAATGGCTGTTCTTTCTGTCATGAAAAGATGCCATGGAGAGGCGAGCGGAACAAAGCAGAGATCATCCAGATCACTGCAGCATCAGGAGAGCTATTTTGGTTTTGTATTAAGATGGGAGGTAATCAACCAGTTTATGAAATGTTAGGGCAAAGTTACTAGAGGGAGGTAGTTGTTGCAGATGAGTCTGGAAGTGAGTGAGGCCAGGACGAGGAAGGGATGCTCCTTAGTCGTCAGAGAAGTGCAAATTAGAACCCCAGTGAGGTGCCGTTGGCAGACAGAAATAGGCTTTACTGAGAATAAGCATTTCAGAGGATGTGAAGAAGCAGGAACTTCTACACTTTGCAATCTGATTAGGCCATTTCTTAAAATGTTAAACACAAATTTACCCAAAGCCACAGCAGTTGCACTCCCAGGTGTTACCCAAGAGAAATGAGATGTATGTGCACACAAAGCAGTAGATACATAGAGGCCTGAGAGTAGACACAGTCTCCATGCCCCTCCCCAGTGAGGAAATGAAGAACATGTGGCTTATCTGTACCATCAACTCCTGCTCAGCAGTAAAAGGAAGAGAAGGTCTGACACTTTCTGTAACAAGCATGAACCTCAGAAACATTAAGTGGAAGAAGAGAGACCTAAGAAACCTTGAGTCATCTGTACTGGTGGCTCTGTGGCCAAAGGATGTGGCCAAGACCCTTCCTCACCTGTCCTCTGTACCCATGTGCTGTGAGGTGCTGCCGTGCTGGACAGCTTGGCGCCTCAGCTATGCTTTCTTCCATGAGGCCCTCCCCGTGGCACCCTGTGACCCTTTGGTTTGAGCTTCTGTTATTGCACTCATGTCATCCCTGACTGGGCACTTCTTCCCGCTCCCCTACCTCCTGTTTCCCTCACCCCCACAGCCCGCCCCTCCTCCCTGCAGCATCTAGTGTTAAGGCCCTGTCCATAATCAGTAAATATTTTTCTCACTCTCTTGTGCTATTTTCCAAGTTGCACATGAAGATCATGGTGAAGTGTATAGGATTTCTTTTGTATCGACTGAGAATGTGTTCACAAATGTTGTTCCTATGCTTTCCCCCTCCACTTTACTGTGTGTGTCTTGCCATATACCCACAGCCTGTTCACTGATGATGTTGTAGTCATAAATCTCTGCAAGCTCTCTTTCCTCAGCCTTGACTGTGTACAAAATAACCCTCCAGTGTGGTTTCTGCTCATGTGCCCTCAAGTCCTGATGCTCCTCAGTGTGTCTCCACACACTAAGGCCTCCGCATCTCTGTCCCTTCTAGGCTCATTTGGTGGCGCTTCCCAGAGCTCTTTGGCAGCTGCCAGCACTCATTTCTCCTCCCTTCCTTCACTCTTAGGATGAACCTCCACCATACACATCCTTTGCTGCTTCCTTTTATTCCGGCTCATTATCTGAAGGTGGTTGGTAGCTTTGGGTGGGAGTTCCAAAAGGAATTTAATCATTTGTGAAATATTTATTGAAATTTCAACCTAGAGAAGAAAAAAACTTAGTAATTTTTGTCTCTGAGCTTTTCCATGCAAGTATTAACCTTGGGAAACAGTAAAAAGAATGGAGAAGGAGCCTGTAATTCATTTGTGTGGTGGGCAAGAGACATCAGGCCAGTGAAGATTATTCACAAGGAAACTCCCGAGAAATGCAGGGAACATGGGAGCTTAGTAGGGAGCAGCCCAGAGTTCTGAAGAATTTACATACTTGAGTGGAATATAATTTTGCACCTGAACTTTCCTCTCAGGGACTCATTTGGAAACTCACAGGGAGAAAGTTTAGCTCCTGGCCTTGTGATATGAGTATTGATCCAGCAAATCCCCATTCTTTGCAGCTTGATCTCCTTGACATATCTGTTTCTAAAGGACAGGCCCACAGTTCCTGATAGTGGTGAAGATCAGAGTGTGACTTAGCAGATGAAGGTGCAGCACGCACACACAGTGACGCAAAAGCAGGGCAGTGAGAGACACTCTCTCTCTCTCTCACAAACACATGCACACGCACACAGCAGCTGCTCTTAGACTGGCTGCAAGACAGGGCCTGTTTACCGGCTCGCTCTTGGTCTTCTTCTAACCTTTGAGCGAGTTAATTATGTTCATAACCAAATGTACTGGTAGGAGGTGGGTCCTTGTTGGAGGTGGTGGATCACTGGGTTGTGCCTTTTGGAGGATGAGTCTCTTACTGGTGCTCTTCCCCGTGCTCTGCTTCCTGGCTGCCATGAAGCCAGCAGCTTTGTTCCACCCATCCTCTGCCATGATGTTTCTGCTTTGGAGCCAGCTAACCATGGACTGAAACCTCTGAAACTACGAGCCAAATAAACCATTTCCTCCTTTAAGTTGTGGATGTCACATAGTTTGTCTTTATGATAAGAAATCTGATAACAGGAAAATAGAAAAACCCTATGTCAGAGTATTTCTCTTGGAGATGTGGTTCTGAGGTACCCTACTACCTTTCCTCAGAAAACTGTGGTGACTCTGATTTCATCTTCTAAATAAGACATCGGAAATGGGTTCTGGGATTGCTGCTTACATTTTTGGTGCTTTTCTCCTTTTGTACCTCTCAGTGTATATCAGTGCTCTGAGGAGACAAAAGACCATGGTTTTCATTCTGGGCTCCAGTGCATTTAGCTGAGTTGTCTTGGACAAGTTACTTAACTTCTCCATGTCTCTAAAGTAGGTAATAATGGTAACCACTGACTAAAGATGTTTGAAGAATTAAATGAGGTCATATACACAAAAGGGTAAGAATAGCCTGTTACGTGCCATGCACTCAGTAAATGTTAGCTTTTACTACTTTATTTTATTCACAAAAATAGCCCAGCAAAGATAAACAAGACAAATACTGTCATTCCTGTCTTCAGATGAGGAAACATGATATGTTTACATATTTTGGACAAAGCTTGTAGAGTAGTACCCAATATCACTTGTTCACATTCCCTTCTAGGATTTCCTGACCAGTCAGTCTCCGATGCTGTGTTTGGCAATATTCTTATTTGGTTAGCTAGATTTCCTTTGGAAAAGGAATGAAACAATTTTATGCATGGTATTTGAAAAAACACTGGCTTATTCCATAGTATGTCACTACATTTTCTTAAACCATTAATGTTTTAAGTTACTGGGTTTCTGTGAGACAGACGTGAATTGGAAAGTACTTTTTTGGATTCATTATTGTAATCACATTTAATTAATATTTTTATGGTTACACAGTGTAAAGCATTTTTAAAATGACATAAATTGGGATTTTAGAACATTCAGAAGTTAAGTGTTTTGATGTAATTTTTTCAATATCTGCTTATATTCCTAATTCTTGGAATTAGGAATTTTTATATTTTTTAATTCTTACAATTAGGAATAGGAATTCTTATTCTTAATTTATATTCTCAATTCTTGACTCTTTCACTTTCATTTTTAAAATGAAAATAGGTTATTGTATTCTATTTGTTCACTTTTCTTTGTGTTTCTGAGCTTACCAAAAAAATTGGGAACTGGTACAAATCTAAAATTTTAACTCACCTGTGTTTGGACATCTAGGATGTTCCAATTGTGTGCTTTCTAACAGACACAAAAGAGGGTGTTTGTTTCCCCCATATCATGTTGCCAGACTCCACAGGCAGAATTTTGTTAAATTATTAATAATGATGCTCTAAATTAACAAAGACCTACCTTTAAGTCTTTTTTTTTCTACTATATAAATCATAATGACTCCAGAATTTCTAAGTGTTGATTTTTAAGCACATACATGATTAATGGGGTTAAATTTGTGATGTCAACTCAATTTTCTGTGTTTGTAAGATAATAACATCAAATAGGAAATTGTCATTTAAACATTTGATAATTACTTTTTAGTAGGCAAAAATGCTTTGAACCCGAAGGAACTATATAATAGCTTCATTTTGAAGGAAGATATAAAAATTAGCCCTTTTTTTTCTAAATATGACACATACTAAAAAAATTCATAAGAAAGGTAATCTATTAATATCTCCAAGTGAAAGCTTATAGCAGTAAATTTAAATTCATAGCCCTGAAGGCTGTGCTTTATTTTTTAACCATATGTTTAAAAGGCTCCTGTGTCATTTCCGTGTAAGGACAGGTTTTCTTTTTTTTTTTTTTTTTTTTTTTTTTGAATGGATGGGTTTTCTTGGTGATCACTTGCTAGTGTAGCATCATGAAGTGAGTGCTTCAGAAAGTACAGGGAAGGTAAAAAAGTAAATGTTTTGTCTTGAGATTTTGACTGCCAGCCACTATTAATTTATTTATATTTGAAGACTCCCATTTCTGAATGTTCCCTAAGTAGAGTCCTTTGCATAACCTGTTACATTTTTAGAGATCAAGTGACCAATCTCCTAAGTTTCTCTTCCAGAGGATAAATACATCACGCTTCTCTTTTCTTAATGTCTGTATTTAAAAACTATCATCTCTGCTTTGGTTGTTGACATCTATTGTTTTGAGTTCTTCAATTTATAATTTTCTCTGTGAAGACATCTTCCCAAGGGAAGATTCTTCCAAACATATCATGACAAATTCCATTATCGCAGCCCCACATTGCCTTAAAACGTCTGCTGCCCAATTAAATATGCTACATTGCAGAATCTAGAAAGGCTGAACCAATGCGTCCTTCCTGTGAAGAGTGTTGATTATATCTTGCGGTGTTTGTATTGTGCCTGATCATTTTTATTATGATAGCCAGCACTCATGGAGCATTTACTATGTGTCCTATGCTGTGCTAAAACTTTTTGTGCATTAGCCCAGCAATGGACTGTAGTGCTATTATTTTTTCTATTGAATGGATTGAGACTTAACAGAAATGAGGGCAGTTCTCCCAGTTCTTGCAGCTTAATTTTAATCCAGATAAAACTGATTCAAGGTAAAATTGTTTCTGATTCTCTGTAGTGTACTGCATCCCTACATAGAATATATGGAAAACTTTATATGAAATATATGAAGCATTTCTATAAGCAAACTTTTTATAATGTAGAAATAAAAATATGCGACTTTAAAATTTGAAGAGTTATTGTATTTTAATTAGTTGTACAATGACTTAATTTATTTTAAAGGTTTTGTCTTAGGCTTCTCTGAGAAACAGAATCAATGGAAAAAAAATATATATATATGTATAATTATGCAAGGGGATGTAGTTAGATAGGCTTACAAATCCACAATGGTTATCTTTGTGCCAGAGAGTCAGAGGAGATAGTAGCTGTTCATCCCAGGAAGATGGAAGCAGCAGAAAAAGACGGATCCATAATGTAGGTCCCAGGTTGAAGGCCTGGATGTTCACTGTGGAGTTGCCAGGCAAGTCTGTTTTAGAAGGCTGAAGAAACTGGAAACTGAGCTCCAAAGTTGATAGAAAAGACCAGTGCTCCTCCACACTGGAGACACTTTCTTTTTCTTTCCCCCTTCATCCCATCCAGGCTATAGCCTATTGGTTATGCCACCCACACCAGGGGTGGATCTTCCCCATCAGTTTGCTGGCTTACATGTCAGTCATCCACACACACACTCAGAGCAGCGCTCCTCTAATCTGTCAGGTAGTTTTCCTCCATTCAGCTTGACATACCATGATTAATTCTCAGGGTTCTACTCTGACATGACTGTGGTAGTTACATTTACTCCAGTGTATATTTTAAGGATCAAGAGTATATTTCACAGATTAATTTAGTTCTCTCTTATTATTATTCTGGCTTTTGGTGCTAGGGATTGAACCCAGGACCTTGAGTATGCAGTTTGTGCTCTTTCACTGAGCTACACCCCTAAGCCCTCTGTTTATTATTATTATTGTTATTATTATTATTAGTAGTAGTAGTAGTAGAAGTAGTAGAAGTAGTAGTAGTAATGGTTGCTCCAGGGATCAAACCCAGAGACACTCTACCAGGGAGCTATACCCAGTATTTTTTGGGAGAGAGTCTCACTAAGTCTCCCAGGCCTAGGCCTCCAGCTTGTGATCCTCTTGGCTCTCGTATTATTTTAGGTGAACAGTACTGACCCCTGGTTATGCCTCTCCTCTTAGGAGTAGATAGCAAGGGTATTTCCTTAAAGAAGAAATGCAATATATTTATGAATTATGGATGCCAAGATTAAAACATTTTATCAAGAAAGAAAGTCGCTTTTGGATTTTTTTTTTTAAGTAAACAGCTGTCAGCAGTTAATCTTGTTATCTTGGAAGCCTATAATATATTTTGGGTTTCTTTTCAAAGCATCAAGAGAAATCACTTGTTAAAACTTCCTTGGGCTGGGGATTTAGCTCAGTGGTTCTGCCACCTGCCTCGCAAGCACAAGGTCCCGAGTACCAAAAAAAAAAAAAAATCATTTAAAGAAAAAAAACAAAAAAACTTTCCTATAGGATATAAAGCTGTTGTTTTAATTAGATGCTCTTAAGTAGCCATTGTGTGTTGCTAAAAGCTTACTTAAAATTTGATTAAATCATCTTTCTCTGTGCTTTTATTTCCTCACTTTTAATCCTATTTACCTTTATACCTGTTTTTCAAAAAAAACCTATTCAACATGACTTTGACTCACCTTTATTCAGAATTATTTCTTGTATTACTTTTGGTGTGATATATTTCTGGAGAAAATATTGGATTGTTTATTCCTTTCTAATGGCTTCTCTCATTAAGGCGTGAGCAGGTGGGTGGGTGTCTCCAGCAGTGTAAACAATGTTCCATTGTGATCTTTCATTTAAATACAGACATTTACAGAGTCCTGTGATGCTACAGGTGTGTCTGACACAAAAAATTGCTAGATGTTTTTAAATTGTCATCTTTTCAAAGAACGAAACAAAATAAATCATCCAGAGAGCAACAAATTTAAAGTTTTGTGGCAGGTATTAGCAGATAAAATTTTTATCTAGTGGATAATATTTCTAGAATGATTTGAAGATATGGAATTTGGCTTTATGAATATTGTTTTTGTTAATGTTGTTAGAGCATATACTTTGGTAGGTAAAAGAAAATAATGGAAAAGAATTCTCATTGTGGGCAGTGATAATTCCTATCAAAATTTAAAACTGAGATTCTTGTATTTTTTATTCTTCCAGTCTGAATTTCTTGTAATAATTTTTCTCATTGAAGTATAAGGAACACCCAGAAAAGCTGCTCAATTCCAAATGTGTTAGGTAGCTTTTGTCACTGTAATGGAACAGCTGTGATCACACACTGGGAAAGAGGATGGGGCTGTGTTGGCTCACACTTGGGGAGGTTCCAGACAGTGAGTGATCAGCCCTTTACTGTGGGTCTGTTCTGAGCCAGCCATCCTGGTAGTTGCAAAACCACATGTGTCATACAACAGGAAGCAGCGAGAAAGAGGAAGAGATCAGGGTCCCGTAATCCCCTGGAGGGTGCTCTCCTAAGACCTAAGGACCTCCCACAAGGCCCTTGGTCCTAGAGGATCCACCTTCTCTGAAGAGTCCTCCTAGAGATTAAGCCTTACATCTGGGCTTTCAAGGATATTCAACATCCAAACGTGAGCTCTCAGTTTGTCTTAATGAATTTTGGAGAGTGAACACTGCTGTGCAAGAACTACCAAGATCAAGAAATAGAATATAAGCCTGGCATGGTAGTGCATGCCTGTAATCCCAGCACTCCAGGAGACTAAGGCAGGAGCACTGCAAGTTCCACCCAAACCCAGGCGTGACTTGGTGAGACCCTGTCTCTAAAAAGAGGTCTAGGGATATAGCTCAGTGTGATAACCCAGGGTTCTATCCCTGCTAGCACAGACGCACATGCACACACACAGGAAGAAGAAGCAGTAGAGCCTTACAGTGCTCCACAGGGTTCCCGTGAGATTTGCCGCAGCAATCCCAACCTCAGCCCTGCAGCACCTGGAGAACGTACAGTACTGCTGTTCTGACTTCTGTAATGAAGCTGAGATTTGCCTATTCCTGATCTTAATAGATATTAAATTATGTAGTGTATAGTCTTCTGTATTTGGCTTTCTCAGGGGGTGGTTTCTTTGTGGCAAGGTTTTTGGAGATTTGTTTTCTTGGGAATGGGGATGTTGCTCAGTGGTAGAGGTCTTGCTTAGCATGCATGAGGCCTTGGGCTCCATCCCCAGCACTGGGAAAAAAAAATAAAATGGCAGATTTCTACTCTTGCATGGTTAGAAGGCTGTAGAAATTACTTCTTACTAATTTTGGTTTGTTGTATTTTTCATAAAGAATTTGTCCATTTCCACAAGAAGAAACCCAGAATAGCAAAAGCAATTCTAGGTAACAGAGACATGGCAGGGGGTATCACAATCCCCAATCTGCAACTATACTACAAAGCTACTGCGATAAAAACAGCATGGTACTGGCAAAGAAACAGACCTGAGGACCA
>NW_004624756.1:1410166-1571073 GCF_000247695.1 Heterocephalus glaber | reverse complement strand
GAAAAAAATAAGAACCAAGATGCATTATGTAAAGGTACAATTCCCAATGAGAAATGTAATTGTGTTGTATACCTACAATGTACCAATAAAAGAATTTAACAGCAACAAAAAAGAATTCGTCCATTTCCTCTAAAATGGTATTTTTTTAAACTTGCAGGTTCTTTTGCACCTTTAGTTATATCTCCTCTATAACCTTCAGTTATGTCTGTTGTATCTCTGACAGTGTTTTTTAATAGCTGATTTTGATAATCTGATCTCTCTGTCATATGTACACATGTGGAGTTATTTTTTATTGGTCTTTGTGGGTTTACTAACTTTATTAGTCCCTTTGAAGAACTAGCTTTGTTGAATTTGCTTATTTTTTTCAAAACAAGATTACTTTTAATTATAGTTCAGTTCTAAAACAAACCCAGATCTGGCACACAGCATCTTCTGAAGAAAGGAGTGTTAGTGAAATAAAATCAAGAAATTGTAGGTATAACTCAACCCCTAAATGTTTACATTAATAATGTTTTTACTGGAGTGTTAGGAGGAGAGAAGCAAGCAAGCAGAAAGCCAACAGTGAAAAATGGATGCAAAGAATAGAAAGCAGTTGTAAGTGCACTATCAGGCACTATCTTTTTTTAAAAATAATTTCCTTTGTTTTTTGTAATTTTGAAGCAAAACAGTTATTGATACACTTTCAGTATACATAATGATCACATTCATCATAGGGAATTTGTACCTGTATAGGATATATCTTGCTGCTGATTTTTTCCCCATTCCTCCCACCCTTTGTTTAAAGAAAATGGAAACCAAGCTTTTGTAAATAAGGAGAGGAAGAAGGGTCGAGGTGGGGGGCTGCTTTTTTTTCATTGCTATTTTCTACTTGAGTGCTTCCTTTTTATTACTGTGACAGTCTTTTCATTTATGGAGATAGGGTTGAGTTAATTTGCTATTTTTCAAAATCTTGATGTAGGGATGATTAGATAATTATTTGCCAACTTTTCTTGCTTACTAATATATACATTTAGAGCTATTGATTTCCCCCTGAGTATGCCTTTAGTTATATCTCAGAAATGCTGGGGCCGGGGATTTAGCTCAGTGGTTTTGCAGCCTGCCCCGCAAGCACAAGGACCTGAGTTCGATCCCTGGTACCAAAAAAAAAAAAAAAAAATTAAAATCATAGTTTTTAATTCACTCAAAATAGTTTTCAGATTTCAATTGTGATTTTTTTTCTTATATTCATTTGCTATTTAGAAATGAGTCATTTAATTTATAGTTATTTGGGGATTTTCTCATTACTCTGTGGGTATAATTTATATCTTAATTCCATTCTAGCAGTAGCAATTCAGGAACATACAACAAGGCAGTTAAAATTTTTTGGGTATGATTTCACAGTATCAATATTCTATTATGTAGTGAGACTTTATGGCTTAGTGAGTGGTCACATCTGGTAAATGTTCATTGAGTGCTCTAAAGAAATGTATTCTGTAGTTAGTTTTGTGTGTGTGTGTGTGTGTGTGTTGCATTTATTTCCTTTTCTGTCAGATTTATTTTTATATTTTTGGACTGTGTTAATTATAGTATACATATTTAGGATGATTGTATCCTTGTCATCGACGAAATGACCCATTTGTCTGTATTAAATACTTTCAAAATGTAACTCCTTCTTATAGCTACCTCACATATCTGTTGGTTAATGGTCATAGCATGTATCTTTTCCCATTATTTTATGTTCATTTCTGAATACCTATGTTGCTAGGTGTGTCTCTTAAAAACAGTTGGTATTTTTATTCAGATAAACCATCATTGACTTATAATTTGGTATTTAGTGCATTTATACTTAATGAAATTACTGGTCAGTTTGGATGAAAATCTGTTTTTCTACTAGTTTTGTATTTCTCCCTTTTCTTTGTTCCTTTTTCCACTTCTTTTTTTGCCCTTTTTCTTAAGCACTTTTAACAATTATTCCATCTTTCTTGCCTCCTGCTCATTAACTCTGCAGAAGATGGATTGCAAAGACTTACCTTATGGATTAGCATATTCAAATCTGGAGATGTGTTTTGTTCAACATTGTTTAATCAGGTGATTTTTTTCCTTGACACTGGAACACTCTGGAGAGAGAGGCAGGGATTCCCAGAACACCCAGCTTCCTTGGGGAGACACTCAACTCATCTCAAGGCTTATTAGTCAAGATGTAGGACCTTTATATTATTTCTACAGTACTTATTTTTTATATATTTTTTTAAGATTTGTAGAGACTCTGGGGTTATGTAACAGGGCAGCAACCAGTGGAATAGTTATTGCTGCCCAGAATGTAAGAGTTGAGTCTAGGGGAACTCAAACTTAGTCCTCTGCAAGGAGCCTCCCCGAGAGCATGGACCTCAACACCGAAGGCCCACCTGCAACTGGACCTGTTTGGAAGACCCTAAGGGATGGACACCTGTTTATCTATTACTTATCTCCTAACCTTCTACTTTCTTTACAGTCCATGAATGAATGGACTGGTGTTTCCAGCTTCTACTCTGGCCACTAAATTTAAAGAATACATAGTTTTAAATAATACAAATTCTTGGTGAGTTATTGCAAGTTAGAATACACACCTATAAGAAATGTAAACATGCTCTCCTGTTCTGAGGTTGTTAACCCTAAGCCAATTAAGTATGGGAATCCATCTGCTAAAAGTGAAGCTGTTATCTGCATAGTTAATATTATTCCATTCTTCCTGACAATAATTAAAGAGCATGCATCTGCTCATCCAGCAGAGAGGCAACTCATTAGACAGAGGTTAAAAAGAAAAGGATGGAACAATTATGACTCTTCCCAAGAGGATTTGCATTTCAGATAGGATTATGAGAAGAGGGTGGCACTTGTCCCAAAGAAAACTATCTGTAATGATAAAGAGTTGGATACTGTTTTGCCTAATTAAACAGTCTTCCTCTTCTCCTACACAGTAGTTGGGACAGGAAGAAAAGGAGTCATGATAGTAAATGATTAGAAAATAAGCTCTGACTTCAGGCAGAAAAAAGGTGGACAGTTTAATTGGAATCAAATTTAATTTTTATGCATTGTCAAACACAATTCTGAGTACTTGAAAATTCTAATAATCTTTTTTCCTTTTTCAGGTGTGTCCTCTTTAAGTATTCAGTTTGCCAAACTCCCAAAGGGATTAAAGCATTTAAATTTATCTAAAACCTCATTATCACCTAAAGGTATAGTATATCTTAACATTGTAGCTCTAATATTGCTGTAGTTAAAATTATTCTGTTATGTACCTGCATTTAAAAATATATATACTGACAGTTTCAAGATTAATAACATTACAGAATTTAAATTTGATGGTTTAAAATTTGATGGTTTTAAATGGAGAATTTTCAAATTTATGTACCGTTTTTGAATTTTTTAAGCTGTGAGTCACTGAACACACCCCTGGCTGTCTCTAGCTTCATACCCCATGTTCCCAAAGGCACCTGGTTGTATTTTCTTGATTTATTCTGGAATAAACAAGTTGACCCCCACATCCAACTGTCAGGTGGATTCTCTGCTTCACAGGAAACAGAGAAAATGATTGGGCCTCACTGCTGAGACCCTGCAATAGCCTCCTTTACATCTGTTTTTTGTGTCTGGAAATTGCCTCATTTTCTCCCCAGGCCCTGATCTCACTCCTTCTTCCTGTTGTTTATCCAGTTGCTCATCAAATCTTGCCAATTCTATTATTTCGCCCACTTGCACCTCCATAACAGTATCAGAAATTATCCCACATTCATTCTGCCCTAGTACATCTTCACTCTTTGCTCTGGATACTCGAAAAGTTTTTCTTTCATTGCCAGATATTTTTGGAGAGCTCTTGTTTATTTTATAAAAGCTTATCTTTGACGGCCTCTGTTGGGATGTGTCCCCTCTTCCCGAGGCTTCACCAGAATCAATTGCTCTTTGGTATTATTTCTTGATCACATATATGACATTATTGTGGACATGTTGTCTTTCCTATGAGAGTGAGGCTTTCCTCTTGGCCTGTGGTTCTCTCGTCTCTGTACCTTCAGCTCCTGGCATAGCTTTTAAGAGCACCACGAGGATTCCGAGATTTCTTGAATGGAAAAACGCCACTTCCTAAATAGATCCTCATCTTTTGGTGGCACTGTATGTGCCCTTGTTATGTCACACTTTTCTCTCACTGTGAATGTGCTTACATCATCTCTTTGGATCCCCCGCCGCCGAATTTGTAAGATAGAAATAAGAGTGTCTACTTTACCATAGCGGGTAGGGTGAAATGAGTTAATGTAGACACAGTGTGATTTTTGGCACAGAGGGCTTAATAAATACCAGCAGCTGCCATCACCTTCATCATCCTCATCTTCTGCCCTCATATTTTCAAATACATTCATTTGAGCCCGAGACAAACTCAATGTCCCTGCATGCAGATCTTGTGAATTCCTGCTCACCTGTAAGCTCCCCCTGATGTTTCACTCTTTTTGAAGCTTTTCCAGGCCTCCCCGACAGCTCCCCCTGATTCCTCTTCCTATCTCTGAACTCCAGAATCAGTCCCTCTACTCCAGTATCTTCCCCCTTGCACTTGGATAGTATCCTAGCCTGGGGTGTCTGGGTGGCCCGGGCTTTGCCTCGCTCATTTCTGTGTCCTGGCCCCGACATATCCCTGGCCATCACTGAAAGTGCCTTGGTAAAAGAATGAAGCAGAGCAGGCCCTTGGTTTTACATCCATCCAGTTGCACATGGCTCTGAATGTGCAGTTACACCCAAGTGATTTGAAATTGGAATTAGTTCCACAAGTCTCATTATTTTCTGTGCTCATATTCATGCACACATGGTTAAGATTAAGGCATGAAAGTAAACTACCACAGGGAAAGATTTTCCAAAGAGTTAGTGTTTTCTGAGCTGATGCCAGGACCATTTCCAGACCCTTTCTCTGCACAATCCCTGTTATACCTCAGAAAGTCAGCTTTATCCGAACTTTTATGTTGAACATTATCAGTGCATGGCATACTCATAATAAAGATTTAGAAGATACTGAGAAGTATAAATAAGAAAGTAAAAATTACTTTTAATGCCAGCATCATGAGAATGTCACTGGTCACAACTAGTGACAACTTGCTGTGCTATTTTCAGTCCGTAGTGTGTGTGTGTGTGTGTGTGTGTGTGCGTGCATGTGTGCATGCACACACATATAGTACACATGCACCTATGGAATTATATTGTGCTTACCATTTCATAAGCTTTTTTCTTTACAAAGTGAATTGTGATCATTTATCTCAGTAAACACATCGCCACTTTCAGTGGTCACATGGTATTGCAGAGTATGGAATATAGTCTATAATTTATTTAAATAATCTGTCCCTATACAATTGCATAATTGTTAGCTCTTAGCAATGCCAGCAACACTAACATGAATTTGGTCACTAAATTTTGTCATTTCCTTAATTTCTTTTTTTAGGATAAGTTTCTTTAAGTAGAATTACTAGCCAAAGAGTAGGTTCATGTTAAAGGCTTGTTTTCATGTTTATTTCCTTGTGACCTCCATAAACTTTTTCACACTATTACTATCTTTCCTTTGCATTCTGATTATTCTCCCTTTTAATTCTTTCTCAAGCATACTAGATTCTTCTAATGTTTTAATTTCTTTTTCTCCACTTGTCTTTAATCATTTGCATTTCTTTTGGCAAATTACCATTACACATTCTTTGTTGTCTGTTTATACTGTTGTCTTTTTTCTTAATTTATATGACTTCTCTGCATATTAAAAGTATTCATCTTTTATCATGTGCTTCATAGTATGAGCATAAATCTTTGAAAGATAGGACTTTCAAAAATTTTATTGTATTTCATTATTTTAATGTATTTGTTCACTATTATAAAACAAACTGAAGGATGCAGTGATCATTTGTCCTTCCCTGGGAGAAGCTTTTGTTCCCAGGTCCCTTGTGCTGCCACTTCTCACTTGTGGAAAAGCAGGTTGCTCTACATCTTAGTAGACAAACGAATGTTTTTTTTTGTTTTTTGGTGCCAGGGATTGAACTTGGGTCCTTGTGCTTGCGTGGCAGGCGGCGAAACCACTGAGCTAAATCCCCAGCCCTGCTCTATATCTTAGTAATGATAGCCACGACAGCCTGTGCCTTCACAGGCGAGGGTCCTAGTTCCTGTTTTCCTCTGTGCTGCCATAGAATAGATGTACATCATCAAAACGTGTTGATATTGTTTTATAACATGTGACCCAGAAAATAGTAAGTTGTACCTTTTAAGACAAAGATCTTGAAATATCGTGTTTTTTGTTTGTTTTTCAGTGAGGATCTCACTGTGTAGTTCATGCTGGCTTGAACTCACTATGTAGCCCAGGCTGGCCTCGATCTTGCATCTATTTTCTTGCCTCAGCCTCTCTAGTGCTGGGATTATATATTTTTAAAAATTAACTTCGTAAAGGCTTATATAGAGATTCTGAAAGGTTTACAGTTTCAAAATAATTAGATGAAATTGCAGTTTTAAGTTTCTGCTGAATTTGACTGACACTTTTTTTCTTGAAAAACAGTTATATTCACAACTTCATAATTTAAGACGGATTAGAAAAAAACTCCCCATGACATCTCCATTGCCCCAAATGCCCCTTTTTTCTCTCAGACATTAGCTCTCTGTGTTTCTGGATTTCTAGCAACTATCCTGCTGGTTGGCAGATTCTGTCGTGGCAGGGCCATCTGGTGCTACCTGCTCCAGCTGTAAACACTCCAGTAATAAACATGAGGAATGGTGAAAATCACTAGAGAGCCAGAATCGAGAACTGCATGCAGATTTGTGTTGAGCTTGGGTTGTAAGAGTGTTGATTTTCTTCCAGTCCTATACAGTCACAATTTCCTGCTCAGAGTGGGCTGATGAGCTCAGGCTTCATGTGCACACAGACTCAGAAATAGAGAGGAAACCTTGCTTCCCTTTCAGTGGTGTGAGGCTGAGCTGATAACGTGAGTCTCTCCAGAGTCTGCTCTGATGTTAGCCACCTGCCGAGTGCCCACACACATCAAGGAGCATTTTGCTGTCGGAACTAATTTGACCTTCTCATTTTGGAATTTATTTATTGGGTTTTGTAATATCTCACAAAGGGCATGATTTTACAAATGATTTCCTTAATGAGAGTCTGGTATTCTCCGTATGTTTCAGACTCACTTGTTTCATTTATAAAAACAGATGAATACCCCCAATAGAACAAACTAAAGGAAGTTGGATACTTGAACAGTCACAGGAGATAATCTCCAGAAGTTATCCTTTCTTTCATCAAATGCACCTCATTGAAACTCCACCCCCTTTGTTGCCTCCTTGACAGTAGTGTCTTCATTGGATAGTGAGCACAGTCGACCCTCAGTATGTGCAGGAGGTTGGTTCCAGGGCTCCTTTCCCTCATCCTGGGTATCCAAATCCACAGATGCTTCCCAAGTTCCACATATAAAATGATACAGTATTTGCATAGAACCTACATATACCTTCTTATGTATTTTTACTCATTTCTAGATTACTTATAGTACTTAATACAGTGTAAATCTATGTAGTTGTTATATAATTTAGGGAATAATGACCAGGAATAAAATCCATATGTGTTCAGTGCACATGAGACTTTAAAAGTATTTTTAGGGCCGGGGATTTAGCTCAGTGGTTTCACCACCTGCTGCGCAAGCGCAAGGACCCAAGTTCGATCCCCAGTACCAAAAAAACCAAAAAAAACAAGTAAAAGTATTTTTAATCATGGTTGCTTGAATCCACAGGTGCGGAACCCAGAGATTGCAGGGCCATCTGTAGTTTCCTGCCTTAGTCATGTTCCTAGTTGCTGAGCACAGTACCACACATTCACAACTTAAAGGAAGAAAGGTTTGTTTGGCTCACAGTTATAGTCTGTGGTGGGCTGGCTCCAGCCCAGGATGTTAGGGCAGAGGGGCATAGTTAAAGAGAAGCTGCTCCCCTCATGGGAGCCAGGAAGTAGGGAGAGAAGGAAGAGCCAGGAGGGAGATACGCCCTGGCAGATCACATTCCCATGACCTGCCTCTTCTGACCAGGCCCCACCTCTTAACACATTTAGCTCTAGCACCCCCATGATTAGGCTTTGGAAGAACATCCACATGTAAACCATGGCATCACCTGTCTGTGTTTGTCACTAAACTGGCCTTTGACTGGGGAGGTGGTATCCCTGGATCTCAGAGGCTCCTGTGTAGCAGTATACAGTAGCTCCTAAGAAAGATTTTTGAAATGAAAAAATATTACTTAGGTAACACTGGTGTTTCACCCTGGAGTTTAATTAATTTTCTTCATGATAATCATTACACTTTCCCATGGCAGATAATAGAATGGGTTTTAAGTATGTTTCCCAATACCCTGCACTTTGTAAGCATTTGATAAATGTTGGGTGACAGTCAAGAGATGCTTCCTTGTCCTTAACTAAAACATCTTCCATTCAAAGCCTCTCTCCTCTGTATCCAGCATCCACTAACCTTTGAGAAATGGCTCACTGGCCTTTGTCAGGCCCAAGCTGGACCCAGCACCTCTCTCTGACGCTGGAAGATGAGACAGTAGTTCTGTGTAGTGGGTGGAATTCCAGTGACACTATGTCTGCAGCCCCTGCTCTTTTCTTCAAGTCTTGCTGCCACAACTGTATCTGGCTCTTCCTCTAGATCAAGCTGGGCCACCCATCTCCAGGACAGCTGCCCGTCTCTGGACAGACCCTCTTACCTCTTTCTCTTTAGGGCAGTTGACACAGCCTAGGATTTCCGAAAAGAATTCTACTGAAAAAAGAAGAAATAAAATAATTTGAAAGTCTACCCAGATTAGAAATAGATAATTTGGAACCTCAGACTTTTGATGAAAACAGAGAGAGCTCTGTTGTGTCCTTTATCCCGTTATCCTGTGAATGATCATGGGAGATATTGAGAGTGTTTGAGCCCCTGGAGTGAGCAAACTCTGCTGGGCTCCTGTTTCACAGTGACCTACCTCAGGGAGCCTTTACTGCTTCATGACGAGGTGACCTGATAAAAATCCACCCATCCCAGGCTGAGACAGGCCTGTGACAGTGACTGTCATTCACATAGATGAGAACATTGCTCTCTCCATACAGTGATCTGCTCTCCTCATGTATGGCTTCTAGAGGTAGATTTGTCAGTGTAGCTCAGTTAATGTTACCTTGAGCCATAAATAGTGGGGATTGCTAATTAAAGGTTTTTCCTTTTGATTGCTTCTTACATTGTGTGCAGATACTGTTTCACTCTTTGTAAACTCCGTTTCAGTCTAAATTTAGCCTTGAGTATAACACATTTAAATACAGCAGTATATTCCTCCGTCAACTTCCTGGTATTTAAATAGACAAAATTACCTGAATATGCACATGTATCATTTAAATGCTGATGGCAGAGTTAAGAATCACCTGGAAGAATCCAGAGAAAGGATAAAAATTGTCAATGAGATTGCTTGCATCATTCTGGGACTTCAGTCAAATGCTTGTGTCCTCTGCAGAACAGAGCACAACCACTTGTATCGCTGCCCCTGGGTCCGTGAGATGGTTGTGTCCGATCCTCTCTGAGGGTATGTGTCAAAAAGGACACAATCACAACGGTCATACTTGGTGTCTGTGTTTATGGGTAACTTCAGTCCCACAATTTTGTGGGACTGCTGGGCCATTTATAGAAACTCACAGCCTCACGTCATCTCCTGGAGGGAAACTGAAGCCGGGTTTCCTAATGTTGCAGGGGTGAACAGCCTTTCTCAGTCCCTCAGTGCCAACCCGCTGACTGCCTCCACCCTCACCCACCTGGACCTCTCAGGGAATGTTCTTCGTGGAGATGACCTCTCGGTAAGGTTGCTTTCCCTGGCTTTCAGCTTCCAAACAGCTGTGTTGAATAAATGTGAACTAATTTCTGCATGTGACTTTCTGACTGACTTCCCTGCCTCTCTCTGTCCTGGTGCTTAAAGCCATGCAGTTACAAGTTTATGAAGTGTTTTAATGAAGGCTCGAGAACATTCCTTAATTAAATGTAATCTATCACCACACTTGATTTTTTCTCATATGATGCTGAAGTTCAAATGCTCTTTGGAAACACTTTTTCTACAGGAGTGTTTTTCATTTTAAAACATTTTAGCACGCTGGTTACAGTTGTCTGCTAAAAAAGATTGGTTGCATAAACTGACCTCTTTCATCATTAAACAGTATTGTTGGAGAGTCTGGTGGTCGCTTTTGTATAGATTGCAATTAAAAGGGGCTATTGGGATAAAACCAATCCTGATCTATTCCATGAATGAAATAAAAGTACCCTGTAGCTGCTCGTTAATGTTTGAGGCTAAAAGTTCTTCTTGATTATAACAAGATTTTTCATGTACCTGAGTTAGTAATAGAAATGTTGGGCAGATCTCATCAACACGGAGGATTAAGCATGACCTAATTACTGTATGTGGTGAGTGGTCTCTTCTGGCCATCGCGACGGTATTTTGGAGAGATGACCCTTTAACACCAGGACCTACAGCAACTGAGCATCTTTGAGGGGCTTGAATGAATTTGCATTCCAGTGCTCTTCGGGGATGAAAAACACTGACATTTATTCTCACTTTTTTTTTTTCTAACTCCTACTTGTAAGGCAGGCAGGGAGTACAAATGAAGACCTTTTTGTGGTTTTTTTTCTTTTCCTCTTTCTCTCCTTCACACTTGGGATCATTTAAATAATACTTAGTTCCTGGCTTGCCATGATTTTTGTGCTGCATTTTTCAATTTCATTTGTCATCTTTATTGAGGATTCATAAACCTGCTCCCTTCCCGGATGAAGCAGGGAGTCTGACACAAAACCACCAAACCATTATGGTGGCAAACATAGATGAAAAGAGGAAAGAAGAGACTGAAAGTAAATAAGACTCAGTTAAAAACAAGGGCATCATGGGTGCTTCATACAACAGCTCAACACCTGTATCCCTGGCCAATGGATCTTGCTCTGACTGACCTCTAGGGACAGTGGAGTGGATTGGTGAGCCCTGGGGGAGAGTGGGCTCCCAGCCAAGGACTGCTGAGGTTCTGGAGTCCCACAGCAGGTGCACAGGCTCCTGTCCTTGTCTCTGTGCCTTCCTGGAAAGTGGCTGGAAGGGTATTGGCCTAGTAGGGTCTTGTGACCACTTCAGGGTGTCAGCACTCCCCCTACTGGTGGCTGGGAGCAAAATCACTCACGTTAAATGTCCCTTTAGGTCACTAGCACCAGGCAATGAATGAGAGGCTAAATAACTGTGCAAATGAAGGCAAAATTATTTCTCTGAATCAGAGCCTTTCATAATTCAGTCTGTTGGCTGTGCCTGGTTTATTCGAAAGCATTTCCATGTTAATATTTTGTTCTTCTGATGTCCCTGATTTAGAGGGCTTTTCTGAAGAACCATGCAGTTACATTGCTGAGCTTAATGAGTGCTTGCCAACAAATGAGACACTCAGATAGCCTCGTCGGTGTTTGCAAGTGTCTGTTGGCAGAGAGCTCAGACTCAGTTTGTTGTTGGTGAGCTCTGGCTACTGCTCAGATGGGACAATTAGAGAACAGTAGGCATTAATTTCATTGTTTTGATCACCTTGCATGGGGTGTAAGTGAGAGAGGAAAGTTTAGGCGTTGTGACCCCTGATGTATCCTATCTGTATGTGAGACTAGCTGTGCTGCCAGGGCATCTGTGATTGATTTTTGGAAGTAACTAAGGTTAGAAAAAAATCATTAGAAAAATCATTATATTGGGCGGAAGAGAGTATAGCCTGGGACCATTCAATGGTTCAAGTTCAAATGAGTGCTTCCTTAAACACTTTCAAAACTGATTAGCATTTTGATAGGTTGACTGCAACCCAGGTGGTATTTTAATCTCAGGAGCTATAATTAATTAGCACCCTTCCAAAACTGTATAATAAAAATGAAGCTAATCAGGAAAACTAAGTAATGTGGAAAAATGCGGAGCGGGTGTTGGCAGTCAGGATTCCATTTGGCCATTTAAAAAAATTGGAATGTAATTTTATTTTAAATTCTCTGAGTTTTTGCTCCAGAAAATTCTGCAAATTTTCTTGGGAACAGCAGAGAATGATCTTGGGGAATATGGGCAGCTTTCTTTTAGAACAGTAACTTGCATTGTGCTCTGTGTGTGTGTGTGTGTGTGTGTGTGTGTGTGTGTGTGTGTGTGTGTTTCTGGAACCTAACATTTTTTTGTGTTTTTTTTTTTCCAAGCACATGTATAATTTTTTGGCCCAGCCAAATGCCATTGCTTATCTGGATTTGTCCAATACAGAATGTTCCCTGGACATGGTAATGTTTCTTTATATTGCTTTGGGGCTATCAACAGCTCTTTAGATGGGATACAGGGCTTTTTTTTCTAATGATTTATTTTCCTAAACCTAGAGATACTTAAAATGAGAGTGCCTTCTGTCTTCTCCAGGTCTGCGGCGCTCTGCTCCGAGGATGCCTCCAGTACTTAGCTGTGCTCAATCTCTCCAGAACTGTCTTTTCCCACCGGTACGGGTTTATTCCTGCTGTCATTGACATTTTGGAGTGTCTCTGAGAGGAATGTGTAGTGATAATGCAAATAGAAGTGATGGAGGTTGAAGACTGTACACGAAAGACAGCCATAAGCCATCATCTATGAATTATTAGGCCTTGACAGTTTAAGTTTTTGTTATAGCTTTTTAAACCACAGCTAAATATTCTTATTAATAACTCCAGTTTGACTATGTGAACTACACGATGATGCTCTGTTTTTCACCTGTGGACAAGCACCCTCTCTTGATAGTAGAAACCCTTTTAGAATCTTCTATAGATATTTCTCAGTGATGAGCTTAGAAGTTAGCATAAACTACCTGTGGGGGCAAAGAGAATACCAATCCCAAAGCTGCAACACTTTAATTTTGTACAGGAAGCAGAGACAAGTATTAGGGTCTCATTTTACCCTGCTGACTCTTAAACTCTTTACAAAATAAGGCATTAGGTTAGGAGCTGTAAGATTCACAAACAGCAACAAGTCAGAATGGAGAGAGAATATGGCAGAATTGTGGAAAGTACATGAGCTATACAAGTGTGGAGTTTTGGGGCCACCTAATATATCAGCACTGCTCGACAGCATTCACAGTCGTGACCACAAGTCATCATATTGTAGTCCTTGTGTTCTTTAATAACATGAGAATATTACTTAGAACTAGAGATACCTCCATATTTACTAGTACACTTTAGAAGCATCATATATTCAAGGATATAAACCTCACTTATTTGGAAAATTCAGCTTGTGGCATGCTTTATTCCACAAATATACATTGCAAATTTATCTATCTATATTTTAAAGTACTTTTGGTCCATTACTTCAGCAATGATGTGAATTTTTACAGTAGTGAAAATATGCCACAAATCCCTCAATGGAGAAAGGTCAGAGAGTGTAGAGTCTAGGAGTAAAAGGAGGGAGAAGCTGAGAGACTTCCAAGATACTGAATTTTGAGGGAAAGGGGCTAATTAAGTAAGAGTAGTCACTGAGGCTGTCTGGTCGACTTGTATGCTTGATGGCAGTTTAGGAATCCGTGTTTTGGTGGAGCTCTAACTGACAAGAGGACCTGAGATACCAGACAACAGCACAGCCTCTAAAGGTCTTTGTATAATCAGCTCTTTTGAGTCCACAATACTGTGAATTCTGTGATGGCTAGTCTTCAGTAGAGCTGTTAAGTTTGTAGAGCACAATTGTGCTAACAAATTGCCTTGTCTTCCAAATGAAAGGTTATGATTAAACTGTTTAATACCCCGCACCTTACCTAGATATAGTCATGGAAAGCCCCTAGTTATTATTTTGAAATTACTGCATTTACACTTAGGTGTGGATTGCTAGCCAGGCTGTTCATACTTTTGTTCACAGATAATTTCATAACTGTATCTGTCAGGGTAAGTAAGGTTGTTCTGCAGTGATCACAACCATACCACCAACCCTGACACCCACCTGCCCATCTTCATGGCTGTCAGCGGCAGTAGTTTTACCACATGTCCATTCAAGGCTGGCCATGTCACTTCACCCTGGTGGGAGCCTCTCTGTCGAGAGCACTGACAGTCATGTTGCACATGAAAAAGGGACCATGGCAATGCACATGCTCTCTGATGAAGCTTTTCTTGGGAAGTGGAACACACCATGTCCTTTCACATCCCATTGGCCATAGGGACTCCATGGAGCAGATCCTGCTGTCGGCGTGGTGGCAGTGCCTCATTGTGCCTCAGAAAGGGACAGTGGATATTTGGAAACCACGGAATTAACACTAACACAAAGCAGTAGGAAGAAAGCTATACTCAAAGAACCATTTAACATTTGCTTATCAAAAAATGGCCAGAAGTATATAAGCTAACACTGTTACACTCTCTAGATGGAGAGTTATTTAAAATGTTTAAAATTATATATTCTACCAGCTTACTTGGATTTTTTTTTTCTCAAAAAAAGAGAAAGATCCTGATAGCTTAGATTTTTCTAAGGAGCCTGAAATTATCTTGCTTTAAAATTTTATTTTTAACTTGTCAAATAGTGACAGGTTTCCTGAGTCATCTGTACAAAATATTATCGAATATTATGTGTATGAGGTAGGCCACTAGGATGCCCTTGCCCTGAGATTCTGAGTCCTTCCACAGAATAGGATTCATCATCATTGTTAGCTTACTACTCATTAGGCCAAGTGCTTTACATACAGTGACTTATTTAGTCCTTCCATCAATTCTGTAAGGCAGAACATAACAAACTGTTCTTGAATCCTGGTTCAAGTAGACTCTTAAATCCTGTTTTCTCTTAGACCCATATGGTGTTGACTCTTAACTTGTCCTTGAGTTGTGTGGTTTGATCCAATTACTTCCCACTGTAATAGCAAGGGGATGAATTGGAGGGTATGGCTATTTCATTTTTTTCTTTATTCTAGTATCTGACTTGGAATGATTAGATTTGCAGTGTGGATGTAGTAGCTAATTAGGCAGCTTGTCCAGCAGGCCTCCTACCACTCAGGAGTTCTGTGCTAGTCCTCAGCTGGACACCAGGTCTGTGTCTTGTTGCTTCTCAGGTTTGCTACATTTAAAAATACTGTTGCTGCCCGTGGGAAAACTCTTAAATTGATGGAAAAATATACATTTCTCACTTTCTGTTTTTTAACACTCAACATGGAATTTCTCCAAGGATTGAAATTCACTGGACTTCATTAGCTACAAAGAACAGGAATAAACGGTTTTGTGGAGTTAGTGATGTGTCTTAAGTATTCTTAATCCATGTAATAGGACTGGGTTTACATATCTAGGGTGCAGACATGTATTTTGTTTCTTTTTACTATAACATTTCTACTGCGAGTGGGACTGATTTATGGGTTATTTCATGGTGTCTGAATAACCGATAAACAAGTTTGCTGGAAATAACCACTTGAATGCCTCCTATGTCTTTTCAGGAAAGGAAAAGAGGTGCCCCCGTCTTTCAAGCAATTTTTTAGTAGTTCTCTAGCACTGATGCAAATCAACCTTTCTGGCACAAAACTGTCTCCTGAGCCCTTAAAGTGAGTGATTAATTCATTTTCTCCAGAGCTTTTAAAGTTCAGTTTCTTAATATGAGTGTGCTTAAGGGAACAGAGAAAGACATATAATCCAAAGACAGAAAAGGCAAAAAAGAGAATGCTTCTTTACTCTAAGACAGAAGAGTATGTTAACATATTTTAAGTACATTGTGCACTGTTGATGTTATTATATTGTCAATATAAAAATAATTCTCCCTTTGGTTTGTGTCCTTGGGAGTAGTCACTGATCTTTTACAAAAGTTATGTTCCGTGCATGTATGGAAATAACACTCTGAAACCCATGAATGCATTCAGTTCATTAATAAAACATTATTTAAAAATATGTGCCCAGGTACCATTGCCTTATATTAATGTCCATTCACCTCATTTTAGGCATGTTCTTATGTGTTTTAATCAAATTTCAACTAATAGTAATTGTCGAACTCTATATTATATACATTTTGTGTGCAACAGAATCAGTGTTTAAATGCTTCAGTGTCTGAGTTAAGTGTAGGCTGTCTTTGACTTTTTCACTTGAAGTTTGAGAGTAATTTGTTATTTTTAAGAATTCTATTTACCATCACCAGAAACACTCAGGCTTTTATGTACGAGGGTAAGAGAGTCAAATTCCCTGTATTTTTCAAGTAGTTGTGGGCGTGTGCATTGTCAGATTGACTCTGGTACATGTACACATTTCTCCTTTTCCCAAGCTAACATGTCAGTTAGCATTTACTCTCCCCTTGTAATTTGTGTGAAATGTTAAAAGCAATGCCTCCATTTTACTTGAAAAGTAATTGAGAAATTCCCTTTTCTCTCTCTCTGGTGTTTTTTTTTTTTTTTTTTTTTTAGAAGTGTGTAGTTCTTGGTTCCCTACCATAGGTCTAAAACAGTAGACATCTTTAGGAAAAGTAGCTCCAGGCAAGGGCTGAAATATATTATAAAGGCTTTTTAAAAAATGTTGTTACTTAATTAGAGGTCTCTAAATGTAATAGCCATAAACAGTTAAAAAACCCTGAGATTTGATTGTTTGCACAGATATTAAGAAAGGCATCAGAATTAGTGTTCTAAAGGGATTCCTTTATAATTTAATCATACTCACTTATTCAGCTGATACGTTTTGAGCAATGTGCTAGTTATGAGGACATTGTGTACAAAGCAAAACCAGGCACATCCTGGTGTGTCCGTCAGCAGGAGATTAGCACTTTGCAAACAGTTTTAGAGATAAAACAGTTTTCTAATTCTTTTAGTATTGATGACTCTTGTATAATATGGAGTAATTGTTCATTGCTTATGTAATTAATTTTATTCAATATTCCACACCATGACAGGACTGGATTTTCTATGCTTTATCATAGCAATGCACTGGTAAATATTGCACTTCGAAGGTACTTTGTAATTGTTAAATCTTATGACCTGTTTTTTATGTTAAGGTTTAAACATGTTAAAGCAGTGGTCTCTTTAGCTCTGTGTTTTACTCAGTACGAATTTTAACGGGAAAAGAAAGACTTTGTGGCTAAAGAATCTAGAAACCAGGTTCACGTGGCCATTTAACGGGCTGCTGTAAGGTGAGATGATAGATAGCCACGGCTGAGCTGCTTAGGGTTACCTCTGAGGGAGTGCTGGAGAGGGAACGGCAGGGAATTGCGAAGGCCAGCTTTCCACTTGCCAGACACTGTCCTGGGTGTTCCTGCATGCACTGTCTCCTTTAATGCTGACCACATTTTCGGGAAGCTGGTATCACTGTCCGCATTTTACAGTTGAGGAAATTGAGACTCAGCCAAACTAAGTCATATCCTCCAAGTATAGTGACAGTTTGGATTTTCAGAAAAGCAGATGTGGAGATTGTGATTAGCTTGCAGGATACTCATTAGGCCTTGATTTGGGATTACCACCGTGACAAGGGTTGAAGGAGGAAAGCGAGAAGCTGCGCTGGGTTGGAGGCCTTTCTAGAGAGGAGAAGAGCTGGGTCGTCATGGGGCTCTGTGGTGCTCCTAATTGCAAACCACTCATCACTGTCTTCAGGGAGCAGGGAGAGACGCTTGCTTCTGCAAGGCGTGGGTCAGTAGCTGCGAGAGGATGAGCTAAAGAAGTGTGACTTCTTTTTTGAGAGTAACACTTTAAGTTTGAATATAATGTGTTCTAGAAGTTTCCCAATCAATTTGGGGTCCTTTAAAAGGAAATAGAATGCTTACTTCATAGTTCCAGTTATGGCTGTCTGCAGTCCATTTTAGGGGCCTTAGAGGATGGGGGGCCACTGTTCCTTGGTGTTTCCCAAAGGTTCTGGTGTAGTTTGGTTCCAAGCGTGCCTGGGACACTCCCTGCCTTACAGTTCTGAGTGCAGCCTGAGTTCCTGACTGCCACCTCTCTCTCCTCTTCTGTTCCCCACCTCCTCCCTCTGCCATGCAGTGCCCACCTTGTCTGAGTATTTTTATTAAAACTATTAAATGTGCTACTCCAAAATTACAACACATCACCTATTCACAGAGGGAAAATGAAATCAGTTTGTCTCATCCCTTTTGGCAACAGTGCTTGAGGATTAAGAGGGTAATTATTAAGGCAGATTTGCTATAAGTTGGTAAAAAATGACATTTCTTGTTCCAGCATTTTCCCTGATGCCCACTATGCTTTGTTGAAGTTATTGTTTTATTTTTATTAAGAACAGTTTCTATGATCCCATGCATTGTTATCTTATCATTGGACTTCTGTAGTTAAGTATCTTAAAGCACACTATTCAGTTTCATGACTTTAATCCACATGTAAGAAAAACAGGAAGAATTTTCCTTCCAGTTCATAAAAAGGCATTTCTGAAATACGTGAGTACACCCTGAAAACTCAGCAGGTCCTAGAAATAGAACTCTTGGGTAATGCTGAACTCTCTCCTTTTACTGATGAGAACTTGAGACCCCAAAAACATGATGTGTTAGGATGAGTCACCCCACTTTAATGTCAGATCCAGGACGCAAGCACTGGCCTTTTGGTTTTTAGTTCCAAGTACTGTTAGCAGCTCAGTATTGCCCCCAGGGAAGAAAGGAGGAAAAAACAATTTTTAGGAAAAGAGAAGAAATTTAATAAGCAATTGACACATACATATATGAGTGGCACAGCCGTTCTCATAGGCTGATGTTTTAGGGATTGGTGAACTAGATTTACAAGATGAAAAAAGGCATTCACCTCCAGCCTTCTCATTGATGAGGCCTTGGCAGCTGGAGACTGTGGGCTTGAGCTCCATCCATTGCTGGAGCTGGCTTTCTTTGGGTGGGGCCTGAGGATTTCAGGAAGGAGAAACTCACTTGCAGGGACCTAGTCAGGCAATAATTCCTTCCTTTCCCGCCTCCTCCTTGACTTGGCATGTTTTTGAAGTGTGCTTTAGACAGGTCCATTTCCTGGGAACAGTTAGTCACTGCAGAAACAGATGCCTGAGTCCCCCACTTTCCTGCTCATTGCTGCCCGCCTAACGTTACAGTTATTTGCACATATATTTATTTCTATTGCTTATAGCAGGAATCTTCTCCCGCTCACCTTGGATCTCCTCACAAGGCCTAAATTAGTGCCTTTTGCCTGTTCCATGTCATATAGTAGATGTATATGCATATGTGAATTTTTTGTGTCAGGGCTGCTCAGTGGTGTAGGACTGACTTGTAAAAAAGTGGGTTCAATTTATTTTCTTAGACAGGTATGACATGCAGGCAATCACTTCCAGTTTCCTAAATTTCCAGATGAGAAAATTCCTATTTAGAGCAGAGACATCCTTTGCCCTTGCCTGGCTGGCAGCTGGACAGACAGGATTCTGGTGAAGACATACAGCTTCTTCTCTCCAGTGCTTGCTTCTCCACCCTTGCCCACCAGTCCTATAGTTCCTAACTCATCTAGGTGTAATTTCCACATCCTGGAATACTGTGGGGAGCAGACTCCTTCTCTATCATATCCCTTAGGGAAGACTAGCTTTACTTTGCTTTTCTAACAACAATTGCCTAATAATATTCTAAACATTATCAAAACTGTTCTCAAGCAGATGCAGGTGGGAATTTATCTGGGCTGACCACAATTTAATTTCAATATGCAATTAGGTGAGCTGTTGGTTTATTTGCATAGCAATAGCAGTCTTGCTGGATTCTGCATTTCTGATGGACTCCATGCCTGCCTGTTGGGAAGAATGTTTGTCAAGAGACTGGAATGCAGATGGCATTTGAAAAGGGGAGAGTGTTCTTGGTGCTTGACCTGTGATTAAGAAAAGGCATTCTTTTTCCAGGCTTTATTCAGTATGATTACATTTGTGTGTATGTGTATGTGCGCCTGTGTGTGGATTGTGTGGAAATGTAACTAATGTGTGTGTTTCCTCCTCTCAGAGCGCTGCTGTTGGGTCTGGCTTGTAATCATAATTTGAAAGGAGTTTCATTGGATCTCAGCAACTGTGAGGTAAGACCACCTTTACATTCTGCACTGAAATAGACAATAGCCTCAGGAATACTTTGCCTTTTCCCTGGAAAAGGTGTGAGACTGTGACTCCACAGTGTATAAATGAAGCAGGAAAACACATTATACAACATTTGGATGTTCTGTATTTCGCAAGTTTCATCTACAAGCAGTGCCAGCACAGCATTAAGAAACCATCCCAGTGTGTTTTAAATGACGTGTGTTTCCCTTTCCTTACTGTCTGTTGCTAAGTAGTTAGGTGAAGCTTGGAGACACAGAGCCATAAACCACCTTTACCATCATGAAGATGTACCACACAGTATTTGTTGTAGGGGACAAATGTGTATAGACTGACTTGGATTTGTAGAGTGTGAGAGAGAATAGCTGTCTTGTCATTAATTTTACTTTCAGTAGCTTGATTTGAAGTAGGAAAATTAAAATGCCTGTCAGAATTCTAGCAATTCCAAATTCTTGGAATCGAGGAGCCTATAGAAGAGAACTGAGCACAAAAGCCTTTAGATTTTAAAGAGTACCTAAACTTCTACCATCTTGGAATGTTCAGTTTGTGTGCAGATTTGGAAGAACATACTCATGTGCCAACCACCTGGCCTATTCAAAGCCTGGCTCTGATCAACATGTCAGGCCCCCTCTGTGGAGTAGATGGAGGAGTCTCTCTTGGCCTTCGGGCCTACTGCTTTCTCTTTCCAGAGCATTCTTCTCCAGAGAGACCTTCCTCTCTGAGACCAGTATCCTGCAGTGTGCCTCAGACTACTGGGGTATGCATTCCTGGATGGACTGATAGATATTGCTACATCTCATTTTCTGTGCCTGCAAAATGGAGATGATAGTAGTTCCCCCAACAGGTTCTTGTAAGGTTCAAGGGAGGTCTTCTTTGAAGGGTGCCTCTACACAGTATCTGGTACACATCACTGTTGATTGCCTTGCTATTTTTTCCTATCTCACTGTCTGCCAATTTCTTTCCTGACTCTTCAGTCCTTTATGATCTTGTTCTTTTCTAATTGTCTAGACTCAGTGATAGGTCAGTTGTGGCTTTCTGGAAGGCAGTATTATGTCATAGTTTGTCTTGTGTTTCCCTTGGTTCCTAACAAAATGCTAGGCACTAAGCCAACACTAGATATTGAGTAAAATTAACATATTATACCTCCGAAAATTCTAGAGTCTGAGAAGTTTGAAACTGCACCATATAAATTGTCAGTGTAGGATTTTTCATTAACTTGGGCTTTAGTATCAATGTTGTGACTTACTTTTCTTGTTTGGAAAATAGAAAAGCAAAATGTACCCCAAAAAGGCCCTCAAAAATTAAACTTGTGTTGTGGAACTATCAGTGGTCTTTCACTTATCCAGACAGAGTATAAAATAGAAACCAACTGTGGCAATAAGGTAGGAATTACCTGCTTACTGCACTTTATTAAGGGGCATGTCAGTAATTAAAACCTTTATTAAAGTAGGAGTGAGATGAAGGAGAATGGGAAGGGTTATCAAAGAAGGGAGATTGGTATCCATGTAACAGCTCTTTTAGATCAAACTGCTGATTAGCAATGATGTATGATGTGGTTTTACTATCCTTATTAAATACCTTGAGTACTACTACATTGACATTTTTTATTTAATTCTGTGATAAAGCTGAAATGAGAATAAGTGATCATGTGGGTACCATATATATAGACAAAGAAGATGAGGTCTAAAGAAACTGAAATGATCTAACTCATTAATGGCAGAGCCATAATGAAAACACTACCCTGATTCTCTGTTATTAATAACAAAACTGATGGTGGTAATTATTAGAATATTAAGTGTGATTAGGCATTTTCTTCTCAAATGCGGTGATACAGGAAATGTGCTCGAAGAATAGTCACATTGCTATGTAACTTGTTTCTTAGACTTCTTTGCGATCTATTGGGAATCATTCAAAGACAGTAATATTAAGTGAGCCATATAAAATTTGATAGATCAAAAATGTCAGGACGTAGGCAGTCTCCTGTAATTCAGCCTAATTGCTGGTAGACTTTTACTTTTATCACTTTTTAAAGACAAAAATTCAGATCAAATGATTAATCTCTGATGGGTGGATTAAGCACTGTTGTTTTGATAATCCCAACTTAATTTTGGCCATTTCTTTATGGATTATAGGAAACACTGATACCTGTGAGAAAGAGAAGCCTTGAAAGTATGTCAGTATCATGTTTGTTGTAATTTTATAGCTTGAATTACTGTACTGGTGGCCACATGGGAAACTCATGTTGTATTGCTGTTTGTGAAAGCTGGTGGAACATAAAATTATTTTGCTAAACTGTGTTACAGTGTTTTGTCACATTTTGCTTCTTAGGGATAGATACTCAAATTTAACTAGATATTGGTTTGTGCCTCTTTATGAAAAGAGTAATCCTCCCTGCAAGGCCTTTGGAGTTATCAGGTAACCCATGTTGGAATGCTTGACACGTTGAGGATTTGCCATTATTAGTCTTTTGTATTTGGAACTCAGAGTTTATGTGATGCTCCCAGAAAGGAGTTTCACTACCTAAAAGTTTAAGATTATGCAAGTATAGTATTTTCTCTCTTATTTCTTTATTTAGCCAAAGTAAGCAGAACCTTCTTAGCACACTAGTCAAAATCATAGAAGAATTTATGTGATTCTTCTATAAATAGGTAAATCTAATTTTAAAATCCAGAAGATGATGGAGAATGTTTTTCCCTATCACGTGGTCATCATGGGAGGTGACTTTCAAAGTTACCGGGGCTCTGGGGACTTGTCAGGTGTGTGGAGCACTGTGCTGGTACTTTGTGCTCAGAGTGGTCCAGCAGTTTCTGATCTGGGCCCTGACAGTTCAGTGCCTCCTACAGGTACAGAGACCACAGCTTCCCCAAGCCATAGAAACAGAACCCAGGGGAAACACTTTGATGTTTTTTATGTCCATTCATCAGTAATTAACTTTAATAGAAACCATCTTCTGGACAGAATTTTTGATACAGATTCACCTCTTCTGTTGATGTGGGGAAAATGCAGGGATGAATTTTGTAATCAGGCTGTGTAAGAGTCAGAGAAGGTAAACGACATCATCTGTGATGCTGGTGGAGGAGGTGAGAGAGTAACTGAGGAGGAGGAATCAAGCTTACAGTCACATTGCTTAAGCAAATTTGTTTGAAAGGAAACATACACCATGTTTCTTTATTATTCATTCTGAATGCTCTTGTAGTTCTTACAATATTTCACTGTTTTTCTGAAACAGCCATTTCACGTTCAGTAATTTGACTGACAGAGATTCACACTTGATGTGATGAAAGTGTATACAGAAATTTATGACTTATAAAGTTGCTTTCCCATTAGACAAATATCATTATTATTTGGAGAACTAAATCCAAAAGTATAGTCTGTATTCTTTTGGATCTGTGAGGACTAATATGATTAGTAGTAAAATTAACCTTGCATTTATAGAGAACTTCCATTAATGTGGTCTACCTTGTTGATGTTATCACTTCATTTCCATCCCCTTGATCTCTTAGTGCTGCAAAGGAGTCCTGTCTTTTGTATGAGAAAATGACTCATTGTAGTCATGAGAGCCAAGGAGTGTAAAGCCAGAGGCAGGCAGTTTGGAATCAAAAGGCTTCTCTGACACCTGGGGCAGGCTTGGGAAATGATTACCTTCTTTCAGCCTTTGTTTTTCACCTGTTGAGTGTGGGTGATAATAGTTTTCAGGGAGAGCTTCTGGCACAATGCCATGCTGGGCTTCACATGTGTGAGCCATTATCTGGGGAGGAAGAGGTTTGCTATGGGGGGGCTCTTTAATTTGAATGTCAGAATTTATAACATAAGTCTAATATTGCCTTTCTAAAATGTTATTTAGAAAATACCAAAATTTTATTTTGATAAATAATATTCTTTATTTATCAAAACATTGCCTTCAAAGCTGTTTTGCATCTTTCATGAAGAATTAGGCTTATTATTTCAGAGTCACACCTGATTTTGGAAACAAAATTGTATATCCCTGTATGGGCAGATTTCCTGTGGTTGATCGTAATTCTCTCTCAAAGACTCAGGACTCAGCTTTAGTACAGATGTGCACAGAAATGTGTGTCCATTTCCCTTGAGGTTAGTTCCAGAAGAAGAGATGTGAAACTGTTCCATGTGGTAGTAGTGATACCAGAATTCTGTGCATCTGTTTACCCAAATGGAGGCAGTGGATCTGTGCATTCTGATCTGTTTTTAGAAAATCACATTACTTTACAGTCACACCTCAAGAGAAGAACTGATAAATATTGGAACTGAATTCTAAAGTCTTTGATTTTTTTTCAGAGATGGAAAGTGTTATAAATGGCACATGTGAAACCACTCGGGACAGTCCTTGTGTTTATTCTAGTGAAAAGAGACTGAAATTGGGGGTAGATTTCAGCAGCTATCTAGGAAGAGCCGAGTTTATTACATCCGTGAGTGGCTAGACTGACATAGAGAGAGAGAGAGATCAGCAGCTAGTTGGGAGAGATTTCATTCATGGGTGGATGAGCTAACAGAGAGAGAGAGGAGAGAGATGTTAGCAGTTAGTTGGGAAAGGAATTAGGCTTATATAGGTATTGAAAAGGGAGTTTATGATTATAAGAAGGTTCCAAGGACAGCGCAGGTGTGTAGATAATCACTGGACTTCTCAGCGCTGGGGAGATTGTATATTCTGTCTTAATTTTCTTTTTAAATGGCTGTCTGCCTTGTTTTCTGAGTTGCCTGTTATTTGCTGAGAGCAGCCTGTTTGCATTGCAAAGGTCTCATTCAGGCCAGGCATGACAGAAAGGTTAATTATTGCTAAGGATTAGTTGCAGGTCTAGGTGTGACCGTTCCTTTAAGGTGAGACTGTCCTCCAGGTTATCATGTGATTCATGGCAATTGATGATCAATAAAAAAGAGAGCAGCAGATATTGAAATTTGCAACAAGTAGGACATTGTAGCAAGTGAATAGAAACTTTCAAGGTGATTCCATTCAATCTGAGAGTCATTTTACCAACCTAGATGTACCATTCTTGGGTACTTCTCACCTGTTACTTCCCTGTCAGACCAGGTGTGGAACATAAATCTGCACATTTCACATGATAGGCTGCACATATGAAGGAAACATTTTAATACATGCAACTCTTTGCACCCTGGAATGGCTGTAGTTACATTTATCTTTTTAGGTACAAATTTGTCATTTGTTATTAAACTGTCTTAGCAATTGGACATTGAGTTAAATTTGTAATTTTGTGCATGTGTGTGTGTATGTGTGTGTTTTTGGAGAACTTAATACTCCTCAGTTTTATGTGCGAAAATATCCAGGGTTAAAAATTAATTTATTAAAATTAGAACTCATATAGGAGAAAATAGGTAATCAGAGATTATTTTATACTTAAAATGTTTTGTCACATGCTTTTAAATGACAAAATGATCTTGAGAAAGAAAGATAAATTATTAAAGGCAATAGATTTTAGGGGATTTCTTTTTGGCTTCCTTTTTCCTCATTATGGATATTTGAGTATTAGATGTACCTTCTCACTTAGAATGGTGAGTAACATCTGAAAGGAATGGGAGGAAACTACTCTCAAAACAACGTGATTTTATTTTTAACATTTTCAGAAGTGTTCAGTGATTCGGTCACACTCTTCTTTGGTCTTCCTTGCTCTTAAATAAAGCTAGGGTGTGGGATTCAAATGAGGGCAATTTAAAAACCAGTCTTACATGCATACATGCAGACAGGGCTCTAATTATGCAAATTTACTTACAAGGATTTTCATTTACAGTAATGGAGAAAAGCTTTTACTCTTTTGGGAAGGCTCTAGCTTTCGGGAAATTTTGGACACTTAATAACTATAAATTTAATTGAATACTCTTGGTAACTGAAATTTCAGTTATTTAAATTTTTGATTTTGTTTTAAGAGCACATTTTAGTTAGAAATGTTTCTTTGAACCTTTCCTCTTTTAAGCTATGTATTTTGTTTTGTTTTGTTTTTTGTTACCGGGGATTGAACTCAGGTCCTTATACTTGCAAGGCAGGTGGCGGAACCACTGAGCTAAACCCCCGGCCCTATGCTATGTATTGATAGAGATTCCAGGTTCTTTATTCTTGTTCTGCTGCTGCTCATAATGTTTTTTCTGTTTTCTCTTTGGGCTTTCCTTAGCTTGGCCATTGTGTAAGTACTTCATGAATCAATAAGTTAGGGTATATTAGTATACTCCATTATCTTAAAATATTGGAATATATATTAGTTTTATGTGCAAATGTTAGATATTATCAGTAAAGAGTGTAAAGTAAAAAGAAGTGAACATGTAAATTCTACTTGTATTTTTCATTTCTATGCCTGGAATCCTTTTATTATGCAATGGTAAAATATGGAGATTTTCTTCTAGAAATTTTATTTCTCAACAGAGAAATCACTGTCAGCAAATATGAAACTGTAAAGATTTATGAACTTATTTTTATCTTCTTAAGTTCATCCTCTCTTTTCAGGCTCCAAAAATCAAATTATGTTTCTTTGAAGCACTTCCTTAAGTGAGTTCTTTCTTTAGCTTTGACTGATAGTCTGCATACATCATCTGCATACATGTTTACTTTTTCAAGTGTTAACAGAATGAGAAGAGTGCTTCTCAGAACTACTTATGGTGAAGAACCTAATGTTTTTGTTTTATTTTTAAAAATGTCTATCATAAACTGATACTTTTATACATGTTACAAATGAATTACTAGCAACATACAATGACATAAAATATACAGGCCCTTGATCAAGTTTTAATTATTATATGCAGTAGATCTAAAAGTGCTGCCAAGGTTTCTAAAATATTTATACTTAATTTCTGTACTTACTTGGTTCAGACCAGTAACAAAGTGATAGCAGACTGGTGCTTGTCTGCAATCACACTTCGAGTAGCAGGGCACTGGGGAAGATCTGGAGGTGGCAAGGTGAGAGAGACTTGGTGAGAGTGTCTGTGTAAATCTGGAGCTCTGGAAAAAAAATAGCAGGCTCTCTGTATATTTGGGATCCATACTTGAAGATTCAACCAATTGTAGATTGAAAATATTTGGGCCCCCAAAAATTGTATCTGTAGTAAAAATGGGCAGAAACACCACCCCTGTCATCATTCCCTAAACAATACAATATAAAAACTATATATGTAGCATTTACTTTGAGTATTGTAAATAATTTAGAGGTGATTTAAAGTGTATGGAACAATGTCAGTAGGTTTTACACAAATACAGTACTACATCTTGTCATATGAGAGATTTGAGCATCCTCAGGTTTTGGTTTTGCAGGGGGTCCTAGGATCATTCCCCCATAGAAAACGAAGGACAACCAGATAGTGAAAGGAGCTGGTGCTTACTACTGAAGACAGTCCACACCCTCACTTAGAAGCGCTGCACCTGTGGCGCTGGCCTGAGTGTCCCTGAGGTGGGCAGATCAGTCTCTTTGAGAGTTCCCTCTCTGCGTGAGCTCACTCAGATATCTCAGAGCAATCTGCTATCACTTTCAAAAGTGGGAATGGCTAAAATTAAACACATCAACCAAAAAGTATTCCTGAATAAACATACACCCCGAAGATCTGTGAAAACTCTGCTTCAGGTACAGGACGGTTTTGGTCTCAAAATAAAAAATAGTGAAATAGTGAAGTGAGGATTATCTAAATTCATATATTAAAACTTCAGCAAATAAAAAATAGCACCTTATATCATGAATTTGAATTTGAAATGTATCTAAGTTTTAATTTGCTCACCTGAATAATGGACCTGCCATGTTTCTTTCTTGGGACTGGTAGGTTCCCTATCAAAATCACTGAGCAAAAGGGACACAACTTGGGAAACTTCACATCCTGTACAATGTCTTAACTAGAGGAGGAATTCAACAAATATTTGCAGAATAGGAAAAAAAAAATACTGTGATCTGCATAACATAGGCTTTGGCTTCATAGAAGTTTGGGTTTTGTCTCCTTGGGTTGTTTTTCTGCTAATGGAAAATTTATACCTTAAGACCAGATATAATGAGATGCAACAGTGACTTGCTTATGTCTAAAACAGATCTGTTAGATTTCCAGAAGTTAGAAATGAAGAAAGTTCTTGCAGGTTGGTGTATACTCTCTTACTCATAGCAGGGCTGCATAGTCTCCATATTTCTTCTGTTTCTTTTTCTAAAGATTTTAGGATTTAGTGTTAGATCATGTAGTGTGAGAAAAAGCAATGTTTCTCTTCCATTAGTAATAGATTTTTACCATTGATAATTGCTGTTTTATGAGGGAGTTGGTAAGCTTTTACTTTTTCTTTGGTCTTAAGACTAGCTACACCTCCAGTAAGATGAAGACTTGACTTTGTGTTTGGCTCTTTTCTCTAGCTGAGGTCAGGAGGAGCGCAAGTCTTAGAAGGCTGCATTGCTGAAATCCACAACATTGCCAGCTTAGACATCTCCGATAATGGTGAGTCAGGTATCAGAAAAGAAACTCGAACACTGTTTGAAGAAAGTTAGGAAAGGGAAAATAATCTTCTAGCCTGATCTAACCAGTACCTTCAGAACAATATTATTTTCTTGACTAATAGAAATTTAAAATTTAACATCGAGTTTATTCGTGGACCAAATTTTTACCAACATCATACTAGGTTGATTTCCATGGCCAAATATGCAAGGAAGTTCTATGTTATAAAACAACTCATTTAACAATCAGTTCTTTGATAAAGTGCTGAGCCCAACTTTTTACATTATTGGTTGTAATAAAATTGGAATCTTATTTACATGTTCAGAAACTTACTAGCTCCTTTCTGACCATCTTGGGAACCTATTTGTACAGGCAAATTTAAACTGCAATTACCTACCATGTTGGGATCCTCTCCCATACAGAGATGGGGACAGTTGAAACATTCTGCCATCATCCATTCCCAAATCCTGCTGACGTTGTTTAGCCACCAATTGTGTAAGAGGTTTAGATAAGTCTTTGTAGAGAATGAGTTTATTCCTGTGGATTAATAGGACATGAAAAGATGGCTAAGAGTTCCTTTGAAAACAAAAACTTAGAATCCCAGTCCCCCACCCCAGCCCCAAGCACAGTATAGGAAGTCATCCAACTGTGTGTCACCTTTCCTTAATTGTGTTCCAGCTGAGAAGTCTTTTATGCATGTGTCTTTTGATTCTCTACTTTCTTTCCAGGTTTAGAATCTGACCTATCTACTTTAATAGTGTGGCTCAGTAAAAACAGATCAATCCAACACCTGGCATTAGGCAAAAATTTTAATAATATGAAATCCAAGTAAGAGTTTTGAATTTTTTTATATAACAATGATGAAAA
Source organism: Heterocephalus glaber (assembly GCF_000247695.1). Next base: position 1,541,857 of record NW_004624756.1, on the reverse strand, counting down.
TAACCAGCCTCCTGAAAGCTTTTGATTTGATTCCACTGTCCACATCTTTAAAATCTCTTTAGAAATCTGACACCTGTCTTGGACAACTTAGTACAGATGATTCAAGATGAAGACTCAGTGAGTATTATTTTAAATACTTTTGACTAACATCTTTTGTTCATTGCCTTCCTATTGATTATTCATGCTGGATTAATGGCAAAAATGCTCTCAGATAATTTTATTTAAGTGTAAATTTTCTGTTATTTAAAAAAACAGGATATTTATGCTATTGTTTTTAAAAATTTATCCTTCACTTCATTCAGCACCAATTAAAGGAAGACTCTAACTAATGGATTTAAAAAATGGATCCCTGTGCCTGTCTTTTAATTAGCCATACCATTTCCTAACTTCAGCTAATATACTAATCAGCAGGTAATCTAGTTGACTCTTTTTTTTGGTACTGGGGATCGAATTCGGGTCCTTGCGCTTGCGCAGCAGGCGGTGAAACCACTGAGCTAAATCCCCAGCCCTTGACTCTTTGATCTTATGTATATTGACAAACATCTTACTGTTGTTCGTTTAGTAACTATGCAGAATGACAAGAGACTAAAGAAGTTTCCTCTTAAGTTGCTTCTTGAGCTCTAGTAATGCTCCTTTTATTTTTAGCCTCTTTAGTTGTTCCTGGGCAAGACTTAGTTCTGGGGAAAGAAATTTAATTTCAGATATTTTGCTGCCCTTTAAAATATATTGGGAAAACAAAGGGTATTTTACTGGCAAAGTAAAAAGCATTCTACCATGAACCTTTTTAATTTAGAACTGGTGGGTCGGACCTCTTATCTTACTGGTGCTCTTTAAGGTTTTGCCCCCTTCCTCTCAAAATCCTATTTGCTTACCAAATTCAGCCCTGTATATTTCCTCAAATCCAACTTAGTTTGAATTCCTACCAAAAAGAGGCATATTATTCATGTTTTGTTATAGCTACTCCTCTCGGTTGTGAGAGTGATTTCTTATATTAATCAGATAAAGTATGGTGTATTTTGCAAAGAGAATAATTTCCCCCTTTGAATTCACACCAGAAAATAACAGGAAATTCTATTCTAGCTTTAAGCTAGCTAGCTTTTCTGGAGGGCCTAGGGGCCCAGAGGGATGACAACAGGACCTTTTGTGCCCTTCCCCTTGCCACACCTATCCAGGTGCACTTAGCTGGCTGGCAGGAGAAATTTCTGTTCTCTCATCTCTTCATTATGTGTGTATAATTCTTAACCAGGGGTGAAAAAAATTAAACTCATTATTATTTAATGAATTCAAATGCTTCTCTTTGCCCTCATTTGCTAATAAACCCCGTATTTTGTTACTCTTACACTGGGTTATTAAAATTAGGGATATAATTAGGATGTAATTTATACTTTTCAGATTTATGCTGTTTGTTTTACATATTTAATTTGACTCTGCACCAGTATTTGTATTTCACATTTTCCAATTTTAAAAGATTAGGGAAGCCAATTTGCAAAATTGTACTTATTTGCAGAATTCATCCCCAAATATTTGTTTCTTAGTACATATTTTAGGAAAATTTATATTTTACAAAAAGTGTCTGTATTTCATATTTTAATTACATTTGTGTCATCAAATTGTTTCTGTAATTGTTGAAGTCTCTTAAACATTTTGATATGTAAAACTCATCTAAAAACATATTTGCAGGTGACAGTGTTTGCTATGTAAATGTGAAGCCTGTCAAATTTAAGTTTGATTAATGTGTTACTAATAATGCTATACAGTAAATAGATTTTTATTTTCATGCCATTGCAAAGTAGGCGACTTTTTCAAAAGGCAGTTACATTCTGTTTTTTCCCTACTTTTGAACCAGTATTTCAAATCATTAGGAGTTGAGTCTTGTGAGTTCAAAATTTCCACAAATAAAACTGGTACAATGGGCCTCAATTAATAATTTTAATTATGTAAGAGTTTTGCGTATATAAAAGTGCCCTATGCTTTTGTTGTTCTAGCCCATGGGATACTGTATTCTCCCAGAAATGCACTTCCACTCAGTTGGAAATCTAGATGCCTGTGGGAAGCCATTGTCACCTTCAGCTGTAGATAGCAGCTTCTGGCTACTGTAGCCAGAGTCCCAGGATGGTATTGAGAGGCCAGGGCAGCAGAGAATCTTGATCTGAAGGATTACACACAAACCCATGTTGTAACCAGAACAGAATGTGTTTCTCCTGGGAGTGCCTGGACCCAGGAGACAGTCTCAGATAAACATGTTCAGCTTTGAAAAGAAACAGTAAGAATTCAAGTAGTTATGGTACATGGCCGTGCAATAAAAATAAATCAAGAAGGGATGACCTTATAAATATGCATGCAATTCAGGCTGTTCTGTTCACATTAATGACTCTACCTATTATTTTTAAATGTTAACTGGGGTGTATTAGAATTTGAATGTAGTGCTAAAATCATTACTTGCTAGCTTGAAGAGTTGGCAGTTTTCCAGTATTAGGAAGAAGCCGTAATATATCATTTTTGTGGTAGTTGAATAGAAATTATTGAAATGATAAGAAATGTGATCATAGCTTTTGATTAAAGCAATACTGCATTTATTTCTGTGTAAAACAGTCTCTTGCCTGAGTCTGAAGCATTTTTAGTTGTTTTTTTCCATTTACCTGAATGGAAGCCATCTCACTAAATCTACCTGAGTCTATGGGTATGCAGGTTTTTGGGCTGAGGTTTTAATTGCCTTCACACTTAATAGTCCATTTAGCTCTTATAAATTTGATTCTAGTTAGTACACTGATACCTACTGATTTCACAGTAGATGAATTAAGTTTAGAAAACATGATATAATTGGGATGATAATGATGATAAATATAGTCAGACACATAGCAGCACTTTGTGATAGCTGAGTCTGAAAGTCTTGGGCAGCTCCTTGTCTTCTGGGCCAGTGGTGGATGCCCCTTCTCAGGTGCTGCCAAGGAAGTCAAGGTGGAGTGGCTGAGCAGACACAGGTGTGCCTTAGGCTGTGTGGGGTCCTGTGGAGATGACAGGCACTGGAAAATTCGGTCATAGATAACCCCAGGGTGTACTTCTGGCATCTACCTCCCTGGGATTTCAGAGCTGCTTATGAGCAAGACTGATGTAGACCACTTCATACAACCTGGAAGGCATCCGAGTCCCCACACAGGTCTTAACTCTAACCATGTTGGTTCCAGCTCTGGAAACCTTTAATTGTACATATATCTTCTCAATCAAGCTTAGAAGATAGAGTTAAGAGGTGATGATCAAGAAGTTGTAGGATAAGCTAAATGGGCAGCAGAACATAATGCCTTAGAGCATGAAATCGAGAGCCAGACCTTTTAATCTGCTTTCTAACCATTTCACTTTAATTGGATCACTTAACCTTTCTGTTTCACATTTGAAAAATGAGAACAGCACCCAAGTACTGGGTGATTGGGAGGATGAAGTAAATAAGTACACGTCAAAAGCTGAAACAGTGGTTAGACATAGTTATTTGTTCAATTACTGTCAGCTATTATTAATCTTGGCCAGTTTTTATTTTGCATTAGACTTCTAGTAGAATTTTAAGGTGTCATTTCACCTTGTATACAAGTAAAATAAGGAGGGACAATGTAGCCATAGCTGAGGGGCATCTTTGTCTCCTCCTGTCCTACACTTCAACAGAGCCCATCTGTGACTTCCTTAGAAGAGAAGCATCAGGGACTGGGGATTTAGCTCAGTGACGCCATGAGTTTGATCCCTCGTACCCCCCCTCCCCCAAAGAAGCATCAGGTATTCAGCATCAAAACACAGCTTCTCCAAATTTCATTCCACAGGTTTATGCCAGAACTTTCAGGTTCCAGCCAGGAGTGACTTTTAGGTAGTAGTTTCAAAATCATAGACTGAGTGCCAGGAAAACACGGCCTGGATTCTCCAGGAAAGGGGTCTAGAGGAGCTGCTGCCTTGATGGGACTGTTGAGCTCTGCCTGGTGTTTGCTCCACAGCCTCTGCAGTCCTTGTCCCTGGCTGACTCAAAACTCAAGACCGAGGTCACCATCATCATCAATGCCCTGGGAAGCAACACCTCCCTGACCAAAGTGGACATCAGTGGGAATGGGATGGGGGACATGGGAGCAAAGATGCTGGCCAAAGCTCTGCAGATCAATACCAAGCTCAGGTAGGCTGTGCCTGGGGGGCCAGCTGGGAAGAGGGGCCCCAGTTTTAAGTCTTGGCCAGAATACAGGGGCAAATGTCTCCAAATTTAGACACAATGATTCCTTCAGACTTGTCTTTAGCATTTCTATGAGGTAAAACCTGGGAAATGCCATAGTTACCTTTCCACATTGGTGCTGGCAGCTGCTGGTTGTGCAGATAACAGCAGTGAGAACCAAGGAAAAGTTTGTAGGCAGCATCGAGCAGCAGAGTGGGACAATGTGAAGGGTTGACCTGAAGGATTTTTCCCATCACTGAACAACAGGATGAGTTCTGGGCTGCATCATGCAATGATTTCATAGTTCTGCAGACATCAAGCACACCATGCACTTGCACAACCTAAGCTGGCTATTACATCTGTAGGCAATAAAATCTGTGGTTCATCATTGACCAAAATTCCTTATTTCACGCATGATCATACTTAGTTTTGGGTCTTATTTCACTTCCCACTCCTATAACTTAAAGACTTAAAGCATACGGGGTACAGAGGTTTGCAGGTTCCAAGGCACATTTACACTTCTGTTCACGGGTTTCATCCACAGTGTTTCCTAAGCATGGATTTTAAAGGACTATAGTGCAGCACCCTGCTGCCATCATTCAGAGAGACTGAGGTGTCACCAAGTCCATCCATCTAGTAAAGGAAGAGCCTGTGCACACTGCTCCTCAATTCTTCCCTCCTGTTTGATTTTCTTACTGTCTGGCCTACAACAGAATTTGATCCTTCTGTCTAAACTGGAGCCAAAAGCCAAAAAGCACAGCAAGGTCTTTGAAAGTCAGTGTGTATGTGAAGAAGGTCATTGAGATTAGAATGGAAAAGCAGTAAGTCTTGTAGCTGGGATCATGCAGATAAATGAAAAGTGTTTTTGGTGTCAAGGTGAACTGATGAATTCTAGAATACCTCTGAATCACACACATTCTGAAGGTAACATCTGTAAATTTCTTCTAAAGTAAGTTTTGTGTTTAGTAAGTTACATAAGCTCTATTTGTAGTAACTGAGGTCTTGGCATCAGAGAGAGAAATTCCAGGATTGCTGATGACTCCAGGGTAAGGAAATGATGAAAACATGAGAAAATATGGCAAGATCTTCTCTAGGTTTTTAGAATGGAGAAAGCCTCAATACTTAAACTTGTGTATGTTAGGCATAGAGCTGTTCAATGTCTTCCCTAAATAGCTTCAGCTTTAGACACAGAATTTAGAGTACTAGTGAGGGATGTAGAGTTTTCTGGCTTACAAAATGCCCAGTATTATAATGATAAGTTAATGTAAATGCTTTTGCTTTTAGGTGCAATTTTCCTACACTATTCGAGGGGTAAATGAGTTCATGTGTTGGGGCTGGGGTGTAGGTCAGTGGTAGAGCATGTGCTTAGCATGTGTGAGGCCCAACCTTCATGCCACATCACCAAACAAAGCAAATATAATTTGGGAGAAATGCCCATCTTTATTTTGTCTAAAACTAAGATGAACATTATTCCTTGCTCACGTAATGCCACAGTGTTAGTTTTTATCCAATGAGAGAATTCTTTCCTTCACTCCCAAGTGTCTGATCATGTATATGGCTTGTTTTTTTAAACAGGACTGTGATATGGGACAAGAACAACATTACTGCACAAGGCTTTCAAGATATAGCTGTTGCCATGGAAAAGTAAGTTTTAATGGTCTGAATACAGAAGAGCCAGTGGTGTCAGTATTACCTGTGGGATAACTGAAGCCAACAGTAAACTGGGGATTGAGGTGCAAGTTTACACTACTGCTAATGAGACAGGGGGCCTCGGAAGACATCAACTTTCTTTTGGCCTGGGTCCTCTCATGTGTAAAATGAGGGCAGAAATGCCTGATCTACCAACGCCATCACACAGCCTTGGGACTAAATGAAATCAGGTGAGGGGACACATGATGGTTGCTTTATTTCTTCCCTTTTTTGGCCATTGTAACAAGTTTGAATCCAGTGCTAAATAACAAGGTCCAGCAAATAAAGGGGAACTTGATCAATGATAAGCCCCAGACTAACTTTTCCCATTACCATAAAATACTTGTTACTTCCATTACTAAAGCTTGTGATTATTATTTGTTGTCAAATGTACTTTTTCAATTAACTAAGTAAAATAATAATACTAGAAATCTTTTTTTTCTTGGGATTTTTAATCATCCTCTCCCCCCTTTTTTTTTGGTACCGGGGATCGAACTCGGGACCTTCTGTTGTGAGGCAGGCGGCAGAACCACTGAGCTAAATCCCTGGCCCGGGATTTTTAATCATCATACTTGTTATGTAAACCTAAATAATAGTAAGAAAGAAATTACTCTAAAGAATAATTATACTTACCTAGAATAGAATAGCACTGCAGTGAGAATATACATGCCAAGGGGACATTTGCAAGACAAAAGGGAGAAATTCCCTGAAGCTACTTGGATCACGGATACAAAGTCCATTGGTCTTGGGGTTGTAAGGCAGGAGTTGATATCAGCTCATTTGGATTAGTACCTTCTCTCTGGGCATGTGTTCTGCCCAGAGCATCTTGACTGAATTGTCAGCGACTTAGAGAATGATAAACTTTCTTACACAAAATCTGTGCACTCCTGCAAAGAATGGATGTGTATGGAGTGAGAAGGGATCTCTTGTAGCCTTTGAAAGTCCTTAGAACATACTTGTCTCACACAGGCAGATGTGAACCCTCTGCCTTTTTACTTCCTGGCTCCAGCTCGACTGACCCTGATGAGAACCATGTCATCTTGGTATCATCAGCTTCCGTGCATTCTAAAGTGAGAAATTATCCAAGCAGATTGTTAGCATTGAAATGGAGACGCTATAAAACGTTGCTGGGAAAAAAGGGAGACACAGAACAGAAGCCCTTTGCTTGGGAAAAGGGAAGAAGTGTTCATTCTTGTACAATTCCCTGGATTCCGCCTGTATATGAGTTCTCCTAGGAGGAGCTCTTGTGCCCCGTGTGGCGTGGTGGACACAGCTTTAGACCAGAATTAGGAGCTCTCCAATCAGCCTCTGACTCTGCCACCAACAAGCCTATGGTCTTGACCTCTTTAATAAATGCTTTTTTTTTTTCATTATGTGAGAGGATAAGAGTAAATGTTCTCTAAGGCCTTCTGATCCTAAATCTCATGGTTCTACTTCAGCCAGAAGGGCAGAGTTGCTGAGTCCTTTGGCCTTTTGCGCTGACCTGACGCCGTCACAGAAGGTGGATGAGGCAATTTACACCATGGAATCACTATAGCCACCTCTTCTCAGGGCCTCTGTGACTGCAGAGCCACGTAGAATTACTCTTGCAGCACCACAGAGCTGCTGAGTAGGGAGGTACAGTTACTTCTGTGTAGCTGCATGTGGGTCCAGAGGTCAGAGTTGGCACCCTGAGGTGGCTGTGGGCTGCAGTCCAGGCTGGTGTTGAAGAGAAGCTGGCAGCAAGCTCATCCAGTGCCCGGTGTTTCCAGATGGACCACAAGGCCTCTGGACCACAGCCTGTTGTGTGCACTGTGGGACAAGATGCCAATATTTCATAGTCACATTTGGTTTAAATCTGCTGGTCTGTAACATGATAAAAATTGGATAGGAGAAAGGGAAATCAAGGCTATACGAAAGACATATTGTCTCCTAGTTTCACTTGGCTGGCTCCTCTTAGGACAAACAGTTTTGCTGAAACAAAGCTAAGATAAAAATTAGAGTTGTAGAAATGATAGCCTTCTCTGTACCTTACACTTTTACATTATGGTACCCTCTGAGTTGGACTGGGTGAGTACTTTTTCCATGAGATAATTATTTATGTAAGTTACTATTATTAAGATAATTGGTTTTTTTCCTTGGTTATTTCTTCATTGTCAGTACCTTATTTTTGGAACTAGTTGTTCATTCTTCTAGTAGAAATTATCTAAATGTTCCTGAACATCTATAACTGCTGCTCGTTGTTTAGAGACCGAAAACAAGGTAGCATTGGATGTGATTCAGTGCAGTAGGATAACACCTCAAATGCTACTAAGTGCCCCAAAAGACAACACCTCTTGAGTGCCAGGCTGTAGAAGTTGACAGGTGCATTTTGGGGTGGGAGTGAAAAGACATCCAGTGGCAGGGTTTGCTATTATAGGGGAGTGTCGGGGCCCATGTCCATTTGTAGAAGGGTCAGGATCAGAGGGTAGTGACCAGACTCGGAGCCCTGTGTGTTTTTTTCTCAGAGCAAGTGCCTCACCCTTGGACCCTTATGTGTAATCACCTTGTGATGGCAATGAGATAATACATGGGCATAGCAACAGGCACAGCCACTTTGTTCAGTTTGTAGAGCCTAGTGGAGCTGGGCCGACCTTGAACACAGACTGAAAAGTCCCAGTGAGATCAGTGTGGTGAACCAGCAGAACACCCTTCCCCAGTGACTTATTCTCTTTACAGGCCCTTGTTGTGGACTTGTTTATTTAAAGGAGCCAAAGACTACCCTTGAGCTTAGCCAAAAGGCCGAGATGGGGAGCCAAAGACCAAACAGGCTGTTTTTGTGGATGCTAATGACTGTGCCTTGTGAGCACACGTTTTGTTTTTGTTTTTTCCTCTTGACCCATTTGGGTCTGGCTGTCACATGTAATTGCTGTTCTGGGCACGTTCAGATCTGCTGGTCACAAACCCTGCTCAAGTTGATGCTGTACTTTTTTTTTTTTTTAAGTTCTCTTTCTCTGAGTTCATCTTTTTGGTTTTAATTTGAAGAGTTTGTCCTCGCTGTAATTTTGAACTAAAAGCAAACCAACAAAACTGTGTTTTGTGAGACGTTGGCAAAGAACAAGGCTGCCTGGGTACTGTGCATGTGGGTTCCAGAGAGGGCTGAGCTGTGATCTGGGAGCTTACAATGGTCTGGCGACTCAGTGTTTTCTGAGCTACTCTTCTAACTACCATTTGAGATTTTTTTCTAAAGTTCTGAGTTAGGGTCATATTATGTTATCTTATAATTATATTATCTTCTCCTTCTAGGAACTACACGTTGAGATTTATGCCAATTCCCATGTATGATGCTTCTCAAGCCCTGAAAACAAACCCTGAAAAAACGGAAGAGGCTTTGCAAAAGGTATCAAAGTTTCAACAGCTTAATTATATTAAATTCACTGAGTGGTATTCATTGTCATTTTGAACATATGAAAGGTACTTTGTTATTTTACAAAGGTGTTTTTTTTTTTCTCTATTCTTGTACTCAGGATAAGCATAATGCATAAGTTGGGGAGGAATGAAACAACAAAGACTAAACATTTGTCATAAAATTTTGGTGGAATAAAGTAATATTCTTACATTAAGCCTGTCAGATCCTGAGCATAGATCACTTCCTGATTATCCTCAGAGACTGTGGGGAACTAAATGGAACTTTGCACAACCTTCTCCTCACCCTCCACAGATAGAACCCTGCATCCCTTTTTCATCAGGAAATTTAGAATATTACTGAGCTTTTGTTTCACCATCCACAAATGTTTCTAAATCGATCCCGGTTTTCTCCTTCTTCTCGGCAACATTGGAGGATGATGGATACCTCTCCTCATTCTGTGTTAGTCAAGTTTTTGTTGCCATAACCAAATACCTGAGAAAATAGTTTAGAGGAGAAAAGAGTATTTTGGTTCGTGGTTTCAGAGGCTTCAGTCCAAGGTCAACTAGTTCCAGTCCTGAGGGCCTGAGATGAGGCAGAAAATCATGGTAGAATGGTAAACTGCTTATCTTGTGGCAGCCGGAGAGCGCAGAGAGAGAGAGAGTCAGAGAAGAAGCCAGTGGTTAGATGTAATCCCCTAGGTCATGGTCCATTGATCCACTCTCTTCAACTAGAATCCATTTCCGTTTGGGTCATTTCTTAGTAATGCCACTAGATTATGATCTCATCAGTGGATGAATCTACTTGATGAAGTTAGAGCCCTCCTGGTCCATACTCTCCTCCAAAAGCCCATGGATTGACAATCAAGCCTTTATCACATGAATTTTGGGGAACATTTCAAATTCAAACCATGGAACTCTGCAAAGCCTAACCATCCCCCCGTGCCTTTGACCCCATCATTTCTGCCCTGTCCTGGACACCTGCCTTCTGAGTCCTTCTCTTGCTTTATCTTGTCTTCATCTTTGATTTTTATGGCTGCTTTTCTTTCATTTTAGATATTCTTAAGTGTTTCCCGTCCAAAGAATCTTTCTCCACCTTTATTATGGTGTTATTTGGGATGTCTTGGAATCTTTCCTCACCTTTTGTTTCTCTGTCCTTGATGGGTATCATCCACCATCTTGTCTCCAAAGCCTCTTTCTTTCCCACATCTCCCTTAGCCCAGTGGTCCCCAACCATTTTGGCACCAGGAACCAGTTTTATGGAAGACAGTTTTCCCATGGACAGGAGGACTTGGGGATTGTTTGGGGATGATTCAAGTGCATTACATTTATTGTGCACTTTATTTCTGTTTGTTTGTTTGGAGAAAGAAATAACTTTTAATAGCAAAACATTTATTGGTACATTTTAGGCATATATAAATATATCACTCATCATCGGAAATTTGTACCTGTACATTCTTACATTAAACTCTCATTAGGAGTGCACAACCTAGATCCTGTGCATGCACAGTTCACAGTAGGGATTGTGCTGCTAATCCAACAAGAGTTGGAGCTCAAGTGTTCAGGCAGTGAAACAAGTGATGGGGAGTGGCTGCAAATACAACCACTAACTAACTTGGCTACTGCCGCTGAGGGGGTGGCAGTAGTGGGTGGCAGGTAGGGGAGTTGAGGGGCTGTCCACTAACCGGTTAGTCAGCAAGTTGGCCAATTCTGTAGCAAAGTATCTCCACTAGCTCTCCTTCTCCTTTCTTAGTATAGGTGTCTTCCTTCAAGCCCATTATCTCTCATGACATTTGCCTCCTCTTGTCTCTTCTCCATGTTACAGTAAGGAAAAAAAAATAGCTATTATATTACAAATTTGAACAAGCTAAAACCCTCGTCCATCCCTCCTTAGTTGCTTTCAGGGTAAGAAAAGCAGGAAATCCTATCCAGGAATTGGCTCCTCTCCATCTCCCACTGTACCCATCTCCTCCTATCAGGGAACTTGTGAGAAATGCAAATTCTTAAACTGGGAACCTGAGGTAGGATCTAGCAGCCTGCTAGTACTAGCTTTCCTGATTGCAGAGTTTAAGTGTCACTGACCCCCTGGAGGCAGTACTCATACTTTCCATACTGCCGTGCGTGCGTCCGTGTGGGGGGGGGGTGTGAAACTGAAACCCAATATCAGGTCATCAAGAAGATGTCTCAGGGCTACTTGGCTCCCCTGGGTGGACGATTTTCTCAGGAGTCCATATGCCACTTACACATACACATTGTATGTATATAAGTTTCTGCCTCTGTGTTTCTTTGTCCTAATAGACTGTGAGCTCCTTCAAGGTAGAACCTTTGTATTTTATTTCCAGCAGCTAGTACAGTGCCTGCTGTGCATGCTTAACTACTTCATAGGCACTTGTTGAATAAAAAAGAGTAAGGTTAGGAGAGGGAGGGTATGACAAAAGGAATTATTCAGGATTTAGAGTCTAAAGATCTTACTTCAAAACAAAACACTTTCTGGCTTTGTAACCATCAAAAAATTACTTGATTTTTCTCCACTTCATTTTTTCCTGAAGTTACAGTGGTTGACAATTTCCCAAAATAAATGATAAATATTAAACTATAGATCCAGAAAGTACAGAGATAATTACACTGAGGATATTATATTGAAATGGCAGAAAAGCAAAGATAAAGAGAAAATCTTAGAAGAAGCTAGAGGGAGAAAGCACCTAATATACTGAGAAGCAAGGATAAGAATCACATTGCACTTTTTTGTGGGAAACCATGTAAGTAAGAAGGGAGTGTAGTAAAACCATTATAAAGTGTCGACAGAAAAAAGCCAGCAGCCTAAAATTCTTTATCCAGTGAAATTATCCTTCAAAAGTGAGGAGGAAAGATTTTCTAAGATAAACAAAAACTGAAGGAATGTGTTGCCACCAGATACCTTGCAAGAAATATTTTAAAAAGTTCTTCAGGGAGAAGAAAAATGATACAGGTTAGAAGTTCAGATCTATGTAAATAAAGGAAGAGGGTTGGAGGGGGAATAAGTGAAAGTGAAGTAAGATCCTAGTTTTCTTTTTCAAGCTGGTCTAAAAGATAACTGTTTATTCCAAGTAATAGTAACAGCTCTCTACTAGATGATAACAGCATGTGACCAGGGGATGGGAGGAGCCCACGGTACACTGTTGTAGGGCTAATGCACCACCCACGAAAGGGGTAGTATTGTTTAAAAGTACACTTGGATTGATTATAAATGTATATTTCAAACACTAGGATGAACTCTTAAAAATAAATTTATGAAGATGTATAAGTTGAGTACCCCTTATCTGGAATGTTTGGACCAGAAATATTTCAAGTTATACATTTCTAAATTTGGGGATATTTGCATATACATAATGAAATATGTTGGGGATGGTACCCAAGTCCAAATACAAAATTCATTTATGTTTCCTGTGTGCTTTGAACATGTAGCCTGAAGGTGTTCTCTTCAGTTTTCTGGTGCATTTGTGTTTTGACTGCAGCCTGTCACCTGAGGTCAGGGTGGAACTTTCCACCTATCACCATGACGTGCCAGCACTGAAACATTTTTAGATGTGAGAGTTTTTCAGATTAGGGATGCTAAACCTGTGAGACCAATGTGCTAGAAAAATGCTTACTTAAAACTAGAAGGTAATCAGAGGGGAAGAAAAAAGAAGAAACCAGAACAATTAAATGAATTAAAAAATGTCATACGCCTCGTAGATTCCCATCGAACTATGTGAAGTCATGCAGTACAGGCCAGAAACTTCGAAAAGACATAGAAAATGTGGGCTAGGGCAGGAGACTATAAACATATTGAGAAATTTATAGTTTTTAAAATGAGAATTAATGACTTTATAGCTCATATTTATTGGTTTTTCTTATCGCACTTTACTGGGGTCTTACACATGCAAGTTTTCATTTTATACCTAGATCTGTGTCCATTGGAATAAATAATTTTACTAATAATAAGAGTAGATTTCATGCTAGTCTTTGTACTTTTTAAAAATGCATGATTCCTTTACTAAATGCAAGCTTTTTGCTTCTTGAGCTGCCACTATTTTAGGCAGGGAGACTGTCCATGTCTGACCGGCTGTAGTCAGTCTCCCAGCTCATGCCAGCTCCCATGGTCTGGCGAACATGATGACTGTCTGGGTCCTTGCCTTCCCATCTGACCTTAGCCAGGCCCTCATTCTTGGTCTCCAGGAGATGGGCTTTCTATCCTTGGCCTGGAACGGTGATGAATGGAAAGAAATGTATCATGTTCATCCAACATGTGCGTTATTTCAGTGGTGCTGGATACATGGTTGATATTGAAGACACTTCAAAATTGTTATTCTTCTTTCTCTTAAACTTGTTTGTAAAAACAAGCTTTGAGTATTATTTTAAACAAATAGCAACAACAAAAACTGCTTCCGGGCTTAGTCTGAAGCCTGGTGTGTGGGCTGGGGAGAGGTCTGGGATGACATGGGCCCCCTGGTTGCAGCAGTGGTGCTTGGACCCGGTCCCCACCAGTGCCCAAAGAGGCCCAATGTAATGGGACCAGAGGCCAAGCTGAAGGACCCAGGACTGACTGATTTGTCGTGTGTGCCCGCAACGTTTCAGAATCTTTCTGGCAAAATATTTCACATTAACGGCAATGTCACCTTGGCCAATGATGACTTCTTTGAAAGCAGCAAGAGAAAGTTAACATGATGTAAAGTCAAGGCAGTAATGTGTCAGTTTAATGATGTTTTATTTCAGGGATCTTTGCATTTTTGTAATTCCCTCATTTATATTTAGGAAGGTACGTTTTGCTCTGCTTTGCTATTTCCAGGGATGATGGTAATTACAGTCTGTATTTTAATTGTTCCTAATTGCTATTAAGTAGTAGTCATTTTAGCATATGGAAAATGAAAATTAATAATACTGCAGGCTTCACAGTTATTAGAAGTTCTTAACTGGGGACTTGCAGTGACAAATTAAAAGGCAAATGGTTAAGCAGTGGTTTTAAAAGCAAAAGCCATAAGAAAAATAGTTGACTCCATTTATTTGCGTCGAATCATTGTTTGTTTTGGGGGATTTGTTTTGGTCCTAGGGATTGAGCTGAGGACCTTGTGCTTGCGAGACAGACGCGGCGCCACTGATCTAAATCCCCGGCCCTGCTTCCAGTCATTCTTTAACAGAGCATCTTTCTAGGCGCCATCATTCTAAAATGTTAGCCCTGCATTTTTGGTTCAGTGTGTATCTACTTCCTGTTCTTAGATGCTTTCTTTCACTCTTGTTATTATTTGTACATCTCGCTTTCATAGGATATCTATAAACATGCAAATTGTCAGAAGGCTTCAAGGTTTCTCATTTTCTGTGGAAATCCATTTTATATTCTATAATTTACTAAAATCAGTTCTATTTTGAGATGAAAACCTGACAGATTGTTAAAATCAGTATACATAGTACAATGGTACCTCGGTTCATGAACTCAGTTCTCTCCACAATTCTGGTTGCAAACTGAACTGGATAATAACCGAATCAGATTTCCCCATAAGGTCAATATTGAACCTAACCTTGGGCCAGGGATTTAGCTCAGTGGTTCTGCCGCCTGCCTCACAAATGCAAGGTCTCAAGTTCCATCCCTGATACCAAAAAAAAAGAAAAAAATTGAACCTAACCATTGAATTTGATTCGGTTCTCATCCAACTCCATTTGCGACCAGAATCAGGGAGAGAATCAAGTTTGTGAACCGAGCTGGCACTGTATTTTTGAGTTTTACCAGCCTATATCCTTCCAAGTTTCAGTTTTTGTAGTTTTGTCTCCCTCTCCACCCCCTTAAGAATTTTCTAAGTGAATGACATCTGTACTCCTTGGGGATATTCATTTAACTCTGAACTGTTTGGCACTTAAAAATTCATGAGAGAATGATTGAGGTTGTAAGCTGACAAGTGATAAAAAGTCTCTAACCCCACAGGCAACTAAACACTTGCTTATCTTTGTCAACTTCTGAGTCACACAGAAATTGCTCCAAGTACCCAAAAATTAATTTTCCAACTAAAGACACCCCCTAATAGATCCCGATGGCAGATGGTGTCCCCATTCCGTCTGTACTGTGGGGTTGAGGCACTGGCAGGATGTGCATATCAGTGCTCTGGTTTTAAGTCCAGAAACTGACTGGTTCACTTATAACTTTATTCTCTGCAGAGTCGAATGTGTTCTTGAGAGATACGTGTGCTTAATTTCCAGATAGAAAACTATCTGCTGCGGAATCATGAGACTAGAAAATACCTTCAGGAGCAGGCCTACCGCCTCCAGCAGGGCATTGTCACCAGCACCACCCAGCAGGTAAGGGGGCACCTGCTGCCCCCCCCACCCTTTACAGATCCTCATGCAACCCAGGCAAGAGCTGTGCCACCCAACTGCATCCCAGCCCTCTGTCTGCCCTTAACAGCACCTTCTAAGAGCAAAGGAGACTGTTCCACTGACAAGCAAGAAGTGGTGTCTGAGAATGGCAACCAGTGTTAGTAGAGTTTGTGGGAAGAGGAAGGAATAAAGAGGCCAATCACGATGACAAATGTGCGATTGTCACAGTTGCTGACTTAGTGCCTTTTCATATTGCCAGGAAGCTGTGTGGTGACAGACAAATCGAGGGAGTCCTGAAGATAGATAGTGAAGTCTGGGTGACCTGATTTGCTTCTTTGGGGGCATTCTGTTCAGAACTCCCTGGTCATTTGCAATCACCTGCTGGGGTGCAAATATCCAGATTCTTATGAACCCAGAAGGGTTTGTTGAATACTCATTAGCACTTAAGTGCCAAAGAGAAACTGAAGAGTGTTTCTTTCTCACCTCATTTCTCTTTTTTCTCTCACCAGCTTTCTGGAGTAAACAAAGGATTCTAATAATACTGTTTTGTTTTGTTTTTTGTGTGTGGTACTGGGGATTGAACCTAGGGCCTTTGCACTGAGCTACATCCTCAGCCTTTTGTTTTTTTAATCTTTTATTTTGAAACAGGGTCTCACTAAGTTGCTAAATTGCCCAAGCTGGGCTGCAACTTGCAATCCTTCTGCCTCATCCTCCACACCTGGCTCAAAAAATTAACAAAAACCAAAGGTCATAAACATGAGAGGGAAACAAATAGTGTATCAAAGAAGGAGCAAGATGAATGAAAGAACTGAGGTCTGATAATTCACCAGACAGCAGAAGGCTGTAATTAGTTAAGTTCATTGGGACTTGAGAAAATATTACATCCATCTAATAAGAATAAGCTACTATGAAAAGAGTAATCAGAAAATTAGAAGTAATGCTTAGCAATTAAAATATCACTTATACAGAATTAAACTGCTCAGACACAAACTAAGCTGTTCTTCTGGAAGAAAAAGTAGAAAAAAATCTTTATAACATGTAGTGAAAAGATAAAAATACATGAGAGCAAAGCAAGATAAACTGGCAAATAGAATCAAAGTGACCGATGCCCTTCTAGTAGTTGATACAGGAGAAATATAATTCCCAACCTTTGAGATGTCAAATATGCTGAGTTCCTATAATATCGATGAATGAAATCATGAACCAAAGGAAGAAGTTAGGAGAGTTTTATTGGAAATAGGGAGAGAAAAATAGCTCCTGGATTTCTGGGAGGGATCTGGAATGGGTTGGCTACCAAGGCCCTTTGTCAGGAGTAATTTATATAGCAAAGTCATAGTGTGGGTACAACATGGGTCAAACTGCCATTGACCTATAGGATAACAAGTACAGCCCCTTAGCTGATATTTATCTAATAGGGAAGCAGGTCATGTGACAAGGGTACATAAAAGAACAAAGAACATGGGAAGGGATGGGTCCAGATGCTCTGGTCACCCACCTGGGTGACTGATGCCTACCTTGACTTTGTGGACCGGGTAGATTGTGCTAACCACAGTAGAATTCCGAGTCACTATCCCTTAGGGAGGCATGCAGGCCTGGCCACTGCATCTTCATCTTGAGGCCTGGCCTTCTTCAGATGCACCACCAGCGAGATTTCTGATGTCTTTATATTTTTGTGCTGATTTTCTTGAGGGCCCGATCCTTCTTTGACTATATATTAATTTCTATCTAACTTAGCTGCCTATAATAATAGGGGCTTCAAAATGAAAAATGAGAATTATCATAGGGCAGAATATAAGAGAATTCCATTTCTTGAGTCTTGGAGTTAATTTGATTGAAATTGAACAAAATGAGGACAGAAGATCGACACCTAGATATATTTTGTAAAATGTGAAAACTCTTAAAAGAACATGTAGAGGTCCGGGGATTTAGCTCAGAGGCAGAGCACCTGCCTCACAATCGCAAAGGTCCTAAGTTCAATCCCTGGTACAAAAAAAACCCCACAAAAAACGTAGAGTTCCAGAGAATTTTAACAGGTTATGTTTTGTTTGTTTGTTTGTTTGTTTTTTCCCAGTCCTGGCAATTGAACCCAGGGCCTTGTGCATGCTAGGCAAGCGTTCTACCACCAAGCTTTATTCTTACCACAATAGTAGAACCATCTTTTAGCATCTGTCCTACTTACTGGAAGTAAGCAAGGTACTGTCATCAAATTTCAGAAAGAGATTTATTTTAAACCAAGAATTCTCTACCCAACTATTGTATTACTTAGATGTGAGGACAGAATAAAAGTGTTTTCCAGACATGGCCTCAGAACATTTTCCCCCACTTTCCCTACCTGAAAAAAAGTTACTTCAGGAAGTTCTTCAGTTTAACAAAGAAAAACAAAGTGTACAATAGTGAGTGTAAATAGGAAACTGTAACAAATGGAAGTTGAAACAGTTGAAAGAATATTTTAATTTATTTATTTTGAAAGAACATTTTTAAAAATTGCTCCTTTGAGACAATCTACTTTGAGGTATAGGGTTAAGAGTCACAGAGTTGTATGTCTTTTCCCCTTGGGGTCCATAAGTATAATTTTGTTACTGACTTTCAGAGCATTTAGCATTTCACTATCAACTTAGACATGGAGGAGAAACTTAATTGTTGTTGTATTATAGAATGTAAATACTGAAATCTTCATACTGTAAGAGGAATGAAACTGAAGTTAGGAGTTGAAGAGGAAGAAAATTGCCTTGTAGCAGGAATATGCTAAATTTCTAGTTTATGTTTCATGGAATCAGCTGCTATTTTCTATAATTCGTAAGTCAAGAATATAACAGTAAATCTATGATTACAAATTAAGATGGAAGCCACTAGAAAAGTGAAATAAAGTGTTTATCCCTGCAGATTGGGGGAAATGATTAACTGCTAGTGAATTTTTTTCTCCTTTTAGACCATTTTGTGTACTTTGCATTATTTTTTTTGTTTGCAGATATCATTTTTTGTTTTCATATTGAGAGAATAAAAAATACCTATAATAAAAATATGTTTAATATTCTAGTTAGATACACTTATAGGGACAATGACTGCACAGATAGGCCTAGAGACTTACTTGTAAAATGGTCATGAAAACATGAATAATGGTTATCCTAGGTCAGTGATGATGAACCTTCTAGAGTTTTCAGTGATACAAACAGCCCTCTCCCATAGGTTCACCAGCACTGCCCTTCATGATATGATTGAGTTTTATTCTCTTGAACTTCTCAGTATTGTTTGAATGTTTTACTGCCAACATGTATTATTTAAAATAGAAAAAGTAAAGGAATATGTGTTGAGAATAAAATATCCATAAATTATTAATGAAGTTGCTGAAATTTTGAGAAGGAGAGCAGCATTTTGACCTAACAGTGCATTAAAGAATGTTTAGAATTTTCAGCTAAGGGCTAATCTTAGTCTAGTACTTCCTGGCTTACTGTTACATCCTGGTTTTAGTGTTTAACATTAAAAGCAAAGGGAGTGCTAAAATCTTACATTGGGCCTTTGCCTTGTTTTCCTTTTTAAGCGACCAAAATGCAGACTTCTTTCTTTTGCAGTCTTTCTAAGTTTTTCCTCATTCAGAGGGAATTTTGCCAATCAAAAAAAAAAAAAAAAAAGTACTGCAGCAATCTTTAATGCTCATTCTTAGAAATCAGTTTCATCTTCTCAATTGAAAGGAAATTGTACAGAGGAGAGGTGTGGGGATGTTTAATTCTGAGTAGGTGACATCGTTCAGAATTATCTGAGTCATTAGGTAGGTATATGACCACCTTTTCACTTTGAGGAGTTCTTAGGATTTTATGAGTAGCTATTTGCAACCTTTCATCATTTCAGTGGCTTTGATGTTTCCCGAAATGTGAATACAGAAAGAATAGACCCTCTCTTTCCAGTGCTTGTGCCAACCCCATAGCCAGTCATTGGTCTCAAGGAACACTAAAAAAATTAAAATGTGTTTGAATAAAACATCAAAGTCTCATACCTATTCATATATTTGTTCTTGCCTGTTGGCTTTGATTAGGAAAGATTTATATCTGACTCTTGTGTTCATCCTCTGCCTTTTTACCTCACAAACCTCCATAATCAAGACTCAGGAACCTTTTTCCCAAAAAGTCATGTAGTAAATAGTGTAGGCTTTGCAGCCCAGAATGTCTCATGGTAGCCCCTCACCTGTGCTGCTGTCAAGGCGAAGCCATGGTTGTCCCAGGGGAGTGAGTGAACTTGGCTGTTTTCCTCAAACTTGGCTGTCTTTTGTCAGGTTCCTCTTTTTAACTTTCAGACCCCTAAAAAAAAAGAAAAAAGCTGGGCTTGGTGGTGAACACCTGTAATCCCAGCACTTAGGAGGCTGAGCCAGAAGGATCTCCATAAATTCGAGGCCATCTTGGGCTGCATAGTGCATTTAAGACCAGCTTGAACTACGTAATGAGACCCTGTCCCAACCCCTTCCCCAATAAACAGATATTTAGTTAAGATGTTCTTTTATGAGCAGATTTTAATACTTGAGCTCAGGATATCTTTGCTGCCCCTTACTTTGTAACCTTGTGAGACTGGGCCTCTGTCTCCATCTGTCTACTGAGATGTTTTAATGACCTCCTTGTCACCAAGTCCAGCTGCCCTTTTTCTTTCTTCATTAATAGAGTTGAGAATGTTGACTCTCAGTTTAGATGGCCCACGTTTAAAATCAGGCTCTGCTCTTCCCTGTCTGTGTGAATTTAAGTTAGTTATTTCCTAACTTCTTTAAGCCTCACTTTCTTCATCTGTATAATGTGAGTGAAGGGAGTGCCTGCTGCAAAGGGGCCACAAGGATTGCCTGAGAGTGCACTTGAAGGCTTTGACGCCTTGCTGGCGAATGCAAATGTTTTTTGCTGTTATTTTTATCATTACAGTTCCCATCATTGTTGACCACCTTGTCTTCCTCAAAATTCACTTCTCCATTCCTGGACGGAGTCATTCCCAAAATCTCTCTTCCATCCTTGTGTCTTGCACATCTTTTCTATCCATCTCTCTCTCCTTTCATCTCTTAAACATCCATTTAGTGTTTCCCCCATTTTTATACTTGGTCTAATTGGCTTCTGTTTTAACTCCTACTGGGGGTGATGCCTGGTCTCACTCCTAGTTCCTAATTCTGTCCTGGAAGCCCCATCCTTCCACTTCCTTTCTGGTGTCCCCAGGGCCGAGTCTTCCAAGGTAGCAGATACACAAAGCCAGGACTCACTCTCTTGCACCCCTGCCTGGCCAATTTTCCCTGTGCCCTAGCTGCTGAGCAGTATCCTGGCCGAGCTCCTCTCATGCTGTCTCTGTGGCTGTTGGGCTGCTGCTGACTCAACTGTGGCTCTCGCAGCCTTCTCTTCACTGCTTGTCACCTGCCAGGTTCCTTGCTTAGGTTTGACCACCTCCTTCTGCCTCTTGTTTTACAAGAACTACAAGGAATGGCTTTTCTTCTGCCCGTCTATGCTCTCCACAGTACAGACCCTTTGTGTCCCTCAGGGCTACACTGAGTAGTGTTGCAAGGTGAGGGACCCCAAACCTACTTTGAGGGCAAAGCCCACCCCATCCTGCCTGCATGAAGCATCCCTTCTGCTCCTCCACTGTGAGGTGCCCTGTTCCTGACCAGGATATAACAGGAGTGCCAGATCTCTTGTGTTTCTTCTTTTGCTTAAAATTCCCTCTTATATCCAGGCATGGTGGCGTGCACCCATGGTTCTAGCTTTTAGGAGGCTGAGGTGTGAGGATTGCTCTAACCCGGCAGTTTTTGGGCAGCCTGGGCAATCTAGCTGGACTCCATCTCAGGTGAACAAAATACTCTTTTCTTAAACTGTAAAAATCTTTCAAGAAAGAACTAAAAAGCTGTCTTTGACCTCAACTAGGTAAGATTCTTCCCTTGGCTAAAATCTAGAACTTCTGTGATTTCCTTATCATTTAATAAACTGTTCTGTCATATGACAGGCACTGTTGAAGGAAACTGACTCAGCAGTGAAGAGAATAAAATGTTAACATCCTCATGGGTATTATATTACGTAGCATTTTATATCTTTTGCTACTGTTAATTGTGGATGTGTCTATGATTTTATGTTGCTTCCTGGCAAGGAAAAATGTATCTTATTCAGGACTGAATCTCTTCAGTGCCAAGTGTTCAGTAGATTTCTCTTAAATAAAGAAATAGACATGAGAACAAGAGAGATTTTTCCAGGAATAACCTATTCACTAGAACTAAGAACAGCTGTTAACAAGTTGTAAGCAGCCAGAGACGGCATTTATTGCTAATATTTCTAAATCCTGCACTTGGGCTCAAAATCCAGTATATTTGAAGACTCCTAAGCCATCAACAGCAGAAGTGAGTTAGTTGTATGATATAGTTGCCAAAGAAGCCAGCTTCACTTGTATCACATTTATTGAGGTACACTTTTTACAGCAAGGAAGCTGATCATTCTTTATGCTCAGTCCTTTCCTTCTGTGTTAGGATGCATTTATTGAGGGCCTATACCTCACAGGTTCCAGATGGGAGAGAGAAATCAGAGAAGGGTCCTGATCGGGTGTGTTTGTGTCAGGGAGAAATAGGGACTGTGACAACTGAAGAAAAGATTAAGGGAGAGAAAATAGCTGTGTGCCAGTGAATGCAAGACTGTGTCATAGGAGACACTGCAACTTTCAGTGTGTTCTCAAGGGGAAGGCATGGGACCTGTAGGGGAACACAGGAAGACAGAGAAAGACTTAAAGAAGACTGTCCAAGAAGGACAGAGTATGTACATCTTCTTGGAAGGGGGTGAGTTTCTCAAATTACGCAGTCAGTAACTTTTCTGTGTTGCTTGGGAAAAGTCGAACACTGAGGGCTTGGGTAAAGCAGGAAGTTTAGCTGAAAAGCCCCCAATGCATCCCTCACTCTGAGGCCTGCTGATGGGCTCACCCAGGAGGTCCCAGTCATCCAGCTTGCACTGACCTCTCTGTTTCACATTTCTGTACTGTATGAACATGATTTATACACTGATTGTCAAACTCTTTAATTTCCTGTTCACAGATTTTCACTTTGTATTCTTTACAATTATTCTGTGTCATCTAAAATTAATAATAGTGTGCCTTTGCTGACCCCTAGGTCTGACATCTGAAGGTGATCCATTTACTTGTGTGAAACTTCACTAAGCACACGCTCACAAGAGTCTTGAGATATGTGTGATTTTATCTTATTTGAATTGAAAAACTAAGTTTTTTATGTTTCTTTCGGATATGATTTGAAAATGTTCTACGACCCTTTTGGTTGAGTTCATTTACACCACTCTCCTTGGTCAGCGCTGAATGGCACTATCTTCAGAAGCTGCTCAGGTCCGTCATGGCTGTTAAAGGTCATTATTTTACAGCACCATGTCTCCCTCTGGAGTCAGCCTTCTGTGGCCCCAGACAGCCAGCAGATTCTTTCTTAGTATATGCTTTATTTATCTGTTGAATTTAGGATTCATTCTTAGTAAGATATGAATTAGGGATGATCATTTTTGCTTTAGAATCACAGATCAATATAATAGAAGAATTAGGATTTGTATCAGTTCAGATTTTTTTAAATGTGCAGTCAGCTCTATGCAGAGCATCGTGCAGTCGTAAAATTTCGCTGGAGAGATAATGTGAGATGGGAGAATTAGGCAAGTGTGTACCATACCTTGCAGGAAAATATTGGAGAAAAATTTTAAGCCACACTTGATTTTCTTTTTCTTTAGATTAATTTGCTCTTTATTTGCTTAGTCCATTTCTTGTTACTGTAACAGAATACTTAAGATGATGAATTATTAAGAATAGAAGTTCAGGGCTGGGGATTTAGCTCAATGGTGCCACTGCCTGCCTTGCAATTGGAAAGTCCCCAGTACCAAAAAAAAAAAAGAAGTAGAGCCGGGGATTTAGCTCAGTGGTTTTGCTGCCTGCTGCGCAAGCGCAAGGACCCGAGTTCAATCCCCAGTACCAACAAAAATAAGTTCAGTTTGGTTCCTGTTTCTGGAGGCTGGGAGGACGAAGAGTAAGAAACCAGGCGAGAGCTTTGCGCTGCCTGCTGAGAGCTGAGAGCTCAAGGTGGAAAGAGAAAGAGTCAGTGGCTGGGTGGGGGGCAGACATACCCAGGGCCAGCCTCTGTTTGTAACAGCCTGCTCTCACAGTAACTCACCCATTTCTGGGACATGGGAGAACTGGCTCCCAAGAAAGGCATTGGTTCAGGAGGGATCAGCCTGCAGGACCTAATCACTGTCATGATCCAGTCCCCAGCTTCCCACCCTGCCACATGAGGACGTGAGCCTCAGTAGGAATGTTGGTGGGCACAAACCATATTCAAATCCTACTACTTTGTTTGTGCTTCCCTGTAAAGGTACAAATAGAGAAGAGCACAGTCTAACATTCAGTTGTAGGTTTTGTCTACCCTAATGACCCACTGCTTCCTTTGGGTGTATATTTAACTCATGGGACACCTGGAAATTATCCTCATGCAGTTATCCCAAGAAAAAGACTTTATTGGAAAAGAAACTTTTGTATTTCCCCAAAATAAGACCAAGTGTTAATTTTTGTTCTAAAAGGTGCAATAGGGCTTATTTTCAGGGGATGTCTTACTTTTTCATGTATAACAACCTACATTTATTTATGTACAATAATTACATTTATTCACTTACTCATGTACAAAAATCTGCATTTATGTAGAAAAATCGACATTCACTCAAATACAGTCATATCATGTTCTGGAACATCGTCATAACTCTCCAATCCCTGAGTTCTAGCCTGAATTTTTTGAGACTTCATTTCCAGTAGAAATGTTGGCTTCAGTCGCTCATGTCTACCAATAGAATTGTCCTTAAATGAGCACTTCTTATCCGTGTAATCTGCTCGTAGTGCATGGTTACAATACACAACATATTGAATTATGATGATTCGTAGACACCGCCACATTCGCTCATTATCAAGTGTGCACCTTATTCATGCGTTGTGTCTGGACTCCGATTGGTCATTCAGCAGTGAGTCCCAAATTCATCTGTTTCTGTAGGCATTTACCTCTCATCCAAAAGTACCCACTTGGGTATTTACAAATACTTATTTATAACTTATTATTATCATGTATTTTAAGTTTTAATGTCAATAATGGTTTTTAATTATAAATTAATATTTGTAATTCAGTACATCTGCCTTTTGTTGCAGTGGATGTACTAAATACATCTGTCTGCCTGATAATCTTAACTGCATTTTATTTTGGGGATAGGGCTTATACTACAAATGTCCTCAAAACATGCTAGGGCTTATTTTCCAGTTAAGTCTTATTTTGGGGGGAAATAGAGTAGATGTTATTATTATTACCTGTGTTGATATAATAAGACCTCCACTTCCTTCTGTGTTTTGATGTCTCTTCATTTATATAGAACAATACTTGGTGCTATTCTGTTTATTTAAAAACTGTCCATTTGCACAGACTCTTCTGACTTCTGTAGTGCTGAGACTGATCAGCCACCAGCATTTTGTCTTCATCTCAGCAGTTTTCACATTGCACATTTCACGTTTGTCCCCTGAGTACCTAGCCCTGTGTCTCACACCCGCAGAACATACAATACAAGTTAATGAAGGAAAGTTACGCAAAATGTGCCTGAGTAGGTGCAAGATTTCAAATCATCAAGAAGGGCTCACTTTTGCTCTACATGCTGCATTTTTTTAAGGCAAGAAAGGGACCAAAATGCTTTCAATCTTTCCTCTGGAGTTAATGTTGCCAGGCATTTCTTGCATGAATCCTTAAATTAATAATTGGCTATAAGCTGTATTCTCTAAGATTCCATAAAGAAGCTTTCAGACTCATGCATTCAATTTTCTGAAATTTTTACCATTCTTCTCTGTTTCCTTCTATCTGAACATCACCTGGGCTATCTTGAATGCTTTTCTGTTTTGGAGCAGATGATTGACAGAATATGTGTGAAAGTACAAGATCATCTCAACTCCTTGCGAAATTGTGGGGGAGATGCTATCCAGGAAGATTTAAAATCAGCAGAACGGCTCATGCGTGATGCGAAGAACTCTAAAACAGTGAGTTTCACATCAACCTGTGTGTGAGTCTCATGTATTAAAGAGTTTTTCATGTAAATTTTCGAAACTGTCAACTTTCTTTACCTCTCTACCAAATTCCAAGATTATTGACAGGTGGCATGACGACCTGAATTAGTTTTTGTCTCCTTTCCAAACCTGTGCTTATTACCAATTAAAATTTTTTTAAATGTAGAATACAAAGCAGAAGGCCAGCATGACTTACAAAGGGTAGAATTGGGCCCTGAACAGCTGTTGCATAGTTTCAATGAGTAACAACTCATTTAAAATTATTCTCCACGCCAATAACATGAAACTCCTTCTGTCCTGTCTAAAGGAAAGCTTCTCTCACATTAGAATTTGGCCTTCAAAGTGTGACTTAGTAGGAAAGGACTAACCAAGAATCAGAACACCTGGCATCTGGTCCTGGTTCTGGTACTAGGATCACATCATCATTGAACATCATGAATGTGAGAGGCCTTAAGGATTAATCAGACACTTTTGTGGTATAGTAAGAAATATATATTTAGTCCTTGTCGTTGGGTCCTCACAGCTCATAGCCCTGGAATTTTGTAAATGATAGAGGTGCCAGGAACATCTTTGTGATCAATCATAAGCCGCTTTTACTGCACCAGAGTTTATCCTAACAAGATGACTCATGATGGTCTTCTAGAGGAAGCAGACTCCTCCCCAAGTCTCCTGCAAGGGGACAGGGTTGAGTTTGGGCTCAGGCACCTTTGGCCAGTGATGTGATCAACTATGCCTGTGTCGTGGAACTTCCATAAATGCTCCACAGAGTGATATTTAGCTTCCAGGTTGGGGAATCGTGCACTGTTCACCTGTTTCTGAGTTCTGCTCTTTATAATAAACCACCAGTAGCGTATAAAGTACTTGTTTGAGTTCTTTGAATCACTGGCGAATTCTTGAACCCGATCATTAGGCTGTGGGGATCCCTGTCATTTATATGGCTTGTCTGAAAGTGCCATTAATGACCTGGGACCTGTGACTGGCATCTGAATTGGGGGCAGTTTTGTGAGACTGAGCTCTAACTTCGTGGGATATGACACTAACGACAGGCAGTGTCAAAATTGAATTGTAAGACACTCACTTGGTATCTGCAAAGAACTGGAGAATTGCCGTATGTGGCAGAACCCTACACTTTTGGTGACCAAAGTGTGAGTAAAAACTCAGCTGTCATGGTTCAGATAAGAACAGAAGCCACACAAGGGTGATACACTGTCTGTGTGATTTCAATACTGCTGAGTGATAGAATGGTCAGGTGGAAGTCTCCTAACCCCATATAGTGTTTCTCAGAGTTACTGAGGTTCACTGGATGAAAATAAAGCCTTTAAAAGTCTGGACCTCATTTTATGGGTCTACACAGAGTCTTTGACCACAAATAGATTATCTCTAATAATAGTACAGAACTATTACTAACTTTCATTAACTCCACAGTGATTTGGTACTTACTGAGATGTTAGTTCCAGTAGGGAAATGATAGAACAATTTTTCCCATTTTTTACTAAAGTGTTTTATATTACAATTATTTTTTATTTTTCTTAACAGTTGTTACCAAATCTGTACCATGTTGGTGGTGTGTCTTGGGCAGGAGCCAGTGGCTTGTTATCCAATCCCATTCAGGAGACCCTGGAATCGATGGCAGGAGAAGTTACAAGAGTTGTGGATGAACAACTGAAGGTCTGTGGTTTTGTTATTTTGAAAGTGAAATTGTTGAAAAAGGATAGCACTTCAGGACACAGCTACTTGTGTTTTACAAAGGTGTGTGTGGGCATTATGGACTTTCTGTGCTGGTGTACATGTAAAAATTGAATACTATCTGTTCAAGCTTTGTTTATATGTTTTATACAACAAGTTTAAGTGAAATTTGATTTCATTTTTTGTGGTAAATCTCTAAATGTCCTTAATATGATAGATAGAAAAATGGCTGGTTGATTTCTCCTTAGAGGGCACAAAAGAAGTCTACTTCTGGGGGTAAAAAAGCTATCTTTTGTTACTGTACTTGATTTTGAGCATGGGAAAGATGATAGGAGCTCTACTTACAGTACCTAGATGGGGAATCTGACACTAGGCACCCAGCCATCCTTGAAAGGACCTTTGGTTGAAAAGACTAAGAGAAATATTTAGAATGGAGTTGCAGGATACTCCAGTAAAAGAGATCTGCTCTAGGTGTACTGACTGCAAAAAAGAGTTAAAAACAATCCATGAAATTTAGCAGTGGGGTATTGTAATCCAAGACCTGTGTTTTCTTAAGGTAATTTCAAAGCACAGCTATACCAGAGAAGTTTTACATGTAAAAAGTTGTCCTTATTTTTAGTCTGCCTTTCAAGGATGCCTTAAAAACTCCGTGTCTGAATTTCTATAAATAATTGGTCTGTTTTCTTCCAAGAGCACAACTACTATACCCATAGGGATTTGATGTACAACTCAATCATAACTTTGCGTATACCAGACTCTCTCCGAAAATTAAGTTAATGATGGACAAAATGTTTTGGATTTTAGGTGTTTATGTCCCTGTCTTCCTTTAATACTACAGAGAGATTCTTGTGTATCACTTTTATGTACTTGTGGTTATTTTGAATTCATGTTGAACTGAGATAGAGGTTGGAAAAAGACCTGTTGGTTAATACAAAGTCCTGCAAGACCACTTGTTACTGAATAGCACTTGCATCCTTCATGAAGAATAAAATACAGACAGTGGATACTTTCTTATATATTTAAAATCAACTTTGTTGCTTTTTTGCTGACTATAAAAAGTGAAATTCTTTGTTGTGTGTGTGAAATATTTTAGCAAGTATATACAAAGTAAAAATCACCTGAAATCCCAGAGATGACAGCAGTGTTAATAATTTAGTGAATTTTCAGGCATTCTGTGCCTTCACATACAATTTTACATTCAGGTAATTGTACTGTCCTTACAGATTAGTAGCCTTTTATATTTGGTACAGTGTCATAAATGCAATTCTAATGGTGACAGAAATCATTTTCGGTGGCCACATGGTATTCTATTGTATGAATGTACCACCATAATTTATTTTCTAAATTTTGATTAGTTCTGCTATAATTCCTATATTTATATATTCCTATAATTGACCCAGTGCTAGGTCAAGTAGTGCATATGTTTTATACTTGCATATGTGTTTGTAAACTGTCCAGTGGCGTAGTTGATCATTTTGCTACATACTCAGCATACTAAATACAGCAGGTAACACATATTTTTCAGTGTGATGAGTTTTTAATCTTATTTTTAAATTTTTCTGTAATAATGCAGTGATAGATCAAGTAATTTCATCACCCACTTATATTTCTTCTGTTGCAAATTACCTATTCACATCCCTTGCCTATTTTCTTTAAAAATATTTGTAATAATTTCTTGCTTAGTAAGGATTGGCTGTCATATAAGTCAACATGAAACATTGTGGCAGGGCCTTTCCCATTCAGCTGCTTCCAACTGTCCATTGTCATTTCAGCCTGTCTAACCCACACATTACCCTAGCACCATTAATGTTTGTTTTCTGCTTATTGCACAGAATGGGTGAAACTGACTCTTGCTAGTTTTTCTTGGGAGAAACTAGAAGGCAAGTATCTGAAGTAAAAGACATTTGAATTTGTAGACTAGAGACAACATGAATATATTTAGAACCACATATTTTTTGTAAATAGGCATTGCTTGCATTTTTGTGGCATGTTGTTAACTTTTCTGACTCTGTTAAATATCATCAGAGTTCTCAGTTTGTCACCCGCTTGCTTATCTGCAAGGACCATAGCGGGCTTTTCTCTCCTTCTCACTTTCTGCCAGGTCCCAGGCCCCCAGATGGCCTGTATTCCTTTCCCTGTTTGTTTCTTTTCAGTATTCTCAATCCTTCTCACTTTTCAGTTCCTTTCCTCTTGGGAATGCCTGTCATGAATCATAGCAAATCCTCAATCCAAACATCTTAATTAAATGTTACTTTTCAATTTTCTTTTAACTGGGTGCACATTTGGTTGATACTTTCCGTAGACGATAGTCAGTTTACTTCCTTTCTGTTCCCTTCCGGTTTACCCAACAAATAGCCTTTTGCTGTTTACAAACATTTTTCCTACTTATAATAACCTTGCAGTGCATTGTCCTTTTAAATTTTATTTATTCATATGTGTTTGCAATATATAATACGTATGTACATGCACTGTGAGGAATGGGTCCATAGCCATCTCGGTCCCCTTTCCTCCCTCCCATTTTCCACCACCACTGGAGGCCTCTTCCATCTCTACATAGTCCATCTCCCTCTTTCCTATCACACATATTTTATTTTGCTCTTTAAATTATTTGTACTTTGGGTTTCTTACATAAGAGAAATCATCTTCTCTGTCTGATTTACAATCTCAAGGTGCATCCATTTTCCTACAGAGGACTCAGTTTTCTCCTTTTTTGGTACTGGGGATCGAACTCAGGTCTTTGCACTTGCACAGCAGGCAGCGAAACCACTGAGCTAAATCCCCAGCCTAGTTTTCTCCTTCTTTATAGCTAAATAGTACTCCATGCTTTTCTTAAAATTATGTAAGGAAAATGCATTTTTTGATATAACTATTGTTCCATTTCTTTTTTTTTTTTTGGTACCGGGGATCAACCTCTGGTCCTTGTGCTTGCGCTGCAGGCGGCAAAACCAGCTGAGCTAAATCCCTGGCCCTATTGTTCCATTTCTTAATAAACTAGAGTAGCTATTACTTATTTTACTACTAACATCAAATTTTCCTTGTTAAAGAGTCCCTTTTTTCGTTTTCCCAGTTTTCTAAAATTAGCATATTATATAAGCAAAAGCTACCACACATGGATTATTTTGTAAAATAGTTGTTTTGTTTTTAAACAATTTTTATTATAGAGAATGGAAAGAAGTAGGCCCACAGGCCTAGACTCGTGTTTAGGTTTTCTCTTACCTAGCCTTGTGCTTTAAAGCAAGTTACCAAACTTTGGGGATCAAGTTTCTTTGTGCAAGACTGTCCTGGCCTCAAAGCAATGGGAGATTCCTTCCAACTTCATTGTTGGATCATCTTGTATCATGGCCAATGGTGGCTATTTGAATACTGGATAAGTTCAGATAACTCTTTGAGCTATTTTTTTAAATGATTATTTCAGAAAGCAAAAGTAATGACCAAATAAACCAGCCTTCTTAGCTGACTTCTTGGAGGAGAAGAAAGTATTAAGTTTGGAGAAATTCCTTCTTTGAAAGAGTCAATGTTTTCTGTGAACTGGCCTGTTTTCAGTGTTTTAAAATGACAACTCTCCTTTCGATCTCCCCGCTTTGATCCTGACATTTAGTCCTAGAGTAACAGTAAGTGAATAAATGGGGTTTGAATGTTCTAACATAAGGAAACCTTCATTTTTCCCTTTTGGACTTAAAGTTAAGGAGTTTGTTTTGGCCTGGAAGAATCTTGATTTCCCAGAGGGCTTCAGTGGTGAAATACTTCACTGGTAAATTTTAGATTTCCTTAGGATATGTGATCTGAAGGGCTTCAGTGACATTTGAGCAAATATTAACTCAGTTTGACTGGAAGACTTCTGAACACTCGTTTTTTTCCCCTATACATTAAGTTTTCCAAAGAAAAGGAAGAATGGTTTCAGAGCACTTCAGTATGGAAGTTTTATTTGCCAGTCATTGGCTAAATGCAAGACTGTATGAGTATAGCTGCTACTTGAACCTGTTAAACCAATTTGTTTTACAAATATTACATGATTGCCTAAGTGCCATTAGTTATTTTTATATTTAAGAAATATGCACTCTTGGGACTGTCATTTGGGACATATGAGGTGTAATACAGTCAATGTTTTAATTATTAAAAAAATTTATTACAGTGAAAGACCGTTGCCATTAATCCTCCTCAAAATGCTCACCCTTGTTTTGAACACTTATTCTTGCCACTTTTTGAAGCATTTCTTGAAGTCCTCTTTTTTGAGTGTCTTTTGTTGCACTGTTGTGGCTGCCTTGATGTCCTGAATAGATTGAAAATATTTACCTTTCTTGGTTATTTTGACTTTGGGGGAGAGCCAAAAGTCTCATGGTGCCAGATCTAGTAAGTAAGGTGGATGAGGCCATATCGTCTTTGCAAGCCTGCTTTTTCATTGGATGGCACTCGGCAACAGCATTCACTGTATTTTTTTTAAATCACATCTCCTAAAGACACTTATGAAAGAAGACGTCCAGAACTGCTTCAGAAAGTAGAAAAAATGATAGGATAAATGAAGCATGAGAGAGGTTAATGACAATGTGTCTTTTACTGTAATAAATTTTTATTAATATTCAGCTTATATTTTGATCACCCCTCATATGTGCAAAATGAAATATGATTATCACTGTTCAAACACAATGCCTGTTCACTGCAAGACATGTGAGGGTAGAAAAACAGTCTAACAAAATGAAGAAGATGTAAAGAAAGTTCAGGAACACTGGAAGAGTGAGAAAGTTTCACAGAAGTCTACTTTAGATTCCCAAAACAAAAGAGAAATTGAAGAGATGGCGGCCAAGATTTCAGGGCCTAATGGTAGGCCAGACTCTTCCAATTCAGGAAGACAAGCAAATTCAAAGCACTCCACATCTAGAATCATCATCATGAACATGGAAAAACATGGAAACAAAGAGGTAGTCAAAGGATTCCAGGGAGAGGAAGGGAAAAGGAGGCTTTGTTATTACTTAAGAAATCCCACCTGAAGACTGACCACTCGTTTCTCAGCACTTAATGGAAGCCAAAAGACAATGAAATCATATCTCAAATTTCTGAGTGAACATGAAATATCTATGTAGAATTGAAACCCCATGCCCTTAATATTTTACAATGAGGATGCAATAAAGACATTTTCATCAAAACAAAAACTGAGATAGTTTACTATCGCTGAGCGACATTAAAAAATTATCGCAAGTGTATACTTTGGGGTAGAGGAAAAGTTATCTAAGAAAGAAAGTCTGCACTGCAGGAAAGAATAATGAGCAGAGAAAATCCCAGATGTAGGGAAATGGAAACATTGACTGTATGGAAAAATGATGTTTGTGTCCAAAACCAAATAAAATACTAGAAGCAAGTACATATATCAGAAGGGTGTGATTTAAAGCTGCTGTGCTTCATTCCTAGAAGAACATAGATTGTCTCAGTATGTGGCAAGGGTAGGTGACAGTGAAACTGAACACCTTGCAGTACTGTGGTCAACATTTGGTTGGGACTCACTGGGATGTTGTAGTAATGTGAAGCGAAAGGGGGGATGTTAACAGGATCCTAGTGTGTGGAAGGGCTGAGGACCTGGACGGCCTGTGTCTAAAAGCCTGCGCTAGGGGCTAGACACAAAGAGGGGTCAAGGGCTTCATTATAGTTGTTCTGTGACCCTTTCTCCTGCCCTGGCAACCTTAGGTATGGTTGACTCAGGAGAACAGGGGAAATGATAAGTAATGAGGCAGAGAAGAAAGGAACATGGTTTGGGGTCATGGGCAGGGTGTGAGAGGATGGTGCTGGCACAGGAAGCAGAAGACCTGAATTCCCGTCTTACTGATTCCAGAAACCAGCTGCATGACCGTAAGCAGGTTACCTATTTTCTTTGAGCTCCAGATTTCCCATTTATCAAACTGGGATGTTCTAATCTACCTTGACTTATAGAGTTATTGTATGGATTGGAAGAGGCCATAGCTGATTGTACTTTGTATAAACTGCTGTATCGTGTTGGTAGGTGCTGGGGTAAAGGGGTGGTAGGGAGCCAACTGCACGATATTTGTTGAATTAAATGCTTAAGATAGGCTAAAATTCCTTTTGCTAGGGCCCAAGGTGTGCAGTCATGGATTATAGAGAAAAGGAGATCTTAGACATTGGTGATTTTGAAGGTGAGAAGCAGAGCACAGCGGAGATTATTTCCTGTCCCTCCCACTCATTCTGCAGCCACTTCCTGGCAGCCTGGGCTTGGAGGCCAAGCCCCCACTCCTTCCCTCTGTAGTTCACTGACTGAATTAGTGCTCTCCCTTTTCAGGGGGACTGTTCAGAAAGGAACTTGTAGGCTGATGAACCAGGACAGAGTTAACAGTGCTGTTTCCTTGGAGTGTTGGGCTGGTGGTCAGGAACAGAAAGTGCTCGTTCATTCATGCTAAGAGGAAAATACTTCATCTTCATCTAAATTACATCAGATGGGTGTTTGGGAACTTTCTTGAGTAATGTAGTAATTCAGCAATTATTCAGCCAGAGTTACAACAGGGACAGAGCACTGTCAACCTAGGAGTGGATTTTGGAAACTTCTTAGGTGATTGGCTTCTCCCTCTCCCCGTAGTTTCCTCAAGATCCTTTTAGACGCCCTCTTACAATGCTGCTCATCCTGCAGTGTAGTGACAGATTTTATTAGGTGGGTCATACTTTGCCTGTGAATATGGCAGTCTCATTAGCAGTGCTGCCCAGGTCCTAGGTCACCCTATAGCCAGGCTTCTAAAACCTAGGTTCTCAGTAAGGAGAGTCTTGGAAATCAGATTAATAGCCGTCTCTGAGTAACTGTGTGCCAGAAATACTACATTTGTAGTATCTTTTAATCCTCAGTAATCCTAGGAAGCTAGAACTTTTTTTTTTTAACTCCCATTTTGTAGGCAAGGTAAGTAAAATGATGAAATCAGTGACTTTGCCCAGTGCCACTCAGACTTAGGTCTGACACTGGCACAGATGTCTGTCCATGATTTCCAGCTCTCTGGTCCATCTCAGGCCCATCCTTTAACTTCCCTTCACTCACATTCTTCAACTATAAAATGGCGATCTCATGTATATCTGCTCTGCTTATCTTCACAGATATTGGAGGGATAAAATGTGCAGAAACGTTTTTCTGACTCTAAAGTACTACATGAATGTGTTGTAACTATTGCTATTAATCTTATGTATTAAGTACTCTATAAATGTCTTCATTGATTAGTATCCATGTTTATTGTTGTTACAATAATTATTGTTTTACCTAACTCTAAAGCTTTTCTTTTAAAGGAGCAAAATTAACAGTAGTTTCTTTGATTTATCAGCTGCTGCTGTTTTGAGAGAGCTGTTGAATGGTTTGCCCTAATTTTGGATTCCTGTCATTTGAAAAATGTCACAAACATTCAAATCCGATGTATTTTTTAGGTCTCTTTCTAGGTCTGGATTTCCTAGCTATAAGTTTATTTTCTAGTACTAAGGAGAACAGTCTGGTGTAGAGAGTTGGTAAATAAAGGCTTAACACTTGTATTTTTAAATCTGCTCATTCATGGCTTTGTTAGGCTGTCACAGCAGGTGCCAGTGTCTGATTTAAAGTGGTTTCCTGAGATCACGATCATGTAGCAGTCCCAGGTCACCAGGGGCAGCCTTGGATCTCTGGTGGTGCCCAAGCTTGGTGCCCAGTGTCATATATTATCACCTCGCAGTTTGATGGTGCCATCTCCCCCATCTCACCCTCCTCTGTGCTGCTTTGCAGGCTCTGCTTGAATCCATGGTTGATGCTGCCGAGAACCTTTGTCCCAATGTGATGAGAAAAGCCCACATTCGACAAGACTTGATTCATGCCAGCACCGAAAAGATTTCCGTTCCACGTACCTTTGTTAAAAATGTCCTGTTGGAGCAGTCTGGAATTGATATCCTTAACAAAATTAGGTAGGTTTATAACATTAATAAACCGTAGATCTGCAATATCTGTGAGTGAGTCGAGGCAGCTCTACAGAGTGTCATTGTTGGCTTTATCCATGTATAACGTGCTCAGGCATGTCTAATAGGCAGAGACTGTATATAAATATAGCTGTGCATAAATGCAAAATAAGAAGGTCACATATATGCCTGCTCTGCCTAAGAGGATAGTTATTGGCTCTCTTTAAGGCTTTATATTCAAGGGAGGGGGACATGTTTGTAACCCTGGTTTCTGCTTCTAAGGATTATCTTTCATCTCTCTCAATCTCAGTTTAAACACTGAGGCCAGTTTGCTCTCTGTCACCATCCTATTATGAGAAAAATGCAGGGCCTATAATAGGCACAGAGACCCTCTGTGACCTTAACATATTTTCCTTCTGGGCTAATTTGGTGGATTTGTGATACTGTGTATGTGCTGATGATGTCTTTCTGATGTTTACATAGACAGCTGTTTGAAAAATATGCCAAGACTTAAACATTTAAAAGCTGTGATCATTGACATATTTGCCTGCATTTTAACATTAGAAATTTAGCAATCACCAGTATTCCGTGATTGCTCAGCTAATTCTCATTCTGTTTTTTAGTTGAGGAATCAGATGAGTAAAAGTTTAAGAACAGTTTTAATTTTCTCATTTAGCTATTTCTGAGTATTGATAAGACTGTTTGGATATAGCAAAAATAGCTCCTGTCTAGAGAGTTGGGAACTGTGCTAATACATAATGACAAAGCTAAATGGCAACCTGCAAGAAATATGAGACATCAAAATAGAATAAACCAAACATTTAAGGCTGACAGCCTTAAAGTTAGCTTACAGCATCTTGAGGATTTAGGAATTCTGCAGTAACTGTATAGTCTCAGGCCCAAGATGCGGCTCTTGGATTTTATTGTTTGTGGTTTTAATTAAGCTCCTAGTACCTACTCGGCTGAATTGTAAGGCAGTTGGAAAAACTTGAGAAATTAAGGAAAGATTTTCAAAGAATGTATAGGATACCATATATTAGTGACTTTATGAATTCCTCCGAAATTACAAAGGATGTTTGCATATTTCTATTACCTGTGGTTTCAGATTTTTTTCACTGAAAATAGTAGAGTATTATATATTTAAAACATAAAATACAGCTAAAACATAAAATATAAATATTAAATCCCTTTTAAATATTAAGGATAAACAACATATTGACCACTTTTCCTTTATAATAGTGGGTTTAGCTACCACCAAATCATACTCTGATTTTTTTACTGGAGTATCAGACTCTGTTACATATGGTCATTTTCCTTGAAAATGGACAAATTCCAAAAGTTTCCCTTGAAAATAGAGCTCTTCACATCAGTTAATCAACATCTTGTCCACTGACTTCCCAGTTCTCTTTCTATAACACACTAACCTGAGCATGATGGGATGAAAGTCCTGACTCACGTATGTATGCATGTACATACAGACCCATGGGCACATGCAGGCAGAAGTGACTCAGTTCCTCTGACAATTTTGCAGACTGAAAGCTCAATCTGAGAGAAAGTGTAGCATTCAGTAGCAAAATAATGGAACAATCCTGAGACATGTAAAATAATTGCATTTTTAAGCTTCTTTCTTTCAGTGCTGTGATTTGACATAAATAGACCACTCCTTCCCACCTTAGGGAAGAGGGAAAGACAGTGAGATACAAACTGCTGAGCTGAGAGTGTTATGAGGAGAGTAATTCCCAAGCACATCTGCAGAGAATCAGAGGCAAACTTCGCAGGCCCCACTAGAAAGTTAGAGTGGGATTCAGTAATCTATTTTTAATATGAGACCCAGAGAATCTTACCTATGGACACCTCTGGGGGATAATGAAGTATTAGATGAGCCATAGAGCTAATGAGCCCTTGTTTCATGAACAGGAATTATAGAAACCTCCTTTTATCTTTAGCCCAGGCACATTTTTGCTATAGGCATCAAGGGACTAATTAATACCTCTGTTCTGCCTCACCATCAGAAAGTTCCTCAGGCAGAGAAATCTCAATGCAAAATTTTGCCTTTACATTAGAAGAAAATTTTCCTTGTTACATAAATGTATTTTCAAACTGAGCTTTAGAATTAAATAATTTTATTTTGACAACTCCTTTGCCTGCTGTAAAAACATAAAAATTCTTGACTTCAGAAGCAGGCTGAACTTACAAGACAATATCGGAATGTGGAGTTGTGTCTCTAGCAGGTTGACCTTTAGCTGTAGTTTGCATTTAGGACATCAGTGTAGTAAAGTAGGGTTCCTCAGCCTGCAAACACACATGGAGGCTGAATTCTAGCAAAAACCACATTACTAAAATGCTAACTAAAATATTGGCCATCTGATAGAAACCTTAGTGGTTGAGACTGTTCGTAAAAACTGCAAACCACTTTCTGTTACCTGGGTGCTTTCAGAGGGAGTTCAAGTAGAAGGCACCAAAACTGAACATTTTAGTGACTTCTGTTCATAAAGCTTCAGAACACAAAACATTTGTAACTTTTCATTGCAAGATGGATAGCCAGGTATAGTGGTGGACACCTGCAATCCCAGCACTTTGGAAGGCTGAGAAGGGACAATTGTAAGTTTGAGCCCAGCATGGACAATTTAGATACTTAGCAAGACCCTGTCTCAAAATAATAAATAAATAAAAGTCTAGTGATGCAGCTCAGTGCAAAGGCCCTGGATTCAATCCCCAGTATTGGGGAAAAATAAAAGATGATAAGTGAAAGTAGAAGCAGTGTAATATGGCACCAATATGGCACTGTGTGATTGGTAAAGTTTTATAAAAGGGTGGGGGATGTGCATATTAAACTAAGACTTATCAACCAGACTAGACTTTCTTAATCTGTTCCAGCACCGGATTGTTTTCATTTTTGTCAATGGGTGAATTGTACCTTGCCAGGTGGTGCAGATGCTTCCCATTAAGTTTATCTTCATCCAGATGTTTTTTATTTCTACCATTAAATCTCAAGTTTTGAAACTGCAGAGGCAGGTTGAAATTGGTAAAGAGACTCTATTATCTGTGTGTTTATGGCAGTGTTTAAGGCTTTTTGGAAACACAGCCCCATTCACACCATGTAATATTCCATTTTCAAAGAAGTGGATTCATGGTTGACTGTATCAGCATGGCATCCAGGGTGGGTGACTTTTCTCCCCTGGCACAAATCCTAACACTGCTTTGTCCTTGTGGTTTTCACATAGCGAAGTGAAGCTGACGGTGGCCTCCTTCCTGTCTGATCGGATTGTGGATGAGATCCTGGATGCACTCTCACACTGCCATCATAAACTGGTGAGTGCCACACCCATCTTGAGTGAGGCCTCCTGTTGCAGCTCCATTGTGACACAGAGTGGCCTTCTGATGGGGGTGTGGTTTGAGTTTTATATTTCATCCCTTTGCAGCTTTATGGATTAAGATGCTGGTTTTGCTCCTTCCTCTTCTCTGTTGCTTCCAGCCATTCTGGAGCATGTTCAGATTTCTCCAGATAGAATGACAGAGGAAAGCAGAAATAATTGTACCCAGAGATCTCACTTATAATGCAAGTCTGAAGTTGTAGTAAGCAATGATGTTGAGACTGAGGTCTAAAAATAAAAATTTTAATTTACTGGTGCTCATTTTGTTGCTATCCCAAGATCAATTTGGAATGCAATATTCTTGGAAACAGAGGGAAATGAAATATTTGGAATTCAAAGAAAGTACAAGAGGCATATGGGCATAATGTAGTGATTTCTGGCTACTCAACAAGTGCCTCTGATAGAACAGTAACTGTCCCTCATCTATAAAGTGGCCCTACAACAAGATGTAGGGGACTTTCCTGCCAATATCTGCAGATGAAAGGTAGAAGGTACATGTTTCTGGAACTTGAAAGTGTCCTCTGAGGCATAGAAAGTTTTAAAACTGGTTATATGTCGGGTTTCAAAAATGTTACCATACATAGAAAGAATTTCAGATTCACTATAGGATTGAGAGGTTCAGTTTCATGGCATTGGATTTTGGGCAATAGGAGTGAACACTAAAATGAAAGGAGCATCAACAGTTTCTTCCGTACAAAGCAGACAAATGAGAAAAGTGTCTAAGACTGTCTTGTAAACTTCAAAAGATAAGACATCTCCAGCAGCACTGCTCAGAGTCCTGCTTGTGGACCAGGGGTGGCCTGCTAAGGAGTGGTCACCAGTCACGACCACTCACGAGTTCAAGGTCCAACAGGAGGCATCGAGAAAACTCCTCAGGAGAACAACTCAACATGTGATAGTATACACACACACATCATTTTTCTAAAATTTTGTTCATTGTATTTAATCAATGTATCAGTTTATGCCAAGTTAGGAAGATAGAGAAGACTGGTCCATTACATTTAAAGTTGAAGAAGCTGTATTCTTTAGATCTTGGCCCAAATGAGAGCTGCATCATCGTTTAGAACTCCCACTTCAGTCTCTTTTTATACAATAAGCAAAAACAAAATCAATAGACCACTCTTTTTAGAAACCCATGGGAACTGCTTCAGAACCTTCCCTTAATGACACCAATGCAGGGTGTTTAATGAGCATATGGAAATTACACAAAAAGTTTTACTCTCTCACCTTTTTATATTTGTCCTTCATTGAAGAACTTACTGAAGAAGCATTGACATGTTCTCTTTATAACTGAAGAGGAATTGTGTGTGAATACACTCTTCTATTGTTTTGAACTACATTTTCACACGAATATATTAGTTTAAATTTATAAAAAAGACATTAAATATTATATGAAATGGTGTCTTTAAAATGAAACTTTTTTTTTGAGAGGCAGATGCCATTTTTTTTTTTTTTAACTTTTTAGAAGAGTTATGAAAGCTGCCATGGACTTGTCAGTTGCTCATTGTTTCAAAAGAATTAAATCACAGTTTCTGGTGTTAAATCAACCCAACGCTGGCTATTTTCCATTTCAGCCCAGTTCATTCCATTCCACTTCTCACCATTTTTTTTTTTTGTTTACCTAAAACATAATACTGGTTATAGTAAATCATACAAATGTGTTATTCCTTTCATGAAAACAATGATAGCTAGCCATCATTAAAATATTTTTAATAATTTCTTTGCTTTCAGTCTTTTAAAATAATAAAAGTTCATTTCCCTCATTAGCTAACTTTTTAAAGCACTAGATAAAGATTCCTATCAAGTAAAAATAAAGAGAACACTGCTTATTTTATTGTAGACTAAGTGGTCTCCTTATTGATGAAGGGAGATTTATAATTTCTGTTAAGATTACAAAGAGAGGTAATAAGAGGCCAGTTGCTGTGTAAGGGATTCCTGCATAGCTGCTGACTACTTGCCAAGGTGGACCTCCATGGCACCATCTTGGAAAGGACATCTTCAGGAGCAGCCTGCCAGCTTGGCCATGACTCCTCATTTTATTTCTCCTGTTGCATCTTGACCCTCCAGGCTGAGCATTTCAGCAGACGTGGCAAGACCCTTCCTCAGCAAGAGTCCCTGGAGATCGAACTGGCTGAGGAGAAGCCAGCAAAGCTCTCCCTTATCACCTTGGAGGAGCTGACAGAGGTAGAGCGCTTAGAAGACCTGGATACTTGTATGGTAAGATATGGCCTTTGGTGGCACCACTGTGCCATCCATTGCATTGTGCCATCCATTGCACTGTGCCATTGTGTTTTGAAAAAACTTCACTCTTTGAAATCAGACCAAACAAAACTACTTATTGCAGATAATCCTTTCAGAATCTTGTGGTGCTGAGACAGCTAAGCATGGCTTCAGGTGTCCACATTTGTATAGACTTCTGAGGTCTGAAGACATTGTGGGAAAGAAAAAAAACAAAACAAAAATTTAAATGTGAGAAATAGAATATGTAACTTATAAAGATCCTTTGTGATAGGAAAATATTCTCAAATGTAAATTAGCCATTATAACATATGTAGGAGTTTTTTTCAACTATATCAGGTGACCATCTCTTTTTTGGGTCTTACCAGTTTTCCCCCTTTGTTACAGTTTCTTGGCAGACCTTTAAATTTGGATTTCCTGTTTAAATGCTGTTCTGTTTCATTCACTTGACTTGATGTGCTTGTAATCCTAGAATCCACAATATGGTTTTCCCTCACCATGGGTTTTCATCCCTTACCCGTTTGCTAACTCTCATGTGGTACATCCATCTGGCCAGAAAACTAGAGCATTTCCATAGCTTTTTTCCTCTGAGGGCAATTTTACCTCAAGCCTTACTTCATTATTTTAAAATTTACATTATAGGTATCACTAGTTCTCACTTTACTGTCAGAAAAGCTGTATGTGTCTTTTTCATCCTCTGTTCAGTATGCTTGTTTCACCAAAATGTAATTCCTTATAATCTGAAAGGATGGGTAATGGTGAAACTCAGTTTGGATTATTTATCTGCCCAAATGTTTCTCCATTGGCTTCTGACTTCAACAGTTTTTCGATGCAGCCATTATTAAGGAACTATGCTTGTTTTTAACTTGCAGAAGCAAGGATCTGATATGGCTAATACTATTTTTCCAGCCTGAAAGAGATTGTAGAAGTTTCCTAATTTAGAAACCACTATTAACCATTTTCTTAAAGCCTGTGAAAAAAATAACTCTAGTGCTCTTCATGGAAAGCCTTGTCATATACAAGGAGAATAGCAAAGGAAGCCTAAAATCCAATCCAGCATTTCAAGTAACATTCTAATATCACTAGAAAAAGCTGAACAATAAATTTCTACATGACTATATAAATCAACAAATATATTTGATCTGTAATGGAGAGCCTGAAAATTTGCTTGTCCAGGACAGAATAAACTGTATGTTTAATAAATATTTTAAATTTGCTTACATTTTGAGGCATTGGTTGCTATGTTGTCATCGGGAGCTGTGAGATGACCCTTCAAGAAATAATTAACAAGAAATAGATCTGAGGGGCCAGGGATTTAGCTCAGTGGCACCGCTCCTGCCTTGCAAATGCAAGGTCCTGAGTTTGATCCCTGGCGCCCCCCCAAAAAAGATCTGAATTATAAATTTTAAATTACCTCTATGTCATGTTTCTTGCCAGAATCATATAGTATTATGTGAGTTGGAAAGGGTTAAAGGAAGGTGAGCAAATAGTAAGGTTTATAGGTGGCGTGGTCTGGACTGAGGAAGTGGAGATTTGAAAGACTTGCTCAGCTATGGCATCTTGGTGTGAAGCTTTGCTTGTGAGTAGCTTTGTTTGTTTGATTGATTGGGTTTTGTTTTGCAAGGGGAAGGAGAGGTGGTTCTCTGTAAAGAAAGCAGGTTGAGGTCCCAGTGGAGGAGAGGAATCCTTTTTAACCAGAGGTACAGGGCTCCATCACAACCAGATTGGGCACATCTACACAGAGTGGCTTTCATTTTGCAAAGATACTCATGGTATTATAGAGCCATGAGCAGCACCAGATCCTTTGCCGGACCCCCGGGACAGCTCAGGTCAGGAGGGTGGCTGTTCTATGGCACAAGTGTCCAGGCAACAGCAGTGAGGGGCATTTCTGAGAGGTGCACCTGCTTGCTGATGTCCAGAGTGCCCAGCAAGGCCTTGGATGTTGAGTCAGGGACAGGTACAAGACAGAGTTCTCCATAAAACAACAACAACAAATTCTTAGTATAGAATTTTTGTTATGAACGTAGAATTTTTTTCCTAATTTATTTTTCTTCAAGCATTGTCCTAACTGGTCTATTAAGTTATGTAGTAGAAACTGAGAGTTAAATTTCCAGTAAGTTTAATGAAAAGATTATTTTTG
This sequence comes from Heterocephalus glaber, assembly GCF_000247695.1. Next base: position 1,498,905 of record NW_004624756.1, on the reverse strand, counting down.
TTTAAAATGTGTTGGTAGATTTTGCACGGTAATAATTTCCTGTTGACTCAAGTAATAGACCTCTAACCCACTGAAGAAGGCACCATTTTTGCAGCCACCTTAATCCTGGGCATCCGTCTTCTAAAGGAAATCTGTTTTCTGAGCTTTAAGCATCATCTTATTCTTAGCCAGTGACACAGGCTCACAGCTAATTTGGAAGAGGTAGAGAGAGCATTAGATTGGGGCTTTTAAAAGAACTTGCCCTGCCACTTGTCATAATCAAAATAGTAAATCATTCCTGTTTCTCTGTGACATCTATTGCCAAATATTTTAAGTTCACAGTACATATTTCAGAAAGGGAGACATTTGGAATGATTTTCTAAATAAGAGCATGCATTTTCCTTAGAAATATTTTTGTCTTAAGTGATCTAGGAAGTTAGGACACAAGATTAACTGTTGTGTAGACATTTAGCAGAATCATGAGGACATAAACACACACATGTGACCTTTTCCACTTGTAGCTCAAAGACCCTAACAGGGAGAAATTGTGCCACACATGGAACTAGAAAACAATTGAATGTGATTGCTTTGGGAAATGCTGTAATTTCACTGTTACCTAAAATGTTTGCTTATAGCCCAAAGAACTTTCCTCAGGCATTCCTCTGCTACCCTCATACATCATCAACCTTCTTTTGGCTAATTTAGGGACTGAACCTGTCACTTTTCGTCAGGAATGTTCATGACATCTACTAAATCTATTTTTGAACATTTCTTTAGCAAACTTAGTAAAGATTTGGGGCACCTCTTTTTTTTCCCTGTCCCTAGATTTCTAATCTTTCTGTTTTCTTTCATTTCTCCCTGGTCTAAAATTCAATTCCATTTCAGCATTTAGTCTCTTAAAGAACCAATAGTTATAATTGCACTTGGGAAGGTTTATGAACATTAAATTAGGTGTAGACATTTATATAAATTTGGGATCAAGGATTACTTTCCATGAAGTGGAAACAGTAATTCATATGATTGATTTCTTTAAAAGAAATTCAATATTTGGTCAGCATCTATTAAATTTATGCCCTAAGTGAGGGCAGAAACACTAATGGCTGAGTGATTTCATGGGGCCTTTGCTTCCAGTCAACCTTAATTTCAGAAATTTGAAACAAATGAATGTTCTTTTGAAATAGAGTATTGGAAAGAGGAATCATTTAAAAAAATTATTTGTCTCCAATCACATAATTTCCTCCCTCTCTCTCTTCCCCTCCTCTTTCCTCCATCCCTCCTTCCTTTCTTTCCTTCCTTCCTTCCTTCCTTTCCCTCCCTCCCTCTCTCTCTCTCCCTCTTTCCTTCTTTCCTTTCTTTCCCTCCCTCCCTCCCTCCTTTCTTTCTTTCTTTCTTTTTCTTTCTCTCTCTTTCTCTCTTTCTCTCTTTCTCTCTTTCTTCTTTCACGAGAAAGAAACTAAGTGGTAGTGTAGCTCACCCAGTGGGAAATGGTACAGAGGAGGGTAATGAGAACTCTTAAAATAATGGGTGAAGTTTTTTTCAGGCTCTATCTGCTCTTCCTGACCTTAGAGATTTTGACATCTCTCTAACTCTAGAAGAGAAAATCAAATGGCTTAATGGCTAATGGTTCACTGATGTAACACTTATATAGAAGCTATGACATGCCAGATGTGTCATGACAGTTAACTGTCTGAATCCTCATAACAACCTATGACTTATTAGGTCTTATTAGTATCTGTTTAACAAGTGAAGAAAGGGAGGCAGAGAAAAGTTTACGTGGCCAGGGTGACCCAAGCTTAACCAAAGGCAGGTCATGTGTTTGAACTGTCTGCTGTAGTCAGTACATGGATTTTATATGTGGTGTGTATCTTACAATTAAATTTTGGATTGAATTTATTAGACCTTGTTGATTTCTGTAAAATAGCTGCTTGCTAATTAAAAATGAAGTGAATGTATGAGCAGCAGCACTGGTGAAAGATGTAGAGCTACGTAATCCAATGGAAACCACAGTTTTTAAACATTATTGGAGACGTGTATCAAAAATCTGTATCCAATTGTTAGAAATGAATTTGCCCACTTATGGCTAACCTGGAACATTCTGCACCTGTCTGTGTGTTATTTCACTAGTGGAAATGATTAATTAGCTTTCTGTGTACTGCTTATCATTCCAACACACATGCCTTAGATGTCATGCCAAAATTTATAGTCCTTGGAATCCTCACTGTCCATAGACAGTCTGATGTTTTCCTACAGTCACGTGTCTTCGGAAATCAGAATTCCAAACTGTCTCTTTCACCTTTAGTTCCCCACTGGCCTGTGAGGGTATTGAAAGATGTATTTCTTGTGCTAGTGATTTTTTTTTCTAAATATTTAATTTGGGCCAAGGATTTAGCTCAGTGGTGCTACCCCTGCCCCACAAGCTCAAGGACCTGAGTTTGATCCCTGGTACCAAAAAAAAAAAACCCAGAAGATTGGGGTTTAGGTAGTGTGCCTAGCGAGTGGTGAGCCAGTATCTTCCCCTTAGGCACAGCTAGTTTACTAATTGTAATTCTTTTAATTATTTTAATGAGTGTCATACCAGTTTTATTTTGTTTGTTTGTTTGTTTGTTTGGGTTTGGGTGTGCCCAGGTTGTTTGGAGTTTTTTTGGTACCGGGGATCAAACTCGGGACCTTGCGCTTGCGAGGCAGGTGGCGCGGCAGAACCACTGAGCTAAATCCTCAGCCCCAAACCAGTTTTAAATCAAAAGATATTCATGTGAAAGAGCAGCTTATCTGCTTACCACTATTTTCTAGTAAAAGAATTTTAAAAGGGTTGAATTATTATGGAATTCATCTTTGTAAATCCTGTCTCCAGTGATAAAACAGCAATTATTTTTCCTTGACAAATTCAAATTTCAATGTATAATTTTTAGGCTTTAAATATAGTCTTATATTCAGCAAAATTTTGACTTGGACAAATTATTATTTTTTAAACCGCTTTAAACAAATTACCTCATTTTCCGGTACCAATAGTAACTAAACAAATCTATTAACAGTTCTGCCAAGTACACTTAAAATTAGACGCACAAACTGTGCAGAAAGCTTATTCAAATAACAGTTGTTAGTTCCTTCATATAATTTAATTTTGCAATGGCCATTTTTGATTCATATCACTTTAGAAAATGTAGGTGCAACTTTTTATCCACTAGAAAGCAACCTACAAAAACTTTAATTTCAAATTGCAAACCTCAGGGCTATAGTACAGTCTCCGGGTCTGACAAGGAGATTGTATGTTCCTCATGTTTCCAAGACTTTTGTGACAGTCATTTGTAGACATCCCAGGGGCACCCTCCACAGCCCTAGGGAGTTCATCTAGTTCCTTCAGGATCCAGCAGCACCTTCATCTTTTAGTTTTAAACTGGCATGACCAACACAGGCAGAGGTCCATCTTATGGTGTGGTGTTGACTGTCCTCACAAGCCTTCCAAGAGTCAAATGAGGCCCAGAGAAAGCTTCTGTCTTCCTTCTTTAAGTGACAGAGACCACTTCACCTCCCCAGCTGTGGTGCTGGCAGGAGGAGCCAGACAGTTAAGGAAGAGGACGGGGAGGATGTGGTAAACCCTCTCCCAAATGTGCCTTACAGCACTGACCAAATGTGCCCCGAGAGGGCATCCCAAAACCAGAGTCCACATTGGGCATCTTTCTTGTTACCTGGACATGGAGATCTTCTAAGCTTAATTTTGACGTGTAATAATAATTAAATGATTTTGATCTTCCTCTCATGAGCTAAATTAAACAAATGGCACTAATAATCTGCATATCTTTAAAATCAAAACCGTTCCATTGATTACCTTTGTGTGCATAGGTGACACAGGAGTGTAGGCTTAAAGAGAAAACAATTTTAATGAAATCCAAACTAGTTAAGTTCATTTCCAGCAACCACACATGTCATGACTTCAGGGCACAGGACAGGAGTAAAACAACTCTAAGCTCAGCCTCTCTTTTCAGCCCTCAGAAACCTCATGTTTTCAGTGCACTACAGAGGCCTTTGCTCCTCCAACCTTTCTCTTCTGTCACCTCTACTTTAGTACTTCTTGACAGTTGAGATCAAAGACCAAATCTCTACAGGATGAAAGATTCCCTCTTAATTTTGGAGTTAAGCAATACTAAAATTGGAGGAAACCAATTAATATCTTTAGATACTACACGTGTGTGTGTGTGTGTGTGTGTGTGTGTGAGAGAGAGAGAGAGAGAGAGAGAGAGAGAGAGAGAGAGAGGGAAAGGAGAAAATGGGAAGTCCTTAAACAGGATTTGTGTGCCCAGGTGACAGAGAAGGAAAAAGCTGGAAGAAGGTGGCTGCTGGCTCTCAGAAGGGCCCAGGGGAGGAGGCAGAAGTACTTTATATTGGGAAGGCTTCAGTAGTGACAAGGTTATCAAAAGACCTGTTGAGCCAAAAACACAGCCCAGGCCTTTCATCCATTCAGCACAGGCTTACTGTCGATCCACTGCACACTGGATATTCTTGGCTTCTCACTGGAGTAGAGGGAGAGTGAGGTACCCACCGAGTGAGCCATGGTACAGGGCGCCAGTGGCAGAGCCAGTTCTGGTAGGTCCAGGATGGCCACTCAGGTGACTCCCATGCCTGGGTTTTCTTCTGTGTTGGAAGCTGTGAGTCCACCACTGTAATGAGGTCATCAAGAAAGGCTTGAGTTCGCACAGGACCCATCTTTCAACCCACTGGTCACAACCCATGAGAGAGTCTTGAAATCAATGAAATGGCTATAACCAGGATTTAAGAAAAAAGATTGATCTGAAATAAAACAAAGTACTGAATTACAGCTCATTTTTTTGGTTATACATGCGTGTATGTATAAATTGAGGTGTGACATAAAATATATTTCTTATGATGGGACACAGTTTAAAACATTTGAGAAACTCATGCTCAGTAACTACCCACTGTTTTAACCTTTCCAGAGTACCAGGCACACAGTGCCTCCTTGCATTTACTGAACTCTTTCCTGGGAAGCCCAGGAAGAGCCTAAGCAGAGATGGGGTTGGGAGTAGGAGATTTTTGGGACCCCGGAGAGTCACCACTAAAAAGACATCTCCTCTTTATTTCTTTTGTTTTGGGCTCCCATAGAACTGCATTTACTGAGGTGTGCCTTTTGCTGTATGTCACTGAACTCCACTACAGGCCACTTTAACAAATGTCCTCATACACTTTGTTGTATGTTCTATTTATGCTACCTCTACCACTGCAGTGGCCACTGTGGTGGTCACTGTTCATTTTATCTTGAAATGCCATCATTACAAAGACACACAGAAGTTGCAGGTCATTACCAGGAACAGCGGGAGCTCTGAGCTGTTTGCTCTCCACCCCGTAGATAAAGCACATCTGGCCATGACTCATACCTAACTTTGGTTTTGCCAGTTGAAAATCCTAGCACTAAATGGCTGAATGTGTACCTGACCTGCAAGACTGGTCAGGGCCAGAAGAAGTACATTATGTTGTATTCAGTTAAAAGTCTGGATTCATTTTTTCTCCCTTCATTATTGTAATTTACTAATTTTTAAAAAATCTTATTGTTCTATTCCAATCCAAAGGTCACTTATGGATCAAAGTGGTTGTTATTCCTTATAAAATGGAAAATCAGATATGATGGGAGGAGTTATGGTGGAGGAAGAGAGGTTGCTATGGAAGGACATTGGGGGAAGGTTCTAAGCATCATGCCCAACACAGTACTGGCCTTAGGAACAGGTGTACAGTGAGAGATGGCGTTTGGAAGAAAACTTAGCTGGGAAGAAGATGAGTAAGTAAACTTAGCAGAGAGAGAAGCACATGGAGAGACTTGAAATGAGGGAGGCACATGCCGCTGGGAAGAACTGTCCTGCTATTCCTATGTCACAAGAGCGAAAGGTGGGCGAGAAGTTTGGTGAGGAGGCTAGAAAAGGCAGCATGTGTGTCACCAACACCTCTGAGGTCTCACCAAAAGGTTTTCCTGCTTATTGGTGGCGATTTATTTTAAGGCCGTTGGAGGTGAGGATGCTGGAAGGAAAGACTGGCTTGGGCCAACCACATTTGTAATTACAGTGGTGCTCAAATGAAAATGGAGGGGCTGGAACTGCTCAGCTAGCTGTCCGTTAGTGAGTTGTAGTCATAGCTCTGGGGCTCAGCTCCAGGCTAAACTGATCGCCCCCTCTGCTTCCACAGAGCCACTGTGTGACTGTGCCCACCTGCGGACCTTTGCTGGCATGACTGCAGGCCCCTCAGTGCTGTAACACTTTTCTCCTTTATATTCCTAACACTGACCTACACTTACCTTGCACTACAGGTCTATATAATCGCCTTCCACAGGACATCTCTGGTGACATGTCCAACAAGCAACTCCTGCTCAGTGCCCTAGATGGAATCGAGTTTGCCCCTTCCTCCTTTCTGAGGCTTCCACATCCGGATATACAACACCACCCCTAATCTGCACATCTGTCCCCACCTCTACCAGCCAGCCTCAGTCTCACCCTTTACCTCTCTGTCCTGTCTGCTGCTGTCCCCCAGCCTGGCCCCCTTTGGTTGCTGCCTGGGCACCTCAAGCAGACATGTAACTCAGGCTCCTTCCTCTGCAGACAGCCATCCCTGCTCAGAGCCACAGGTGCTTTCTCCAGGGGAAACCACATCCAGTCAAAGATGCCAAGTGCTCTGCTGGCTTTCATGGTGCCCACATCAAATCCAGCCACCTCTTGTGGTCCCTGAGGTCCTGCACAATGTGCCCCTGCCCACCTCATTCTCTTGTTCCAAGATCTGGTCCCACTCTGTCCCCTTCTCTCACCCATCGTGGTCACTTCCCATGTCCCTGGCAGAAGTCCTGGCTCCCAGCTCAGCTACTGTTCCCTCTGCTGGGAACTCTCTTCTCCCAGTGGTCCTGTGGCTGTCTTGTCACTGTTTGAGTCTCAGTTCATGTCTCTTCTCAGAAGTTTTCCTCCATCCTCCTAGCCACTGAAGCCTTCTGGTCACTTCCATACTATTCTATCTTCTCAGCACTCATTTGGACCTAAAATAAACTTATATACTCATAGATATTTTTATTGTCCACTTCCCATGCTAGATATATGCATGTTTATGTAATTTGTACCAGGCCTTATACATGCTAGGCATGTGCTGTACCTCTGCGCTACATCCCCAACCCCATACCCTAAGCTTGTGGAGTACAGGGACTTTATTCTTTCAGTCATATAGCTGCTGTGTGTAGATCAGTGCCTGGCACATAATAGTTGTTCATTCAATTTTGTTTAATGTCCTAGCTTTGCATTTCAGTCACTTGCATGGCTCTCCTTTCCTCTTAGAGTCTCTGCTCCTGGAGGGCATAGGAGTGATGTCTTTATTAATTTCTCTATAGCTAATGCCATCAAATATCAGTAACAGCTTTCTCTGGAACTCTAGAGAATAATGCTTTCCATTAAAAGGTTCTTACCTTTCGATTTAAAAGCATCAGTTGGCAAGAACATTATAGGTACCAAGGAGAAGATCAGATCCAGACACCTATTGTGACCAGTGCTCCATCATAGCCGCCATGAGTGGCAGCAAGGGTAACCCTGAGAATCTGAGCATAGAGATGTGAGCCTAATTGCCCCATATCACACTGGGAGATAAGACTAGCTACAGCTGGGAGCTGAATTCCTAATGATTCAACTCCCAAACCCATTTCCTGTCTACTGAATTCCTGGTCAGGCTGGCCTGGATCACCAGGAACTTAGGGAAGGAAAGAGTCTTTGTTCTGAGACTTCATATTTAGCACTTGGTGGCTGATGGCCCTGTCACCCCAGGCTGATTCTTGGCTCACAGGTTTTCCTCCTCGTAGCCAGTGGGTTGGGTGCAGGTGGTCTAACCTATGGTGGCACATTCACACCTCTTCCAGTACAGGGCAAGGTATGGCTGGGGTTGAACTGATGGCAACAAGCAGCAGAAAGACCAGGGTTGGGGACTTGACCCCTGACAGCTGCCCACACCTCTGTGGTCATTCCAAACTCAGTGTGTCAGCTTGTCCTACTCACACTGGCTTTCAAATTGATGGGTGTCCTTGTCTGATAGAATCTGAGGTTTAACCAAATGTCTCCAGAAAATAAAGACTTAGGAGGGGTGGAATTGCTTAGGCTGAAATTAGGAAATGACAAAGTGGCCTAAAATGTCGGTGGACAGGGAAAGGAAACTAACTTACATTTTTGACCGACTGAGTAGGTCGACTGGATAAACTTAAGTGATTCTTTGTGAAGAATCTCTAATTGTTCTAGTCATGGTTTAGAAAAAATAATGAGCTTGGGGTGACTTAACCTTCAGTCTTCAACTCACGTGTGGAAATGCAGAATTTTGTCCAAATTCCATTTTCCAAATGCCCCCAGAGGAGAGGGAGCCACCGTCACTGTCTAGATGTCCACTTAGGATCTTCTGTAGGAACTGAGAGCAAATCTCTGTGACAAAGCCATCCCTTAACAAAATCAGTATCTAATGTATGTTTGGTTTTTTTTGTTTTGGAGGGTTTTTTTTTTCTGTACCAGGAATTGAACTCAGGACCTTGAACTTGCCAGGCAGGCATGGCACCACTGAGCTAAATCCTCGGCCCTGTATCTAATGTAAATGGTTGCTATCTTTGGCCTTTGATGTGTATGCTGAAGAAAATTCATACTCACTTTCATACTAAAAAATCACACTTAGAAATTTGACCAGAAAAGTATTTCCATGCTACAGATATAACTGCAAGGAATACAAACACACACACACACACACACACGTCTAGATTATGTATCCTTACATAAATTAATTTATTTATTGGATGTGTTCTGCCTTCTTTAAGAAACTATTATGGGTAGCAAATTTAATAATTAATAGAATAGTAATTAAAAAGAAAAGTGAGATAAACAGAGTCAAAGGAAAAACTGAGCAACCTTGTGATGTTCCCATTTGCTTGCTTATGGAACCCTGTTTTAGGTCATAGTGCTGCAAGTTGTAAACTTTAACATTTGAGTGTGGAATCATTGTTTCTGCCCAGGCAAAAGCCTGTCTAAGTGCTAAGCTAGGAGTAGGTTGGTTCTGTAATCCAAGCTGGACTTTTCCTTTGGAAACCTCATCAAATCCACCTCACTGCATGAGCAAGCTGAGATCCCCAAATGCCACACTCAGTTCTGCATGGCCAGAAGGGCTTTTCCTTGAAGAAGGTCCCAGAGCATCCTCTATTATGACATAACAAAGCCTCGTGATTCCTGTTAAGGACATGTAGCCTCCACTCCCCAGGTGACTGGGTGATGGGCCACCTATAAGCAGTTATTTAATATTAAAACTAATGTTGGTAAGTGTCAGTGGAAGAGTCATATGGGATTTTCTGGTTAATATGAAATCAGGAAAAGTAAGAAACTGCATCTACAGACACTGAAAACCAGTTGTTGTTATTGTTACTTTATTATAAAATAACACCATAGTGGCACATAAAGGATAGATTCAATGGAAAAGTTACCCAATTTTTCACTATAGCTTGGCTGTGAATCATTAATTCACTTCAAAACAAGATCAAAGCCAATACAAAATCAGAAGTGACAAAGAATATTACATTGTTTTGACAGAATCTTTTGGGTGAAAGAGATTTTGGTGATCAAATAGCTGTCAAAAGAATCTGTAATTTAGAGTGGGATGTGTTGAAAATCTACCCTTTTGAGAATCTATTTAGAAGGACGATAATTAAAAGGAGCAACAATGAAGACAGCAAAGATCTTGGTTCCCAAGACAGGGCTGTTTTCACGAGTTTGGGTGTAAACCATCTTGATGCAAAGCTCTACTTAAGGTTGAAGAGTTCGGAAACAGAGACCGTGATCTCAGAAAAGCTTAAGGATCTGTGAGATTTGAGCCACTTTCTCTGTAACAATAAGTGCCAGACCTCCTGATGACTAGTTGGCTACTCCAGCCCCTAGCCAGAATCCCAGGACACCAGGCCCCCAAATCACCCTCCATTCCTGTCACCTGGCTCCACTACTTCCTTGAGGAAAGTTCTTTAAAGCAGTACAGCACATTGTTATCAGCTTTGATCTGTTCCCTGTTGGTGGTATTGGTAGTGTTGTAAACCATTCATTTTCCTCATCTTTAGAGGTAGTCTGTTATGTTAAACATTATAGGCCATTTTGTTTCTTGATCTTGGTATCATCAAACCATAATGTCCATCCTAGAGGAGAGTATTTTAAGTCTTCTCCAAACCTCTTCCTTCTTGCCTTCCTTGGTAAATAGATTGCCCAAAAGATCGAGATTTAAAATATCTTTTTCAGGTATGATACTCTGTGGGTTTTCTCCATTGTTCTTTCGCTATAAATAAAAGGTTAAAATGTTATTTAGGTTTTTATAACCATTAGGGGTAAAAACAGTGTGCTTAATAGTGCAGTAAAATACTTAACAAATTTTCCCACTTTCCCTTTCATTATAGTGCAACAGCAGCACAGACAAGAGCCATTATAGTGAGTATCGGCTTCTGTCCCCACCACCACTAACACAAATTCTTATCGAAAAATATTTGCTTGAAATCAGTACCAGATACAGTAATTTCATTCATTGGACCACTCTTTAAAAAAATGTGTTAAATTCACTTTTAAAACAACATTCAAGTGAAATAAAATTGATAAAAAGTGAACTATTTCTTGGAAAAAACAGTGAAGTTAGGAAGGTAAAGATTTAATTTTCTTGTATCAAAAAAAATGCGTATCTGGAAGACAAGGAAATGAACCATTTAAATTTCAACATGACACTGTGGTGATCTTCACAACAGCCTCTGGTCAGTGCCTTTTTCAGAATGCTTTGAATTTAACATCATGATGCCAGTTTAACTTTTATACAAAATGAGATTCTGGATATAAAAGTTAATGAGGGTGGCGTGAATAGCTGGATTTATGTTGTGCTCAGTAGGAAATGTGCTGCACCACTAAATCTCCAGTTGTTCTTCCTTTTGCCCATTGATTTACTTTGGCTTCCTCAGAGTTTATGGCTTCCATGTACACACTTCTGGGTTTAAGGAGACAACTCAGTGCTGTCCAGCAGCCATCCTAGAGAGAGCAAGCATCTCTTTGTCAGCAAGGTTTTTACCACCTCAGACTTTTGAAAATGGAAATACATTAAAAATCACTTTCTAACCCACAAATGTGATAATAATGTTTGGCTAGATATCATTAAGGATTGCTGAGTTTTGGTTCCTGTGAGAATTAACTCAGTGGAAAATCTAGTAGGAAATACTTAATTTTTGTAATCCAGTTCATTAAACAGAGTTTACCTATATCCACGTTAAAAGTGCCCAGAAGAGCACAAGGTGAGCCAAGGATGTCTTATATCAAAAGGCAAGGATTGGCTCTAAATCCAATGAGATCATTTCAAAGGACACAAAATCTAGATTGAAAGGGCTCTGCTAGGATTCTCTGAGTCCCAGAAAATCTGAAAAGAATAATGACAGCAATCACTTATTATCTATTCAGTTAATTTTTTAAAAAGTCCTTGAGTTCATTGTGATTCTCAGATAATATAAAGAGAGGTAAGGTCAAGAACAGTGTTCTTCAACCCTTTTGGCACCAGGGTTGTTATCTCACGGAAAGCAATTTTTCCACCAACCACATGGTGCTGGTGGTGGTGGGGGATGAAGGGTTATGGTGTGGTGTGGCTTTGTGTGATTCAAGGGCATTGCATTTATTTTATTTTTATTATTGTTACATTGTAATATTAAGTGCACAGCCTAGATCCCTCACACATGCAGTTCGCAGGAGGATTCATGCTCCTATGGGAGTCTAGTATTACAGGTGGTAGAGCTCAGGTGGTAATGCTAATGGTGGGACATGGCTGTACATACAGGTAAAGTTTCATTCACCTGCAGCTCACCTCCTGTTGTGCAGCCTGGTTCCTAACAGGCCATGGATTGGTACCAGTACGTGGTTCATGGGTTGGGGGCCCCTGGTCTCGGGAGGGTTTTACAAAGGAATAGAAGCTAATAAATACAGGGACAATGAAAGAAGTACAAGGTTTCAGCTTTACAGCTCCCTTTTCATTCACTAATTCAGGCAAAGATTGCCAATAGCTCTTTAAAATAGTTGGTTTTCTGCCTGGACTAAAAGTATTGCTGCACCGAATTGTTAATTACCGGGGGGAATGACACTTTTCAATGGAGTGGTTGGGAAGTCCCTTACCAATCAAGAGATCAAACTTAGCATTGTCATCAGCAGTGGAACCACCTGGTGGTTTATCCAGTGTTGTATTTGTGCCAAAAATGTTTCACCAGATTCTTTAACTATGAGGAAACACTTCCACAAATGCAGGCTCTGGGGCAGTCTCTGAAATACTCTGGATTCTTTAGGAGAGACAGTGGTATGCAAGGGAAGACAGGGTTGGGAACAGAGGGAGGAGGATGTGAGAATTAGACAAAGAAAGTGAAAGACATGCTATCATGTGTAATGGGTGGACTGGCCATTAGATTCTCAATCTGAAGAAAGAGATGTTTTTGTTTGAAGGACAGTTGGGGGAATTTGAACATGGACTATATTAGCATTAGATATTATGTAATTGTTAATTTCCTCATGTGATAGTATGGTTATGTGGGAGGATATGTAATTCTTAGGATGTTTATGCAGAAATATGTAAGGGTGAGATATCAGGATCAGCATTTAAATGGTGTAACCCAAAATTGTATATGTGTGACACAGAGAGAGAGGGAGAGAGAGAGAGAGGAAAGAGTTTGTAGTGACAAAATGTTAACTATTGGTTAATCTAAGTGAAAAATGTACTCTGTTTATTATTCCATCCTTGTACTTTATTTAATATAAATTTGAAATTGCTTATGTTTAATAGTTGAGGGGCAGGGTAAATGTATACATTTAATGATCGATGGTGTAGACACCAGTCTATGACAAAACTCTGTGGTCCATGGGAGAGTTTTTATTAATCTAACATGAAACTGGAAAAATAAGAATAAATTTTTCATGGAAAGAAATGTATCTAATTTAACTTATTGTTCTTTATAATAGACTGTAACTTCTGTATTTTGTGTTTCTGCCTGAATTCCCTTTCTGATGATGACACTTGTAGTAGTAATGATTTTCGGTAAGGTGAATATTAGATTAATGCAGTGATTTAATTCACTTTTTCATTTAACAACACTTCCCAGGCTCTGGGGCGCTAAATGTGAACAACATAGAATCTGGACTTATCCTTTCCACCCAAAGACAGCTGCAATAGCCTCATTAGACCACTACTTCCCATCTCACTCTTCTCCCCTTCCCCAGGGGAAGCATCATGAGTTTGATTACTTCCTGTTTGTTTCTGTGTTCATACATACATGTACTCATCTGTAGTGGTGTTTTGTATGTTTTGGTACGTACATAGTGGCATCATGTCTTTCTGAAACTTGCTTTTTCTACTCAGTATTCTGAGATTGTTTATGTTGCTATCAATGACGATGTGTTTTCCTTTTAACTGCTGTTCTTTCATTTATTTAGCTGCTGCTCTACACCTCAGTTTACTTGTTTTCCTGTTGCTAGGCTTGGAAATTGCTCTCAGTTGTGTGTGTGTGTGTGTGTGTGTGTGTGTGTCTAGTACCAGGGATCGAACTCGGGACCTTGTACATGAGAGGCAGGCACTGGAACCACTGAGCTAAATCCCCAGCCCTGCTCTCAGTTTTTTTGCTCTGATAAGTCTGCGTCTTACTAATGCTCTTCCTGGCTCCTTCTTCGGGAATAGAAGATTGAAAAAAGTGATCATACTGACAATCCTTGTAGTCATAGCCACTTATTGAAACACTGGGATGTCACTGATTGGCACTATCTTATTTAATCTTCACAATAATTTTTTATAGAAACTAGGTAACTGAGACCTGATTTCACAGTAACACTGGCCAAAGTCCCACAAACCAATAAATGTCAGATCTGGGTCTTGAGACCATTTCTTGGATGCCAGAGCTGGGAGTGTGAGTCGTGTTCCCTAGAAAGCGTAGTTGCACGCCACTATCTGAACAAGAAGGTGTCAAAATCAGTAGAGCCTAAATGAGTGCCCAAAAAACATGCATGCATAATGATCTTCCTCCTGTTAAAACACTGAATCAGCCATTGCCATGGTTTCCTTCTAAACATGAATATTTTTTTTTTGCTTGCCTGTCACTGTAGGACTTGAACCAATTGAAAGGTTCTCCACCCTTACTTACAGCGATCATTAGGTGTATAATTGAGACAGAGTACTTGTCTTGTTGAATTAACCTTACAATAAGAGAAAGAAAGTCTAAAATTATCTATGGAGTTTCCCCATCAGCTATGACACTCATATATACATATCCATAATCACACCTTTATGGAAGATTCTGAAGAGAGACAGAAGTCTTTATATTTGGCAAGAAAATTTTAAAAATATATTTCAAGATTTGAAAATATATTTTTTATTTTTTCTGTTTCATTCAGTAAGTCTGTTTTCATTCTTATTTAGTGGGTTATAAAATTATTCATATTTGGAGAAAATTGCTTAATAAAGTATGAAATTAGAATTCAGGTTCCAGATGTTGCCAAGGCAAACCATTCTGATAAAGCAGTACTGCTGCTGATGGTGGCAGGAGTGGTAACGAGGAAGGATTTTGCACTTATGGAGAGACCCAAACCATTTACATACACAAATTGAGGAGCCCTGTATTTTCCTCCCATTTTATATTGAGAACAATTCCAACAAAAAATAAAGATCTTTAAAAGATACAACAGCCCAGGGTAAATGGAATAGGTAGCTCTCCTTATATCATGTTTTAAAAGGAAATTTAAAAGGATTTTTCCAGTAATCCTACATTGCTTTCAAGAAGACTGATGTTCTACAACTGGAATTATTTTTTGTTTTTAAAAATTCTTTTTAAAGTTTCAAAATAATAAAATATGCCCTGTCACTGGTGACCAGTGGGATTTTAAAAGTTATTTAACTAGACATGTAATGCAAAATACAAGGTGACCTAAATTCCCACTGGGAGACAAGGTAGCCTGAATAGTTGGGCATGTTTTAAGGAGAAAACTGTGCTGGTTCCTGGTATCCAATCCTTTCCTCAAAAGTACTGATAATTCAAAGTGACTACATCCTGAAATGCAGTAGGGAGCACAGAGTGATGTAACCAACCTGAGAAGGGGCCTTGTCCTTGGTCCCGCAGAAGAGACCATAGATACACTGTCCCTGTGTTGCTGCAGGGAGCAGCCCTGTGACTCCAGCACTAGGACTTGCATGGGGCTGCCATTGTTCTGTCCACTGTGTGCCTTTGGAACTGATGAGGTCCCTATCTCCCACAGGGATCCCCATCCCCCACATGGGGTCACCATCCCCTTGTGGGCCTACTAAATGTGACTTTCCACGCACTTAGTAAGAGATAACACCTGTATGTAAGCCTTTCTGTAGTTTCTCCAGCTTTAATTGTGCTTTTGCTAGATGCCTCGAGCCTAATATTTTGGCCTCATTCTCACCTTACTGCTTTGCTATGAAGGCTTTGTATATATTTAGCTTTTCTATTTCTTTGTGAGTGGTGTCTCTCTCCCTCCCCTTTTCTAGTAATGCTGCTGCTTTATCTCTCTTCCATTCATGTTTTTCCCCCCCTTTCTTTTTGCTGCATGGAGACTCTCTGCTGTACAAGTGTAAGTATTTTTTGGTAGCTCTGCAGTGTCTGGCCACCTTAGTGGACATTCTTGTGCTCTGTTTGCTTCTGTGCTGCCTGGCTAGGGTTCTGGGAGATTGTAGTGTCGTCCTCTGTCTGCAGATCCTGAATCAACAATTTAGAGGCAAGATTGGATTTTACAGCTGGGCATGGTGGTGCTCACCTGTAATCCCAGCACTTGGGAGGTTGGGGCAGGAAGAACCATGAATTCAAGGGCAGCCTGAGATACATAGCCATTTCAAGGGCAGCCTGAACTGTCTAGCAAGATCCTGTCTCAAAAAAACAAAACAAAACAAAAAAGATTGGGTTTTACAGAATGGGTCAGCTAGTAAAACAGACGATAAATTTAAATATCCTCCACTGTGTGCCCCAAAGCTAGGGAATATTGATGAAGAAGGTGCCATCACGCGTGAACAGAAAAGTGTTCATGTCACTCCTGTAATTAGAAAAAGACGTGGCCACAAAACTTCCAGGCTTTTGTTTTTTCTGATTCCTGTCCTATTACTTATTTCAAACCCAGGGTTGTAGAAAGTTGGCACTATGATGTTCTTTTTGTATTAGAAGATTTTTCTAATCTGGTTTTCCAACTGGTACTGTTTGGTTTTCTAAGCCTTGGGGAGGGGAAAAGTGATAATGGCTTCTTGAGCTTGGAATAGGATTTTGTTTATTAATCTTTATGTAAACTTAGCAAAAATAAGTAAGAAAACTACCTCATGCTATTTTCATGGGAATACAAGCAATTTAACTGTTGTTTTAAAACAAATTAATATGTGTAGGAATTACCTACTAAAGGCAGTTTAACAAGAAAACAACATTGTATGATTTAGAAGAGTCTAACATTAGCTTTTAACTTGTGGTTAAAGTGGACACCTGTGTCTGTAGAGCTACTTGCAGAATAATAGTTTAAATCCATTATAAAAATTGGATTTCAGAATAACTTGGCACATGATGCTACTTTTGGATTCTTGGAAAATATAGCTGTGCTATTTTGTTCACATTATGTGTGTGTCCCAGTGAGATTTACTGATAATTTTAGGGCTTTTCTTCTACTTAACACAACAGTTGACAGTGTTCATCATGGTTGCTTTATGAGAAATCCATTTGGAATATGCACCCCTTCGCCTAGTGGAGAGGCTGTGATCACCCTCATTCAAAGAATATTGAGGCACGGGCAGGTGTCCGGGGAAGGTCAACAAGGAGTAAAAAGCAATCCAAAACAATTAACTCTTTTCATTTTTGTACAAAAAGAAAATTGCTCTAAAAAAATTAAAAAGATGGTAAAGTCAGGTTGTTTTTCGCACAGGATATAATCCATCAATCCAACTGTTGATGGGAGGAGTGTAAACAAACCAAATTTCTAGACAAACACTGGGTGAATAGTCATAGTTTATTTTTACATTTCATCTTGCTTTAGATTTATATGTACTTGGGTTGTAGGAATAATCCACTAAGATTGAGCAAGTCTGTATTTTCTGTAAAACTAAAGGAAGAAAAAATTCCAATGAAAGAAAAATGTGAGAGAAGTAAGATTCACTTTTTTCTGTTTTTATGCTTAAGCTCCATGAGAGAAAGGGATTGAAATTGGTTTCATCCTAATACCAGCTATAAAAACTACTTATTGCAAGTTCTCCTTCAACTAAAAGCTATAAGCCCCCTAATGTAGCAAAACTTCAGACCCAACAGAATGATAAATTTGATAAGTTTAATGGGAAATACAATTAAGAATTACTTGTACTTGTAAAGAGCATGCAAAATATAGGAAAGCAATGAAACACACTAGAATGCATTCTCTGGTGTGCAAGCTGATTGATAGTCAAAGTTCTAGGCACTCAAAGGCCGGAGATTTAGCTCAGTGGTTCCACCGCCTGCCTCACAAGCGCAAGGTCCAGAGTTCGATCCCTGGTACCAAAAAAAAAAAAAAAGTGCATCAAAGTTCTAGGCACTCAAAAACAAAATCACGAGAAAAACAGTTCCAAAACACCTGATGATTTTTGTTTCTTGATGTCTCTAAAATTAGGTTAACTTAATAAATAAATGAATAGATAGATAAATAAAATAAAATTAGGTTAACTTAAAGGACCCATTTACAGATGGCCATCAGATTTTAAATGAGTTTCTTTATGTACTGTATACATTTTCTTGTATGTATATATATGCATATATACACATAATTATATATTCCTTTTCATATATTTAAAATTATATATCGAAGTGTTTTAATTTTCATATATTTTGGTATCTATTATCGAGGCTTCAATGTCAGGAAATTGGAGCTCAATTATTTTTGCCCATGAATACCTTTGCTATGAAATCCAATCAAGATGCACAGGAGGGAAATGGAAGACATCTTCATCCCATGCATTTTTGATCTTCTTTCCTATTTGCGATGATCCAAGCAAAATCAGCTGGAAGTTACATCCCAGGCTGCTTCTTGGTCCTTTGTGTCCCGTGGTTGTACCTAAGATGCATAGAGTTCTGAAAGATTTCTCACAACCAAGTACAGCATTCATTGTGGTAGTTTGTATCTCCTGAGAACTAATTATCTTCAGAGCTTCACTAAATGAATGAACTGTTCAGCCCACGGACTTCTTCAGTCAACTGCAAAGCCAATTTGGTAGGGAACCACCTTCAAACTGGATCCCCTTCCAGTTGGATTGCGCCTGCTGGTTTTTATTGAGTGGTATTTTTTCTTAAACCTGCAAAGCCTGTTACTTTTTACTTTAATCTCATCCTCAGATTGTTGTTGCCTTTAACAAAGCCTTGACAGGACCAATTGAGCAAGTTTCATTTTCTATTTCAGGAAAACTATTCTAGATTTAAATAGCACTACTCATAATTTTTCCTCCTTTCAACAATAAGTAAGAGCAGAAGGATGTTATTATTAAAGTTGGCATGACTGTCAAAGCTGAAGAGTTGTTTACTTTTAAAGATCAGGATGAACCAATTTATTCTTTGAACCAAGGAATATTTTTTGACCATGTGGATTTTTTGAGGAAGCTTTAGATGACAGCCTGATAAATGAAAGTGTAAAAATCAAGTTCTTTCAGTAGATTGTCTCTTAATTTATACAGTACCAGCTTTGAAACAGTTTAAGCATTGCCGTAGTCCATCTGGCTGGGCAGTGTGGCGAGAAGTTGCTGGGCCTGATCCTATCCCTGATACGGCTTCAGCTGGCAGCTGGGATGTTAGTCTTTATCATCCAGGACTTGTTTTGTCCTTGGAGTTTTTTTTTTGTCGGTGATGACAGAGGTTCCTCACAGCTTCGACCCTTGTGTGATGAAAGTGATGGAGAAGAGAATATGTCTCTGACATGGTGCTGTGCAGTCAACAGTGGATACCAGTGATGGGAAAACACTCTCGTATGTTGCCCTTGGTTTGGATTTCACTTTTTAAAAGACTGGCAAGATCCAAAATGTCTTACTGAGAAGTGCCAGCTGGTAGAGCTATTTCGTTACGGTACCTTTTTTCTGACTGGTCTTTGCCCATGATGTGAATATACAAATCTTGGTGGCAAACTGAAACAAAGAATTAAATGACTTTATTTGTTGAAGTGACAGCTAAAGACTTCAGTATGCTCACAATGATGTTGCTGCAACAGTGAATTCTCTTCAGTTTTTGTGACTGATTTTTACAGTCTTTGAATTTCATTCTTTATGTCCCTGTTAGTATCCTCATGTAACACTCCTCATGGAATAAAATTCTATATCCTTCCTGTTCTTTTAAGTTCCAGGAATAGGTTATAACTAGTTAGGGGTGGGCGAAAAAGAAGAAAATTAGCCATATTATTTGAGAAATTTATAACAGAAATATATCACTTCAGCCTTTGAGTCAGGCTATTGGTGGTACTGAACCATCCCCCAAAGAAGCAAGAGAAATAGACAATGAATCTAGAATGTTCTGAAGTTTGAAAGGCAAGTTTTCTATGACTACTTAAATGCTCTTTTTATCTTATTGCTAGATGACTCCTAAATCCAAAAGGAAGAGTATTCATAGCCGGATGCTGCGGCCTGTTTCCAGGGCCTTTGGTGAGTATGTGGCCAGGACCAACCATTTGCCTATCACTAGAAGTGCTCCCAGAGGACCCGAGACCACTCTGGGCATAGTTCAGAGGGCTGCTGTGTGTGAATGGGTGTTTTCCCAATAGGCTGGAAATGACTTTTCTGAGTTTCCTATCCATCCCTCTGCATTGCACTTTGGCCTTGAGCTCTCTTCTGTTGTAGAAATGGAGTTTGACCTGGATAAAGCCCTGGAAGAGGTGCCGATTCATGTGGAAGACCCACCTTTCCCATCCATCAAGCAAGAGAAGCGGAGCTCGGGGTTCATCTCCGAATTGCCCTCAGAAGAGGGCAGGAAGCTGGAACACTTTACTAAGCTGAGGCCAAAGCGGAACAAGAAGCAGCAGCCCACGCAGGCAGCGGTAGGTGGGCACCTGGAAGAGGCCTTCTCTTCCCACGTTCCAAAAGCTTATAGTCATGGACACAGGGCCCTTTCTATACCTGATGTACATGGGGACCATCTTCACTCCCTGCTGTGTAGCTCTGAGAGGACCACACTGTAAATACAATCTCCCACCCAGCTCTTGAAAGACCCTAGAAAAATACCAGGCACATGTGTGAGATGGATAAGCTATATCCATAGCATTTTACAGTGTCTGGCAGAAATTCACTAGCAAAGGAACTTATTTGTAATTGATTTGGGGATGCACACATGGATTTTTGGCCCCCTCCATGTGTGGACCTCCTGCTAAGGCCTTTCTGGTTGCTGAGCTGCATACCGTGTGACCAAGTGGCCCTGAATGGGTGCTTCCGGCTGTGATTCTAGCTCCCCATGGCCCTGTAGAAGATGGGATTGTCAGTGCAGAGGAGCCTGGCAGGGATGGTCCCAGGCCTCTTCCTGGTTAACGCCTTAACTGTCCTGAAACAGCCAAGGTTCTTAACAATTTGTTTCATCTCCTGGCTTTCCTGTCTCTTCATAGTCACCAGAATCTTTCTTCCCCACTTGCTTACCCCAGAACCACACTACAGTTCATTCTAACCTCATCCTGACCATGTCCTAACCTGGCACTGTCCCCAGCCTTTCTTCCTCTTTCCTGGTGTCTGCATATTGCATTGCATCAGAGGCAGAATCCTTCCTTGAGGTTGCTTCCTGCTGGTCCTGGAGTTGTCGCTCGCTGCATCTCCCTTGAAGCCCTGGATTTCCTCTGTCCATCAGTGTCCTCTGCTGTCTGGGCCCCAGAGTCAGGCTCTCTGCTGCTCACAGCAGACCGTCCTGCAGCAGCTGCCTTTTCTTAGACTCGTCTGCCTGTGGAACACCTCAGGCCCAGAGGGTTTAAAGCCCAGAGCTTTGTTCTTCCCTGGGCCAGTCACTACTGTCAGATCTTTCAGATCTTGTCTCCACTGAGTCAACACTTCTACTGCAAGCCTTTCCTTTTGCTATACTCCCACAGAGCTGTGTGAAGGACTTCAGGGAGGCTGGTCTCATAGACTAGTCAAGCGCAGTGCACAGCCTGAGCAACCCTCCAAGACCAATATTCTCATCACATACTGTTTCCTCAGCCTCTCCTGCTCTGTAATTCTAGGCCTGTGGCTTCTCATCCATGGTGATATGTTCAGCACTCAGAACACAGTGAATGTTGCTGAGTGATTATTGGATAAAGTGGTGGGTGGTGGGAAACATAGCTGGATGTGGTCACAACTTGTCTGCGTGGTCAGCAGTTACTTGCTATAGATTAGGCTCTTGTGTTTGGTTTATTGACCTCATTTGAAGGGTGTAGACTAACACCATTTCAAAACTAGAAACTCTTCCATAATGCATTATTTTCTAATTTATTTGATATTAGATTTTTTTAGTGCGCTATTTCAGAATTATGAACATTTTCCTTTTAAGGAAAGACTTTGTGGGGTGGATACTAGAGATTGAACCCCAAGCCTTTGCACTAAGCTATATTCCTAACCCTTTTTGTGTTTTTGTTTTGAAACAAGGTCTCACTAAGTTGCCCAGATTGGGCTTGAACTTGAGATCCTCCTGCTTCAGCCTCCCAGAGTGTTGGTCTTACAGCCTGTGCCACCATGCATACCTAAAAGCTCTTTTCAAATAGGGAAAAAGACACCTTCCCACCCAATAACTCACACTGTAGATTCCAGATTGTTACTGAATAAATAGTTCTGTGGAAAATATTCATGGTATAATATATATATGAAATGATGGTTTAAGCGTCCCCATGTTTAAATCAGTGACTCTTGGAAAAAGACTTTTGTGTTCTCTTTTCTTTATGCATTTGAAAAGCCAAAAAAGGTGGAAGGAAGCTGTGAAGGGAGCTGGGGGAGGAGTGTACTAGAGACGAGGGATTCGGGATTTCTTTTCTCACCCATGGCTGGCATCTTGGCTGAGGTTCTGGTAACAAAAGACACATTAAGAGGAAAGCATGACTGAAGGTATATGATCTAGGTTTTCACAACATGGGCTCCTTCAGAACGGAGTACCCCAAGGAATAGGGAAATCTGTACTTTTCTGCCCAATCTGATGAAGAATCAAGTAGTTGAAGACACATGAGCAGACAAAGTGGGAAGGTCTCATGGTCCTGAGCTAGAGGTGGGTGCCTAGCAAGGCCTGTGAGCCCTGGGTCTTCTCTCAGAGTTGAGAACATTGTGCCCTCCAGGGACAGGGAGGGTGCCTGGAAGCAAAGCTTCATTACTGCTTCCAGAGCAAATGGTGAGGGAAGAGGAGTGGCTTTCTTGTTCCTGCTGTTTTCCTGAGTCCCCTAGGACCATATTCTGGGGTACTGTGTCCTGAATCCCATTGATGAATCCTACAGAAATTATCCTTTTGTCCCCACTCTGGGAATCTCCATTGAGTCCCATCGTAAAGGTTATGGCCAGAGGATGACGACACCTGGCTTTTCCCCAGAGCTCTGTTGACTGGGAACCATGGTCACAAGCTTGTTCATGGTTTCATAGGGAAAGTGCTTTGCTTCATGATTTCACTGGGCTGACGGTTTTCCAGGTGCTGTCTTGTCTCACCCCAGGAGGTGGCCACCCATGTGCTGTCCCCACATTTTTCAGTGAGGACCAGGAAGAAGTGGATGATTGGGGTGTGATTACTTTTATTACCAGTGTTTGGTCACAGCAGCCATTTACTATTACCATTGTTTTTCTTACTAGGATTCAATAGACCTTGATCATCCTAAATGCTCCTTTCACTTTTCTGGAGCCTGTCCTTGACCTCGGCTGCCCCTGGTGAGAACATCTGGGTATCAGAATTCTCAAAGCCATGGCTAGCTCAAAATGCTGACACGCCATGTCTGCTGGGCCAAAAATAGTAACAGTGTAACTCTTGATTATTGTATCAAAAATATACAAATGAAAATTCTGTAAGTATGAAATGTAGGTGACCACTTTATTTTTAAAAAGGAACAAACATTTAATCTTGGGTCAAATTATAATCATTTAAAATTGCCAGAGTGCTGGGGATTTAGCTCAGTGGCGCCATGCCTGCCTTGCAAGCACAAGGTCCTGAGTTCAATCCCTGGTACAAAAAAAAAAGCCAGACATGTTATGAATGATGGGTATGGATTTAGCTCTATATTTTAATTCTCACCCCCCTCCAAAAACAAAAAACAATCATAACAAGAAATAAAATACCAACTTCTTTTTCTTTTATCCACTTAATGAGAATGTACATAAAGACTCCTAGCCTCTTGCTACAGCTGATGTGCACATAGAATTTAATATTCTACTGTTGCAGCAGAGCAGGGTGAGACCAACATGCTCACCTGCTCTCAGCAGCCATGGCTGGACAAGGCTTGTGGTCTTTCTGAGCCTGAGCAAACTTGTCTCTAAAATAACAGTATTGCAGCCAGGAAGGGTGGCACACATCTATAATCCCAGGACTCTGGGAGGCTGAGGGAGGCTGATCATAAATTCAATCCCTGCCTGGGCAACTTAGTGATTTACAGAGACCCCGTCTCAAACAATACAAAGATGTGAGTATATGGGTCAGTACAAAGTCCCTGAATTCAATCTCCAGTACTGCAAAACAAAACATACAAAAAACCACATTGCCTACACTCTTGAATTTTCATGAGAAATAAGTGGGACAAGAGTACACAGCCATGTATTAAATGCAAATATTGTCCATAGTATTGGCTGTCTTTATAATATGAATATGTTGCTCCATTCCTCACCCCCACACTGAAATGAAGAAGGGAAAGAGTCTGATTTGATGCCACTCTTAAGGAGCAAATCAACAAATTCTACAAAAATTCCTATTCAGAATTATTTTCTCATTGAAGGAATTCTCAGTCTTTTGGGGAAAGAGCTTCATATGGGTGAAATAAGCAGGGAATCCAGGTTCAGTGGCACACACCTGTAATCCCATCTATTCCAGTGACCAAGGCAGGAGGCTCCAGCCTGGGCAATTTAGCGAGACTCTATCTCAATGAAGTAAGGAGGGCCCAGAGGTGTAGCTCAGTGGTAGAGCCCATGCTTAACATGGATGAGGCTCTGGACACTATCCCCAGCACCAAAGTAGAAAGAAAAAAGAAACAGAAAAAGAATGGAAGTGTCATTTCTGAAAGTATTAGATTGTTCCAGCATACCTGTGAAAGGGCACAACAGAGAAAAGTTGGGGGAGGAACTGTAGAACACTGGCCACTCCAGGAGATAAACTTCTATTGTGTCAACTCTCTGGTATTTTGAAGTTTATTTCTCACTCATGTCATAGTTCATTGTGGATATTTCTGGCGAAGTACCCTATCATGAGCATCCAGAGGCTCTGCTGCCTCATTTTATGGCTCCACCTTCCTCTTTTGGTGCAGCCGTTCAGCTGGAGGATGATGTGTGTAAAGCCCTGCTGTGCATGGCAAAGGTTTGCAGGCCAGGCCTGAAAGCTGGGAACCTGACTTTCATCCGAATTCTCCCAGTGGGAACTTGGCCACGCTATAAATAAGCCTGAGAAATTCCATCCACAGGGCCTGCTAGGGACAGAAGGCTGTGGTGTGGCCTGTGTGTCACCCCAGCTCGGCTCCTGCCTGCTGCCTCCTGTCCCAACCACAGGCGAAAGGTGTTCTAAGAGAAACCAGAGACTGCAGGTATAGGATAGAACCCTGGTCTCTAGATCTGACCTTGCCACCAATGAGAACCATTTCCCCAGGGAGGGAGGTTTAAGGATGATCCACGAGTGACTCAAGGGAGTGTGAAGCCAGGGCGGACACCTGAGCAGCCCTTGACCTCCTCTGTGTTGGTGTCATACGCCTACACCTGCTTCCCTTTAGTGCCATGTCAGTACTAATCAGTTTGCAATGTGATCTTGGCACACCCCTGCCCCTCAGTCTGGGGATGAAACATCCAACTCTAATTAGAGCTGATGAACCCCTGCTAACTGTATTTCCTCCCGTGTTTGGAATGACAGCATTGCAGTGTTTGAAGGGCCTTTGAAGCCACCTTGTCCAGCCCCTCCTCACATGCTTAAACACCCTTATGCAGCTATCAGCTGGCCATTCCTTCCCCACTGACCTCTTTCTCTGAAGCTGCTGTTTTCTGAAAGCTCTAATTACTTGCAAATTATTTTTTGTGTTGTTAAAAATATTTTTAATTTAGCGGTCTTGTTTTTGTCTTCTGCAGTAGCACATGTTATTTAAGTCTCTTCTCTAGAATTACGAATATTTATGGATCATTACAAGGTCTGTTCTTCTTCAATCTAAATTTCCTCCTGTCTTCCGTGTTCCTCATACTATTCTGCCTGGAATCCATTTACAAGTCTTGTTACTCTCTTGTGAATAAACTGCAGGATTGGTCATTTCTCTCCCTCCTTTTAAAGACTGTATTCCTATTAATTCATCCACAGATTGCACTTACTTATGTAATTATTATATCATTCGGGTGACTGGCATTAGCTTACTGTCAGGGAAGGGCCTATAAGCATATTTCAGACAGAGGAAAGGAGCAAACGTGCAACAGAATTTAGAACATGTAATCAGAACTTACCTAGAAGTGCTAGTATACTTTCAGTTACAGCTCACAGCCCCCAAATGAACCATATTTCTACCCCTATTTGCAAAAGAATCTAGGAAAATAAAACTTTCAGTTGATCACATTGATTCTCTAAATAAGTTAGGATTTGTTACTAAGTAAACAAAAGACTAAAAAGAGATAGAAGTATAGCAGTTTCTGCTGTTATTTGTTCAGTTGAGAAAGTTTTTGTCTATCCTATTTCATTATTTTTGTTCAAAGAATGATGTTTGATTTTCATTTTTAGCATTCCCTGGGAGTGAAAAACTTTTCTTAACCTGCTATTGTGATGAATCTCATCAACAGATTTTTCTAACGTCATGCCACTATTGTTCATGGTATTTTTGCTGAGTTTTATTATACTGCTAGGCATTGTTTGCCAATATGTTAATAGGAGTTTTGCATCTGTGTGCATAAATGAGAGTCCCATACTTTTTCTCATGTAGACTGCCCATCTACTTTGGGCTTCACGGTTATACTATATTCATAATATGAGCTAAGAAGCTTTCTCTTCTTTCCTAGTCTGAAACAATTTGCCTTTAATAGAGATTGCCTGTTCCTCCTGAGAAGCCACTGGGGCTGAAGTGTCCATGATATACACTGTAGATTTTTTTTTTTAACTAGGGTTTTTTGTTTTTTGCTGTAGATCTGTTCAGGTTATATAATTCTTCTTGAGATCATTTTGATAATTTATATTTTTCTACAATATTGTCACTTAGTCTAATCATTTATTTATGGAATTCTTTTAAGATAGCTACATCTCCTTTTCTCTCATTTCCAGTTTATTTTAATGCCCTTACTCATTACTCAATTTTGTAGCTCCTTTTAATTCATCTTTTTCAAAGAATCAACTTTTTAGTTTATTCTCTCATTTGTTAATTTTATTTTACATTGCCTTCATTTTTTTCCTTTAGGTTCCTTTTTTCCACTTGCTTCCTTAGCTCATCAGTTTTCCATATTTCTCACTGGCTAACATATACATATAAGATCCTGTGGTTGTTCAGTTTGCTAATTAGCACTCTTGGGGTGTTTTGTTCCTTCCTGCCCATTTTTCTCCATCCAGTCTATGAAGACATAGTGAGTTTTGGCAGCTGCCCTGTCAAATCCAGGTGCGGTGCCTACTGTGTCTCCCTGCTGTGATCACATTAATAATTCTGGCAGAGGGAAGGCAGAGAGTGGTCTGAATTGTCTTCAGTCCTCATAATCACTGGCGCATCTTCTAGGCATTCGCAAATTATCCTTTTAGCATTTACTTATACACCCGAGGTGCAAAATCTGCCTTCTTTATTTGACAAATAACAGCAGCAGCAGTTCCGATTTTATTTGCAGGCGCTGTTCTGGGACTGCAAAAGCAGACAGAATGACCAGGGCAGATCTGAGGTCCTTGTCTTCCTCTTCACAGTTGCTCAACTCATTCCATTCTGATGTTTATCTTCCTTGACAGAAAAGATGAGAATCCAGTCTTTTCCTGTTCTAGAAAATGAGCTAAAGCAGCATGTGCATTTGGCTTTGAACTCTCTCATGGACTTCGTTTTGCTCCATGCTTGGGTTTCTCTGCTGCTCTTCTCCCAGCAGGTGCCCCCTCCTGCTGCTTTCAGATTAGCAGCAGCTGCATTTTAAAGCGTGCCTCACTGATGGTGTCCCTGAGATCCCGGACTTCTCAGAATCCATCCACTCTGGTGTCTTTATCTCTAAAATGGCACAGTTGGGCTGGGGACCCGAAGGTGCATCCAGCCCCACAGCTTGGCCTGGCCTTTGGGGAGCAGGTGGCTCTGTTTAGCTCTGCACCTCCTTCTCTGAGATCCTGACCTTCTCTACATCCCCAGAGAACCTCGCACCAACTGTGAATTCTCTTTTAAAGCGGAGGAGAAGATGAAGGCCAAGTGGAAAAAATTATACAAATAAAATGTGATGTTTTTCTCTTAGAACAGAAAGGAGACTCATTTGAGGAAAGCCCCATGTTAAGACCATGTGTCATGGGTCACATGCTTCTTAATCCATCCCACGGGTGACCTGTATGGGTGCCCCCTCACCCTCTGAGCCACTGTTTGATCTGTGAATAACCAACAACTAGGACGAAACTCTTCCTTTTCATCTCAAAGAAGAGATGTGAGAGTGAAGTCATAATATACAAAACATGTGTAAACTACAAAGCTCTTTCCCAATGCAAGGGACTGGTATTGCTATAGATAATCTATTCTGTATTTTTCAAAAAGAAAAATGGCGAGACAAGCAAGTTCTATATTACTTTGTCTTTGGGAGTCAATACAAATGTTGAAAGTGAGCTTCTTTTTCTGTTGTGCTCAGTTAAGAACTTCACTGGTTTTCTGTTTATTATAAGATGTAGGAAAACCTTGCTCTGATCAGTGTAAAGTACCACATAGATGAGGGGTATAATTGTTTCTACTATGCACATTATTCTCTTATTCACATTCACATTGCCTATTATCTGTTATCTACTCACTTTTCAGCATTTCTCAAATGTGTACTCGTCATAGCCTATTAGGTCCAAGCTTCTGATACACCAATCACCATGAGTCCCTACCAGGCAGAGTGTTTACACTCCACTCCATAGTTTCTTTCTGTCAATGTTATGGCTGTACACATGGCTTATATTCCAGTAGAGTATATAGTGCCCATTTCAGTGAGTCTTGTTCCTCTCATGTCCCATACATACCACCTTGGCTCTAACAATCAGTATTTACTGAGTTGAGTTGGATGTGAATTAATGTTGCTTTTGTTTGCTTTGCAGGTTTGTGCTGCTGGCATAGTCTCCCAAGATGGGGAGCAGAATGGTCTTATGGGGAGAGTGGATGAAGGTGTAGATGAATTTTTCACTAAGAAAGTGACCAAAATGGATTCCAAGTAAGTTTAATTCTCATATTGTAATACATCTCACATTTAGATTACTAACAATTACAACTTAACTTAGTGTATTAGTCTAACTGTATACATAAGATTTACTATTCTGTTGGTTTTACAAAATTTGTTCTCCAAGCCAGCCACATCAGTGTCACCTGGGAGCTTGTTAGAAGTGCAGATTCTCAGCCTGTCCCCTAGACCTACTGAATCGAAAACTGGAGGTGGGGGCTGGCAGTCTGTGTTCAGAAGCCTTCCAGGTTCTGCTGAAGCATGCTCAAGTGTGAGAACTACTGCAATATTCTAAAATCAAACTAAGAACCATACCACCCAAGGTATTTCTTGAGGGCAGTGATGGTGAACCTTTTTGAGTTTTTAGTGATAATATAAATAGCCAACTGTGGCACATGTGCCATAGGTTCACCAGTACTGCTTGAGGGCCTTATTACATTCATCTGGGTGATTCCATTACAGGGCTGTGAGCATCAGCAGGCTGTAATTGCTTTCTGTAGACATTGTTCTTGTCATAATGGGATGCATTTGCTGTTGGGGTCATGACTCAGTCATCCTTCAATGGCGTGACCTAATGGTGTCATAATGACAGCAGCATTCGTGGAGCGGCTTCAGGGTTAGCCTGTAAAGAGTTTTCTCTGCATTTTCTTATTAATTAGATGGCATTTCCTTAGAAGACAGTTCAGTGTTACTTCTGTGAATCTTTGTTTAACTTGAAACACTTAAGTTTGTAAGCATGATTTGTACCAAGTTATTTAATCCCCAAATAAATGTAGATCCATCCCATGAAACACTCCTAACATGTATCTGTGTTCGTGAAGTGTCTTCCTCCTTGAGATACAAAATTCAGGGATGAACTTAATCCACACTGATAAGCAGAGGACAAGAGGCAGGGCTCGGGGGGGAGGGGAGAACCAGTCATTCCTTATGTGAATGTGTCTTATTCACTTCAGCAGGATGGTGAGGTAGAAATAAGTTCAGTTTTTATAACCATGATAGTATAACTTCTTAATCTTGTAAGCTTTAGGACCCAATTATTTGTCATCATTGACACTGGCCTTGAAGCTGAGCATTGTATACTTGGCAAAATCCTATTCTGTCTTTCAAGATTCCCACAAGTGTTCTGCTTCCCACCAAAAAATTAACTGCTTTTTCTCTGCTGCTGACTTACTGGCTTTTCCTCTGAGAGTTTGTTTAGCTTTTTATTCTTTTATAAAATAAGGAGTAGATGGGTGTATTCTCTATGTTAAAAATCAAGAAATACCAAGATAAAACAAAATGAAAGTTCCATCTGATGAGTTACATTCAAGTTTGGTTTTGCAAATAGGATGCTGTTCTTCAGGAGCAATACCTGAGTCTCGTTATATCTTTTAACTTCAGTGTCTTACTACGGACCAGATTAAAAGTCTGACACTGCTAGTGATTGTATTGAGACGGTCTTTGCCTGTCTCCATATAAACTACAGATACTGTCATAGGCTCTTTATAGACTTCAGAACTTTGTATTTAGTTACCCAGGAGATTCATGAGCATTTGATGTGAACTGTCTGTATTGTTAAGCCTCCCCCACTGTGGTTTCCTCTTCTATTAATGCTGCTTTCATCTTTAATTGGTTTTGAATGAATTTATTGACTTTACTTGGTCCTGAATGAAAGTTGGATAAATTTTTTTGTTAGTACATATTTGGAGTACGTGTTTCCATCCATTCCTTGAGCAGAGTTTATTGTCGGTATATGCACATAACTCATTTTAATTCCTTTTCTCATCACTTTTCATCACCTCTTGCCCTTCCCCTTCTCTCCATCTCTTGATGCCCTTCTCATCTGAGAAGGACCCACCTTTCTACTTCCTATTATCTTTTATTTTACTCTTTCATTTATTTTGTTTGTTTGTTTTTTGTTTTTTTGTTTTGGTACTGGGGATCGAACTCTGGTCCTTGCGCTTGCGAGGCAAGCGGCAGAACCACTGAGCTAAATCCCTGGCCCATGTTCTTTCATTTATAATTTGGATTTCTCTTATAACAAAAAGCATGCAAGATTTAAGCTTGTATGTCTCATTTATTTCACTTAACATTGTGGTCTTACGGTGCATCCATTTTCCTGCAAATGACTCAAGTTTATTGTTTTTATGGCAGAATAGTACTTCATTGTGTGTCAGTACCACATTTTCTTTATCCATTCATCTGATAGACACACAGGCTGCTTCCAAGATTTAGCTGTTATGAGTTGTGCTGCTGTAAACATGGGTATGCATGTGTCACTGTACAGTGGACCCTCAAGTTACAACCAGCCTGACATAAAAACTTGGGTTAATTAGGTTAATGGAAGATTCATCTGCCTCTTCTTATCTGTAGCATGTACCCAGGTAAACATCCAGATCTCAGCTGTATTGACCTAGTTACAACTAGCCCTCAGGTTCATAAGCCAGAGATCCACTGTAATGCAGTGTCTTTAAGTCTTTGGGGAAATTGCCTACAAGAGAAATACCTAGATCAGATGGAATCTTAATTTTAGTTTTTTGAGAAATTTCCATACTAATTTCCATAGCGGTTTAACTAGTTTACATTCCCACCAACAGTGTAGAAGTATTCCATTTTTCCCTGTAGTCTCACCAGCATTGGTTATTATTTGATTTCTTGATGATAGCTATTCTCTTTGGGGTAAGATAGAATCTCAGTGTTATAATTGGCATTTCTCTAGTGGCCAGCATTGTTGACCATTTTTTCATATATTTATTGGTGATTTGTACTCCTTCTATGAAGTATCTGTTCATTTTGCTAGCCCCTTTTTATATTGGGTCTTTTATGGAGTCTAATTTTTTTTTGAGTTCTTTATATATTCTAGATATGAGTCCTCTCTCTGAGAAATAGCTGGCAAAAATTTATTCACATTTTGTAAGTTTTTCTTTATGCTCTGTTGGTTGTTTCTTTTGCTGTGCAGAAGCTTTTTAATTTGATATGATAATATTTGTTGATTCGCGGTATTATTTCCTGAGCAACTGAATTTCTGTTCAGAGAGTTCTTTCTTATGCCTGCAACCTCAGGAGTTTTACCTATGTTATCTTCCAGCAAGCTATGTGTTTCTGTTTTAGCCTTTAATTCTTTGATCTATTTAGATTTTAGATTTTAGTGAGTGATATGGGTCTAGATTCAATCTTCTGCACGTGGATAGCCAGTTTTCCCAACACCATTTATTAAAGAGTTTATCTTTCCTCCAGTGTGTAGTTTTGGCCTCTTTGTCAAAGATCAAATAACTGAATGTGCTCTATTCTATTCCATTGATCTTTGTGATGTAACTTCAAGTCCAGGATTGTGATGCCTCCTGCTTTGCTTTTATTACCAAGGATTGCTTTTGTTTTCTGGGTCTCTTCTGGTTCCATGTTAATTTTAGGATTGTTTTCTCAAGTTCTGTAAAGAATGCTGTTGGTATTTTAATTTCATTAAATCTGTATATCAATTTTGGAAATATCAATTTGGAAATATGGAAATTTGGAAAAAAAATCTTTCCATTTTTTGATGTTCTCTTTGATTTTCTTTTTCAGTGTGCTGTAACTTTCACTGTAGAGGTCTTTTACTTCCTTAGTTAGGTTAAATCCTACACACTTAATTTTTCCTTTTTTAAAATTTATATTAATGTAATATAGTTATTAATAAAAAAATATAAAAGCCATTCTATGAAAAAATAATTTTTCATAACAAAAATTATTAGAGAAGAATAATGGTAAATACACTGTGTGTCATGATCCTAAAAGAATATATTTTCATTTGCTAATCTATCAACTCATTTCCTAATGATATTATACCTATTTTTTTGCATAAAACATTGTAATTATTAACAAAGTATCTGACACTTAGTATAATTTTGAACACTTCCTCTGATGTCCCCTTATCATTTGGCACGAATTCCCTTCACCTTATCCCGTGTCTTTTTCTATTTGTATTGGTCGAAATCATTTTTACTTTACCCCTCTGTTTTGATGGAGCACTCCCTGCAGTTGCTTTCTAAGAAAAGGAGCACTGGAAATGAATTTATGTAACTCAGATATCTTCCTTTTTGATTAACAATGTCACTAGGTATAAAATTAGTTGTAGATTGGAATCCATTTTTTTCCATTTAATTTTATTTTACCCCGTCTCCCCTCCTCAAGCCCCCTCCCCTCCCAATATACAAAAGCTTTATTGGTTGGAATCCATTTTATTTTAGAAGTTTGAAAACTGCTCCATTGTCTTTTATCTTCTAGTCTTCCAATATTGTCTTTGTTCATGACTTCTTTTTGTCATTCTGTAGAATCACTTGGGGTCGCCTTTGTGTTGAGTGTATTAAAATTTTAGGATAATGTGCTGTAGAGTAAGGTGTTTGTTTAACCAGTCTACTGGGGACTTGTAATGGACATGGAAATTCATGTCCATTGGTACTGGAACTTTTCTTAAGTTAGTTCCTTCACAATTTCTTTCTTTCCTTTTTCTCTGCACTCTTTCTCTTAAACTTCCATTATTTAACTATATTTCCCCTATTAGCCCATTAATTTTTACCTTTTCTCTTCTAATTTCTCATTCTTTATGTGTCCCTCCCCCACATTCTGGGAGATGTCTTGGAGTTGCATCAGACAGCCATAAGTTTCTACTTCTCCTATCACATTTTACTATTAGTCTTGTTTTGTGAGTGCATGTTTTTTTTTTAATCTTTCATGTTGAAATGGAATGGGACAGAAACAAGCTTCTTGGAAGTTTCTTCCTGGGGCTTGCTGACAAGCTTCATGCAGGGTGATCCTCTTGGAGTCTCTGTGACTGTCAGACTCTCCCAGACTTTCTCATGGGCTTTGTAAACTTGTGTACAGCTGCCACCTGTTTGGGATCCGGAGTAGAGAAGGGGTGAGGGCATCACTAGAGCCTCCCTGATCCACTGTTCTATAGTCAGCTCAGCTACATCCAGAGTTTCTCTGGTTTACTCTACAAAAAGTAACCCGGTAAATGGCTTTAGCCACCTGTCCTCTCTAAAGCTCCCTTCAGTGTTTCCTTCTGCAGTGATCTTGCTCTTTCTTTTGGAGCAGCACAAACCCACTTGCTTCTAGGCCCTTCAGTTTAGGTTCCAGCCTTTTCAGATCTATGAAGTTGTGCATAATTATTTGCTTCGGATTTTGTTGGTTTTGCCTTTTGTTCCCTGTGTGACTCACACCTTTTTTCAATCCTTTGCTGTAACATTAGTGGAAATTTGCAGGAGCTGAATGGGCATTCAGTCCTTCAGTCTTAACTGGAAAACATTTGTCTGTGATGCTGTCCCCATAGCTCATGTCACTTAATCTTTCTCCCCTTCTATTTCCCAAGTTGCGGAATATTCTCTTTCCAAAACCTCAAGTGAGGCTCACTCTGTCTTTGGACACTGTCACACCCTTCAGTAGTTGTTACACTTAAGCCAGGACCCTGTCTTTGAGGACTAGAGGTGGGTTTTCATGTGGTAATCATGTAACCCTCTCCGGTATTACCGCCCCCCTCCATTAAACAAGGCAGTTGCCCACCCACGTCTCCACTTAAGCCAGCCTCACTGGAAGT
The DNA here is from genome assembly GCF_000247695.1 of Heterocephalus glaber. The sequence goes on along the minus strand of NW_004624756.1, from coordinate 1,464,861 downwards.
TCACACATGTAGAGACTTGTGACTAGAGCATTTGAACATTACCTCATCTCTGCCTTAGTCTTCCCACTGTTAACTGCATCTTCTCAGTCTTTCCTTGTGCATGTCTCCATTTTTCCTGGGTGGACATGAAGACAGTATTCCATGTTCCTCTCTCCCAAATTCAGTGGCTCCACTTTTTAAAGTGTCTCAGAATGGCAGCTGTGTGTGTTGCCACCTCCACGTTTATATCGTGGCTGAGTGTGCTGGCACTTGTATGTATAGTCAGACTCACAGGATCGATCCATGTCTTTCTTGGGAATGCAGGAGGACTTCCTCAAGAGGCTCCGAGTCCCACGAGCTTAGTGAAGGAGGAGATGAAAAGAAGAAGCGAGATTCTCGGAAAAGCAGCTTTCTCAATTTAATCAAGTCCCGATCCAAGTCTGAGAGACCCCCAATGGTCTTGATGACAGAAGAACCCTCCTCACCAAAAGGGGCCATCAGAAGTTCAGCCACAGATGCCCCCAGAAGGGAGCCGAAGGCCTCAGAGCACGATGGGAATTCAGACATCGCAGAGGAGATGAAGACACCAGACTCCCTTGAGGAGAGCCCAGGCGAGGAAGTAGGGCGCCTGGAGCGTGGGGACAGCAGGAGCAGCCCGCAGGGGGGACGCAGGTATGGCGTCCAGGTGATGGGTAGTGGTCTGCTAGCTGAGATGAAGGCCAAGCAGGAGCGGAGAGCTGCCAGCGCCCAGAAGGTAAGAGCCGTCCCTCCTGTGTGCATGTTGGTCGCCACTTAATTTTCATGGGAGACAGAATTACAGAAAAATAGCCTGTTGGTTAAATAAAAATCTAAGAACAAAGGATTTATCCAGGAAGAACTCAGGGCCAGACCATGAAGGCGGGCATGGCCTGTTTCCACTTCAGTCCTGGGTTATACTTGGGGGAGGAGCACGCCTGCTGGATGGGAGGTAGCTGGCCTTGAACTCCTGGCCTTTCCCATGGGCCCAGGGGCTTCCTTTGCATTTCATGAAATCTTCAGCCATTCCAGGGGTGCCCACATCCTGGGGCCACTGAGTCTGCAAGTCCAGGTGGACCCCTGAGGGGCCTTGGAGATAGGGGACTGACAGTCAGGTAAGAACATGGAAACCAGACTACAGTTATGTAAAGGCAGAATCTAGTCTCCAGTTATCCCATGAGCTGTCCCTTTTCCAAACCTCAAGGCCTTTTTCCATATCCTAGCTTTAAATGACCCAAGAAAAAGTCAAGTATCCTGTCAGAATTAATTGAATATTTTCTTGACTATTGATATATATTTATTCCTATGAAGAAAACTTTCAAAATTTCAAAATTTTTGAGTTCTCCAAGTATGTTACTTTTAAAGCATTTTTTATTGTTTTAGCCTCTTTTTAAAGTGTTCTTAGTGCCTTTTTTTTCTTTCCTTTTACCCTTGTTTTGTTCAATAGCCACTTAAAGAAATGTCTTTGTTACAATTATTAAGAGAAATATGCCCGTGTTTCACTCTGGTTTTAGTTTCTTTGCATTATCCTGAGTGATTTTTACTTTTACAAAATGGAGTTCCCCAAAGAAAAGAAAATGGAACATCTGTTTTATTTGAAATATCAGAAGAAAATTCTCTCCAGTGAACCCTTGATTTTCAGAGAGTAATGGTAAACTACATGCCAGATATAGAAGGCTCTTTTATGTTACTTCTAAACAACTCTTTTTCATTAAATCCTGCATCCCACAGGCATTCACAACTGTTTAGCATGGCCTCCCACCAAAAACACCAGCATTGTCTAGCAATTGCCTAGTTCCTGATCCTTCCCAGCTCACTCATGAGCCCTTTGGAAGGGTTAAGAGGAAGACTGTGCAACTACATCCTGCCAGTTAGTTCTACAAAGGAGGCATAACATGACCCTTAGTGATCAGAAAATTTTATTTTATAAATTTTTTTTTAACAATGAGTGTACTGTTTTCACTAGTGAGCTGTTTATTTTGTCACTGTTTTCAGTGATGAACAGCTGCTTTTTGGTGGAAAGATGAGAAATTTTGGAGTGTTTTTTTCCATGTGCCTTGGATTGATATATTAATTGACTCAAAGTGACAGAATCCTTATGGTTTATGTATTTGTTGGAGGTGCACACTGATATTCCCGTAGCGCCATCTAGTGTCAAGTTAAACAACCACCATCATTGAAAATTTTTATCTGAAATTCAGACCAGTCATGGGTATTCCATCTAAAAAAAATTTTTAAAGGATTTTTAGCTTTAGAACATTTCCTTTAAAATGCCATGCCTGTCTTTACAAAGGTAACAGTGTAAACAACTATGGTCAATACATTGTGGGGAATATAAATGTTGTTTTCAACCTCTCAGAAGAATTCTCCTTACACTATTGGCATTTAATACATTCATTTAAAAGAAAAGAATGGTGAATGTGAAGATAGGTCATTTTTCACTTATTAGCAGAAGGGGATAGCAGGTTGTGAAGGCCAAAAGGTTGTATCTTTTCTTCTGAGAGCCACCAGCTCTGCTGCCTGGCTGCAAAAACAGTTGGCATTGCCTTGTTTTTTCCTGGTTTTGCACAATTTTGGATTTATAACTACTTCGGAAAATCTGGGAGAGAAAAGGAGAAAGAAAACAAATTAAGTTGCAGGCAAATGAAGTTCTGGGTCTGAAGGATAAGGAGGTCCTCACCCTGAAGTGCTGGGAGCACCTTTGAAAGAACCTGGAAGGGAAAGGTCCCCAGTGAGACTTCCTGGCTGACAGACACGTGTCCTATGCACAAAGCACTGGCATGGGGCTTCCTTCAAGCTAAGGTCACATGGTGATGCCACCTTGTGTGGCCCCTATAGCTGTAGGGCTAGATGCACACTTCTTCTCCCAGACCCACTCACTCCCTCCTCTAGGGAGAGTGGACCTTTTGTTTCTCTTGATGAAATCCCTCGGCATCCATGGCACTTCCTCTGATGGACAGAGCTGGCACCTGGGTTTGGGGATGCACTGAGCAAGCAAGATCTCAGCCATATTCACTAATTCCTCCAGTGTCACCCAGACCATTTTAAAGCTGGGATTGGCAGCAGATTCTTGCTTTTTGGGTTTGTCAGAGGAAGGAACAGGCTGTCTGGGGAATAACCCTGCCTCCTGCTCCACCTGCCCACCTCATTTTTGTTTCTTAGACAAGAGGTAGGTGTAGATCATTTTGGTCAGTAGACTTTGCAGATATTACTCAAAGTCTGGGCTTTTTATTTCATGCCCTTTTTGCCGTGCTCTAATGCAGACTTCTGCATTGTAAAGGGGAAGGCTTATTTCCGCCTTGTCAGCTTCAGCTACTTCCCTAAGACAGTGGCACTTAACATGCCTTGTCTTTGTCATCACACACTCCTCTGTCTTTTTAAAAATTAACTGAGGACTGGGGTGTAGCTCAGTGGTCAAGCTCTTACCTAGCATTGCTTTAAAACTAGAAATTGTTGTAAAGCAGATGTGGATAGTGTCCTGTAAATGTGTAGAGTAGGAGTGTCCCCTCACATCGAGCATCAGGTTTGCCAGGCACATAGGTGTCAGGCAAGAAAGACAAGAAGTGTCACTGAGTCACTAGCTTCCCCTGGCCCACACACCTCTCACCAGGGGGATCCTTAAAACCACGAGTCTAGAACCAAATGTGTTTCACGTGGCTGTGTTCCAGCAGTAAAGGCCTGGGGTTATAAATAAGCTAGACATGGTATTCTTTGTTGTCACTTATTTTACCTACTTTTTTCCTCCTTTTACCTACTATTAACTTACACTGGTGGTGGTGGGGGGGGTGCTTGAATTTTTTAGAAACTTGGGAATGATGCCATATCCCAGGATTTTCCAAGCCCAGCTTTGAGCAGCGTGGAACGGTTGGACGGAGGTGGCGCAGGTGAGCCAGGCCATGCTGTTGCCCTTGAGAAAGATCACTTTTGGCTTCAACCATCACCTGTGATTGACAAAAGAGAAATAAAAACAGGCAGCGGAGGGAAAACCTCTGTTCTGTGTGTTCTCGGCTGTCACCTCGGAGAGCCAAGTCCCCTGTCTGATTGCTCTCCCCTCTGGGTGGGTCCTCCCATGATTGAAGCCTTGTGCAGAGAACTCCTAAACTCAGGGCAATTTGGAGGGGACTGGGGTGGGGGAGCAGGCACTGGGACATGGTTGATGGCATGTGGAAGGTGGAGGTTTTGTTTGCTATCAGGGAGTAATCTTCCTCATAATTTGAATATGCATGAAATCCAGTATTCTTTGTTCCTCTGAATTTTTAGGTGGAATAAAAGGATAAGATGCCTTGGATGGAAACTGGGCAGAAACTTGTAAATTGGATGTTAGGGTCCTGGTTTTGCTGTTGGATGCTCTTCTGACTTTCTGTAGTACCTTTATATAGTAAGAGTTGAACTATAAATTATATTTAATCAGCTTATTTTTGCCAGTTATCTGGTTAAGTACCAATATGGATGGAGATGCAGAATGGGAGGACATTTCTGGAGAGCTCTTCTAACCACCAGGCATGAGCTGTGGCCATCACCATAGCCCTGCTCACTCAAAACCTGTAGCCACAACCCTGCTTGATGGTTGTCTAAAACTGAGGAGCTTCCAGTTGACTGTATCAGACCTGAGGATGATCTCCTTCAGATGCATTAAGAGCCGCTTTTCTCTTTGTACAAGATTATGGACCTCTCCACTATGAACTGTTAAACTTGCCATTCCTGGAGTAGTCAGGGATGATCAGAAAAGCACTGTCAAGGGCCAGCAATGTAGCTGAGTGACATAGAGCCTGCCTGGCAAGCACAAGGTCCTGAGTTCGATTCCTGGTACCAGAAGAAAAAAAGCACTATCAAGCTCATTACTTTCTGTGAAGAATTTTAATCCTTTAACCACATATTTTGGGTCTAAAATATCTATGATGAGAAATGATAGTAATGATTGTATCAGTTTGTACCAGTCTTCCATCTTCAAATTATTGGTTTCTTTGACTTATGGTTTTCAAGTTTGCTTTTTTTGCCACTTTTTTTTTTTAGTGCCTAAATTGCACCCAGGCCTTCCAGAGAACCGCTTTGGTTTGGGCACTCCAGAAAAGAATGCCAAAGCAGAACCCAAAGTGGAAGTGGTCTTGAGGTCTCGCAGCTCCTCCAGCACACCGACCAGCCCAAAGCCCCTCCTGCAGTCCCCCAAGCCCACCCTGGCAGCACGGCCCACCATCCCGCAGAAACCGAGAACGGCCTCCCGGCCTGGTAAGGCTTTGCCTGGCCTGGAAGTCACACCAAGGCCAGGCAGCTTCTCAAGGCTGGTGGACCCAGCCAGTCTCCATGGGTACTGGTAAACTGGGTGCAGGAGCTCCTGTGGGGACATCCCAAGAAACCCACAGGGAGATAGGAAAGGGGCAAGAGCTGGGGGATTCATTTCCTTTGTTCAACACCAAGACTCATGTGCCAGTGTTGGGGGCCCTGAGACTGCCCTTGTTTGCAGGGCTACAGACTGGTTGCTAGGTGAGACAGGAAAGTGAGCCCTGTGTTGTGACTCCATGTGTGACTCGGTATTCTGAAATCAGTTACCTGAGTTTAGACGGTTGCAAAGGCTGAGATGTAAGAATGAAGATGACCAGAGGAGAAGGCACACACTCTTGTTTTCACACCTTATTCTGGGACATATTAAGGGTTTACAACAGAATTTGCAAACTGTGGGCCAGTGTCTAAAAAATAAAGTTTTACTGGACAGAGCCACACCATCTGTATTGGGTTTGTCTGTGGTTGCATTTGCAGACAGTGACTGGGCATAGTACTTGCAGCAGGGCCATGTAGTCTAAGATGTTCATTCTTTGGCCATTTACTATGAAATTTTCTGATTATTAACTTAGAAAATCTAATGATAGAAGAAACTTTAAAATATTAGAAATGGATTAGGCTTGACCTTACTCTCTTCCACAAAGTCTACCTCAAGTCTTTTTTCTTGAACAACTTTCCATTGTAAGATTTTTCATACATAAAGAAAAGTTGAATGAGTATCATAACGAACCCCTTTTCCCTACAAATTAGGCAAGCAGGGATAGAGATAGTCAGATCATCACTGTCATCAGCATGATGATGGCTCCTCTTCTTTGGGGGGGGGGCAGTGTGTTCGGGGAATCGAACTCAGGACTTTGCACTTGCCAGGCAGGTGCAGCAGCACTCAGCTACATCCCTGGCCCAATCATGGCTCTTCTTAACTGAGTCCTTAACTCTGCCAGGCACGATACTAAGCACTATATGTGGACACACTCTCACTATGCTCCTTTCTGCTGCATTTCACATCGAGGAGTGAGAGGCACAGGGTGCTAAGTTTGACAGCCCCATCCATGGGGAAGTGAAGCCTGGCACCTGCAGTGGGAGGCAGTCTCCTGCTGACCTTCCCTGTGGGCACACACATATCAAATAGGATGTAGAGCCCACTATGCTAAGTAAGTCATCATGCAGGTGAATTGGATAGAAGGGGGGAAAAAGCCATAACCTGTTTGCCCAAACTGGTAGATTTTTCCCATTTTATCTTATACATTCAACTCATTCCCCATAGAGCCAGCCTGGTCAGTGTTCATCAGTTTCCTTTGGGAAACCCCAGTATGTTGTCATCTAAGAGAAGCCATGAAGGAGGGAACCTTGAGAAACTGACTCTTAGGAACTCCTGATTCTACTGCAACTTTTTCCCAAAAAAGTGCTTTTATGGTGGGAAACACAAGCCATTCCTAGTGGATACAAAATACCTTCATCATAGAATGAGTAGGGAAAATAGTCAAAGAAAACATTAGGAAAAACATTTTAAATGAAAAGCTAAAACTTCTCAAAAGGCGGTTTGGCCCTAAGATTTTGTATCAGGCAGTTGTTCCTCTAGTCTAAAGAAAGGAAACGACTCATAAAATGAATCTAATCCAGTCTGTAGAATATTTCGGCTCCCCAGTTGTAAATGCTGAACATGAGACCAGCTGAAATCCAATATTCTGTTGCAAGAACTTTTTAATTTTCAGTTTACTTACCAAATACACTCATTTATTTTATAGCATGTATTTTGAGAGTTATGATAACAAGCAGTTGCTCTTAGCAGAGCATGAGAACTGAGCAAACATTTTCAAATGCACCTCCTTGTTTCTTCTGTACTAGAGTTCTGAGAGGTGGTCAGGGTCCGACGTCTGGTCATATCTCTGCTTTTTTATGAAGCAAATAGGTGACTTGAATTGAACGTATAAGAATGAAGAGAACAGGCTGTGGGTCATGTTCTACACACACATGTGCACATGCCCATGCCCATGCCAACTGGAGACTTACCGTGCTGATAAGAGAACAGAGAAAGGAGTGAGGTTCAGTAAACCTTTGCAATTAGAGTGAAGCACCACAGGCTGTAGGAGGAAGAGGCTAGAATTCTAGTCCTAGCTATCTTGTCATCATTTTAGCTTAGCAGATCATTTAATCTTTTCATTTGTCCAATGACCAAAGTTCTTTGTGATTCTAAAAATCCATAATTCTGAATTATTTCTAGGGACCTTCGGTATGTATATGTAGGTACATGAACACACGTATGATTGCATGTATGTTGTGATGCTGTACTATAATAACTTGGAACAACAGCATTATGTTTGAGGCAGGAGAAAGGTGTGGCTCACCTATAGTCTGATTTCCAAATATCAGCCCATTGAAATGCTCTGTCTGCAATGTAGATTCACATCTATGCCAATTATAATCTTTTATTTTAGTATTCATCATTTTTTGTTTTTGTTTTTGGATCCTTGACTAAGCAAGAACACAAAAGTAGTTAGGCTGGAAAATGTTATGATGCTTTTTTTTTCTGAATCATCTGTATGTAATGATTTACCTGGCTCGTATGCTTTGAATTCAGTTTGTGGAAGAATTTGATTCCTGTGTTTTTCTCTCTGCAGAGGATGTCCCAGACTCTCCCTCTGGCCCTAGTTCCCCTAAAGTTGCTCTGCTTCCTCCTATCCTGAAAAAAGTTCCCTCAGACAAGGAGAGAGATGCACAGAATAACCCCCAGCCCAGCCCCAGGACATATTCCCAGGAAGGTAAGCACTTCTTTTCTCTGGGACTGTTCTCCCCAAGGAGAGTCATTTCAAAAGAAAAAATCTTAATCCTGGATTTAACCGCTATCTTAGAGTTCAAGTCAGCATCCCTTGGATTAAATTCTTAGAACCAGGGTAATAGTTTAGTTTAGAAACAGTCTGCAGCATTATTGAAGACACTGGACCTGAAAGAAGAATGAGACTTGTAGCTGAGAGGCGTGAATCACTAGGTGTTCCTGAGCTGGCTCCCAGCACGTGAGGGGCTCATTAAACAGCATTCGTGGCCTGCTTGGTGCTGCCTGTAGATTTCTAGGTCCGTTCTTTCCCTGGTTGTTATCGGTACCCATTGCCAAGGTTCTGGAACAGTGAGCACAGTGGAGCCCAGAGACCTTGTAGCCCATCCTGTTCATTCAGCCACGAGTCACATGCTTCTCTTCCTTGGGAGTGCAACACCTGCGTGAATACTCTCAAGGGGGTCATTGCACCATTTGTTTGTATGCTGTGACTTGAATACTTCCACCATCAGTTTAAGTTGCCAGCTGTTCCATCACTCACCTTGGCCATTCAGTTGCCTTTTGCTTTCTGTCCCATATAAAGTGGAATATAAATGCTGTCTCTAAACTCCACCTCTACCTGTAAAGAAATTCTGGAGTCACACAAGCCATCACCCATGTCCATGGCTCTTACTGTGATTTGGAGTTAATGCGTATTATTTTAAATTTGTTTGTGCTAGAATCCTTTGATCTCTGACATCTTCCTACTTTAGTCTATTTTCCTTTATTGGTAGTAGTCTTGGGTTGAAATTAATAAAAGGTTTTACTGAATATGTTTTTGTGGCTTAGGAGTCTAGTCAAACAAAACATTGAGTACTTTCTCCACTCTGCAGATGTATTTGGTGAGAAGAAACCTCACTTACCTATTTCTAAAACGAAGAGCCAGGCATGGTGGCACATGCCTATAATCCCAGCACTTGGGAGGCTGAGGCAGGATTGCTGTGAGTTCCAGGCCAGCCTGGGCTACATAGTGAGTTCAAGGCCAGCCTGAACTACATAGTGAGACCTTGCCTCAAAAAAGAAAAAAAATCCAAGACATAAAAAGGTAGAGTTTTGATTGAACCTGGAAAACTTCAAGCCACAAAACTAAAGCCACAAAAGGTGGCTGGTAACTATAATCATTTCACACATCATAAGTAAATGTAAGAGTTCCTATTCAGCCAAGTCCCTTAGAAGACTTGGTGTAAAAGGAAGAGCCTTCCGGGGTGCTGGTTCTAGGTGACCTGAGCTTCTAATTGTCCCTGGGCAGCTCGATTCTTAACATGCATCGCCTCTCCATTCGCGCCTTCATTGCCTCTCTTTTCTGCACTTGCTCACTTACATCCTCGCTTTTAAGGAAGCTTTGGCAATACTTTTGGGGATTTTGTCAGGAGAAAATGGGGAAGGGGTTGTAGTGGTAAGTAGAAGTGTTCATCTTATTAAAAGCCATGGCAATATTGAAGGATTCTTAAAAGTCAGAAGGTTCAGTAAAAAAATCATTGTTGTGATGTATCAGGAAAAATTTTTTTTTGGATGCCAGGTGATGGTAAAACAAGGCCTGCAGTAACCACCCCCATCCCAGCCTCGTGAGTAGTGGTCTCTGTATCATAGAACCTTTCCAGTTGACCAAGTGGATGACATGCTGGATGCCACTAGTAGTGGCTTTTAGCTGCTGTGACGAGTTACATGTTCTTTTCTGAGAAAGTTAGATGTTGGGTTGTTCCTCAAACATTTCAAGAATTTCCTCATTCCCCCAAGAGCAAATATTATGCATGGTTCATGCTCCCATTTTCCAGTGGGCTGGTTGGGACTGCAAAGCTGTGGAGACCATACTTTCTCACATAGGATCCAGAATAAGCTAGTCACGAGACGTTATGCCAGTGCTATCACGTTGTGTTGAAGTTGGCCCAGAAATACACGTGCTGTTCTGAGAAAAGCTTGGGAATGTCTGAGCTGGTAAGATATTTAACTTCAGCTTATTCCCTAGCTCCTCTACTAAGGTGGCCCAGGAATGGCAGCCACTCGGGAGTCCTGTTGTTTTCCTAAGAAACTGTTCCTGCTGTCCTCATTCCTATTTTCTTGTATATTATTCATGCTGGTTAATTCGTTTCCTTGTTCTGTGCCTCCCTTTGGACTAGCTTGCCCAACTAATTTCTGAAACAGGTAAATTGCTGTGATTCTTCTGAGTTGTTCCATAGTAAATGTGATTTTTGTTAATCCATCGTGGAATCAAAATGGTAATTCTGGGGCCTTTTTGTCAGTACCTTTTTGGGGCAGATTCAGAGCTCACCTCATTTTGCACGACATTTCCATAATGTTGGCTGTTGAATTCTGTAGAGAATGGTGTATCTGCCCAGGACCAACTCTATAAGTTCTTGAATCCTAAGTTGGGTGGGTGAGCTGATATTTAATTTTTAATATTAATATTTTAATATTAATGTCAACCCCTTGATGTATTTGAACTATAAAGGGTAAAATGAATCCCTTTTCCTCAGTAGTGCAAAGAGGAGATTATTACAAAAGACATTCAGATCATGACAGTGGCAAGCCTTCCAGTAGAGGGAAAAGATCTTCAAAACTGTCCTCCACCATTGCAGAAGAGGAAGTGAATGCAATTGGGCACAGGAGGTCACAGCCAACAAATGGTTAGAGCCTTCGATTATCATCCCTTGCCAACCTAGAGCTTATGAACTGGCACTAACAAAAACAAGCTTCCATGGAGTAACTTCTATTGTGGGACTGGGACAGGGATCAGTCATACAGCAGAATTTTTATTCATTCTAAATGGCAACAGGATGGTCCTAATGTTGGAGGCAAAATATATTGACTCAGCAATCTAAAATTAGATATTATACAAGAACGATCAAGTTACCTGCGTGACTTGTCCATCAAATTTTCATGATCTCGAAGGTTTGTTTTTATATTTGGGGTCATTCATTCCTTCTGTTCATTTCCTCTTATACCTTTTCTGCTACCTTTCAGCTGGGATTGGGTCAGAAATTCTTAGAGTAACAGAATTTATTCCCTTAGAGAATGTTGGCCTGATACTTGCCACTCTTTTAGGAAAAGATCAATAAAAATGCAGACCTGGGGTCATGCACATGGTCTTTCGGTAGACATTTTGTGACCCTGTAGTAAGAAAGAAAAGATAGCCAATTAACTTTTTAACTTTGAGGAGCAGTTAATTCTCTTTTCCAGTGATTTTCTTATTCCTTTTCTGTCTTCTGTTCCACCCTGTAGTGGATTTTGTAGTGTTCTGTTCAGGTGAGAACAGACTCAGCAGACAAAAGGGACACAGATTCCAACTCAGTTTGAACCTCCATCAAGGCGTTTTAGAACAAGCTTTGCCAACTCAAAGAGGAAATGTCTGTTCTGTGATTGAAGTACTCCTTGCCGGGGATTTAGCTCAGTGTTTTCACCACCTGCTGCGCAAGCACAAGGACCGGAGTTTGATCCCCGGTACCAAAAATAAAAAAATAAAAATAAAGTACTCCTTATCCCCCTGGGTAGTAGATTTTCATACATATGATTTGAAGCTGGGCATGGTGGTCTGTGCCTGCAATCCCAACACTCTGGGACTCTGGGAGGCTGAGGCAGGAGGATGGCAAGCCTCGCCTGGCCAACGTAGTGAGACACTATCTCAAAATTTTAAAAAAAATTTTAAAGGGCTAGAGATTTAGCAAAGGTCTGGGGTTCACTTCCTAGTACCACACACACACACACACACACACACACACCCTGAAAAATCACTTAAAGCAACTTTTAGCATCATGAAAGAAGACTGTATAAAATATTCCAATTTCTGAGATTTTCCTAAAGGGCTTCTGTCTTTGGAATAAGGCTTTTTTCTTCCAGTAAAACTTCATCAGTGGTTACTGTATAACGCACATGGGATCCCAGGGGTGAAGCCTATGGCCCAGCACTGTTGTATTACTCTGTGCCCTCTGCCAGTCCCTCAGGAAGCATTTCAGGACACAAGCTAATGAGAGTAACCTTATCATAGAAATAACTTATTTTCATTGCAGAAGGGTGAACCATGTGCAAATGCTCAAACATGAACACTGTACTGTGCATAATAAACCTTGTGTGTCCTCTCCACCTTTAACTCCAGTGGGAAATTTAAAGCTGTACAACCCAGTGAGTTGGGACTGGGTCACCTCAAAGGTGACCTGCTGTCTTTGTAAGAATGTACAGCCCCTGATACAGACTTTAAAGCAAAACAGTATTTCCCAGATCATCACCAGGAACCTCGTTTATGACCAGCCAGCCCCGCCAGAAGAGCCTGGAGTTCTGAGGCACACTAGCTAGAGGACAGGGTGGACATTAGGATGCCACCTGCAGCATAAAGCAAAGAGTCTAAATCATCTAAGCATAGAACAAGATAGAACATTCTCTTGCCAGGTAGCAAGTGCCCTAGAGAAAACCAATTGAATTGGTCCATCACTTTTTTTTTTCTTTTTTTTCTTTTTCTTTTTTTCCCTTTTTATGGTGCTGGGGGATGGAAACCAGGACCTTGCACATACTCAGCAGGTGCGCTACCATTGAGCTGCATCCCTGCCCCATCTTTCACTTTTAAAGGATTTCCTGTGTGGACTTATTTTCTAAAGAATGTCAAGAGTTATTTTTGAGGATATCATAAGTCAAAATCTCTGTCCCTGTATTCCTCTTTTGTTAAAGACACCTGAGGTTACATAGATATTTCTAGAATTTGGAAATTTACACTTAAACTGTTATATCCAGTGATATAAATCACTTATTAACCAAGCCCCTCAAAACAGTGATCCTTCCGGAGCCACTAGAAGCCAGAAAGAAGCCACCCCCAGTACCACACAAATCACCCAGGGAGGCTTTGAGTAAGCTAAAGGTGAGTGCAGAGATAGCCAAGTCATACAAAAGCCAGGGGAAGACATTCTGTGTCTGTCTCACAGTTTTCCATGACCTCGTTTGTTAGCTTAAAATTCTCCTTGTGCTGGATTGTATCAAATTTTGATTGAATTAAATAGGACCATCTTGTATTACTTTTGCTTCCTTGATTTTTCAAAATAGGCACCAGGAAGTAATTTTTTACCAGTGCTTCAATTAAAGTAGTTTTATATCTAATATCTTAATTTTGTTTTGTTAGTGCCGATTCCTAGCATTTGACTGGCTTCACCTTTGAGAACTGCATAGCAGTCTGCTTTCTGAATGATTCCTGGCTAAAATAAATATTTACTAGACCAATTCATGGTGTGTTCTTTCCTTTAAGTCTTTTAAGAGCAGCTTTTTTTATACTAAAACGAATTTCCTAAATCGTGTTATTTCTGAAACAGAGGCTATTGTTCTCAAAGCATGCTGCATATTCTTTATCATGATTATGTTTTAATTGTGTGGCTATTTTAATATTAATTTAACAGGTAAAATGTTTACTGTTTACTAGAAATATTTGTAGCTGCCTCTTTTGCATTTCATATCATTTCTTCTCTGCATTTAATTATTCGCTGTGATATTTTCATACCTCGTTGGCATATATCCTATTTTCTTGAAGAAAATAGTTGTTTTTGCTTGGCTTTGCATGTATTGTAGTGGATCCTACTTATATGGCACAACTGATTCTGAGATTGCATTTATATATTGATTGCTTCTTCTGTACTCCAACATGCAGCCAAAAAATGTTTGGCTGTGGCTTACAGGCTCTTAAGTTAGAGCTCCATTCTGCACTTTCCCACCAGATCCAGATTCTACTTTCCCTATAAAAATCCTTAAGAGAAATTTAGCAGTCGGTTGGCATTTTGGGCTCTTCCTAGGTAAGAATAAAAAAATCAGGGCCAACTACCAAATACTATTTTAAGGTCACCATTTTTGCTTCCTGAAAATACAGATGTCAGTAGAGCTTACAGTAGAGAAAAATCTCAATTTTTTCTGTGAATCTCTGGCTCTGGGTTTATATGCATATTTCAGAAGGTTTTTAATTAGCAGATGTACCTTTGCAACTATGCATATGCAAAATCAAATCATCTTCAAGAGCAACAAACTTCACGTTTAAGCCTCTCTGAGACAGTTAGTGTGACTGTAGACAGGATGCAAATATGTATGCAAGAGTTTGTGCTGCATAAATCACCCTCTCATTTACTCAAGTGTCTTTTACCAATTATTAGTACACAATGGGGATAAATACATGTAAAGGCACGTGTACAGAGATGCTTCAGCATTCTTAACTGTATAAATACACTAAAGTCCAGTTTATTTTTTACCCTTTCTAAAATCAAACATTAAATCAAGCTACTTAGGAGGAGGCCTTTCTAATTTAGTAAAAACCCTGAATTTTGTAAATATTTTTCAAATGAATTCCAGAGATTTAGGTTTCAAGCAGACGAATTCTACTTAGACCATCCTTTAATGGAAGCCTGACCAAACCTACTTCAATATAATTGTAATTAGTATCTTAATTACATGCAATCAAATAGATGCTCCCTAAGGACTGGAAAACAAACTTGACAAAGAACATTCCTCCTACAAAGTTGTTTGTGCTGGGGATCTGGACTGATCCTGCTAGAGGCTGGGAGACTTCGTGCTCTGATTTCCAAGCTCATTGTGTTAGTTATGTGGCTAGGTCCTTCATCCCTGTACCTCAGTGCCCCTGTCTGAATACCTGGTGTCTGTCTCTACAGTACTAAGGATGTGTCAGCCTGGTCCTAGGTTGGGTGGGTATCATGTGCATTCACAATGGGTAGAGTTTAATCAAGGAAGGGGAATTTACTTAGAACAGTCTCCTCTACTTCCTGCTAAGGATGGAAACCAGAGCCTTGCACATGTTAAGAAATGCTCTCACTGAGCTACAGCCACAGGCCTAGAATGAGTTTTAAGTAGTGTTACCACCTTAATGAAATGCTTTGACAGCTCTCCTGAAAAAATGTGGTTTTTTCCCCCCTCAGTAACTATGTTGCTGCCATTTTTGCGTGCATGACTAATAGTAGCTCTGTGTCACCAGCCCCAAAGTTTGTGTATTAACTTGGCGATCTTTGCTGTTTTCTTCTGGCCTCCTACCCTGTTGTTTCGAGAAGCCCTGAAGGACTCAGAGGCCCAATGTCAGGGACTTCCAAAAAACAGTGCCGAGTGGAGACTAAAGGACAGTGCTCTTTGCTGAAGATTTTTATGTTGTATTTCTTTGAGTTTTATTCATGCCTGCTGTAATGACCCTGGTTATCTGAGTTTTTGTCTATGACACAGACACTTTGAATTACATAATACTTCTTCATTTTTATTTTTTATTTTTTAGTACCGGGGATCGAACTCAGGACCTTGCACTTGCGCAGCAGGCGGCGAAACCACTGAGCTAAATCCCCGGCCCACTTCTTCATTTTTAGAAAGTACTTTTATGACACATTATATAACATAAATTAGACCTGTGATTTCCAGGAAGCTAAAAGTGTGTGAAGTTTATTATTTTGATCTAGGGATTAAAACAAATACATTCACCTGGAAGACAAATAAGCAACCTATCATTTTTACTTCTTTTTTTGGACCTGTAGTGTTGCAAGCTTATTTTGAGTCATTTCATATTGAGAAATCATTCACTTTGGTTTACAATAGAATGAAAAAATTCATAGCAGATCTCACAAGTAGTGCTCTATTTTGAGGTTAGATTTGTTGTGGAATATTTTCAAGAAAAAGATATTAGGAGCCTTCCCTAAATCCCCTTTTTCTCAGTATGTACAGAGGTTGAGAACTTTAAAAAGTCATGAATGTCCAGCTGGTTTTGTGATAAAAGACAAAATATTTAGAAATATTTATCTTCTTTCTCCAAATTTGCCTTATTAATAATTCTCAAAATATCATTTGTACAGCATATTTAATTTTTTCCCAATACAAGCTTAAAAAATTAAAAACCAATTATAATATTTCTTGTTTTTCTACTTCATCTGAGAATGTGCCCAAAGATTGGACAAAAAGAATTTGAAATTTTTAAATTATTTACTTTTATGATGAGAGTTGGAAAGGAGTTTTCAGAGTTTTGGGTAATTTCAATTTAATTTCATCAAGTAAAACATCTAACCTGGGCTTAGTGGTGCACTCCTGTAGCCCAGCATTCTGGTAGGCTAAGGCAGAATGATTACATGTTCATGCCCAGCCTGGGCAATTGACTTAGTGACACCCTATCTCAAAACTTAAAAACATAAATAAAAAAGGCCTGGAGATGTAGCTCAGTGCAAAGGCCCTGGATTCGATACCCAATACTTACAAAAAAAAAAAATCTAAATTTTTACTGTCAAAAGACTAGAATCTGTTCCTGACAGCTATATTGGCAAGAGAAGTGCTTTATTATGTTTATATTTAGCTTTACCTTCCTGAAATACTCTTCAGTGAGTTAAACATTTAAACAGCCAGCTCCTGTCAGGTTGGAAGTGTGAACATAATGCAGAAATCAATGTGATAAAAAGCATCCAATGAATCTGGCAGCGTCCTGGGGACTGAAGTAATGCATTCTTGGTTGGATCATTTGAGCTTCTGAGTGATGAGGTTGCCATGCTCTGCTTTTGAGCCACTTTGCAAAGGGTGTGGCTTTGTTGTTTTTAGCCCCAGTGGTGTCTGTGTAATGGGTGTGGTGAGTGACATCCCTTGCCCTTGTAGCTCTGATAGAGTGCAGCAGCCTCCCAGCCTCTCGCAACATACAGTGATAGCAAGGCTGTCATCCAGTTGGAAAGAATGCGAGGTTTGGAGGACTGATTGCATTTAACTCCTGGTTCCAAGTTTTACGAAACCTTCCTTATAGGGTAATTGGGAGGAGTAGCAGTAATAAAACAGTCTGACATAACTTCTAGCAACGCTTCTCCCACCATGGCTTTGTAAAGTCTCAGTGGATCCTTCACATTTATCTGGAATCAGATTCCTTTACCTGGAGAGATGAGGTATTGCAGGAAATATTAAATTCATTATCACTGTACTTTGGTACTATTTCATAGGGAGTGAAGAATAGTCCTTACTTAAAGAGTGAAGATGAGCTTTGCTGAGGCATGGAGAGGTCTCAGATTCCTAGGCCTTTTCCTGATAGCCTGCCCCAAAGCAGAGATAACCGAGCATGAATCCTGGGCAGATGCCAAGTGCTGTATCCGTCAGCCAGCGCCAGCTCTGGCTGCATCTCCCCTGTACCTTGTGGGAGGAAGCAGCTGAGACTGAGGAGGTTCCCTGTGCGGAGCAGCCTCCAAGCTTTCCTCCTTCTTTGACCCCCATCCTTACCTTTCCTCACTTCCGATCCTCAGCCACATCTATGAGAGGTTCCCCCTGTCATAGACTGTGTTTTTGTGTTTGCTTGTTTCACTTTGTTTCTGTTTTGGTCGGTTTGTTTTTAGTCTGTCTCGAACATAATAAATAGCAAGTTTGTTTTGGAGCCATCCCCCTCCTCCCCTTGCCCAAGGCTCCTGCGTCTCCCCAAACTGCTGGACAGGCCACTGTCCATCCTTATCTTGTTGGTTAATAGCACCACTTCTTGCCTTTCCATTTCAGTGTCGAGGAGAAGCTGGGGCCCGCAGGCCCAGGACTATCAAGAGCAAAAGCAACAGTCTTCCAATAAAGACAGCCTCCAAGGCAGCAAATCTAGTGACTCCGGAGAAGAAGCAGAAAAAGAATTTATTTTTGTGTAAAGGTTACCCATGCCAAAGTCTTCCTGTGCAGGGAGCATTTATCAGCCATCAGAGAGGAACCAAGGCTGACACCTTTTCTTCCCTTCTCTTGATGCTTTACTCTCTTCTCTCTAATCTTTTATTTCCTTCCTTCCCTCTCCCCGCCCTCCATCTTTCCATCCCTAGTTCCTTCTTCCTTTTGTTTTCAGAGTATAGAAACAGATCCTTTGCTTGTTTGTCAAAGCACATTTTTGGTCTTCCCCCAGTCCTTGGTGTTTGCTTTCTAAACATTGCTTCATAAGCCTTTAGTGAAAGCCAGCAATTCTTCCTTGGGCCCTACTTGAATTTCTCTGAGGCAGCTAGAGATCGCCCTGCAAGCTGGGTTTTGGAGTTTAATGGAGTAGCTGGACGCAGACTCATGCGAGTAACTCCATCTGGAAGACGGGGCAGCTGCTGAAGGTGTTTGTGTCCAGTCTGCACATGACTCAACGTACCAATTTTTTCTTGATGTATGCAATTGCACATTGTAATTATATTAACAGAGCACATTAATAAATAATTTGTATAAATTATATATATTAGATCTCGGGTATGGTTTTTACATTCTCCCATGGGGAACTAACTTCCTTCCTTGATGTGGAATTGTACATTTTAAAGCTTGGCGAGTGGCCTTCACACCGTGGACAAGCACCGCCAGAGGAGAGACACTGCCCAGCTCAGTGTATATAGTGGATTGGAATGAGGTTTTATGAATATTCATGTTTGTTGAAGGCTTTTAATTTCTGTCTGCATATTAGCTCTTAATGTGTGATTTTAAGAGAGAATACTTTGACACCTGTAAAAAAAAAAATCAAAATACTACTCTTTATATGACATTTCACAAATATTCACCTACATTACAAGCTGAAGGTATTTTATTCATATGTATATTTATACCAATAAAATGATTTTACAAGTGGAATTTTGACCTTCTCTGGTCACTTTTTTTGTTCAGATTGGCTTGTGCTGGTGAACTTGAGATTTGTTTCTAAAGTCTAGGATAATTGCAGTTCACAGATAATCAACCAGTCTGGGAACTGTTCCCTCCAAAGTGTGTGACTGGCTAATTTCAATGCCTGCTGTCACCACTGGGAAAAGAAGATGAAATGGGCCAGGAGGGTGTAGACTTCTGCGTGTGATCCAGATCCCATCGCCCCAAAGACAAGGTCACTGGACGATGCTGGAGTGAGTGAGAAGTGTGTTTGAAGAAGGTAAGTGGCATGGTCATCTGTTGGAAAGAAGCGGCATAGAATGGGGCACTTGAATGATGTGATGTTTACCTCTTGCTCTCTCCCTTACCACCCCTTGGGTGCTGGCTCATGAGCCACTGGCTATGCTGCCACTGCATGATTTCCTGGCCACAGATGGGCACAAGATTGTTTCCTCCCGCTGTCGCTCCACTGTCATCAGTGCTTGATGGGACCAGGCACATCTAATAGCTGTCAAAGTGGGAGAGGCAGCAGACAGATGTGAGTGGTGTTGTGAAGAGCTGGCAGGCTGTGGGGAACAGATTGTGTCCCCCACTCAGTGTGATGGAGCCCACACTTGGGGTAGGCGGTGCTGTGGTCCTGTCTGAGATCCTCAGAAAGCCTCAGAGGAAGTGACAGGTGCACATGAATGCCTCATGAGCTCAGGGACTGTGCATGGCTCAGTCATAATGCTTGTAAGTGCATGTTGTGACCCATGTAGTAGGGACCAAAAGAATAGCAGGGAGATAGAGAAGGAGCTCAGTTCCTGAGTCACTTGGGATCCCATGTGGTAAGCAGCACATCTGCCACAAACCACACCCTTTCTGGATTTCAGTGTGGAGCTGTTGTAGAAGAGAAGAAGGAAGAAGGCCAGACAGTGAATAGCCTTGCTGCTTTATTAAGGAGTTGGAACTGCATTCTGTAAGCCACAGGTGCCATTTCATATTTTTAATGTAATCGGAGAGAGGAGATAGAGCCAGGATCTGGAGGCAAGAATCCTTAATCATGTCCTCTCTCTTCCTGGTGACCAGAGAGCATTCTAGGAGTCATGGCTGGTTGGCAGCCTTTGCCATCAGCCCTCCACCAGCCTGACCAAGACTTTCCCAGAGTTGCCCTGAAGCTCTTCCCACCCAAACCCTGGCTCATCCTTCCCAGTCTCCTGCGTGCATTGCCCCCAGTGAATCTGCAGCTGAGCTCCAGCTTGGCATCTGCTCCCGAAGTGGAAGTGACAGCCTTTCCCACTTCGTGTTGCCATCAGCCCAGCTGGCCAGGATAAAGAGGGAAGGTGGACCTACGGTGTGTGCCTGCTGAGCCGGAGGCCAGTACAGCTATCCTTAAAATGGGTGGGCTTTTATGTAGGTTGTACAAGTGTATTAGGAGTTACAACATTAACCTAAGGGAAAGATTCCACCAGGCAGAGGGGACTGACATGCTGAGATCTTTTAGAACCTCTCACACACCAGATGCATCTAAATTCCTGTGACCTTTGTGAAGTGGAGGTGAGAAGCAGGCCCACGCTCAGGGACCTAGAGGGGCTCAGTGTGAGAGCAGCAGCAGGGTCCATCGGGGACTACTCATCCCAGGAACCCCACTGGACAGGCTGGATGGTCAGGAGTCTGTGAGTGGAGCCAGAGTCTCCTAGGCAATCTGAAGACCCTGTGAGATGTGCAAAGCCACCACTAGGAGGGATGTGAGCACCTTTGCATTATACAGAACCACATGATTTTGTTTGCTTGTACCACGTGTAAAAATCTAAGAGATGGGATTCACATCCCATCTCATGTATATGCAGCAGGGCCAGATAATCCAGGAACCACTTGTGTTTGTTTGGGGATGCATCCATTATGTAACTTTTATTGGGCAGGCTGATTTTCCTATTTCTTGGGTTAGCACTGGTCAGTTTGGGTCCACTTGGCACAGGCTATTGATCAGACATACATCAGATAGAGAGAAGTTCAATTGCAGTTACAAATCGACCATTGAAACCTGGAAAGAGGACAGTGAACACCAGGCTCATCAGGGGGAAGAGGAGCCTGCTGTGGCAGCACATTTTCACTCTGTTGACCCTGCCCTGTGTTTCCTCTGTCCCCATGTGAGCCTGCTCCTCCTGTTGACTTCATTCCAATGCTTCATTTGCTACACAGCACTGTATTTCCAGAGAAAGTAACTTTGCAACTGAAAGAAAAACAGAATAATAGGTTCTTTTGCAGAGAAGAAAAGAAATGCTAAAAAGAAGTCTCAGTAGGGAGAGCAGCCCTGGTTTTCAGCAGAGAATTTGGACCTTTCAGGCAGCCCAAGTGTGAAAATCCTAAATGGAGAGAGCCATGAATGGATTTGTATGCAGTACTTAGCTGCTGGATTGAGCACTGTAATGACAGAGTGCCCCTGTGGTGAATCTTCCTCACACATCCCTCCTGGCTCAGGAGGAACAGGAAGCCACGCCTCCTCAGCTTGGGAGGTGAGCAGTCCTGGTTAAGGGCTGTGGGTGGAGGTGCTGACCCTCAGTCCACTGGCTCAGACCTAGCTGCTGTTACCTCCCTGTTGGGTGACCTGATCTGCCTGTCATCCATATAGAAGCTGCTTGCCTGCCTAAATTCCTGAGCCTAGGACCCAGCCTGTTGTCCAATTTGCCAAAGCCCAGAGCAAGCAGGCAAATTAGGGAAGGCAGCACAGTGGAAGCAAGAAGAACAAGAATGTTCTTTTATCCCTCTGGTGTTTTGACATTTCCTTCATCTCTCCTAAGTTTTGAACTGTAACTAAAGCTGTGTTTTGTGGCTACCTGGCCCTTGTCTCTTCCCCTTTGCCGGCGGTATGGGCCTGAGGCCAGGCGTACTGTCTGCTCGATGAGCTGCACCACTTCACACTGCAGCCTCTGCCTCTCTTGGCCCACACACTGCACCTTCACTGAGCCAGAGCAGAAACTCCATTCCCTCCGATGGGTCATCATGGATCTCCTGGGGCCAAAATAAAGGTGAGAGAAGAGCTCTGTCGTTTCCTGTCACATACATTCATGGGAGGGTAGAGGATTGGGCTCCCTTACTAGTGCTCATCCCTGGCCCAGAGCCGGAGACCCACACTACTGCATCTTAGCCTTGGGTCAGAATTTTATCTGGTTTAATCATTACAACTTGAATTTGTAGACTTCCTTTGTAGGGCCAGTTTTCATGGAGATTAAGTCAAGATACACCTGAAAATCTTCATCAAAAATTGAAGTTTCCCCTTGTTGGAGTTCTCAAAATGAGTAGAGATGAAATGTGTTTCCTCCAGGGTCATTCTCTTTGCTGTTATGGGTTGGTGGCAAATTTGAATAGAACTGTGGTAATTTGCCTGTGCTTTCTAATGACATCTTTCATCATATTTGACACACACTGAGGCTGTCACCCTTTATGCACAGCACACTGGGGTGTTCTTGGCATCCACACCCAACCCATTACTTCAGGAACTGGGCACAATGCTGTACATCCCTGGCATAGGTCTCTGCTGACAGCAAAGACGTCAGTCACCCTTACTTTCCAGAGGTGTGGAGGAAAGAATTACTTACTGTGTCTGAAAGATAAAAGCACTGTCAGTGGGGAGGACACTGTGTTGCCAGCCATGTGGTCAGAGGGTCGTGGACATAGAAGAAACAGGCCAGGATGATGCATTTGAGCTTCCAGACCTTGAAGCCCTGCAGAGAATTCAGAGGTGAGCTGCAAAGGGATTCTTTCCTGAGTATTTTTTCCCATGACAGCACATGTAGAGGAGGGGGCCCAGAACTGGGCCCTGCAGAATAAAGGACAATGACACAGAGAGAAGCTGTCTTAGGTTCATGCCTAGACCAACCCTAGGGGTCTGCAGGTCCCCGTGCTCTGCGCTCAGGTCCTCGGTGGAGTAGAGAGGAAAGGCAGCTGCTTCCACTTTTTGAGAGCAAAGGGTCCAGATGGACATTGACCCTCTGGCAGCTTCACTCATGAGAGGAGGCATGGCCAGCCCAGTATCTGCCCTCTATGATCAGGGCGCCCCAGGATGTCTGCTCATACATCATCTTCTCTCCCATCACTTCCCCAGGTGATTTTATCCCCTCCCAAGGCCTGCCTTTGTGATGATGTATCCCTTTTCTTTACTCATTGTGATTAGGGTAATCCATCAGCATCAGAAATTCCCTGTGTCCGACATAGATGACTCACCAGGTAAAGTAACTATGTACAATGCCCAATAACGACAGTCTTATGATACCAGGAGCACTTCGGGGCTCACAAGACTCACTTCTCACTGGGGGGCCACAGCCACATCCGGTTCTGTGCAGCAGAAACTGATCATGGCCAGAGGTCCCTGAGTTTGCTTTTTCTCCATCCAGCTACCTTGCTGGAATCTCACCGCCTGGCAAAGGGAGACCCTGGCCTTTCCTCCAGGGGAGAAGGCAGGAAGAACCATCAGGCTCCCGGAGAGGCCTCTGAGCTGATGTGGCTCTTCTGGCTACTGATTTTCAAAATTCTAGACAGGATCCTTCTGTAGGGCACAGGATGGGGAGGATTTCAGGCATTTGTGAGCTTGGATTGTGATAGAAAATTTTTTTCATTAACTAATTTGCATTTTAATGTTTCCTTTCATTGAGAATGCTGTTGTCCCTCCATGTCTGAAGAAGGTTGGTTCCAGGATACTCCTTCTCTCTGATAGATACAAAATCCACAGCTGCCTCCGTACCTTATATAGTGGTGTTGTCCTTGCATATAACCTTTGCACATCCTCCTGCACCCTTAGAATCTTCTCTAGATTATTTAAAATACCTAAGACAGTGTTGGCGCTGTGTAAGTAAGTGTTATGGTATATTTTTAGGGAATAGTGGCAAAAAAAAAGGTCTACATTTTTAGTACAATCCATTGTTTTAAAATTTTTAATATTAGTTCTCAGACGTGGAACTGCTACCATAGACAGAGAGGATTGAGTGCATTTGCAACATACCACAGTAGTATTAGCAGTGCCTGGGACTATGGGAATCACATATTTTCACAGGTAATGCAAGATATCATATTCATGACTAATTCCAAATTATGATGGTTAATGAGATTCCTTGGTAGATCATGTTGTTTAATGAATTAATAAAGTACAATCACTTCTATGTTTATATTTGCTTAAAAATATTTCTAGACAGATGTGATGGCACAATTGTGTAATCCCAGCACTCAGGAGGAAGGAGGACTGCTGCAAGTTTGAGGCCAGCCTGGGCTGCATAGTGAATTTAAGGCCAACCTGAACTACACAGCAAGCCCCTGCCTCAAAAAAAATAAACATTTCTAAAATTATGTTTTAGTACAGTTCCCTTCATAATGCTTAGCAGGCTTTATTCATATAAAGTTCCTTCTGAGAAGACGCCCCAGACTTCATCAGACTCTCAAGGGGGTGACAGTCCAGCAAGGTCGAGAGCCAGCACCAGAAGCTGCAGGCAGGGCAGGAGCACTAGCTCACAGACATTTCTGGAAACAGGAGAAGGCTCTTCTTTTTAGCCTGGAGTGTCATGTGTGCCTCTGGGTTTCCATCAGTGGGGCCTAAGAATTTAAGTTTGAATCTGTTTAGTAGGAAAAAAGAGTGGCTGAAGCTGGGGCAGGAAAAGCCGAGGATGGGGCTCAGTGGTGGAGTACTTGCCTAGATGCACACAACCCTGGGTTCAGTCCCCATCACTGGACCCACACACACGCCCCACCGGGGCAGGAGCGCTGCTGTCGAGGCTGGCAGGAGGGAGCGTGGGTGGACTGGCTATGTGTACCACCTGTGTCAGGAGGAAGCCAGCCTGCCTCCCGGGTGAACAACAAAAGGACCCTCTTCCAAGAGAGCACATAGGAGGCTGTTTTAAAACGTAGTTTTCCTTATTACTGAGCTAAAGCAGCTTCACCACATGAGGAGAAAGCTGCCATTGAGCAGACATGAGTGGGCACACCAGGCCTTGTAGGGCCCCCAGGAAAGATTTGGTCAAAAAGCAGGAAGTGAGGAAGATCCGGGCAAGACCTCTTATTGTTCTTCTGGTGAGGAGCAGGCAACGCCAGGGAACACAGCTTGCACTTAGCTAATTCAGACAAGTGGACCCAGTAGAGTGGCTGCTGTTCTGAGTCCTCACCTGGCCTGGGCTGAGGACCACAGTGGAGGAGTGGTCCAGATTGTCTGAGGAGGTTTCGGGGTGAATGGGCTCTCATTGCTGTGCACACACATGAAAGACTTGTGCCAGGTACAGTTTTACTGTTGCTTGGACCAGCTGGCCTGTGAAGGAAAATCAGTCTCCAGTGTAGGCAAAGCCCAGGATGCCAAAGCACCAGAATTATAGGATATGAAAGCACATGATTAAAATAGAGGCCACTTATTTCCCAGGCTGGAGAGAGGGTGCTCCCCAGCACCCTCTGTAGGAGAAAGGCTGCTCCTACACCCTAGGAGAACAAACTGATCATCCATGAGCCAGGATAGACAACAGGACTGTCAGAGCCTCTTGTTCAGGTAGAAGTGAGCGTTCTGGGTTCTGCCCAGTGTCCTGGCCACTTCCTACCCTCCTCCACACCCCTTGCTCTCCGTGAGGCCAATGGATAGGACAGGAGCTCAGCCTTCCTCACTTCATGGGTCCTGAGTGGCTCAGAAGTGGCTGCCCAAGAAAGATGAACTAAGTTAACTAAGCAGTCAATTCAGTGTTGCTGCTAACGGCACATTCACTGCAGGTTTCACTGTGTAATGGCTTATCCTCAACAGGCCTTATAAACTTGAAAACCTTCCAATAACTTTAAAAACAAAAATCTCTGTCACTGTGAATGTTACTGATTGTTTCTAGACGGGCAAGAGGAAGAACCTTCCATCCTGCAGAATTTAATTTTACATAATTGAACATTGGCCAGAAGTTGGTTTCTAGTCACTCCTGAAAGGCAATGGAAGACCCTGAGGTAAATGAAGGGAGGTCAGGGAGCCCCAGATTGTTGCCCCCTGGACTGTCAGTATTAATGCACAAGGAGTCACAGAGGTAGCAACCCTATGTGGAAAGCAGCAAAAGCCCCATGTGCCATATTGATTTCTAGAAGATTTTACACCAGCATGCTCCTTGTGAAGTTCCAAGTGCTCAGGCCACAGGGAGCAAGGCTGAGTGGCCATAGCCACCTGAATTTCCCAACTGATGGTATACAGGCTGGGGCCCTTGTTACTGTGTTAGAAAGCATTGTGGATTAGGGCCAGGGGGGAGTGAAATGAATCTTACTGTCTTCCCTAATGAGGTCCATCCAGCTTGGATAAATAACCAAGCGATACACATGAAATTTGGAGGAATGACCATTCTCCAATGACAGCACAGAGCTTAGCATTTCTGCAACACAATCTGTGTCATTCATTTCCCCAGCCACTGTTTCCATAGAATCTACCTTTCCTTTCTTTCCTTGATTCCTGACCACATTTGAAATTCAAGTCAGCCTTCTGCCACCAGGTAGGATCTCTCATTCTGTTAACTGGTTCAATATTTACTGAGCATTGCTACAAGTTGGATCCAAAATGTACCCAGAGACTCATGGGTTAAAGGCTTATTCCTGAGGTTGGCGCTACTGGGCAGTTGTGGAAACTTTAGGAGGGAGATTTTAGGTCACTGGGGGTGTGCTCTCAAAGGACTGAGGGACCCTGGTCTCTTCCTTTATGCTTTTGCTTCTCTATGAAGTGAAGTCTGGCTCCCCATGTGCCCCACACCACATGATGTACTGCCTCTTCAGGGGCCCCAAAGCAACAGAGCCAAGTATCCATGGACCGAATCCTCCAAAACTATGAGCCCAAATTGAGCCTTTTCACTTTATAAGTTGGCTGTCTCAGATATTAGAGTAATGAAAAACTAACACAAGTACCTATCATGCATCACCTAATGGTTTACGTTCTGGTCCAGGAAGACCAAGTCCCTATCCTTTGGCCCATGGATCTTTTTACACATAGAGGTAGCCATTTAAAAGAGGAAGGAGGAACTAGACAAGTGTCATACTCTCACAAAATAAACACTCTGAGGGGCAAGGGAATAGGCAGTGAGAGGGCCTTTCAAGTCTACGTTACTGTTTTCTATTTATGCTCCTTAACTATAGCGGACTGGGATGCACCCCCATATCTCCCTTAGGAATAACAGATTTATTGCTTCAGCCTTCACTGGTGGGTGACTTCAGCTGTCATCTCCCTAAGGGACTTAGCTGAGAATGTACCCAGGCTCATCCCCCTCCCCCGGGGTTTATCAAATACCTGATCAAAGCAGGAACATTAGTTGTACAACCCTGCACCCCAACTCAGGACAACTATGAAAGGTCACTCATCTTCCAAACACCCTCAGGATGAGGCCTCTGCTGGGACAGCACCAAAGCTCAGCTCCCGCTCTGCTCACCCGATCCATCCCTCCTACAGGGCCAACTCCTGCTCCCTGGGTTCCATTCAGAGTCAGCTGTGGAGAACTCAACCTGTGACATCTTTTAACAAAATAAGTTTAAAGGGGCTTGGGTTTATGCTGAACTGATCCAGCAGAGCATATTTATAGTTCACAGCCAGCATACACTAGGTGGGCATCTGGAGACTGAGAATTCCACACATTATCTCACTAGGCCCAGTTTCCTGCAGGCACACGCACGCTCTCCTTTTCCAGGATGATGTTGGAAGACCAGAGGAGCCAGCCCTTCTCATCCAGCTGGGCCAGATGGAGTGTGTGCTTTGGGGCCCCTGCAGCTTCCTGGGAGAAAAAACAGCTTTTCCGTTAGCATAGGCTGCATAAGTTAGGTGCACTTTTTTTAAAAAAAAATATTTTATTAGCAAATATTCTCAGTGCACATATTTTATAATCATCTTGGGGAGTTGGTATATGTACATAATACAGCTTGTTTTTCTTTTTTAATCCCCTACCCCTCCTCTAGTTCTCCTTTCCCCCTTTTCATTCTTGTTGAAATTGTTAATCTTAGATCATGTTTGAACAGATATGCGTATCAGTGGAACAGAATAGAGGATACAGAAACATCCCCAGATACATTCAGCTATTTGATCTCTGACAAAAGGGCCAGAAGCATACACTGGAGGGAAGATAGCCTATTTAACAAGTGGTGCTGCGAAACTGGATATCTGTTTGATATCTTTGAAGAAGACTGAAACTGAACCCATATCTCTCACAGTGTACTAAATTAAAATCAAAATGGAAGAAAGATTTAAAGATTAAAACAGAAATGTTAAACCAGGAAGATAGAACAGGTAAAATACTTGAAGACATGGGTGAATATAGGAAAGGATTCCCTAAGCAGAACCTGAGCTGCACAAGTAATAAGTGCAAGAATCAATAAATGGGACTACATCAGACTGAAAAGTTTCTGTACAGCAAAAGAATTGATTAGCAGAGTGAAGAGACAACCTAAGAATGGGGAAAATTTTTTCCAGCTACTCCTCAGACAGAGCACTAAGATATAGGATATTTAATGAACTCAAAAAGATTTGATCACCTAAACGAAGTTAGGTTCTGGAAGTGTCCTTCCCTTTCAGCTTTTCCAGTGCCGCTGCCATTTCTCTGTGTCACTCTGCAAGAGCTGGCCTATGATCTCTTCATTAACCCTTAACAGATACTTGCGAAGTATCTGCTCTCTGTATAGGAGCCTCCAGTGTCCCTTCATGCCACACCTGGCCCAGCTTTGCCAGAGACTTGTCCAACCTGGGAGCCACCCCAGAAAGCTGAAGCCACTTAATAACCTTTCTCGTGTTGGGCTGGGGCTTTGGCTCAGTGGTTCCACTGCCTTCCTCAGGCGCAGGGTCCTGAGTTCAATCCTGGTACAAAAAAAAACCAAAAACAAAAAAACAACAATAACCTTTCTAAGTGTTGCTGGAGTTGGTTCAGGGGGTCTTAGCCCTGATAATTTGAACTTGATATTTTGCATCTTTCCATTCACATTGTTTCCTTTCTTGGACACTGTAGTTTCCTCTTCCTAGTGGGTCCTCCATTGGCCTCTCTATCCCACAATTCTTTGTTGTTTACTCTCTATGGTGTTCTTAGTGTTTATAAGTTTCTAGCACTGCTGAACTATTTCCAAATGCACTATTATCCGCAATTCTTATGTTCAGAGACTGGAAAGGGAATGGTAGGAGACTTCTGACAGCCCTTGAGTATTCTGGAGAAGATGATGATAAGAGCAAGAAAGATCTGAGCTTTGGTGACACACCAGGCACTTTACACACATCCTCACTTCTTTAATGCCCAAAGCAACCCTGTGCTGTAGGTAGTATTATCATCTTATCCTAAAATAAAGAATTAGTGGCTCAGAAAACTGGAATGACTTACCCAGGGTCACACAGCTCCTGGCCAGGTAGTCCATCACACAAAACACTCATGTGTAAGGACCATACTTTACCAGCTCATCTCCTGATTCCCAGTCTACAGTTCTGGAAAGCAAGGGATGAAGTAGTTACAAATGATAGAGAAGCATGTGAGCAAGAGGTCAGGAGGCTTAGCCTATTGCACTTATGTATCCAGGGCTCCCTGTGTCCTGCCTGTGGCGAAGCCTGTCCTGTGCGTCCTGTCCTGGTGCTGTCTACACTCTAAGTGAGCAGAACTCCAGCTCCTCCAGCATTCCTGCTGCAACAAGGTCACCCTGAGGAGAGGCGGAGGGAGGGAGGGAGGCCCTGCTCATTGCAATCGGGCCCAGAGCAGTCAAGCTAGTAGAAGCACTGATTGTAGCCTTAATGTCAGTCACTTGCAGAGGAGGGCCCTTGATTACCTCATAGCCCCTCACTAGGAAAAGTCAGGGAAAGGGCTGTGCATTTAGTACATGCACATGGCAACCAAAGAAGTCTATGCTTCCCCCCACCCCTCTATCATCCCTGAGGCCGGCATCATCTCTTGTGATCAGGTCCAGAGAACTGGGGATGCCATGGCTGCTAAGCTTAGATTGCTTTTTATGGAAACCTGAAGAAAATATTGCAAATGTCTACCTTCTCTTCAATAAAAAGTGAAAAGTGCAGGCAGCTCTTCCTTACTTTCCAGATACACGTTTCCTGGTGACTGAGCAGGAAAACAGGTGGAGAGAAAGGGAAGTGTTGAGACTGTAGAGCCCTGCAGTGCCGATGACATCTGTCCTTTTGCTGGCACAGGGACTGTGCTGGTTGGTTTGTGAGCCTTGCAAGACATGACAGCTTTTCTTCCACAACACAGAGGTGTCCAGAGCAAAACTGGGCACGGAGACAGCTCTGCACCTCCGGCACCTGCCCTCAGCATGGACTGTGCTCTGGGCTCTGGAAGCTGGTGAGGCAGAGTCCAGTCGTGTTGGCTCTGCTCCTGGCTGTGGGGCAGCTGTCACGAGATGGCATGTGGACGGGAGGAGTAGGAGCACAGCCCTGCATGCAGGCATGCAAGGGGTGGAGTGCTACAGGCCGAGGGCACATACACAGAGCTGGTGGACAGAAACCACAGACTGTCCAGCTTACCAGGTGAAGGAGGAAGAGTAGAAAGGTAGAATTTGCACCAGGAGTGGCTTTTGGATGTATGCAAATGATGTAAATCCTCGTAGTGTTTGAATATAGTCCCCCAGAACTCATGGTACTAAGAGAATGAAAACTTAACTCCACTATGGTGTTTAAAGTAGGGTTTGGGGAAAGTGATTAAATGAGATAGGGCCATTAGGGTGAAGACCCATGATTAAATTCTGGTGGCATTATAAAGAGAGGGAGAGCCCGCATAGACACAGAGATACACAGGATGTGATGTAGTCAGGGGAGACCTTGCCAGGACCTCTGTCATACTTTTTGGTCTTCCAGGCTCCAAAATTGAGTTAAATGAATCTTTTTTTTATAGAGTTTCTTGCCATGAATATTTCATTTTAGTACAGTAAACTCCTGTGAAATCGTGGTTAGAGTTTTCAGCCTCAGTCATTCGTGAATTTTTCCCTTAGAACCTAACTGATAATTTTTCACGGAAACACCTTCGCAGAAATCGCAAATATCCTCCACAACTGTTTTTTTTTTTTGGCGGGAGGTTTTCAAGTAGCCAACCCGAAAGCGTTATCAGTTCTCTTTGCTGCTGATTGGCCTCTGGCCTTTAACCCACCTCCGCAAATGCACCAGCAGTCCCGCATCATACCAGGTTGCTGTACCGCGTGTAGCTATCAGGAGTGTTCTCGGTTTTGTTCTTAAAGCCCTAAGATGCCGCCAAAACGCCCCTCACCTTCCAAAGCTTTATTAATACAGTATTTTATTAAATTAAATTACAGGGGAAATGGTGACCCCCGCCTGAGCGGCAGAGTTGCCTGCACTGCCACCCCCCTCCCCCGAGGGAGCCGACCTTCCCCTGCTGCCCCGAAGCGCCTGAAACGCGTCCTTGTCGCCTGGCCTCCCTGAGCTCCCCAGGGCTGGGGGCGGTGGAGTTCGGTGGAGCTGCAGGAGTTGCTGCAGGAGACACTTTTGTGCAAAGAAAACTTCATTTGCAAATTGCCTGACAAAGGTAAAAAGATCTGAGATACTGTTGCCAATCTGAAAGCTGCCATGTCAGAGTACGAAGAGGAGCCAAAAAGCAATTACAGGAGTTAATATGGACATAGATAAGACCCAGAATTCTGACCAGATACTTGATACTTCATTACTAGTTCCTGGCTGTTCCCCTATAGATAAAATCAAGTCATGCAAAACAACTTCAGAAAAGCAGGGACTTGTACATCCCACTCAGGAAGACAATGAAGAGACTCCAGAGGCAGAGTCCACAGTGAACCCGCACACAGCTTCCAACAGCAGGGCCAGGACGGTTTCCTCAACCAAAGCTGCAGAGCATGTCCCACACCATTGCGTGTCAGGTCCCACAAGCTATTTCCAGCGGCTTGGACAACCTGTTTATTGACCAGTTGTAAAGGGTCATAATTGCAACCACGGTGAACACCACTCAGAAGCAAGCTCAAGTGCTGAGACCTCGATAAGTTTGTATAGCAGCCTGCTAAGAGCCTTCATTACTTGAAAGTGCTAGAAATGCAAGCCAAAAAACCCAGTGCCCCCACCACATAAATTTCAAACCAATGTGTCACCGTCACAGCACAGTGGCTTGCCTCAACACGGTCAGAGGGGAGAGTCTCCCGTCTCCTCAGAGGAGCTGGGACTCAGGGACAAGCACCATCTGGAGGACACCTCAGCAGTGGTGATGACCATAGAAGACCGTATGGTCTGCTGATGACCATAGAAGAATCTCTGGCACTTCAGTGACAACAGAAACAGAATTATGAGGAGATGCAAGCAAAGTTTGCAGCACAAAAATTAGCAGAAAGACTGAATATTAAAATGGAGAGTTACAATCCAGAAGGGGAATCTGCAGAGAAGTACCAAGAAGTAAGGGATGAAGCTGACACTCTGTCCTCTGATGATGAATTCTGAAGACGGGCTTGAGGTGATCTCCTAAGACTCTGATGGTTGAGATGTCATTACCTTACATCAGACTTTCTAACAAGTATCAAATTAGTGCCAGACATAGTTGATGGAAACATTTAAGTTACACAGAGGTAGCTACAAAGAAAAGCCCAGCTTGTCTAGATGATGATCTTCATGTGCTTGAAAAGTTTAATATTTGAATATTGTGTTTAACCATATTGTATTAAAGTTTTCCAGTTTGTCGTGCATTGATCTGATAGTTTATTATGTGGCAGAGCACATTTTTTTCTTTAAGCAAAATGAATCAGATGACTTTGCTTTTTTCCTTAATCTTAACCTCTGTCAAATAGCATTTATCACATCTTTCAGTGAAGTACATAGTTGTCCTGGGCAACTAAAGTGAATTAGGAAGACAATTCTTTTCTTTTCTGA
Source organism: Heterocephalus glaber (assembly GCF_000247695.1). Next base: position 1,432,432 of record NW_004624756.1, on the reverse strand, counting down.
GTAATGAAGGGAGCCCTCTTGAGAAGCTATTGCAGCTTGCGTGGAATTCCTGAGCTACTGGAAGTGAATTATCTAGGAGGACACTCAGGAAAACATTAGCAGGTATTTGTTTCCTTCTCCTGTCTTCTGTTAGGAAGCTGTTCCCTTTCTTCTTTTTAGAATAAGGAATACTTTGAGGAGATGCTGGTGCATGGGGGACTCTCACTAGATGGAGAGATTTGCCTGGAGTGACTTTGGTACAGAAAAAGTCCAAGCTGACTGAGCTCAGTGAAAGGAGGTTCTGATCTCTAGCTTTACCTGATGAGTTCTGTGAGCTCATGGGTGATAGGTCCATGTACAGGGCATACATGTTTGGTAAGGAAACCAGTTTTCTTTAAAACTTACAATTGAACTTACTTTTTCCCCACCCCCCCAAAAGTCATATCTAGGCCTTAGAAACCTCAATCTCATATATATATTCCTGTCATTTAAAATGGTTGTATGTTGTCTCCAGAGGAATTGGTACTTATGTTATCACCAAATTCTTTGTCTAATATGTAGAGTCTTTAAAAATGCTGAAAGAAAAACATAAAATATTACAGCAACTTCCAAAAAAAATAAATTAATTAAATTACATAATTGAGGGAGACATAGCATATTTAGGGTGTAGAGTGTAAACTATGGACATTTTTCTGACCATCTCTGAAATTCGTGGTTTTTCACAATTCGCACACGCTGTAGCAACATAATCCTCATGAATTTTGGGGGTTCACTCTAACAAGAAAGTATCTAGATACTTGGGATAATAGTTTGCTTAAGATAACTGTGAAAACTGAATATGAATTTATAAAAGTGCCTACCACATAGTAGGTACTAAAAAAATAACAACTTCCACAACTGTTATGATTTAGATCTAAAATGGCCCCCAAAACCTCATCTGCTTGGAAAGTGATTGGATTACGGGGCAATGCAGCTGACTTGCTATTAGGCGATGGGGTCAGGTAGGAAGGTGTGAGCCACTGTGAGTGTGACTTGCAAGGATCTATCTTCCTTCCCAGCTCCTCCCTGCAATGTTCTTTTCCTGGCCACCATGTGGTGAGCAGCTTTTCCTCCACCATGCCCCTCTACCACGCCATCCTGCCTTTGAACTAAAGTAAACCATTCCTCCTTTAATGTTTGGATGTTGGGTATTGTGTCCCAGTGACGAGAAAGTGACTAAGACAACTGTCTGAGTGGAGTAGCCCCAGATGGTCTCAGCCAGGTGAAAGATGTAACAAGTCCATGAGATCCCAGGAAAGACAACAGGTTCTGGAGTCAAACCCATACAAGGAGCCATCTCAGAGGAACCCTTCCATGGGTAGGAAAGAGAAAGAGCTGCAGGCCCTCGGAAGCACATTGTTTGTCTCCCCAAGAGTAGCTCAATGCTTTGGAAAGTCCCTTCAGTGACGGCAGGGTATTGAGTCATCAATAGAATATGCTGAGATCAATCTGTATTCTTTATTTTTTATTTCTTTTAGTTTTTTGAGACAGAGTCTCAGTATGTAGTTCAGGCTGGCCTTGAACTCACGGCAATCCTCCTGCCTCAGCCTCCCACGTCCCAGGATTACAGGTGCATGCACCACACCCAGCTATTCAGTCTGTACTATATAGCTGTCACATTGATGGGGCTTCTGGGTAGCCCCTGACTAATTTTCATTGTGTTCTCTAGTTGTGCATTTGATACATGTTGTTTTATTATTAATTATTTTTATATTGCAGTTAGACTATTGTATTATTTCATTGAAAAAAAGAGGTATTGAAATATAATTCCCATACCCATATAATTTAACTTTTGAAGCACTGGGAAATGAGCTCAGTGCTTTTGTACATCCCCGGCCACTTTTTGTTTTGAGACGAGGTCTCACTAACTCAGTTGTTCAGGCTGGACTCAAACTTGTGATCCTCCTGCTTCAGCCTCCCAGAATGCTGGGATTACAGGAATGTGCCAACATCCCCAGCTCAGTTCAACATTTTAAAGCAGATGATTCAATGGCTTTTGGTATATCCACAGATTTGTGCATCCATCACCATAATCAATTTAAAATATCTTCATCACCCTCAAAAGAAATGATGCCCACCTTAGATTTCACCCCTACTTCGTCTTTGGTCCTCTTCCCTTGCCCAGCTACCAATCTACTTTCCACCCTTATGGAGTAGAATCATACAATATATTGTATTTTATGACTGGCTTCTTTTCACCCAGTGTAATATTTCACATTTCATCCTTGATGAAGCATGTGTCATTACTTCATTCCTTTTCATTGCTTAACACCATTCAGTTGTGTGAATGTACTGCTTTTTATTTATTCAACAATTGGTAGACATTTAGTTTTTCCCCTACTTTTTGTTAGCATGAATATTGCTACTACTGTTATGAACATTTGTGTACATGTTTTGTGGATATATGATTGCATTTTTAAAATTAAGGTACATAGGAGGGCTATTTTTAATAAATTTTACTTCAGGATAGTAAGGGGATCTTTACAAAATATTTGTTGTAAGAAAGGCCTTAGGTCTGATGGAATCTAAAGCTGCTATTTTAGTGGAAAGAAAAACTGTGACTTCAAAAAGACCTTGATTTAGGCTCCAATTCTTCTAAACACTGACTAATTTTGAGGGAGTTACTTAAATGCTTTGAGTCCTGGCCTGCTTATCTCTAAAAATAAAAATAATTATATCTCCATCTCATGACTATTGGGAAAATTTACAAGACAATGTGTAGCACATGGTAGGTAGTGAGCAAATATGGTTCTTTTCCTCCAGCCTCTGGATTCTGCACCTGTTCAGTGCTTTGCATAGTTTGGAGAGCTACAGTGAAACAAGTAACTACTACCTTTGTCCTGGAAAGAGAGCATACATAATCCCTGCAAGCACCACCCAACTTGTCCAAACAAAGACTAGTGCTAACTTCCTCCCATCATGTGGAAAGGAGCATTAAATGTTCCTGAAATTCCAAGTGCTCTCAGCTTGCAAACACCTCTTTCCAAGATTCTCCTTGGGATACCTGGATTTGGTGACAAGCCTGATGGCTGCCATTCCCTTCCCTTCCTGGCAGGTGACAGTGAGTGGGTTTGTGCTAAGTGTCCAAGAGAAGGCAGCCTTCCTTCCCAGGCCACACTTGCTTCTCTTCTTGGACTTTATCCAGCTTCTGGTGGGTCTTCTGAACTGCAGCAACACATAGGAAGAATGGTTTCATGTGTCAGTGTGCAAAGGAGAGCCTTTTAACAACACAAGGGCACAGGGGACCTCACAGGCCATTGCCACCCCAGTGAAGGACAATGCGGGTGGAGTGAAAGTCAGAGATGTGGTGAACCTGCTCACTGTGCTTGTTTCATGGATGTATGTTAAAGTGAAACATGCCATGGTTTGTTTTTAGGTCACATTATAATATGTGACACATAAAAACAACTCAGAAAAAAACCCCTTTACTTTTTCCATAGAAACTTCATACCTTGACTTACACATCTAGCAGAGGAACAGGTCCTTGTAGTCCCTTTGACTATCTATGAACACACAGAAGTTAGCTTTGGCCACTGCCATGGGCATCTGAGCATTGTGGAATTGGAACTTCTTGGTTTTCCTGTGGTGCTTACTGTGAATCTAGCATTTAGGAGATTTTCCTCGCTTATATTTACCACCCGCCCCCCTCTTTTTTAGGTTTTTTGAAACAGGGTTTTGCTGGGTAGTTCTTGCCAGTCTGGAACACACTGTATAGCCCAGGCTGGCCTCAAAGTTGTAGTGATCCTTCTGCCTCAGCTTCCTGAGTTCTGGGATTACAGATGTGCACCACTACATCTGGCACTGTATTTGTGTTGATATCTGGAAGTGAGGACATTCAAGCTCTCTCTGCTCCCAGTCACAGATAACAAAGTCAAGCTACTCTGTTTGAATCACTAGCCTTTCTCCCCAGTCCAAAGACCCAGACTTCTTTAAAAAAATATTCAAAGACACTTGTTAAAACACAGAAAGGAAGACTTTTCTAAGAAGTGTAGAGGGGTTACAATAATAGGTGAGTTTTGCCATCACAGAATGAAAGAGTTTGGGCTTAACTTAGAAAACACCAGGGGTAAATAGGAATTTATAGCCAAGGAGAAGATTGGGGCCAGTGTACTGAAAATTACTAAGAGGAAACATCAGCGGTAAGGGGGGTTACTCTGGCTAAACTGATCCAATTGGATTTTCGCTAAAGGCAAGCCAAGGTGATCAGATAGTACCGAGGGACTAGTAGGAGAGGGGAAGTTGGGAGACAGGCAGGGAAAGTTAAAGGACCTCAGTGAGGTTTCTGGCAAATAAAGAGTTAAACCCCTACTGCTGAGGCCAGCTAAGAAAAGCAGAGAGAGGTGGTAAGGCCCCTGACCGAGCTCACTTCAGTGCCAGGATCACTATTCCCTCCTCCCTCCGCCTCCAATTAAGCACAAAAGAAACAAAGCAAGAAAGGGGCTACATTATAGAAAACTCAGTATATAAAATAAACCCTAACACCGGGACACTCACACACCTATACATAAGTACATATCTATTTTGTTATTCTCTCACCATATTATACACTAAAAAGCACATGTATCCTTTTTATAAACTAGGCCTTGAATGTGAGGCTCTGCTGTAAATCTCACAAGATAAGCACCTGGACAGCAGAAGAGACCAGAAAAGTGCCTATTCAAGAATGTACACATAGGCACCTGAAGGGCAATGGCCAAATCAGGAGGCTCAGAGCCCAGAATAGCCAATCAAGTTATGAGAACGCTCAAGGGGGAGAGTCCCATTCTTGCCATGTAATAAAAGGAGCTAAGAACAAAGACCCTAGGGTTCCAGCTCTGGACTCCCTACCTCACTCCAACAACATAGCTATCTATCTCCTTATTTCTCTCCCTTTTTCCAATAAAGGGACTTTGTTTCTCCTTCTGAACTTGTATCTCTAATTCTTTTATTGATGTAGTGTTTTTTTATGAACCCTAGATAAAAATCTACCCTTATGAGACATAACAGTGGAGGATGAGGAACCCATCAGATTTTGATGTGATTTGATATCTAAGGTAGGGGTAGGGGCTCTTGCAACCCTGATTTGCCAGAGTTCTTGCTAAAACTGGGATTTACAACAAGTAAAGGATGGATGTGCCTAGGAGAAGGCTCAGGAGACTGACTTAAATTGGGTCAAACAGAATTTGTCAGAATCCAGCTATCATGCCACAAGAAGCTTAAGGGAGCCCCTGGAAGAGAACAGAGGCTGGGTTCCTGGCTGACAGCACCAGCTGCCAAGCACATTACTGGGCCCCACAGGCCTATTTAAGGTAATGTCACAGGGAGCAGGGATGAGCCCCCCTCTGCAAAGCCGGGGCCAAACTGCAGGAGTGTGAGCAGGCAAATGAGTTCTGGCCTCTAAAGTTTGGGGTAGTTCATTACACAGTAATAGATAAGTGAGAAAAATCATTGTAACAGAAGCCACAGTTAAAATTAGAAGATGGGGCACACCTGTATTTCCAAGTTTCTCTTGGGTGATCTTTGAGGCAGACACCAGGCAGACCTTTGTTGGAAAGGACTGGAAAAATAGTTACTCTGGAAGGGAGCCATGGACAGAACAGAGAGTATGGTACATGCTCTGGCAAAGATCTGGCACTAAGAAGCCAGAGCCTAAAATGAGTTCTAAGTCATTTCATGAGGAAGAAGACAGTTTCAGTAATCACTGTTTCATAACAGGAAGGTTTACATTGTGAAGTTAACTTGGATCTGACATAATTGTTTGACATTTCACTTGTATTATATGCTGTTCATATACAATCCATATATATGCTATTAAATGAAAAGAATGTTTCTGCACAGAATTCATGAATGAGCATATGGTATACCCTCTGTTTCTCTTGGTTACCTGTGTATTTAATCTAGAAAAAGAGAAGAGCAGGAAGATATGCAACAGCTCTTCTGAAATATCTGGAAGTCTGTGAAGTGGGGAGACTTCCTCTGTAATGAGGATGGCATGGCTCTCAAATTGGAGCTCTGTGTGGATTTGCATGGGGCAGATTGGACACAGGCAATTTCCCAGCCTCAGTGCTCTCTAAGCAAGGGGCATGTTGCTTTCCAGGGAGGGATTTTGTTCCTTGGTATTTCAGTCAGGGATCACATAACAAACCCGCTATGGGAACAATCAGAGGAAAGATTCCTGGGAGAATGTTGGGGAGGAACTCTTGCTCCCTTCTCCAATTTCCACAAAGGGGAAGCCATTTCTGCTTCACATTCCTAAAAGAGAGAAGGACAGAACTAACTGCTGTTTATCTACAGATGCATCTGTTTCCTCTCACCTTCCTGGTGGTGAATCAGTGACTTGTGAGTGAGTTTAGCAAAGGGCTTGTATTAGTCTGCTCAGGCTGCCATGATAAAATTCTATAGGCTGGGTGGTATTTATGCAGCAGAACATTTGTTCCCTGACAGATCTGGAGGCTAAAAGCCATGATCAAGGTGCCATCAGGGTGGTTTCTGGTGAGTCCTCTCTTCCAGACCTACAGACGGCTGCCTTCTCACTGTGTCCTCATATGAACTTTCCTCCATGCATGCAGGCACAGAGGTCTCTGATATCTCTTTTCCTTATATGGTCACCAATCCCATAACATTAGGGCCACATCCTATGGCCAAATTTAACCTTAATTATCATCTTAAACCCTATCTCCAAATACAATCACACTGGAGTTAGAGGTTCAACATATGAATTTTGAGGGAACAAAATTTAGCCTCTAACAGCAGCTAAGTGTAGAACTGCTTACCCAGAGATGGGGTGCTCTGCCCTCTTCCTTACCATAGGACAAGTCCAGCAGAGCAGAGTTTGTCCTGAGGGGGTGCCAGCGGCTGCTCATCAATTTGGGGATAATTTATTTGGAAATCAGAAAGTATTAGAAATCCTATTATCCCTGTTTCTTAGTCACATCATCTAATCTAGCTTTTATCAGTAGTCAAGCTAATACAAAGTATGATTAAAAATTACAATGAATGTTTAAATTGCTTAAAAAATTTATTGTGGTAAAAGACACATTGCTGTTTATCTCCCTCAGAATACGCCCCTTCACTTTGAACACACTTATCCTCCCATTGTTCTTTCCACTTTCTGACCCAATTCTGAAAGTGCTTCTTCCCGAGTGTCTTTAGTTGTGCTATCACTGCTGTGGCTGCCTTGATGTTCTGAATTGATTTAACACATTGATCTTTCATGATCATTTTGACTTTGGAGAAAATGCAGGAGTCACACAGTGCCAGATACTGTGAAAGAGGGCACAGCGTAATGATTTCACAAGGCTGCCTTTTTGTTGGATGGCAATTGGCAGCACCATTCACCATATTTTTGATCACCTCTTGTAAAGGCACTCACAAAAGAAGATTCCAGAACTTTTTCAGAAAGTGGCAAGAACCATGGCATAAGGGTGCTAGAAGTGATGAGGAGTATCTTTGGGGGATTAATGGCAATATGTCTTTTTATTGTAATAAAGTTTTAAAAATTTAAACATTCACCGTAGTTTTTATCACATCTCATATTTTGATCTTCATCCACTTGATTCTAATTTCTCAGCTGGGGAAGGAAGGGATCCCTAAAATGGACAAGGCAAGAAGCTGGAAACATGATTTCCTTGGAAGAGTGTTCTGTTTTAGTCTTGTGTTTTATTTCTTTCTGTCCATTTCTGCACAGAACGCCCAAGGAGCTAGGCTTTTAGACACAAAATAAATCTATGTGTGGAATAAAGATGTTGCCAATAGGATATTCTGCTATTCTATTTAGAACTAGCACAGACTATCTGGCATCCAGATCTGCCAAATTTCTATCAAGGAAATCTTAGTCTGCGTGATGCCAGCAAAACAACTTGCAGTCTCTCCAGGTAAATATTGACATACCTGAGAGCTTTCTGAAAAGCAAACATCTCAGCAGTTGCTCATAGCATCCTGAAATGTGTTCTGTTCAACTCAGAGGTGGATGTTCCAGGGGAACAAATAAATCCTTGTTCATTCTGTTTGTTTGAAAGATGAGTCTGACTCTCCTGTGGAAGTTTAAATAGGCTCTTAGAAAAATATTAACTTCTTGACATACCATCTCTTGACATGTTCCATCCAAAAGTGTTCTTGGGAAAACATCTTCCATATTCAGCTGTGGCCCTCCAGTCCCAGGCAGAGAACACTGGCCCCCTCAGGCATGAGTTATTGATGGCTCTGGACATGCATGGATACCTGGATACCCACACCCAAAGCGACTGCCTTCTCCACTTGAAAACTCCAGTTATCCATACAGCCACCATGACTGGCATTTTGGTGTGCACGGGGACATCACAGGCCAGACAGAGCTTTGGGCCTGGTGGGCCCCCACTTGGAATGAGGCAGACCTGAAGAAAACAAGCACCTCAGTGAGACCTTGCAGATCCTTACCTTCTACTACCAGGACTGGAAGAATGAGTTAGTTTCTTCTGTTTAATTCTTAAGAAGAGTCTTCAGAAGGTACAATTATGAATGCATTATCTTCGTTGCTGTTCTGACTCACCTATTGCCCCTCTTGGGCAATGAGAGGAAGGTGTAAGTTTCTCCACCTCTTCTCAATCTTCTGTATTATAAATGGCACGTGAGAGGCCACTCTGAGGCAGGCTTTGTGAGAAAGAGCTTTATTCCTGTCCAAGTGTAAACAGAGACTGAAACCGGGGGCAGATTTCAGTAGCTACCTGAGAAGAGCCGAATTTATTTTATCCATCTGTAGATGGGCTGACATCAAGAGAAAGAAATATTAGCAGCTAGCTAGGAGAGAAATTAAGTTTATACAGGTTTTTGGGAAGGGCCTATGATCATAAGGAATGTTTATGATCAAGGGTCCAAGGAGGGCCAGTGCAGGTGTGCAGATAATCATTGGACTTTTCGGCACTGAGGAGATTTATACGTATATTTTGTTCTAAATGTTTTTTTATGGCCATCTATCCTATTTACTGAGAGTAGCCTGTTGTTTACAGAGAACAGCCTGCTTGCTTGCGAAAGTCTCATTCAGGCTAGGCATGATATTCTGCAGATGCAAAGTGCAGTAGCTACCCACTGGCAAAGAACAAGTTTGAAACACTTATTGAAGGAACTTCAGTTAAAGATGTCCTTCTCTCTGTAGTGGTCTTGTGAGACAGCAACAAACCCTTGATGTCAAGCCCATCCATTCCTCTCAGAGAGTCCCAACTCATCTCTAAAATGCACAGACTTCCTCATTATCTCTTCATTTAAAGGTAAAGGCATTCTGTGGGCCAGAGGAGGGTGGCCTTGACAGAATTGCAACTGTAAACATAGAATGTTAGCCTCAATTTAGGTGTACCCAGAAGATGTACAAGGTGCTAAGTGATCCAAGAAAAAGACATTTTAAAAAGACATGAAAAAAGACATTAAAAATAAGAAAAAGACATTAGATAATCACCTTTGTTACCTGGACCCTTTTTCCATGTCCTCAAACCCTCATAAAATCCCCAATCTCTTGCCCAACTGGAAGTTCGCCTGCTGTCTCCCTTGCAGTGTGCCATGATCTAAATAAACTCTTGTCTTGTCTACATGTCTCATCTATTGGTAAATTCTTTTACCTACCAGCCACACTAGCCTTCCATATGCTATTGTCTTGAATGGCATGAAAGATACAAACATCAGTTGGGAAGAATGGTCTTAGTTATCTCTGAGTCTTCCTAAACACTGCTGAGTCTGTGTTTCCTAAATTATATGGATGACTGGAATCTCCTGGGAAGCTTTTTAAAATACTGATTCTAAGCCCTTGCTCTGGGGATGTTAATCAATCAAGTCATGGATAGTAATGAGTATTCATAGCCCAGCAGTTCTGGTTAGACTATGAGAAGCACTGAATTCATTGGTTTTAAACATCCTTTCCAGATCTGGCAATGGGAGTCTTGGGTAAATCATCTGAATTCAGCGTGAAGCCTGCAGTCAGTCTGGTCCTCCATTCCCTTATGGTTTGGAAGACATAACTGTTTCTGAACAGCTCTTTTCTTGCAGGGCTTTGTAGTTAGCAGCGGTGGAGGAGTGAATTCCATTCAGGTTACCTGGTAGCTGCATTCACTCCTTCCACATTAACTAACCAGCTGGTTTCATTCAAGTCTTCAAAGATTTTCAAGAAATGTTTCAGCCTATAATAACGATGATTCTGGAATTCAAGGATTAACCAAGTTAAGATACTATCAGACATGCATTATTGTTCATGTTTTCCTAAGCATTGTGATAAAACATTTTATAAATTGTTCTCTCCTCTTTTGTCTTGAGCCTCAGGCTCCTACCTTTGATGTTCTCAGAAAGAATACCACTGAGGAGAAGTAGAACTTTATGAGTTGAAAAAGTAAGGGAAGGAATGTAGAAACAAAGGGAAGAAAGAAGAAAGGCTGAACAAAATCTATTTGTCACAATAAGCTCTAATATGTTTTACAATAGAATTTTAAATTTAGCTTCTATGCAGAGAAAAATGAAAATTTTTACCAAGAGCCTTGGCATTAAGAACTTCACAATTTGTGTTTCTAAAGTGTGGCAGATGAGATACACTACTGATCCACTCATAGAAACTGAAAATGCTAGACACTCTCTTGAAAATACATTGCCTCACTGACAGTTTGACTGCAGGAAGGGAAAAGTAGATGGTATCTGGTTGTGCTTTGAAGATATTTGCCAAATCAAGTGAACTTGCCCTTCAAATTGCAAAGCATTGAAAGATAAAGCCTGAAAAAGAGTCTAACAAGAATAAAAGTGTGAGCCCAAGAGCTATATCTCAAAGTTAAGGTAATCTAGAAAAAAATAACTTCCCAGCTGGCTATATTAAAAATCACTGGTTTCAAACTGTAGGGCAGGTAGTAGGGAAAATCATCTCGTTCCTTAAATTTGTAACAACAGGGTAGCCTTCTTTGTGGGGAAAGATGAGTCCCCTAGATAGGGTTAGAATAGGGACAAGGGCTCTTTTAGAGGGTAGGAGAAAAGCAACTTCTGTGACTATGAAACCGGATGGTTTTGTGGTTTTACTTTTAAAGAGATAACATCCTGCTGGTTCATAAATCTGCTCTACTCACCCTTTTGTAGTTTGAGCATCCTTAACTGTTCCTAAACTGTGGATTTTAATTACCCTGATGCACTGTGTGACCTTGTACCCTTAGCAAGGAGCCCATTAACCAACTAAGTGCTGTTCCTCTAAGTGGGTGGAGACAGGCCCTATCCCATAAAGATAGGACTGCTGCCCTCTATCCAGTGGCCACCCAGCTCTGGGGCCCCCACTCCTTGGAGTACTTTGTACTGTTTCCTTCTGTAATTAATTTACTTTCACTTTGCTGCAATAAATCTACTTTCACTCTATGACTTCTGATTCCTCTCCCTCTTTCTACATTTGAGAGAGGGACAAGCCCAGGAGAGTTCGCGGGTGGGCTGGCAACCCCAGAGCACAGGATGCCACATCCTGTTACTGTGGGTGACGGCGTCCTGGGACAGGTTTCCAGGTTGTTCTGTGCGATGAGCATGATGAACAAAGAATAAATGTAGCATGTGACTTGTAAGGAAGAAGCAGCAAAGTTTAATGATGTTTAAAAGGCCAAGGTATGCTGGGGATATAGCTCAGTGGTTCTGCCACCTGCCTCAAAAGTGCAAGGACTAGAGTTCGATCCCCAGTATCAATCAATCAATCAATAAATAGCCAAGGTATGCTCAGAGTGAGTGGGCATGCAGTAGTGGAAAGAAAAATAGCGTAAGTGCAGTTTTGTAGCAGACTAAAGAATTTAAAATGTTGCCCTCTGTCTAGGGAGTCTCCCATTGGGTCTTCTAGAACATGATTGAGAACATGATTGACAGGGTGCTGAGTCATGTTAGTTGCATTTACTGTGTATGTCCTTTTCCGTACTTTACTCTGTTGTAATTGGACATATGTGATGCAGTTCATATATATGAATTTTAACACGCTCCAAGTGAAAAAAAGGTCATCGTAGGTCATGCCAGCCATCTAGCACACACACCTCCTGGTTTGGGATTTCAGAATTTCCAGAGATATTTGTTCTTATCTCTACCACCAGACAGTGGGCCTTAGGACAAGTCAGGGAGGTTGGTCCTGGGGTGTTCCCCAGGTTCAGCTGAGTGGAGGGGAGTGGTCCTACAGCCCCAGTTGTACTACCTATATTATTCCTACATGATTGCTGCTGGAACTCAGTCTTCTTGGGTATTGTAACAAAAACAAATAAAATTTCTCAGTCTGTGAATTTAGTTAAAAGTTGCTTCGTGCAAATAATACCCAGCTATCTGATATAAGAAAATGCAAATCCTCTCTGGAAAAACTATTGTCATAAACTTTCAAAAATTATCTGAATGTATAGAGTCAGAAGAACAAAGATAGAAGGATGCACAGTAGAATCCAACCTCAGCACCAAGAAATACAAGAAAATATTACATACTTTTAACATGTTTAAAGAAAAAAATGATGGAAATATGAGAAAAAATGATAGTGAATTAAAGGATGACCTAAAGATACTATAAAGTATGCAGCACAAAGAAACAAAGAGATTAGAAATATGAAGGGGAAGCTTAGAGTGAGAACTAAGGTAGCTCTTGTCACCATATTACAGGCAGCTAAGTTAGGTGGAAATTAATATACTTAGAAAGGGACTGGGCTCTCAAAGAAATCAGCACAAAAATATAAAGACATCTGGATAAAGAAGGCCAGGCTTCAAGATGAAGATGCAAATGGCCAGGCCTGCATGCCTCCCTAAGGGATAAGCAGTGACTTGGAATTCTACTGTGGTTAGCACCACCTGGTTCACAAAGTCCAGCTAGGCATCAGTCGCCCAGGTGGGTGACCAGAGCATCTGGACCCATCCCTTCCCATGTTCTTTGTTTTTTCTGTGTACCCTTGCCACATGACCTGCTTCCCTATTAGATCTATCAGCTAAGGGGCTGTACTTGTAATCCTATAGGTGAATGGCATTGACCCATGTTGTACCCACATTGTGACTTTGTTCTATAAGTTACCCCTGACAAAGGGCCTCCTCAGTGGCCACCTCATTTGGGTCCCCTCCTGAAAATCCAAGAGCTATTCTTCTCTCCCTATTTCTAATAAAACTGTCCTCACTTCTTCCTTTGATTCATTACTTTATTCCTCAATGTTGTGGGATCACAAACTTGGCACATTTGACATCTAAAAGTTCAGGAGTTGTATTTCTCCTATATCAACCAGATAGGGTCCTAAGAGATTCCTAAATCCACCCTGCTAAATTGCAGGTTAACTAAGAACTAAGTTGATCTAAGAAACAAGTAGAACTAAGTTGCAGTTTCACTGACTCCCCTTGCAGAAAAAGAATTTTCAAGACTCATCAGTAAGGGATATAAAGGGATTATTAGGCAAAAATTTAAAGTACTCAAAGAAAGAGAGTGTAGGTCCTCAAGAGAGAGAGGTACACTACAGTATACAGCTGGTAATATTTATGTTTTGGCAGTGGAAATCTGGGATTTGTCAGCCTAGAGTCTTGGTCTTGGTTTGGGGAGGGGGGAGATGGCCCACTCACAGAAAGATATTGATCCATTCATAAGGAAAGCCTATTTTACAGATGAAAAGAAGTGGTCTATTTGCAAGTGAAAGAGGACTATCTGCAAATAAAAATGGAAAGGCTGAATGGTTGCAAGTAAAAAGGAATTGCCTAGGCTTATTGTGTCTTGGGAGAACAGGGAAAAAAATTAAACTGGGGTTGAGTAACTACTGTGTCCTGCAGCTACAGTTTTTCTTAGAAGTACAATTTTAAAATCTTGATTTGTCTCCTTTCGACCTATCTATATTTCTTCTATTCTACCTCACCTCTTATCCGAATTCCAGAAGAAAAGAAGAGAGAGATATAGACAGAGATGAAAATGACAGTAAGAAGTGGTGAGAGGGAGAGGAAAATTAAAGAGAAAATGCTGAGATGTTTGTAGAGCTAATGAGAAATACCAAATCAGAGATTCAAACAGTCCTATGAACTTTAAACAGCAGAAATAAAAATAAGCCCATCTCTGGACACATTAAACTGACACCACAAAACACCAAAGACAGAAGATCCTCTGAGGAACCAGAGCAAAAGGAGAGATATCTACAAGACCACAGATAGACCCAACAACTGCGTTCTCAACTACTGTGGCAAAAGCATGCAGATGATTGGAGGGGGCGGGGGCAGTAATGATGTCAGTGCTCGTAGAGAAAGTATTGGTCAACACAGAAATCAACATCTGGCAACATTATTTGTAAGAGCAAAGGGAAAATACAGACATTTGTAAACATATGATACCACTTTCAGATATTTCTTTCCAACAGAACCTCAAAAGAGATTTTAAAGGATGATTTTCAGAAGGAATAGAAGTAATCCCAGATGCAATTTCTGAAATGCAAAAAGCACTGGATAGTCAAAATTCATGGTAAATATGTTAGAAAATCTAAATAAATATTACTAGATAAAAAGTAATGATACTCTGTAGATTAAAAGTACCTTTAAAATGTATAATAACAATAGCCTGTAAATTGGAATGTAGTGATCAATTGGAAAGTAGTCTAAGGTTTTTATGATATTTGGGAGGGTTAGAAATTCATAGTTGATTTTTACTTTTAAAGTTAAGTATGTGTTAGGTATTTCAGAGCCCCCACAGAGCAAGCCCCCTCCTTTTCTTTCCCCCTGCCCCACTACGGCCACAGGGAACAGGGAACTTCTGCATAACTGAGGCAGGACCTCCCTTTGTTAGTGACTCTCTGCCTAGTTAAGGTCTTTCCGCCCCACCGGTTTCTATGGTCAGATGTTCCAGTGAGACAGGGGCTTCCCGAAAGCAGTGACTCCATCCCCCCCGACCAAAACCTATTGTTACACACCCCAGGCCCAATCACCCACCCCCACCAACGGACTAGTGCTCTCCCACCTGCAAGATCCCTGTATAAGCTTCCAGCTCAGCCCATACAGTTGCTGGTCTCCATTCTGTGAGTCAGCCCGGCAGGCTGCAGACTGGCGCCCCAATAAAGCTTGCTTGAACTTCCTTGTGTGCCCCCTTCGGCGACCCTTTCAATACGTATGTTGATAATTGTAGGGTAAAAAATAACTAAAACAGAAAATGAGTGTATAACCGCCAAATAAAAGAGTAGAGTGAAAAACTCCATCAATCAAAAAGTAGAGAAGAAAGGTAAGTATGCAGAAGGAAGAAAAAAATAACATGAAATAAATCCAAATCTATCCACAATTATAATAAATGAAAGTATTCTACAGACACTTCTAAAATATGCAAGACGAACCTTAGTGGATGGAGATATTGATATCAAGCAGATACAGAAAGCTGGTGTATCTATGTTAAAACAGATTTTAGGAGAGCAAAAAAAATTATGAGATTAAACTAACTGGACAACTATAAAATGGATCTGCTTACTAAAAACTTATAAAGCAACATTTGTATAAATCAAATTTGTATTATATCACCTAGTTACATAGTCTCAAAATGCTTAGAACAAACAAAAAACTAGAAATAACTGTAAGAAACAAATTCAACTTCAAAATGGAAAACTTTTAACATGCTTCATAATTAAAACAATCATTAATAATATAGAAATTTGGGGATGTAGCTCAGTGGCACTGCGCATGCCTGGTAGGCACAAGGTCTTGAGTTTGATCTCTGGTACCAAGAAAAAAAAAATTTGAATGACATCATTAATATACTTGATTTAATAGACATATGTAAGCATTACACCCCCAAATTGAGATTTTCACATTTTTCAAATGTTCACATGTGGAACATTTATGAAAATTTATTTTATACAACTCTATAAAGCAAATCTGAACAAATTTTGAAAGATGACTACCATAGATCACAGTCTCCAATTACAATGGAATTAGATTAAAAATTGATAATAAAAAGCTACTAAGAGAAACCATATATAGTTAGGATTTAGGATATCATGTAGACTTAACTTTGATGGCCACTGATTTAGGAAGTGTTATGCATCAGACATGATCCCAAGTGATGTAAGACCTCCATCTAATTTAGGAATGTAGAGTCAGAGGGGAACAAGTCTTTTGTACTATTTAATTTATAATGAGATAGTCATATATGTGGCTGAAAAAATATGTAGAGTTTCAGCCTATTTTAACATACTTAGAAATTTTTTAAGAACTGGCTTTGTGCTTTAGTAGATTATCAAACTCTTCCACAATTTAGTGACATATTGTTACCATGTTTGCAGGTGCTGGAGTCTGCAGAGTGAGTTTGGGCCAAAAAAAGTAGGAAAAGAAGTACACCTAATAATGTGCGGGTGAGTCTCCATGCAAGAGAGACCACAGTGGCAAAAACTCAACGTGGACAGTCCTTTTAATAACATCTACTCCCTGGGCTGACATCAGGTCTAGGCCAGCCTATGGTGAACCTGCTTGAATATTCCCAAGAAGTCCACACGGAGGACTTTGGGAACTGTTCCGTGTATGTGTTCTGGGATCTTCACACTTCCTTTCCCTGGTAGTTTTAGTGTATCTGCCCTTCCTGTCACATAATCAGCCATTTGGGTATCACAAACTTTGACATATATTCAACCTCTTAAATCCTAAACTACTTCAACCAATCACTGTAAACTATTAACTACTGCTTTAGAATGAATCTCATTCAAATGTTTTAGTTTTTATTAGTAATATAGGGAGAAATTTACTCTCTTCCACTGCTAATGGGAGTAAAAATTTGTAAAATCAAGATGGAATCTATTTTTGACAATGTGTACTAAAGACTTAAAATGTTGTGTATTGTTCAGCCTAGTGCTTGTAAATTAGAATTATATCCCAAAGAAATAATTTTGAGAGTGTGCAAACCTCTAACTGGTAGTGAAAGCCTAAGGATAATTTAAAGTCCAAAACAAGAAATTTAAATAAATTATAATTCTACTATTAAAGTGACATCATAGGAGGATATTTAATAATAGGCTTCATAAAATCAAGTGAAACAGGCAAATTACAGAGCAGTATAATCCAATTTTTATGCATATAAAAAATAACTGAGAAGACATATATCTACATGTTTATTATTTTTGGCTGTCTCTGAGTGGTGAAGTTATAGAGGAGTCTCCTTTTTAAAATTTTCTCATCTACATTGTTTAAATACTATTGCTGTGATTGCAAAGAAAACAATAGAAATATTTTTTTTAAAAGCTCTATTTCCAATGTTAAATTTTTCTTATAATAAACTTTGTCCAATTTCTTTTACTCTATTTCCTTTGCTCTTTTGAGCTTGTGTAGCACTAAATCAAGGCTATCTCTGAATTCTAGGGTCTACTATATCCTTCTGTGAGGGGTCTATCATGTTTTAATGTTCTCTAGCTTTTGGGAGATGATAGTAAAGGAACAATTGTTCAGGTATCTAGTTGGAAATATCATTCTGAGTTTGTAAAAAGATGTAGATAGCTTGGAATTGAATGCATCAGGTTAATTAGCAATGGTTCAAATTATAGACCACTGCTGTTTCTTATACAATGAACTATCAATTAGCTATGTTAATGAGAAAAGCAGGGAATAATTGCAGGAGAAAATGAAATCAGGAGGAAAAAAGAAAATGGACGAATTTTAGTCCCTACTTTCAACCATCAATTGTCAATACTTACCAGAATGACTTCTAAGTATAAATTCGAATCTCTGGTTGAAAAGATGGAGTATTAATAAAAAAGTAATACTAATTCCTTAGAACTCTTTTCTTTCCAGATTGTTCTTCAGAGAAACAATATGCAAATAATAAAATGACCAAAATATAAGCAGTACAAAATTTCAAGACAAAGATTTATGAGTGCTTCTAATATAATACCTAGGGGAGCTTTTTTAAAAATATCAATGTAGGGGCCGGGAATTTAGCTCAGTGGTTCCGGCACCTGCCCCACAAGCGCAAGGTCCCAAGTTCGATCCCCCATACCAAAAAAAAAAAAAAAATCAATGTAGAAGTTCATTCCAAACCAGTTAAACAAATCTCAGTGGAAGAAGCCAAATTAATCCATAAGCTGTACAATGTATCTTAAATTCATTCCAGCTGTTTCTGAGTATTTGCTTTCTCTTTGACAATAACGATCTTGGGTAGATTATCTCTGGTTCTTCTGTTCCTGTTATGGCTTATATCCAGATGTTCCCCTAAAGCCTCATGTACTCATAGGTGGGGCTTTTTGGAGGTGGCTGAATCTAGGGTGTGTGATAACTAAATTGGTCTAGCATAGTTCTGGGTGTGGATAATAGAAGCCCCACCCTGGGTGTGGGTGGCACCAATCAATAAGCTTGTAGCTTGGATGGGATATAAAAGGACAGAAAGAAGGCAGGCTTTGTGCTTGCTGCTTGCTGCTTGCTGCTTACTGTTCACCACCTTCTGCTTGCCACACCAGGGACTGTTTCTCCTCTGTGATGCCCCTCTGCCATGCTGCTCTGCCTTGGAACCAGTCCTCTATGGACTGAAACCTCTGCAAACTGTTAGCTGAAATAAACCTTTTTTCTTTTAACTTTAGGTGTTGGGTATTTTGTCTCAGCAACAAGAAAAATAACTAAGACACTATCTTCCAAATTTGTATGTATAGAATATCATCGTTTTTGTAGCTAATTTACACTGAGTGTACAACGCTAAGCACAGAATGTTTAATCTTTATGACAATAATAAAAGGCCACTGCTACTATTTTCCTCATATTACAGGAAAGAAAGTGAGGCTTCTGTCTTAGTTATTTTGTTCTGAGTAAGTCATCCCTAATCACACGGATAGTAAAAGGCAAAGTTGGGCCTTGAACCCAGAATCATTTTCTTCTAAATGATTTTTAGAAATATTATAATCTGAAATCCATATATATTTAATTTCACTTCATTTTTATCCAATGTTGTTTTTCAGTTCTAGGATCACATCCAGAAGAAAACACTGTGCTTAATCATCACGTTTCTTAAGGTTCCTCTTGGCTATGAGTTTTCCAGACTTTTCTTATTTTCTCTAAACCATTTCTTAAAAAGAATACAGTCAGCTCCCATCACCTACAACACCATAACAGCTCTAATTCATTTTACATTATAACATGTGGCTGTGATCCTCATGGCACCTGCCTTGGTTACTTTTCTCATTGCTGAGACAAAATGCTCAACACCCAAAGTTAAAGGAGGAAAGGTTTGGCTCACAGTTTGTAGAGGTTTCAGTCCATAGTCAGCTGGCTCCAAGGCAGGCTGCTGTGGTAGAGGGACCTTGCAGAGGACAAACAGTTCACAGCAGGGCAAGCAGGAGGCAGGAGGCAGGAGGCAGAAGGCAGCAAGCTGCGAACAGCAAAGCAAGCCTCTCTTTCCCTTTATCCCATCCATGCTACCAGCCCTTTTGGTGGCGCCACCCACATCCAGGGTGGACCTTGCCATTATCCACACCTAGAACTATGCCAAACCAAGCAGTGAACTAATTGTGTGCCACATACTCTTCATCCTAGTATCACATACCCTACATCCAGCCAGCTCCAAAAAGCCCCATCTATGAGTGCGGGAAGATTTGGGGGGAACATCTGGATACAAGCCTTAACAGGACCTTTCCAAGACATATGCTCTAAGACCCATTTTATAGATAAGAAAGCTGAGGCTCAGAGATGAACACTCATGATCCAGGCCATGATACTAGGAGACAGTGGAGCTGGTACCCTGATCTGGGGCCATCTGACCATGAGTATCATGTTCTTTTTACTACTCTGGTTTAGACGCCTTTTGCATGTGTTTTATTATTTATTTACTTATTGGAGCAGATGGTGTTTATTAACAAAAATACCATGGTAGATATCTTAGTTCATCCTTCTAATAAGCCTGTCGATCTGGTCTTCCCTGTTGCCAGCATCTACAGCTTCCACAACATGGATGGTCTTCTTCATTTCAGCTTGTGGAGAAGAGAATTTGAGGGTCACAGGAAGGTGCAGTGGTACCTCAGTTGACAAACTTAACTCATTCCATGATTGTGGAGAATATGATCACAGTCGTGTTCATCACCCAGTGAAGAGTTAGAAAACAAAAACAAACTTGTGCCAAATGTGTGTTTGCAAATAAGTACTAATGAACTGAGGTACCATTGTATTTGTCTCTTTGCAGCACTTTCAAACAGCATAGATGCCATATTTACCAAGAGATGACCAATGTGTCCTGGCAGTTCACTTCTTACTGATTTTACCATAATTACTCTCATAGATTAGTTCATTTACTGACTTCAGTAATTCATAGCTTTCCTCTGCAAGGTCCCTCTACCACAGCAGCCTGCCTTGGAGCCAGCTGACTATGGACTGAAACCTCTACAAACTGTGAGCCAAACCTTTCCTCCTTTAACTTTGGGTGTTGTGCATTTTGTCTCAGCAATGAGAAAAGTAACCAAGGCAGGTGCCATGAGGATCACAGCCACATGTTATAATGTAAAATGAATTAGAGCTGTTATGGTGTTGTAGGTGATGGGAGCTGACTGTATTCTTTTTAAGAAATGGTTTAGAGAAAATAAGAAAAGTCTGGAAAATTCATAGTTCTCTTCAGCAATACATAGTTCCACAATATTCAGCAAGTTAATCAAAGACTTGTGGAGATTAAGAAAGATGCCATTGAAGAACTGGCTCAGGCGACACCTTCCAGACTTTTGGGCTCACACCATTGATACCTCTGATTCTGGTGACAAACACCAATATGATTCTCCAGGCACATAGAAATTGCCAGCTTTTCTTGCCATCCAAGCCATTTGAATTTCCCTTCTGTAATATCCCTTGTGATGGTGCTTGATTTTTCTATTGACGAGCCTCCTCTTTACCTTTTTGAAGCATCTTATAGGCAAACTTCTTTCTTGGGCACTTGTTCTTTAGCTCTGTGAAATCTTTTCTTTTTCTTAAGAAGTTGTGTCATAGCAGGAACCTTCTTTTTCTTCTCTTTGGCACTTTCTATAGTTTCTACCAGAAAAGAACAAGTGTGCTTTAAAAATTTTATTTTTATTAGTTTTAATTTTTGTTTAAAATCAGGAACAAGACAAGGATGCCCACTGTCACCACTCCTGTTTAATATTGTTCTTGAAACATTAGCCACAGCAATTAGAGAAAAGAAAGAAATGAAAGGAATAAAAATAGCAAAGGAAGAAGTTAAATTGTCATTATTTGCTGATGATATGGTACTTTACATAGAAGACCCAAAATACTCTGCCAAAAGATTTCTAGACTTAATTGACAGATTCAGTAGAGTAGCTGGATATAAGGTCAAGACTCAAAAAACAATAGCCTTTTTATATACAAATAATAGACTCACTGAGAGAGAAATTAGGGAAACAATTTCTTTTACAATAGCATCCAAAAAAAAAGAAATATCTAGGAGTCAGTTTAACACAGGAAGCAAAAGACCGCTACACTGAAAACTATAGCACTTTGAAAAAGGAGATTGAGGAGGATATAAGAAAATGGAAAGACATCCCTTGTTCCTGGATAGGAAGAACCAATATAGTGAAAATGGCCATATTTCCAAAACTATTATATAGGTTTAATGCAGTGCCAATTGAAATTCCAACAATATATTTCACAGAAATAGAGAAAACAATCCAAAAATTCATTTGGAACCAGAAGAGACCTAGAACAGCAAAAGAAATTTTAGGCAACAGAGATATGGCTGGGGATGTTACAATCCCCAACTTGAAACTATCCTACAAAACTACTGTGATAAAAACAGCATAACACTGGCAAAGAAACAGACCCGAGGATCAGTGGAATAGATTAGAAGATGCAGAAATGTCTACAGATATGCTCAGCCACCTCATCTTTGACAAAGGAGCCAACCATCCTCACTGGAGGAAAGATAGCCTATTTAATAAATGGTGTTGGAAAAACTGGATTTCAACCTGCCAAAGATTAAAACTAGAACCATACCTATCACCATACCTATGCACTAAATTAAGATCCAGGTGGATTAAAGATTTAAATATTAAGACAGAAACACTAAATTTACTGGAAGATAAGTTAGGTAGAACTCTTGGAGACATTGGTATAGGAAAAGATTTTATGAACAAAACCTCAGTGGCACAGGAACTTGCACAAAGAATCAACAACTGGGATCTTATTAAGAAGCTTCTGCACTGCAAGAGAAACCACCAACAGAGCTAAGAGACAACCTACAATGTGGGAAAAAATTTTCAGCAACCATACCTCAGACAAAGGACTACTATCTAGAATATATATGAAGAACTGAAAAAAATCAGACCCCCCTCAGATTCAAAGACCCAATTCAAAAATGGGCATCTGAAATGAACAGACATTTCTCAGA